>CM056577.1:27899718-28499718 GCA_029721435.1 Gymnothorax reevesii | reverse complement strand
TATCTTCAGATATTTTACAAAGCCTGCGTTTGAGGCCAGTTGTTAGTGCTAACTATCGCTAGCAGTCCTGCTAGCCACCTATAACATGTTAGCTTCACTTAGCATTATTTGCTGTTATATCGTTACTTACAGCTTGTGGCCAAATATCAGAGATTTTCTTCACTATGTTATGTCCATTTACATTGTGTCATTTTTTCTATGATGAATCTTGACTATGTATTATTGAATGTATTTGTGTCTCAGCCTTAATTGGCTGAAAGTGATGCCAGAATGATGTCAGTGGCCTATTGCCTTTATATACCTGTCTACGGGTCATGTAAGTCATTTGCCTGATGAAGACCCTGCTGGGTTGTAATGTTTTTCCAGTCAATAAAGCATTGGGTGCCAAAACCCAGTGCACAAATATTTATCATTTTTCGTTTTCAAGGTCTAAGAATAGGCAATAATTTTAAGCATTAACATCATAAGGGTCATAGTTAATAACTATATTCCGAAAAAACTTAAACAAGAGGAATTAAGGGAGAACCACTCTTACACAATCTATTTCGTTTCAACACACCCCATTTTCGGGTTTACAACGGTCAGTTGATGCAAGTGCTCGGATGAAGATGTTACCGGTGTCGACACATCCTGGTTTTTTCACTGAATGTTGGCCATACTCTAGGGCAAATTTCAGCAAATTCCTTTTATGTGTCATGGCCGGGAACTTTGTCAAATGTTCCGTCATTTACACACGTGGCCATTGGAAATCTCCATTTCAGAACATATTTTTTGAACAAATTCAATAAATTCTTTTTTCATTCATTAGGAAAATATATCAGCTACAATGTGTATTGATAAGCACATGATTATAATCATTGGTGACACTCTGTGGGGCCCCAGAATGGGTGGCCCCTCCCAAAAACTAAAAAATATGAAAAATATTATTCTTTTTGTCGTAAAGAAAATTGATATCACAGGTTTCTCTGGTGGATTTATGAACCCCATTGGGTGGTTTATCACTGCTGAAAATTATTTTGAAATTGGTGGTTTGGGCCTGAAAATACTCTTAATGGGACTCCACCTCTGATGAATACATAGGATCAAGACCGCTAGGAGCTTTATAAACCAGAAAAAGGATTCTAAAATCGGTTCTTAAGCGTACAGATAGCCAGTGTTAGTGTGAAGTGTGCTGTCTTTCTGATCTTAGTCACCACGTGTAGTGGAATTATTAAGCAATTGTAGTTGAGGTAACTTTTCTGCTGGAAGACTGGTAAGCAGAGCATTACAGCAGTCAATCCTGCAGGTAATAAATGCATGTAGTATTGTCTCTATATTGACCTGTGAGAGAACTGGTCACCCGCAGGCAATGTGGGTGATAAAATGCATTTTTTGTAATGTTTCTAATGCGAGGCTTAACACTGAGCTCTAAGTGTTATGACTTGAAAAAAATCACAACAAAGAAAAGCAGCAATGACAACTAAAACAAATTTATTCTTCACCAAAGAAAAGGTTCTACAAAAAAAATTCCACTATTTAATTCTCTAATAACACTCTAATGCCACTAATTAACTCCGTTGCCAAAACAAAACTCTGCTTCTGCTCTACTCTACCCTGCTGTGCTGTGCTCCTTTTCTGACTGAAATCACAGTATTTGTATAGTCTAGCAACATTCTGGAAAGATCTACAGGATTCTTGGGAAATCCCGCCCCCTCCAGGCAGGAAGGTACCAGAAGCTTCTAGACAGCACTAGTCCATTACATCTGATTATGTTTTGCTAGACACGCCACCAGAGGGTGCCAAATGAACAAAATAAAAAGCTGACCTGCAAGGCAGCAAAAACAGCATGAAACAAATCTTCATTTACAAATGATATACAATGCTGTACATAAAATACGCATACAGAACATAAGTCAAAGATGACTGAGGATTTCCACCTGTTGACAGGAGTTTAATGCCAGTGCTCACAGTTTTTCATTGAATTTCTCCCTTCGAGCTTCAGTGCCAGTAACTTTTGATTTGTCCTGGTTGAGCAGCTGAAAATTCTTTGTTATCCAAAGCTTGATATCTAAAATTCAGTTTAAAAGGGCATCAACTGGCTCTGGATCATCAGGAGACACAGCAGTGTAAAGCAGTGTATCATCACCATGGTCATGAAAATTGATTCTCTGGCTCCTGATATTTCCAAATGGCAGCATGTGAAGGTAAAAAATTGTAGAACCTAAAATTGAACCTTGATGACCTTGCAAAGCCATGAGGTTTGTGGGCACTGGTGCACAGCCGAATAATGACTGCAAGGAGTTTGAATGCAAGCCTTTGGAAAGTGGGGTACGTCCTGCTCAGTGTCTCGTTTTGAATGTCAGGGCCCTCGGAATTCTAGTGATCAAGTGTGGAGCTACTTTGAGCCTTGTTAAAGGAACAGTCCACCGTATTTTCATAATGAAATATGTTTTTCTATGAAATGAGACGAGATGATACGTACCTCTCCGAGCTTTGAGCGATCACCCAGTCTGCCAGACGGGCTGCCACTCCTGTTTGCATTTGTAGCTAGACTCATTGTGGTCAACGGTATTTTTCGGGGCTGTAGTTAGATGCGACCAAAGTCTTCCACGTTTTTCCTGTTTACATAGGTTTATATGACCAGTGACATGAGTTCGGGTTCGGGGACGCAAATCCAAAAGAGGCTTTTTCTATGCTGTGGGAAGTGCATACTATAATGACAGACGTAGTAACACCTTCTGCGCACTTCGACAGCGCATTGATACCTTCACTTCTGATTTCTTTTCTCTCCCACGACCCCCCCTACTTCCGAAAATACAACCAACGTGACTGCACTGCACTACTTGGTACACAGTCAGGAAGCCAGAGCTTGCAGAAAATTATAAGTAAGGGATAATTAACGAGAAGGTGTGCATTCCACGGTTTTAATGCACGACACGGAGTTCGCGTCGGGTGGTTGCCTCCGCGAAGAGCATTAAAACCGTGGAATGCTCACCTTCGAGTTGATTATCCCGCTTACGCCATGGTCATTTGCCAGCAATATCAAATCGCAGCATTAATCTGAAACGGAGATTATGCATAACCCAACATTATGCGTGATTATGCGGACTGTAGCTTACTTGCTACCCACAATTACAATGAACTTATGACGGTTTCCGCAGTCAGCGAGCTGAAATCAGTCTGCTGGCATAGCACGTAGCTAGCGAACTGTCAGCAGTCGCTGATACATGAAGTGGACACATTAGCTTCATTTGTAACCGTACTCAATTACAATCTTTTAATGGATAAAGCCTGATTTTTTCGCTGCTTTAATATTTACGGCCGTTATCGCTTGAGTACGAGTCAGCGAGGTAAAATCAGTCTGCTGGCATAGCAGGTAGCTAGCGAACTGTCAGCAGTTGCTGATACACAGCTGGCACGACCATTTGATAGTTGAACCCACTATACTTAGATGGTACGCCTCGGTATAAGACCCCTTGCTGATACTGAAAATGAATTCGGCCAGGAATGGGCGAGCCAACAGATTGACTAAGTTCTTGGCATGTCATGTCAGACTGTTGGGCCTTCTCAATATCCTGCAGAGAGCTGGGTAGATCCGACCAGTATGTCTTCGCCACTGCCACACACACGCGCCCTTCTGGTGACAGAGGAGCACGGGAAAGAGCATCTGGGACGACATTGCAGCAGCCCTTTTATAGTGGACTCGAAAGGTGAAAGCCTGGAGACGCAGGGTCCATCTGGTGAGTCGAGATGATGTTTTGGGGCAGTTGAACGCCCAAGCCAAAGCACTGTGGTCTGTGAACACGTCAAATGTTTCCCCCTCCAGATAATGTCGCCACTTCTCCACTGCCCATACGACTGCCAGACATTCCTTTTCTGAAGTGGAGTACCTCAGTTCAGCCCCATGGAGTGCTCTTGAAGCAAAGGCAATCACCTTCTCTTCACCCTCGACAGACTGCATCAAAACAGCTCCCAGACCGACGTCACTGGCGTCACAATGGACTTGGAAACCAAGATGAGGCCTGGGTTGAGCCAGCACTGGTGGTAACTGTAGCAGGAACTTCAGATGTTCGAATGCTGCTTGACAGTCCTTGGACCACTCCCACAATACCCCTTTTTTCTTGAGGTTATTGAGGGGGCCCACAATATCTGCCAGCCTGGGGATGAACTTATGATACCAGCCCACCATTCCAAGGAACCTCTGCAGACTTTTCAGGTCTGTTGGTACTGGGTAGGCTGTTATGGCTTCAACTTTTGCAGGGTCAACAGCCACTCCCTCGGCTGAGACTACATGTCCAAGGAAGGTGAGCTGAGTCTGCAGAAGGTGACATTTCTTGATGTTCAGAGTGAGATGGGCCTGATGTAACTTTTGGAAAGCAGCGTCCAGGTCACACAAATGCTGTTCCTCAGTCCTGGAGAAGACAATGATGTCATCAATGTAGACAAAGCAGATTTTCCCCTTCAACTCCCCCAGAACATTTTCCATCAACCGCTGGAAGGTGGCACCAGCATTCCGCAAGCCAAAAGGCATAACCTTGAATTGAAATGAGCCTAGATGGGTAATCATGGCAGTATTTTATTTGCTCTTCTCATCCATAGCTACTTGCCAATATCCACTCTGAAGATCCAGGGAGCTGAAATATTGGGCGCCTTGCAAGGACTCAAGGATCTCGTGCACAAGAGGCATTGGATACGCATCATGATGGGTTTTTGCATTTACACCCCTGTAGTCCACACAGAAGCGAGGAGTGTGATCCTTTCTCGGAACCAACACCACTGGAGAGGCCCAAGCAGAGGAAGATGGCTCAATGACACCATCTCTAAGCATCGCCTTCACCTGTTCCTCAATAACTGCTTGTTTTTGTGGGGACACTCTGTAGGCTCTCCTCCGCACAGGCACCTCATCTGTGGTCAAGATTTTGTGCTTGATGACATCTGTGGCGCCCATGGACTCAGTCCAGACAGTAGACCACTTCTGCAGCAGTGGCCTAACTACCTCAGGCTGAGATTCCAAGAGAGGAACTAAAGGCTGCGTCATATTGGAGTCTTCCATGACAGCCATATAGAAATTGATTGTTGTTTCTGCATGGCCCCAGTGCAGTGCGTCACGTGCCTTAGGCAAGAACCTGTACTCTTTTCCACCAGGGATGATGTACTTCCTCAAGTGTGGCACTAATATGATCTGACTTACCCCCATGAAGTCAAGAAGCAGCAATGGCATGCACAGTTGGTCCTCTCTGAGCACATGAATGCTCACTGTGACATGAACATCATGGAAGGTGAGCAGCAAGTTCACTTTTCCCATTGCTTGACTTTCTTGACCATTAGCCATGAGGAATTTTGGGATTTCACTTGTATCCAAGGACTCACCCGGCTTCTTTAGGCTGTTCCACAAGGTCCTACTCATCGGAGAGTAGGTACAACCTGAATCGAGGACAGCATCTCCCATCGAACCCCGAATCCCAACGGGCACCACAAGGAGAGTTGGAATTCCTAACACAGTTGCCACCTCAGCACCATGTCCCTGGCCACGAGTGTGATCAGACTTCTTGCCAGCCTTTTTGATCGCCCGGTCAGAAGAATTAGACTGCTGTTGCATGCGGCTCCAATAATATTTGGAATTACTCAAATCCTTCTCTATTAAGGATCCCACCTTGACCAGCTGATCTACTGTGGTCACAATGCCCCGTAGGCCACTAGCCGGCCTGGGGTTGCAAGCATTGAGGATGCGACGCACAATCTCCTCCTCAGACATATCAGGTCTCCATTTCAAGCAGAGTGCTCGATGATCGTAAGCAAAGTCCCTCAAGCACTGAGCAGGTAATTGCACATTCAAGCGGAGTTGCTCTTCAATTTCTGACTGATAATCGGTGGGCAGAAAAGCTTCGAGGAACGCTCTTCTGAACTGTGACCAGTTAGAGATTTTGCTGCGTGCTGCAAGCCACCAGCTCCGTGCAGGCCCCCTCGAGACAGCATTGAGAGTGCCTATAAGCTCAAAGTCACTCAGTGGTCTCAAAGCGAGGAAGTTCTCACATTGCTCAATAAAATCAGTAACATCAGAAGAAGTCCTGGAGTCTCCAAACTGGGGAAACTCCATCCTAATAGGTGGTTTGACCGAGGCTGAAGCTAAGATTGGGGAGATGGCATCACCCTGAGCTGTTAGATGATTACCGGGCTGTAGCGCTGTTGGCGTGGAAGAACTAACAGGCCGCCATGAAGCTCGAGTTTTGCTGATGGATTTTTGCAGCTCTTCTGACCAACGTTTATCCCTCCGCACCAAACATGATGCTACAGTCTGGTCAAATCTCTGCAGCTGAGCATTTGTGTACTCCTCTGCCTTCCTAGCAGATGCTTCGATTACTGCTCTGAGTCCTTCCTCACGATTGAGGGTACTTTTGACCACTTCTTTAAGACAATTTTCTAAGGCCTCAATTCTTGCCTGAAGGTCCTGAAACTGTTCTGCAAATGGGCCGGCATCATCTACATAGTCATCCGGTTGTTGATTATCAGGAGGATCCAAATACATAGATTCCAAAAGTGTGGTTAACTTGCCAACACCACTCTGATTAGGTCTAATGGTAACATGTTGATAAGGATCAACTTCAGCTGGTGGGGTAGTAGTTTCAGCCACATCACCGAGGGAAGAAGCACCTTCTCTCTGTGCAACGCTACCCCCAGGTGACCCCTGCTGTTCTATATGAGACATTGTTATTATGAGGATTAGCTATACCAAAAAGGAAGATGCAATGTACTGAAAATAATCAAAAAAGGATAGCATACAATGCCCTCTGAAGGAAATGTTTTAAATAGATTGGGGTACGCAATAACTTGCAATACACACGCTAATCCCACAGCAAAAATTCCAACAGCACTCAAGGAAAGAAAAACAAGCTGTATAATAAATGCTATTAATATCGATGATACTGTCGGTTAACAGATACGCAAGTGTGCGAAGTTACTAAGCGCACTTAAAATTTGCGCACCATCGAGAAACACAAAATGGGAAACTCCATATAGCAGGTCAAACGAGCATAATCCAAAAACAGCAATGGTAATTATCAAATATCCGGCTGCTCCCCGTACTGGCCACCAATCTGTAACGATTCACTCAAACCAAATAGATAAATGAACGCTACAACGCATATTAAGGCAGCAGGCGGACCTGATATTGCAGTTATTAGACTGCACCGATCGACCGACCAAAAAGCAACGAAAAATGCCAAGATCGGAAGAAATTATTACTTTTAATTAACTTAATTATTTAAATAAAATACACTCTAACGAAAAAAGGCGAGAGAAAGTTCAGTTTTCCAAAATATATTAATATAACCAGTAAACAAAAAAATCGCGTCCTAACTGGGCGGAAAACATTCAAAAGACATTGGGGCGATAGGTGCGCGCCGGAACAACCCAAGGAAATAATAATCCCAAACACAAATTAGTTGTCATCAGCAAAACCCAAGTCCATATTAAAAAAGTCCCAAAGTTCACAAAAGAAATTAGGTCGACCTTAACACACAGTTCGTGTAGAATCCGGAGTTCGGGTGAGCAGAGAAAGAGTCGCCGCGGCAGCCGATGACTGACTCAACTGCGTTATAGCTCACCCACTCCCATACGCCGGGTAATGGGGGTCCAAAACGGTCGCCAAGAAATTTGATCCCCTCCAAAAAAAAGCAAAAAAGCGAAAAAAGAAATCCAAGTTGTCAGGGATATTTCCACCAAAAACGCCGCTTGGGATCCACCGACGCCGGCTTCTACCTGGACGTGCACCCTCGCGAGGGACGTCATTTCCCTCCTTTTATAAGTTCCGGCCAGTCAAAAAAAAACAACAACAATAACAACAACAACGATAATAATAATGACATAAATTGCAGGGGTCCATTACCTGAGCACAAGAGGTTAATTGTCAGATAAACTCAACTGCTAATACAAACCTGACAGGAAAAGAAAAAAAGACAGCCAGATAGCAGCTCATCTTAACATACACAGGTTGTACTGCATGAGGGCATGCGAACCTTACAATGTCACTAGTCATATAAACCTATGTAAACAGGAAAAACGTGGAAGACTTTGGTCGCATCTAACTACAGCCCCGAAAAATACCGTTGACCACAATGAGTCTAGCTACAAATGCTAACAGGAGTGGCAGCCCGTCTGGCTGACTGGGTGATCGCTCAAAGCTCGGAGAGGTACATATCATCTCGTCTCATTTCAAAGAAAAACATATTTCATTATGAAAATACGGTGGACTGTTCCTTTAAGGATGAAAAAAAATAGCGATTTCTTTGCATGGCAACATTATGCCCGATTCACTACCATTGTAAGCCTGTAGGGAGCTTCGGCTAAAAAGCCATGTAGTTTGAAATGTTGCATGCGTACAGAGGTGGGGTATTCGACAAAGGTCAGTACTCGTTATCATGTTTCAATACACCCCGAGTCAATTTCACACCAGAATTCTCCGTTTATTATGTGAGTTGAGTGGCTTAACAGCCTGATAAAATCAATAAAATCAACTGCTGTGCATTTATGTCCCCAAACCACTAAATACTGCTCATAATACTTAAACTTAATTGCTTTTTTCACCAATATGTCTAATTGTGAGTTAATTATATTCTTCTTATTATTATTTTACTATAGATTATTTTACAATTGTTGCTTACACAAACTGACAGATTAGTTAATGTTATCGTGGACCAAAGCCTCTCGGCTCAGAATGATTTCATTTTGAGAAATTTCTGCTTAGAATATATACTGATTTGACTTTTTCACCTGAATACGGCAAAACACTTCTGGGTTTCCTTTAATTTCCTTCAGGATATTCTACAGCAAACAACAACAATGTAATTGTTCAATTAAAGACAAAATTCAGGCTTACAGTATTGTTCAACGACTTGATTACAACATGCAAAATAAACCTTTAAGAGCTGAATTAATGACGTACATTTCACTGCAGATTGAGGATTCCCTTACCTTTGGTTAGACAGTCCTAAAAAAAAGATTATTTGTACGCTGTTAACTGAACAACTGAGTGAATACCTGTCCTTCCTGCATTCCCAAAGAGTTGTCACTTGGTTCCTGTGTGTCACTTAGTTTATGTGTATGTTTCCTGAGCAGCCAGAACTGACATCTCACTTTCATTTCCCTTTTTTTGTACCTCTTTCACTTTCAAGAGGTGCAAAAACCAGTGTGGTAACGCTGTCCTCTGCAAAAAAGCCCACCACACTGCCTCAGTGCATGGCTGTGGTGGCAGTGATGAGAGACAGCCGCAGGATGCTGAGAAGTTAAATGGATTAATCTTTTTTTTCTCCACACTTTCAAGACTTCAAGTGTCATGGCTTCTCTGATTCAGTATGTAAAATAATTCTTTATTAAGTGAACTCATCTAGACACTTGAATAGTATCCTGCCATTTCTTGCTAAACAAATTCAAATTCAAGGTTATTAATGGGATTGAGGTTTAGGCCCTGACTGGCTCATGACAATACTTTGTTCCATTACTGAAGCAATGCCTGTGTAAAAAACCTATGAAGTGTTGATCAGTCACATTTTCACTTTGTGAATAAATGATGAATCAAAAATTCAAAATGATGTTGAAAAAAATATGCAAAAAATATATACAATATTATAATGATATAAAACATATGATATGACCTACATTGCTGCCTGCACCACGACATGGCCGTCTCTTTAAACCAGCAAAGCACGCTCATTCACCTCCCCTACATTGCAGATGCTTGCTACCAGCTGCAAATTTCCTGGGCAGTTAAGATCACAAATCAATTTAAATCAAACTTTATTTATATAGCACTTTTAGTGCAAAGTTGCAATACAAAGTGCAGAACATTGGTATATATAAAAACAAGGCAAAAAAATCATGGAAAACACATACTGAATAGACATACACACACACACACACAAAAATAATAATAATAATAATAATTAAATAATAAAACAAAAATAAATAGAAAAGGTGTCGTATTCATTAAAAGTAGAGCTTAAAATTAAGGGAAAGCCAAACTAAAAAGGTAGGTCTTAAGATTTCGTTAAAAGTATTAACAGGTTGTGTTGCCCTCAGATCCTCCGGCAGGCTGTTCCAGAGGCGAGGGGCATAGACACTAAATTCTGCTTCCCCAAATTTTTTGGTTTGCAAGCAAGGAACAACTGAAAGGCCGGTGCCAGAGGACCTGAGTGATCTTGCAGGAACATTTAAGCATGTCTGACAAATATTCAGGCACCAGTCCACAGAGTGATTTAAAAACCAATAAAAGGATTTTATAATCTATTCTAAAACAGACTGGAGACCAATGAAGGGATTTTAAAATGGGTGAGATGAGTGCTCTCCTTTTGGTCTTAGTTCTTGGTGCATCTGGATAAGCTGTAGCTTGTTCATAGCTTTCTTAGGTAGACCAGAAAAGAGAGCATTGCAGTAATCAAACCTGCTATTGATAAAAGCATGCATTAGTCTCTCTGTATCTCTCTGGGAGAGAAAAGGCTGTTGGCAATATTTCTAAGATGATAAAAAGCAGTTCAAGCAAAATTGCAAATGTGTGGCTCAAAATTTAGGTCAGAGTCAAAAAGCACACCTGTTAACTCTTTTTACTTCTGCCAGCTTGCTCAGGCATAAGCTCAGGCGGAATCATCTGATTATAGCTTGGATTGCAATACAATAATTTTGATTATACATTCCATTTTTTTCAATACGTTTATGAGAGTTAGTTGACTGACATGAAACATGGCTAAAGGTCAATTTTATTGAGAATTGGGGTTTTTTATTTCTTTTTTGCGCAGTGAGTTGACGCAGTTTGGAATATATTGACAAGTCACTGAGAGGTTAATATAAAGGTTGATACAATCTAGTTCTTGAGTAATGTAAGCATGAGGTACAGTTTATTGAAAGAAAAATGGTAATGGTTTACTGAGCAAAATACCTTGAGATATCTTGACCCCATATATTTCGAGACACGTGTATTCGGACGTATCCGGCTTTATCCTTATCATTGACGAATCCGGGGCAATCTGGGCGTGTTCTGGGTCAAGATTTGTTTATCGCATATCCGGACCGTATTTATGGTAACACATTTTAAGGCACATAGGGTGTAACTACCATAATACAAAATTTCCAGAGCAGCAATGTCAAACCGTAACAAATAATAAGTTGCCTTTTAAAAGTGTAGCCTATTCAAGCTGTCTCTAGAGCTTCTACTGTCCTTGTCCCAGTATGAATTTAAAATTCTATTCACTTCCATCAACAACAAAATATTGTATTTGTGGCATTGTATTTGTTTAGTTTATCCTGAATATCTGTCCAATTCCAAAGGATGTTTGACGCTATTACAGGCTGCGTCAAAGCATCCCAGTTTGATTAAGCCTATTTAACTGGTAAACAGACGGTTTAAAGAATCCAATGGCACATTATTCCAATGGCACATGAGGGATGGATTTCATTCATGTTACGCGCAACCTTTAACCTCTTGAAAAAAACGTGCAGTACAGAAATCAATTACTTATTACTTCCCCAAATGGATCAGTGCTGCCAAGTCTTACACACTCTGTGTACGATTCCATTTAATGTATGTGCTAGTGAGACTATTCATCACCGACCAACATGAGATGCATTTAAATTTAGACTGTATCATCCAGCACGGGCACACACCACTGCATACTGACCCAGCGCGAAGACATTTATAACACCCCTGGGTTCATTTAAGTGCATACCTTGGATGATGGTAAAGTGCAGGGGCTGTATGAAAAACCTCCAAATCTCTTTCTTCAGGCTAGAGTCTTTGTAGCGCAGATTTTGGGGAGACATCCCTTCAGAGCGCTGGGACAGGCAGGCAGCAGTGTGACCTTAATGAAGGAAGCAAGTGTTAACATGGCTCTCAATTCACCACCATTTTATCCTTAGATGTCAGAGAGTTACAAATAGACAATAAGATGGTCGGAGTTCCCCCAACAAGCACATCAGGGTAACAATAAATAAATAATGCACTAGCAATATTTTACCCTTATTATTATTATTGTCATTATTCTCACTAAAGAAGTAAAATATACCATTTATTGTAGAACTGAACAATTAACCGCATTTAACATAACATAATATAACATGAATGGCAAGAACAGGCCTTTCAGCCCAACCACGCTCGCCAGTTTTATTTGCGATGTAATCCCTATGTAATACAATTTTAAAATGAAATTTTAAAATCACATGAACACACACACACCTTCACCTGACATTCTGGTGAGAGCAGCAGTCTTCATGAAGAAAACAACTTGCGACGTTATGGGTGTATTAAGGTCCTTTCCAATCGCACACGGTTTGTCTCCTAACCGAATCTGCATTTTTAGAGTCCAATGCCTGAGGACATCACATAATGTAAAAGTGGACTTTTGTAAAATGTGCTGTGACGCCATCGTTCCCCGAAAGGTCATAGAGGCGCCAGCTTCTGGTCATAGCGAAACCATGGCCGTTTCTTAATACCAAGAATGCTAAGAATGAGCTTGCATTTTTGGGAGGAAAGTTCTCGCTAGTCGTTCTAGGAAGAGTGCACTTACAAGGCTACGAGCACTCAGAACACTGTTGACGGTTTGAGACGATGCATTCTCGTTGGTAATATGCAATACGCCAGCCAGTGGGCCACGATTTCCTCCACCAACAGCCTTTTTTCCCCCAGTAATGGTATCTGTGGGGGATGAGGGGTCTGTGAACGTGAGCTAGTTAAGGTGCTTTGCTTAGCTTAGCTATGTTCCGCTGGCTGTTGCGGAGTTTCTCTACTACAAAACATTGCAGCATATTCGACATAAAGCATCGAAAAGCAGCCAATATTCCAAATGTACTCTGATAATAGTTCCTCACCTGAAAATTAGCAGAATAGTATTTAGCTAAGAAATAGCGAACGAATACCAACAGATTACATTCATAGTCAATGCAAAGATGCAAATACACGCGTTTCGTGTGTATTTACGTCTTTGCATTGACTTTGAATGTCAATCTGTCGTGCAAAAAATTTGTTTCGCATTCAGTGTGAAAGCAGCTTTACTGATCCTGGGGTGCATTTCCCGAAATAACAGATGCTAACTTTCATAGTTGGACCCATTGACTGTGAATGGACAAACTATTTAAATTGCTAATTTAGTTAGCAACTACGCTTTTGGGAAGCGTAATCCTGTCCTTCTCTCTCAGGGGCGTCCCGCTCCCGCTTAGATGCCGAAAAGAATTCTGGGATATGCGTGCTGTCAATTTCACAGAAGTTACCATGCGATGCATCCTCGGAAAAAATGGGCATGTCAAGAAAACTTCCGGTACTGGTAACCGTTCTCGTCGAGATATGAACTTTGAACTGAGACTCAGAGGGATGATGTTTTTCAAGTTCACAAGAACAGAAGTACAGAGAAGAACACATATTGAAAAACAACCCATATATATGATCTCTGAAAATATGTATACAGAACACGAGATTGCTGATGATGTCATGTTTTCTTTTTCCAAAGTGAAGCACTCAGCCACCATATTCAGATACCCATCTTCTTCATAAAAATGAATGATTACCTATGAGGCCATTTCAAATGAGTCAATATGAGCGTTATAATGCCGAGATGTTGGTACTGGGCAACATGGCGAACTATGCGGCCACGTTTGTCTGAGCTCCTAAACGAAGTCCCAAAGTTACCAATTTGATGACACGTAATCCACTTTCACGATTAGACAGGAAAAATCAGCCTAAACATGAATAAAAGTAGCAGCATGAAACCTTCGGCAGCCAAGAATCTTCCGTTTACAACTCGTGCTGATACCAACGAGCACGACTTTTCAATCCCGATGGAAACGGCCAATGCTTGGGGCAACAAACAGGAAAGAGGAGGACCAACCCTGACGAATACTCAGGATTAAGTACACAGGGAGAAGAAGGCGAAAGGTATGTCTCAGCAAGATTATTCTAATACATCATTTGACACCATATTGAAAGCTATTGACTCTCTCGGTAAACGTGTTGACGACCGCATGGAGGAAGTTAGCAAGCAGATGCAGCAAATTAGCGCAATGCTATCTTCTATTGCTAAATCGGTGAAGCTTAACTCAAAGACTGCAAATTGGAGTTACTAAACCTGGAAAAACTGATCGTGGCACTCACAAAAGAGAATGAGTACATTAAAAATTGTTTGTTGAACCAAGAAAGGTACAAACAAAGATGGCACCTTCGCATCAAAGGCAAAAAGGAGAAAGTCAAAGAAAACATCAGGGCAGAGGTGGTGGAGCTCCTGGGAAGAATTGCACCGGACTTAAAGGCAAAGATGGACGAGGCAGTCGATGTTGTTCATAGAGTGGAGCGAAGGATGAAAAACAGACATCGGCAAATCATTATCTTGTTTGCGAGACGCACGGTAAGAGATGACATCTCAAGGCGAACGAGGTTCTCTCCAGTGTCTAATTGGATGGGATCTGCTTTGCTGACGATCTGATCCAAGAGGACTGGGGGTCCAGACAAGCATTGTGGCCAAGAATCGACCAGGCTAGGAAGGAAGGCAAGGTTGCGGGCTTTAGAGGCCCATTTGCTTTCATTGAAGGCAGGCGCATTGAGGAAGAGACTGGCTGATTACAGGCTGTTTTTTGATTTTTGTGATTTTTTTAAAAAATTTTGATATGAATATAAAGTGAGACAGTATGCAAATGGGACTTCTCACTCAAGGTATTTTATTCCACCTCAGTATTTTTCTGATACATTATGTGTTCTGTGTTCCAATTAAAAACGGACATTTAATTTATTTCTTTTAACACAAGGGGACTTAAAGACTCAGTTAAGCGCAAAGCTGTTTTTTTGTTCTGCAAAGGGTAACAAGCACATTGTTTCTGATGTTAAGTTTTGGTCACAACAATGGGGAGACCAAATCCTTTTCAGTCATGGCACAAATCACTCAGCTGGAGTTGCCATATGTTTCAATAGATGTCCTGGTAAGATTGTGTGCAACCAGGAAAATAAAGATGGTCATTGGCTTACTTGCGTTGTGAATGTTGACAACAGCTTTATTACTTTAACATTTATGGGTACAATAATGATCAAAAAAACAAGAATTTGCTGCATCAAATATCAATGGTTATGAAGGAACTACGTGCAAAATTCCTTACTGATCAGCTAGTGGTTGGAGGTGATTTCAATTTAACTCCTGATGAGTGGTTGGATAGATGGCCTTCCAGACTTTTAAGGGAATACAGAAATCCATTAATGGAAAATTTCATCAGCAGCAACAGATTAATAGATATCTGGAGAACCTTGAACAAAGATGTTCAACAATTTACCTGGTACAAACCTAATGGTCAAAGTAGATCACGTATTGATTATCGGTTGGTGTAAAATTCAATTTCAGAACATGTTACAGAAACAACAATTCCTAATTGTCCTTTAAGTGATCATTGCACTTTTAATCTGAGGCAAAAAAAATATGGACAGAAATAATAATTTTAAAGATTATTGGAAACGTATTTCCCAGCTGCTAAAGAATGATGAATACTGTAATTCTATTAAAATTTTTGGATATTAAAATTATAGCGCAATCAACACATCAATATTGAAATGAGAATATCTCAAATTTAGTATTAGAAAATTCTCGATCGCATTTGGCAAGAAGTTGAACAAATAAAGAAGAGTAGAAGAAACTGAAATGGTTTAAGATCTCATGAATCTATATAGTAAGTTGATTTGGACTTATGATGAAAAAGAAAGAATTAAGACCTTGCAATCCAAACTAGATGTTATGTATTTGAATAAAGCTAAGGGTGCGTATGTGAGGACCAAGGCCAGGTGGATAGAAGATGGGGGAAAAAATTCAGCCTATTTTTGCAATTAGGAAAAACTCAGACAAGAATATAACGCCATTTGTAGTCTTATAATTAATGGAGAGGAACACACAGATCCCAAACGAATAACAAAAGAAGTTTTTTAATTTTTACAGTGACTTGTATAAATCTTCATACTCAGATTTGATTTTGATTTGATTTTATTATGGATCCCCATTAGCTGGTGCCATAGCACCCAGCTATTCTTCCTGGAGTCCACATAAAAGAAACATACAAAATTGTACAGTTGCAAATACAAGAATAATTATATGATTACACTCAACACACAATGAAAAATTAAATACAGTATATAAAATTACACTTTTGAAGAGAAAAATATAAAACAATACAGAATGCAAAAGGAATAAACAAACAGCAAAACTTTACAGTGTTAAGTAGACTTTAAGATTCTTTTTAAAAGTTAATTTATTGTAAATGCAGCAAAGGTTTTGAGGCAGGCTATTCCACAGAGTTATTGATCTACAAATAAAAGATCTCTTAAAAGAATTGGTCCATGGAATTGGTAATACGAGCTGTCCATTACTGGAACCTCTAGTGTCGTAATTATGCACAGTGTTCCTAAAAACTATTTGTTTACTCTGGGGTTTTTGTGCTCATGACCGACTTGAACAGCACAAGAGTATGTCACATCACTCTCTTGTCAACAGTAAGCCAGGAGAGGCAGGCATGCATACGGCTCACATTAGACCTCTGTGAGCAGCCCAGGGCCAACCGTGCTGCCCTGTTCTGGACCACCTGGAGCTTCCTGAGGTCACCACTAGCAGCAGATCACCACACCATAGAGCAATAGTCAAGATGACATAAAACTAAACTCTGAACTATCTGACATAAGAGGGGACGGGCAACAAAAGAAGCACATTTTCTAGAAATACCAATTGCTCTTCTCATTTTTAAAATAATATAATTAATGTGGTGCGACCAAGACAGAGTGCAATCCAGCATCACTCCGGAGGAGTTAAGTACTTTCAACCTGTTTAACTGCCAAATTGCACAACGTTAAATCAAGCGTAGGGCATGTAGATAGCCTGTGCCTTGTTCCCAGCACAATACATTTAGTCTTGGAAATATTAAGCACAAGTCCATTACAGATTACCCAGTCACGCACAACTTTTAGTTCTCTGCTCAAGACATCATTTAGTACATAACAGCATTTTGCAGCATTATATAATGTCGAATCATCTGCAAAAAGAACCGTTTTGGCACATTTGGTAGCTCAGGATAGGTCATTAGTAAATACTGAGAAGAGCAATGGACCCAGGCAACTTCCCTGCGGCAGGCCACACTCAAGACCTCTGCTTCTGGACAGACAGCCATTTAGAAACACCTTCTGTGACCTGGAGGACAAGTAACTTTGTATCCACTTTAAAGCAGAAGACTTAAAACCATAACATTTGAATTTCTCAGCCAGAACATCATTTTTTTACAAATTAAATAAATATATTCCGGTAGTTAATGATAACTTCAAAGAAACTTGTGACAAGGAGCTAACGATTGCAGAATTTGATTGTGCAATTAAAAACATGGCATCTAATCGTTCGCCAGGGCCAGATGGAATTACTACTAATTTCTATAAACATTTCTGGGAAGATTTAAAACTTCTGTTGTTTCAAGCTTTAATTGAATGTATTAATAGAAAGGAGCTAATGGAAACGATGGAACAAGGTGTGATAAAATTGATACCAAAACCTGGAAAAGATAAGGAAATCCTGAGTAACCTAAGACCAGTAACACCTTTAAACACTGACTTCAAGATCTTTACAAAAGTTTAGGCTTCAAGATTATAAACGGGCATCTCAGATATAATCTGCCCAAATCAATCAGGTTTTCTTAAAGGAAGGTCCATTCAGAATAATATCCGCCTGGTGCTGGCGTGTTCTCATTGACTATAATTATTTAATTAAAGATGATGGCTATATTTTGTTTCTGGATTTTCATAAAGCATTTGATTCAATTGAACATGTTTTTATTATTAACGCATTTAAGCACTTTGGTTTTGGTAACACATTTCTTGACATGATTGCTATGTTATATACTGATATTAATAGTTGTGTTTCCCTCTCTGAAGGTACATGTTCCAGATTCAGGGTAGAGAGAGGCATTAGACAGGGTTGCAGCATTTCACCTCGTTTGTTCATTGTAGCCTCAGAATTATTTGTGATAACTATTAAAAATTCGAGCATTAAAGGGTTAGACAACCAAAAATTAATTATAAGTCAGTTTGCTGATGACACAACAATCTTTCTAAAAAATAAAGAACAAATTCCATTGGCCTTAGAAACAATTAAGCTGTTTTCCCAAGCCTCGGGTCTGCATCTGAAGCTGAACAAATGTGAGATCATGAGTATCCATGGCAGTTCTGAATCTTCATTTTATGATATGCCGGTCAAAAATGAGTTCAAATATCTGGGAATCTGGATAACCAAATGCTCAGTCGCCAGTGAAAAAAATAATATCCAAAATAATATTGATAAATGTAAAACATTTTTAAATAATTGGTTGCAAAGAGATCTAACGTTGTTCGGTAGAACAATGTTAACCAAAGTTGAATCATTATCTAGGTTAATTTATCCAGTATACTCTCTTGAAATTCCACGAAGAATTATTAAAGTAATTAATAGAATAAATTTAAATTTCATATGGAAAAATAAACATCATTACATTAGAAATTGTGACTTGATAAAGGATTATGACGACGGGGATATAAAAGCAATTGACTTCGAAATTGTGAATGGAATATTAAAGATTAATTGGCTTCGATCCTTTTAAAAAAATGGTGATGAGATTTGGTTCTCTTTACCAGCACTTGTTTTGAGTAAAGTAGGATGTATCGAGTTCCTTTTAGTATGTGATTTTGAAATATCCAAATTACCCATTAAACTTTCAAAGTTTCACCAGCAGGTTCTGTTACAATGGAAAATCATGTTTAAACATAATTTTAGCCCCCATGATGTCCCATTATGGAACAATAGAGTAATATTGAGCAGAAGAAGATCCATGTTTGAGCATGACTGGATGGCAAAACAAATTTGGTCCATTATACATTTAATGGATGGGAATGGTAACATTCTTGAGTTAGATGATTTCAATGCTAAATATAATACAGAATTTTCCCTTGAGATATACAGTAAAGTAATTAAAAATGTTCCTTAAGTCCTTATTCAATCTATAAAGAACAATATTTTGAACATGCCAACTTCAAATGTGCATAAATTAAAATAGATGATATGGAACTTGTAAATGATAAATGTAACAATAAGTTTGTAAGGCAATACTTGGTTAACACTTTATATCCAGGAATGGCAAAAAGCACACTTAATTTTTAAGATTAAGGCAAATCTGAAAAATCATCTGTTCGAACAAAATATTTAAAATTCCCAATTCATCCTAAATATAAAGAAATAAATTTTAAGACTATTAACAATATTTATCCCTCAAATTTATTCATAAGAGAAAGCTTTAAATTAGTGGGTGATAACCGTTATATCTGTAAAACGAATTTGGAAACGACAGAGCACCTGCTTTTTAAATGCGAGAACATTCAAAAGCTGTGGAAATCTCTTCAAGACTTAATGTCACCCAGTTCCATTATATCCACAAGTGTCGATATGCTAAGTCCCCTCCTTCATGGTACGCCTTTAAAAATGACCTGGCTTTGTTACAGCAATGTCTGAAAAAAAAAAATAATGCCCATGCAATTAAACTTTCTGCTTTTTTGGCTACATTGAACCTATCTTAACCCCTTGTATGTATGTTCTATATGTGTCCGATGTGTCTATATATATATATATATATATTCCTGCTTATTCCTCACTAGGGTCACGGGGCGAGCTGGAGCCTATCCCAGCTGGCTACGGGCAAAGGCAGGGACCCACCCTGAACAGCTTGCCAATCCATCGCAGGGCGCACACACCATTCACTCTCACACTCATACCTATGGGCAATTTAGTGTCTCCAATTAGCCTGATTATACATGTCTTTGGACTGTGGGAGGAAACCGGAGTACCCGGAGAAAACTCCACACAGAAAGGCCCCAGGCCGGATTCGAACCCACGACCTTCTTGCTGTGAGGCAGCAATGCTAACCATTGGGATGTTTGCCTGTTTTATTATCATTTTTAACTAACGCTGTGATTTTCTGCTGTTTATGGGTCAGTGGCATATATACCAGAAAAAAGTGTGTTTTCATAACTTTTAAATAACAGGCATAAATATGGTTGACTTTTGTTCTACTAACTCTCATCTTTATAGGAATATATGTTGTTTTTAGATTTTCAGTTGGAATCAGAATATATGTGACAATTTGTTGAAGTAGTGCCTAAAATCATCATATGGCGTGACATGAAAATTATTGTATATAAACTGAAAATGGATAATACCTTTCTTAAGTTACTCACTTCATCGAAGTCATTTATCCTAACTAAACTGTGATCCATTATAGTTTTGTGAAAATTAATTAAATTTGTGTATTATTTTCTAAATCATCGCTCAATGTGAGACCTATGCTGTCGGTCTTTTAACACATTTTCCATTTATTGTGACAAACCTTGCTATAAAATTATAAAAATATTTTTGACTCTTGCTGATGCCATTTTCTATGTATTCCATTGACATTTTCAGGTTTTATCATTAATAAACCTATGTTATTTTGTCACCTATGTCACACAAAATGATATATAGTCACACCATATGATCAAGTTGCCATGTGTCAATGCAAACCATGTATTATCCTACTTATTGGTGAGATCTGATCACTCATATGGCAGGAAATATTTAGCCACTCTTAAATGCTGGGAGGCAGTATTCAAATTTTATTGATTTATTTGATATTTAACAATAAAACAAACATTTTCATATGAGTTATATGAACATATATTTGAGTAGCAATTTTCATTTCAATTCAAAACTAGTCTGCAATATTATAAGTAAAACAACAATATAAGTAAAACCCTGTTTACACCGGACTTGCGAGCAGGTTGCGACCGAAAAATGGACAAAAATCGCCATCACTCTCACTGACTCTTGATGAGGTTGCAAGTAACTCTAGATAAACTCTCAATGGTCTGAAATTCAATCTGTCTGATCTCTTTCACTGTTTATCGATCTTGAAGGGGTTTACGATTGTTTTGAGCTGTTAAAAAAAATTGCATAACTTTTGCGAGTGTGTGCAAGTGGTCAAACTGGTATTGCTAGTACTGCACAACCTTGATGAAGGACGTCCTCTCCTTCCCAAGGGTGTCCATACAGTTGCCCATTGAAATATCCCAAAATAGTGTCACACCATATGCTTTTGATTTGTGTGACGAAATCTTTTTGATTAGAACAGACTCAAAAAATTATGCTTGGACTTTGAAAAGAGTAGACTCACAAATAGACATCTGCATTATTTTTCTGTATTTTTTTGAGAATTTTTGCATTTATTTTTCTTAGTTTTGTTCAAGTTCTCACTTTGAGAAACAAGTGCCGGACAGTCACACCATATGCGTTTTGTCATGTTTGGTTGAAAATCCTGAAAAAATGAGCGATGAACTGTTTTAATGTTCAGTATGTTCACATAAAGCCAAATGTTCTGCACAATAATGAGGAGGTTTTTGGCAAATATATTTTTTATTCATACATGTTTGACACTGAAGACAGCAAAACTGCCATGTCATGTCATCCACCCATATATTACTGATGGAGGTGATGTAAGTTTTCTTTTAATTTATTGAACTTATAACTGAGTTTGTCATTGTTTTTGTAATGTTATCCATTCCAATAAAAACATTTATTTATTTTTTTTTTCAAATGCCGAGATGTGCGGCTGCCTTTTGCTGCAATATTCGTTTGCAGGGCTGTAATAAAACGTTAAACGCAAATTTGTCACTTTAATAGAAAAAAAAATGCATGCTAGCTAGCTAATTAGCCGTCCCATTTACTTGAACAGACCACTGACTAAAGCAAACGCTAGCGATTGACAACAGTCACCAGCGAGCTACCTTGATACCCTTACCGTCGCGGGGACTTCATTGACTTAGCAGTTAATAAAATTAACAAGGTGGCTAACAAGCTAGCTACTTGTACTTGACGTTCAACGACAATACTTCTTACCTGTATAATGTTTAAAACAGTGGACAAGTCACCTTTTCTGTTTACACAGTGTTTCAAAAGGCTAGGAGGGGAGAAACGCTTGGCTGTTAGAAGTCAGAAGAAAAAACTTGTCTCTGTCCCCTCGATCCGCACTGAGCAGAGATCATTTTTAAGAGCAGTGTTTAAACAGGACAGGGGCTAAGATGAAGCTTAATAAAGCCCCTTTCACAATTGGTGTGCGGCTGCTTGCAAAAATTTAGTCGCATAATCGACCAAAAAAACCGTCCCCCGCAGTTGATCGCAAAAAAATGTGACAGACAGTCGTTCAAAAAGAGCGACTAGAATCTGATACAGTCTTATAATGGTAGCACAACGTTGCAAGATTTGATGCAAATTTTCGAACAGTCTCATAGTCGCATCACAAACGCAACCGAACGCAAAACTCTTCTTTAGACATCCCTAGCACATATGCGAGTTTGCAACGTAGTGTAACCGAGTGGCTTAGGCTCGCCGAATTATACTTAGGTGTAACTCAGGACATAAGACGCGGAGTCGGATTTGGAGCACACAGCAACAACTGCTCATCTTCTTTACTGTTTTCTCAGCATACCTCAACATAACCAAAACAAGGCAGAAGTCCGCCAGCATCTCCTCTTCTAGCTCTACGGCACCCGAAAGGGGACACCGTGCTGATCATTTTTAACCAACATGAACTATCCCAAATACAGTTTTAAAGAACCACAGTGCCGGTTACATACGTCCCCCCATTAAGTTGAAACGTCCCCGTTTCGGCACATAGCATCCACGAGGCACATAAGTAAGAAACAAGGGAAATAATTACACAATTCCCCTTTCTTAACAGCAACTAAGAAATGCATATATTGACACGAAAAGGGAAAAAACAAATAAGAATAAGAATATAGACACAGGCAAAACTCAAAACCTAACAAAGTCTTTCAGGTGCAAAGGGGGTCTCACCACTCGCCCTCGGCGAGACTGCAGAGGCTCTAGCTCCCCAGAATCCTTCCCCAGTTCAGGTTGATCCTCAAGCTCGGCAAACTGAGAGGTAGTGGAATCTCCAACGTAGGGAGAGGACATGACACATGGAGAAGCAGGAATGGCCTGTGCTGGCAGGGGCAATGTGTAGGGCTTAAGCCTGTCATGATGAACAACTTGAGCTCGTTCCATTGAGTCCAGGGGGTTGATGATGCGGTAAGTTAGTGCAGCTTCCCCTCCTGAATCCAGTACCTGCACGACCTGATAAGGGCCCTTCCAGTGTGGCGCCAGCTTTGTACGGCTCTCAGTGGGGTTATTCAGCCACACCAGGGCATCCATTCTGTAGGCACGGTGGCAACTGCCCTCATCATAATACAGCTTCTGCCTCTCATGGGCCTCGGTAGAATTGAGCCTAGCTATGCTGAAAGCTGACTCCAGCCGATCCGCCAAGGATAACGCATAATCCGCCGACGATCCAGAGCCCCGGGTGTCCAGTATACCCGAGGGCACATGCATTTCAGCCGGAATTCGTGCCTCACGTCCATGCATGAGGTAGAAAGGGGTGAACAGTGTACTGGAATGTTTGGATGTGTTATATGCAAAAGCAACTTGCTTCACGTACATATCCCAATCACCCCCATGAGAAAGCAACATTTTGGCCAGCTGATCGATCAGTGTTCGATTATGACGCTCCACCATGCCGTCCGACTTGGGGTTGTAGGCAGTAGTGCGCGTCTTCTTCATCCCTACCAGGTGACAGAGGCCCTGAATCACCTCCGCCTCAAACTGGCGGCCCTGGTCAATGTGCAGAATTTCCGGGACCCCATGCACTAGCACGTAATCCTCAAACAGGCAATGAGCTACAGTGTGGGCAGTTTGATTCTGTAAAGCATATAAGTTCACATATTTTGTAAAGTAGTCTTCTACTACTAGGATATACCTGTTCCCACGAGAGGTCAAAGGCAACTCCAAAATGTCCGCCGCCACTCTCTGCATTGGGCGGGTTACGCGAGACCCCCCCATGGGGGCTTTCTGCTTGGGGACCGGGCACCTGCGAGTCTGGCAGGCTCGGCATTGTTCACACCAATGCTTTATGTCTCTCAACATAAAAGGCCAATAGTAGGACTGCCTGGCCTTCTCCCACACCCGCTCTGCTGAAAAGTGTGCGGCAGCCGGCCCTCCATGTAACTGCGCCAGAAGTTCAGGCACTAGACTAGAGGGGACCACCACCTGGATCTGCCCCTCCCCTGAGGGTGCAGTCAGCACTGTCCGACACAGCAGGCCCTCCATAAGAGATAAACGGTTAAACTCATTTATTAGCGGAAGACCCCCTCAGATGCCTGTGTGGCGGTCTTATTGCGCCCTGTGCCAACCAAGCCACCACAGTGCTAATGTCTGGGTCCTCCCGCTGCAAGGACAGCAGCTCAGACTCACTGCCACAAAGCGAGTAGGCAGAATCCTGACTCATATCCCCATGTGTCGACTCGAGGAATAGTGACTTGTCCGGCTCCCCGACAGCGGCAACTGTGATCCCCCCAGCTGCACAGGGCTCCGAAGCAGATGGGGCAGGAGAAGCAGGTCGGCGAGACAGGGCATCTGCATTTTTATGACAGAAACCATCCTTGTGGACTATGACCCAGTCAAATGGATTCAGTTCTAGGACCCACCTACTTCTGCGTCCTGTGGGGTCGTTGTCCATTGCCATGCGCCTCAAGCCCAACAAAGGGCGGTGATCGGTTATAACAGAGAACTTGGACAGTCCCACATAATGTTTGAATTCACGCACTGCCCATACCACTGCCCACAGTTCTCTATCAAAAGTGGACCACCGCTTCTGTGTGTGTGTGAGAGCCTGGCTGGCATAGGCCACAACTCTCTCAAGCCCCTCAACATCCTGCACAAGGACCGCCCCAACTGCATCCTTTGAGGCATCAGTGTAAATTTTAAAGGGGAGTGCAAAGTTCGGCAGCGTCACCACGGGAGAACAGGTAAGCACTTGTTTCAGGTAGGAAAAAGCCGCATCACACTCCGCCGTCCACTCAAAGGGCACATTCTTCCCCGCCAGATGATTTAAGGGCGCCGCATGTTGTGAGAAGTTCCTCACAAACCTCCTGTAACAGGAACACAGACCCACAAAAGCCCTGACCTCTGATGGAGTGCGGGGGGTAGGCCAGGTGCTCACCTTTTCAGTGTTCCTTGGGTCTGGTAGGAGGCCCTCACGTGAGACCACGTTGCCCAGAAAAACCACATGGTCCCTGGCAAAGTGGCATTTTTTTGGATTGAGCTTCAGGCCCGCTTGCTGTATTCTCGACAGGACCTGCTCACGGTGCAGCAGGTGATCTTCAAACAAACGGCTGTATATAACAATATCGTCCAAGTAGACCATGCATATGTGCCAAGGCAGGCCTCTTAGAACGAGCTCCATCATTCTTTGGAATGTGGCTGGAGAATTGTCAACCCCATAGGCATGGCTCGCCACTGGTACAAACCTCTGCCAGTCGTGAAGGCGGTCTTCTCCCAGTCCTCCTCAGCCACTTCAACCTGCCAGTAGCCATTTGAAAAGTCAAGTGTGCTGAACCAGGAGGAGCCAGCCAGGGCATCAAGGCTATCGTCCACTCGGGGCAGGGGGTGCGAGTCCTTGATTGTGACAGAGTTGAGGCGACGATAGTCGATGCAGAATCGCCACTGCCCCCCTTTTTTTTTAACCAGCACCACTGGGGACGCCCAAGGACTGCAACTCTCCTCCACAAGCCCATCAGCCAACAGACCAGCCACTTGCCGTTCAATCTCTGCCCTTTTTGCGGGAGACACCCGGTAGGCACGCTGTTTGATGGGGGCATGGCCACCAGTTCTAATATGATGTTCAACCAGCGTGCACCTGCCTGCGTTTCTGTTGGACAGGTTGAAAACACCAGCAAATTTTTCTAGGAGCGCTAACAGCTCCGCTCTCTGCTGTGCTGTGATAGGTGACTCATTCACGGCGACAGGGCCCACAACAGCTGGCGGGGTGGTTACATCCATGCGAACAGGACGTGGCGGTGTCACAATATCATTTTCCCCCACTGGGTGAAGTTCCCCGAGGTGCAGCCCCTGTTCTAGCTTGACTGCCTCCCCGGAGGGATTGAGAACACGGGCTAGTGTGACACCATTTTTCACACTACTTACTGCGTGAGCCACTATTAGTCCAGTCGTTTCGGGAACATTGGGTTCCAGGTACACCTCAAAGTCCCTGTCAGGTAAACTAGCGCCGCTGGGGGAACAAACGGTCACGGGCACCAGAGCCTCGCTCAAGGGGGGAATAGTCAGGACGTCCGACAGGGTCACATTACAGCACACGGGAATCAATTCACCCCCCCGTAGCAGAGGCACCGTGACATCCCATAACTGCAGCACACTTCTCCCAAAATCCAGCAGTGCATGGTTTTTTTTCAAAAAGTCCAGACCAAGCAGAACATTTTGAGTTGATTCCCTCAATACATAAAACGTGTGCTGCCAGCACGTGGAGCCCAATCGGAAGGTTACATCAAGTGCGCCCAAAGTGTCCAACATCTGTCCGTTGACTGCACGTGTGTCAATGTAGTTCTTTTTCAGGGGCCGATTTCTAAGAGCGGGCACTGACACACGAAAGTCTGCGCTAATCAATGACACATGGGCCCCTGAGTCCACTAACACGGGGATCTCACTTCCTTCAATCACCCCCCTGACATAAGAGGTGGGGAAGTCCCCGCTTTCCACACAAGCAATGTCCTCCGACATGTCATTTGGTCGAGGGCCCTCAGTAAGGACAGCTGGTGTTTGGGCCTCAACACCAGCTACTGACCGTTTCCCTGATGATGGTTGTCAGTGCCTGGCTGCTGCAACAGGAAACGCACACCACGCTTCTTTGCCTCCCAGTCACGTCGGGCTCGCCACGCGGGGCTAGGGCTCCTGCCCCCAGATGGTTTATTGGCGGGGGACACCAGTACCTCAGAGTCACGAATACGTTCACGTTCATTGCAGCTTCCTTTTGCCGGAACCAAGCCACGATCTGGAGAGCGACCCCGATATCCATCACGGGGGCCCCTCGACTGACATCCAAATTCACCACAGGTGCAGCCACAGCGCCCCCTGGAAGGCGAGCAGAATCCACGTTCTCTCCAGTCATCGGTCCTGGCCCTCAGTCTCTGATTTTCCTCATACATCTCCACGCCACATATCTGAAACGCAGCAGCAGCGTACAGGCTTTTTATTTAATTTTTTTTTTTCACTCTAAACACTGTTACCGCTTCAGCTGGGTAGGTAGCTAGCGATACTATAGCAGCTAAGCGAATCAAGCAACAACCCATAAAATAAAACAGTCCAACAGGCACAATGGGACGCACTTTCAGCGGTTTGCGAAATCCCACCGCTGCCACCAATGTAACCGAGTGGCTTAGGCTCGCCAAATTATACTTAGGTGTAACTAAGGACATAAGACGCGGAGTCGGACTTGGAGCACACAGCAACAACTGCTCATCTTCTTAACTGTTTTCTCAGCATACCTCAACATAACCAAAACAAGGCGGAAGTCCGCCAGCATCTCCTATTCTAGCTCTACGGCACCCGAAAGGGGACACCGTGCTGATCATTTTTAACCAACATGAACTATCCCAAATGCAGTTTTAAAGAACCACAGTGCCGGTTACAGTAGTACACTAGTACTGCTGTCACTGCGACCAAATGCGACTAGGTTGTTCGCATACAGTCGAGCCTTAACCACTAGAGCAGAGGTGGGCAGCGAGGGCCGTATCTGTCCCTGGTTTTCACACTACCGTCTGGTCTTTAATTACTTGATTGTCTCAATTAGCCAAACCATTTATGAAATCTGACGTTTCATGCGCATTTCTTTAAATTATGTTGAAACTACAAAGGCTAGTCTTGTCTCCCTTCATAAAACATTTTTCTTTGATCGAATCATTGCGAAAATCTATATTTGTGCATGCAATCAATTAACTCAATTAATCAGGATAACTGATAGGAATAAAAACCTGCATACACACCGGCCCTCCAGGACCGTGATTGCCCACCCCTGCACTAGAGACTCTGCAATGACTGCGATACTCCGCAAGACACCCAGCGAGTGCTCGTGCAACACTTCGTATGTGCTGTAGATACTGACAGGTATCTGCAGATATTTTCCCCAGGATACCACTAACACGTCTAGTAACCGGGTGCGTTTACGGAGCCCAGATATGACGCGTATCAGAACAGTCCCAATCCGGAGTTGGGATACCCCCGGATAAGACACGTGCGCAACCTGGTATTAGGAGCGTATCAATCCGTATATCCCCCGATACAGATAATATACGGACGCATCCGAGTCGCAATAACTCCGGAAAACCAGAGTTTTTGGCCAGTGGTTGACTGAATGGCCGTTTTGTCAGCTTGTGGTTATGTTATGTTATGTTGCACTGTAAATCAACGTACTGTCTTCTCAGTTCAGTAATAACTCCTTTTGCAGCAATGAGACCACTCAGAATGAAAATATTATATTTTTAGCAGAGAATACTCAATATAATAAGTTGCTGCAGGGCTGGAAGACTACATTTCAGAATTCTGCCAAACAGCACTACAAGCCTGACCATTGGCTTCTCTGCTAAAAAAATAAATGCTGGAATCAATATTTCACCTGAATATTGCAAACAAATTTTGGGTTTCTATGATTTTCTCCCGGACAATCTAAAGTAAACAATAACCAGTTAATTATTAACTGAAGACAAAATCCAGGCTTACATTGCTGTTGCATCATTACCTTGCAAGAGGTAAAATAAGTAATCTGTGTGCTCTGTTACAGTTGAATTAACAACGAGCATGTTGCAGTGAAGATTTTCTTTCATTTGTTTTCTCTTATCAACTTTAACCACAGAAAGGAGGCATAATTTGTAGGCAGTTAGCAAAACAACATAGCAATTGTCTTTGCTGCTTCCTCCTAAAGTTGTTACTTGGTTAATGTGTTTGTTCACCAAGCACCAGTATCCAGAGCAGACGCCTCACTTTAACCACAAAGGTGATATGGGCAGTCATGATGAGTGGAAAATGCTCGCCCTGCAGAAGCCCACCACACTTCCTCAGTACATGGCTGTGGTGTGAGTGATGAGAAACACAGCAGCAGGATGCTGTGAAGTTAATGAGAGTGAATCCTCTTCAGCCTAAACTGTTTAAGCTTCAGGTGTCATGGCATCACTGGATTGCAGCGTGTAAAATATTTTGCCCTATTAAGTCTGCACAGCTTGACTCGCAGAACAGAGCCAAGTCACCAAGGACAGCTGTGTTGCCTTTGCTAATAAAATCCAACTTTGATGAAGGTGGTCCAGAATGAAATGTTATGACTACAATTAATATTTCATCTGAATATCGAAATTCACTTTCTGAATTTTATTAAATTCCTCCAAGATACAAGTCTATTAGAAATTATGATTTTGTTTTTCTTCAAAGACAAAATCCAGGTTTATGAATGCACACCATCGCCAGATTTCAATGTCTAAAATATCGGGCTCATATGTACCTCACTAGAGTTGAATTTTGGCTGCAAATTTTGCAATATAAAGAAGTTTAACTGGCAAATGTGTAAGGTTACACCTTACTTAACGTATAAAATGGGAAGTCAAAAAAGTGTATCATTTTCAAGTGAAAGTTACCCTCACTTTACACCAGTTTTACACTGATTTTTCTTTAGGGAGCTAAAAGTACTCTAAAACATTTTTTCTTACCTTTATTTCACAAGGGAAATTCCACTGAGAACATATTTCTCCTTTTTATGCATGCTCGGGAGAAATTATTTATAATCTCCACACAATTTAAAAACATGGCATACATATGGCATACAAACAGTACAAATACATAAGGCAACAAATAACACTGCAAATGCTACTAACTTAAGACATGTAAATGTATGTACATGCACATCTTATGCAGGTTTTTGATTCCCCTCTGTTTCATATAAAGTGAAAGGCACCTCCTTCTGAAGTGGATCTATCATCATCCTCTGATTCATTTGGGGTAAACTCTAGGTCTCTGTCATCTTCCACTTCACCATCATCATCAATTATTGCAAGCAATTCCTCATCAGTTTGATATCTAGCTGCCACCTTTACAGTGCATTATGGGAAAGTTGTGAGATGGCTGACAAAGGCTAAGGCAGTTCATATACATAGTGGTAGAGCAGATGTTTGCTTGATTTAACAATCCATGTGAGCAGATTGGGTTGGCTCATTTATGAAATGTAGATCTCAGTTTTCTGAACATGCTGACTAACTCAACTCAATTTCACCAAAAGTGTGGGATGGCTGGTATGGTTCTCGGGGGCTCAATTTTGAATAACTTTTATTGAAATGCGCACAATTTAGCATCCAAATGAAGCGTTGTATTTTTCTGTGTAGCCTACCTTCGCGAGAAGAACTGGCCACGATCGATAGTACTGAGTGGTCTCGTAGTTCACATTATATTGATCAAGAAAAATTATTACAAACATGTCAAAGATGATTATTACTTCAAACTGATAATCTGCGCTGCCCTTATCTTTGAACCGGCAGCTGGCGGAGTCGGTACCTGTTACAGTCCATGTGCTTCCCCCAACTCATTTTGAACATTCCAGTTATCCCGGACACAAAGTAAACTAGGACACACACAATAATACATTGCATATTCACTATATACCTTATTAATTAATGAATCAATCAGTTTTATTTGAATAAAAATATTTTCATGTATGGGTGGGCCAGTGCACAATCTGAGTGGGCCAGTGCTGCCCAGGCCCAATACTAGCTTGGCCCTTCATGATATGACTCAAGTTTGGTTTCACATTCAACAAGAGGGCAAGAGCTCACCATCAATGATCACTGGCAATGTCTGGCAACAGTCTTCTTCAACGATTAGACACAGTTTCAGCTGTACAGGGTAGAAACCAAAACTGACCGAGACAGCAAGACTGCCGGGAAAACTGATTAACAGAAAATCAGGACAAATGGGACGGGACACATACAGCTATCGATGAGAAGTGGGAAAACATTCCACAGGCTGTAATCAACAATTCTATCAATTCTATGGGAATGAGCTATGTCGCATTGCATGAGCCTAATGGTGGTCACACAAGGCAGTAAGTGATATTCCATTTATGACATTAGCTTCTTTTCTGGGGAGAATCCATTACTAACAAATGCATATACAGCACTCTCCATAATTATTAGCACCCCTGGTTAAGATGTGTTAAAAACCTTAAAATAAATTCAATTTTATATTGCAGAAGAATACTCTCACACTGAATATTGTAGAAAAATGTAACATTCAACTTAAGTGAATTTTAAGGGAAAAAAAATCCCCGACGAAGAATTAATTATTTTTCATAAAATCACCTGTTCCACAATTATTGGTACCCCAAACAATTCCTAGGAAATAAATGTAATTGACATATTTCTGTAATTTCTACAGTAGTTTACAAAGTTGATCTGAGTATCTAGGAACATCATCACTTCCTGTTTCCATGGGGTATAAATATGAAGTGACACAGAGGCCATTTCTATTATCCACTCTTTAACATGGGAAAGACAAAGGAACACACCTATCAAGTAAAGCAGACGTGTGTCGACCTTCACAAGTCAGGCAATGGCTACAAGAAAATAGCCACTCGCCTGCACCTGCCCATATTTACTGTCAGAGGAATCATTAAGAAGTTTAAAACAACCAGAACAGTGGTAAACAAGCTTGGACAAGGACGCAATGTTATTTTGCGCACAGAGAGGAGGATGGTAAGAGAAATAAAAAGTTCTCTAAAGCTCACTGTTAAAGAATTGCTACAAATGGTAGCATCTTGGGGTCACAAAGTCTCCAAAACAACCATTAGGCGCTATCTACATGCCAACAAGCTGTTTGGGAGGCATGCACGGAAAAAACCTTTTCTCACTCACAATCATAAATGCAAACGTCTGGAGTTCGCTAAGCAGTACTGGGACTTCAACTGGGTCTGTGTGTGCTTTGGTGAGATGAGACCAAGATAGAGCTTTTTGGAAACAAACACTCTAAGTGGGTCTGGTGGAATACGAAAGATGAGATAAAATAACCTCATGCCCACTGTGAAGTATGTGGGAGGATCGGTGATGCTGTGGGCCTGTTTCTCTTCCAGAGGCCCTGGGAACCTTGTTAGGATGCATGGCATCATGAACGCTTTGAAATACCATGACATTTTAAATCAAAATCTGGTGCCCTCTGACCGGAAGCTGAAGATGGGTCATCAATGGGTCTTTCAGCGAGATAATGACCCTAAACATGTGGCCAAATCTACTCAGAAATGGTTCACCAGACACAGAATTAAGATCGTCTCATGGCCTAAAAGCGCAAAACAATGATATACGTAAAAGGCATAAAGTATTCATAGAAAAATGCGATATAATCTCAAGGCATTCATGTACCATCAGTATTCCATGATGGAACGACAACCCCTGAAAAAAAATATGGAATCCCCACACACTGATGTTAATTCACATTTTTCCTTTCATAACAAAGAAGCAAATAACACATGACGAAACAATTATTGTTTAATAGCTCGACATTCAGCCTTCATAAACATTTCACTTTGAAATTGAAGGCAAAACACATAGCAAATGCGCGAAACGCAGGAGATGGTTGAGTAATAGAATTTATCGCTTTAGTCATCTCGTCTGCGATACCTTTTGTCAGAACAAAATGCTTCATCGGCGCCTGTAAAGATATTTGCCGTGCAATTTTTGTAAGCTAGGGGCAGCATAATAACTTCCTCAAGGGTAATTAGAGGAACACATAGACATATATAGAACACTAAATTGCTGATAGGGTACACTCAAGTGAGGCAGAGCCTATGCACCTGGAATTAAAATTCGCTCATAGACTCCCATTAATTTTCGCCTACTTTAAAATTACATTTTCAAAAACACTTGCGTGTGAATCGGTGTTATTTTGGTATCGCTGTGCAGAGCAACATTTTGTCTCCCTAAGTATGTGCTTTTCGGAGGATGGAAAGCTTTCTAAAGCGAAGATCGAAATGTGACGCGTGGTCAACGTTAAAGTGCAAGCAGAAAAGTTAACTTACCATGACCAAGGCTTTTAATGACCGTCTGATAAGATAATTGCTTGGCAGTATTCGCTGTTGTAAGAAACGTCCGAATACGTTATTATATCTCTCTCTGGTTTCCTCACTTCACTGTACCCTGATTGAGCACATTTCCTGTCAACCGGATTGTTTATATTGAATCATATGGCTAATGCCAGCATTATTAAAAAGAAGCACAAGTTAACTCTGGCTACTCCTTTTCTAAGCTTCATCTTCGCTCATGTCCCATTAAAACGCTGTTCTCAAAAATGATCACTGCAAAGCTTGTATCGAAACGATAGAGAAAGTTTTTTTTTATCCTGATTTCTAACAGCCAAGTTAATTATATCCCCGAATGCCGAATGGTGTTCCGGGGATATCATGTTTTTGGTCCGACCGCCGCCGCCGCCGCGCTGCCCTACGTGTTAACACGATAACTTCAGTAATATTTCAGTTAGAAATTTCAAGTTTTGCATATAAGTAAGTATCATAGAGAGGAAGAGCTGATTCGATTTTGGACAATTTATGATTTCTGGATTGGCCACCAGGGGCCAAAAACTGATTTACGTGTTAACGCGATAACTTCAGTAATATTTCAATTCGAAATTCCAAGTTTTGCATATAAGTAAGTACCATAAAGAGGAAGAACTGATTTGATTTTGGACAATTTACAATTTCTAGATTGGCCACCAGGGGCCAAAAACAGAAAAAATCACTGTTTTGATCATATCTCTGAAAATATTTGACTGATTGACCTCAAATCAAGTGCAAATGAAAGGTCATAACCTGAAGATGTGTCCCACGGTGACATTATACCTGTTTGGTTCAAAATTTTGACACAAGGTAGATTTTGTCACATAAAATTCACCATTTTTGCCATATCTTTGGAACTATTTCTCCAATTGACATGAAACTATGTGCGACTGCAAGGTCATGACCTCACAACGTGTCACGTGATGACATCATACCTGTATGGTTCAATATTTTGCCGCCAGGTGGTGCTTTCTGATGGAAAATTACCATTTTGGCCATATCTCATTCGTTCATACGTCTCATTGTAAGAGTAATGTGGAATTGGCGAAAGAAAGCAACTCAAAAATAAGCTGAAGTGAGAGGAAAAAACTTCACCCTAAGTTAAAAAAGTAGCGGGGAACTCTCACAATTATTCACTAAAATTGGCGAAAAAAATATGTTTTCTTCCTCCTCTTTAGACGCAAGGATGTGTGATCAGGTCGTGAAAAGCCGACAGAACACCAACCAACAATATAACGTACTACAACACGAAACAATATAGCTAAAATAACAAGCCATTAACAGTTTTTGTTTTTAGCTTCAGCGACATTTGCACATGGAGAAGAAGATGAGCGTCGCGCTCTTCTCAAGTCCTCTGCAGCCTATTCTTGAAGTGGCGGGACACAGGCTGTGGCTGCGGGGGGTTTTTTTTTATATCAAGGCAACATTGCGCTCCATGCATCTGTATGCGCTAGTGGGAAAATTTAAGTGTATAGTTTGTTAATGTTATTATCTGAAGCTTTCAGGAAACATTATCACCCCTAAAAATAGACGATTATATGTATTGGTGAGAAATGAACGAGGAGGAGGAGGAGGAAAAAATTACGTGTATACGGTTATTGATTTTTCTAAACGGTTATAATTTGTTATCCATGTAACCGTTTATACGTGTAGATGTTGACACCCCTAGTTTGAACCAGACTGTGGAAGTAGCATTCGGAATGCAAGATCGGGTGCTCGGATATGGTGTCAACCGTCCAAATTGGCACCAATCGTTCAGCGATATGGCATTGACCATTTCGATTAATTGTGCAGTAGTGATATAATTCAGTAAGCTTCAAGGTCAGGATGTCTGCCATACATATATATATATATAAGTGAAGAGTTTGTTTCCAAAATGCAATATATGCATTTTACTCATTTTGAGTAAATCAGCTTTTTCAATGTTGGTGCCTACTGCATTTTATGGAAAAACGCAAACTTTGACCATGAAAAAATACACCTTATAGTATGAATTGCAGAATGTGTAAGAAACACAGGGCTATTGCTCTATGTTATTATCTCAATTTTTGTCATTTTGGCAATTAATATATTTTGGAAACAAGCTCCTCAATTTTTTCGGATCAGTTATACAAACTGCTTTGTGGCCAGCATATTCACCTTAGTTTTGTAAACATCAAAAGATCTTGTTAAGAGCATTCAACATGGCGAGATATGGCAGTGGCTTCAAATGTCTGTGACTCCAGTGTAAATTGTCGTACTCCTCATTAAATTGCTGCATTTTTATGCCATTTTCTGTTGGGATGCAACAATGAGTACAGTGAAATGATCCCGAAAAGCCGCTTGGAAAATGGACTCTCGCATTGGTATTGTTTTTCTTTTATTATTATTTCAAAACCTGTATCAAAAAGATGGAGTGTCTATTCGGGTGAATTGGTCATTAGGGGGTGAGCGCCATGGCTGATATGCCTGTTTCAGAGGGTTTTATCATTGGCTGTGGGCCGTGCCAGGTCCTGTCAGTTTCATCATTGGATCAGGCTCCTTCTTGTGGATAGCTTTGCCCCTGGAATCAATTTTGGCATTTCTTGTGATTTTCCACAATTTTGAATTTTTTTGTGAAGGAAAAAATAAAACTAGAGGACACTCAGTGGAGCACAAACCTCCGCCCCACCATGTATCTGATCTTTTGGTGACAGAATTTGTTCTGGATCACTTCCAAAATCGAATAAACTCATCCTTCGACTACCACTTACCATCCTACCAAATTTTGTGCCAAGCCTTTCGAAACTTTTTGAGTTATCCAGTTTACAGACAATCAAACTAACAAACAAACTTCTACCTTCTCGGCAGAGGTAACAATTGCCTCACGTTGCTGGACCACATTGATGACCACTTTTGGTTAAACTAGCTAAACTAACAACATTTGCAACACGGACAGACACCCCAGGGCTTTGCGTTCCGGGAGGCAGTGCTTTCCAGTCAGCCTCACTCCACAATTCTAAATAGAATTGTATAAAATGAACCGCTGTGAATCAAAATACAATAATTGTATGAATTGCAGGGAAGCAAATCACAATGCAGTGGATCTCAAAGTATTCAAATCCATCGCAATGTGTTAAATGTAGTAAATCAAAAATATATTTGAGTACAATGAATCACAATGAATTGATACATTGATGTATTTAAATACAGAAAATGCCAAAAGTATTTGAATGCAATAAATTGAAATACAGTAAATTGCAATAAATCATATCACAGCAATTGCATTATATTGAAGTGAAGTGAATTTCACTGTGCAGAACTTAAATGCAGTGAATCGCAATTTTAATTGCGGTCAACAGCAAAATGTTGAAAGGAAATGAGTCACCCTGTAGAAATGTTGCCAATTGCAATGTATTTCTATGCTGTGAATTGAAATGAAATGAATGTAGCTTTAATTAGGATTTGAACCATTGTTTCCCACAGCCTGTACTGTTCCAGTAAAACCCAAACCCTTGCCCAAGCCTGAATTGTTTTTCATTTTGTATTTTTCAGCTGCATAAACCTAATCTTGCATGCATTTAGACCATATAATGCAGTTGATGATTCTGCACTCCTTGCCCTCCCCTTTCCTGAGGGCCAAATCCCAGAAGTCGAGTTTCCCCATTTTGGCGCAAGGCACAGCCCAAGGTTTCCTTCTCCAGGGGACTATTTCCTTGCCACCGTTGCCTTTTGGCTCGCTCTAAAGGGGCTTGGGCCCTGCTCTTTGTAATGTGACTTGGGTCTCACTCAGTTGAGAGAGGCGCTAAACAAGTGAAGTTGAATTGAATAGAATCTAAATGATGACTTTGATGAAGTCACAAGTTTTCTGACGCTGCTTCTCCTTTTCAGTTTTCAGGGTTTTTGCATGGATTTCAAAGCTTGGCTTGTAGAGTTGTCACCTTTCTCCCCAGAAACAAAATGTTGAGTGCTGTTGTGAATCATACCTAATATGACCACATGTATGCTTTGGGTCAAACAAAGGAAGCAAGCCGACTCTGGAATTTTATGACAATGAAGCAGCTGTCAATATTATCAACAAGGATATAATGCCATTTCCTTTCGCCAATGGATAACTGCTCAAATACTTAACCTACGAAATAAATCCTCAGTCACATTTAAATCCTAAAAGTTTTCTGTTTTCGTACCTCGATGCACTGCTAATGGGTTACACGTGCCCGGTTGTTTCACTAATGGGTTATGGATAACTGTAATGTTTGCGCTGTGTGGAAAGATCAGACGCACGGAGGACAGGAAGTTGAGGACTGGAGGATGGAGTTGGTAGTGTTCATTACGCTTACAGCCGTAGATGCTGCGATACAAAATAGTCAGGAAATGACGTTCCTTCAAGCACACAATAAGTAATATAAAGTCTGGGCTATAGCTGCAGTTACAATGGATTACAAACAGAAAAACAAAAGGAAATCAGGTTCCTAAATAATTAAATGCTACCATAAACAGCACAAAGCTTATCCAGCCATGTGATCACTGACTGAAAAGATCCCATTAATGTATTCATGTTCTGTGCCACATCCTCCTGAGTGTAAAGGAGGCAGCAGCAAAGTTTGGAACTAAAACATTACCTAGGTCTTGATTTTGCTTATTGAAATAGCAGACTTGAGGGATAACCGTAATGATTATGTAGGTTATAACTCGGGAGATTAGTAAACTAATTTTTAAGCTATTTTTTTATTAAGAATGATTTTCAAAATGTTTATTAAAGTTAAGAACGTGCTTTCATTCATGTGATTTGCATAATTTGACATAATTGTTTCACACAAGGCAATAATGTCTTCAACATGATTCCTGTTTTGACATGGCAGAGTTTGCCTTGTTAAGGAAAAACCGAAAACAATATTACACAGATTTGTGATGCATAATGAGCTGCTAACAAACGTAATTGTGCCAGCCATAATGTGCAGTTAACAGATATTAATTTGCGTTGTGAAATTATTGCACTATCAATTCTCTTGTATTGCATATGCAGGTAAACAATGCTGAGACTTCAAAGTTAAAACATTCAAAGTCATTACTAGTATGACCATTTAACCTCCAGTTTTTTCTTTTGTCCAGCACATACATCAGCGAAGTAGTAAAATCATCCCAAGTTAACTGACGCTGACATATATGCCTACCAGACTTGATTGCACCTTGTGACATGCAGACTGTGCAGTGTTTGGCTCAATTTGATGGTGAAGTCAGAAGATCACATCCTTACGAGACAGCCGATTAGCAGTACTATCACAGCACAGAGCAGGCATATGAACATACTGACAGACAAGTTGCAGCTTCCTTTGATATTGCAGTCCTCAGAATTTTGCAGAACTCCGCAGCATTCAGAGCCTCTCTCCGGATGATACAGGGGGTAGTGGTTTTGGCTCCTTGGGGGGAATCGATCAAGGAACTCTAAAACCCACGTATGGTCTTGATGAGATCCTTGCTTATAGCGTAAGCCTTGTGTCGTAGAACCGGGAGATTACAACAAATAGTCTTTTAGCAAATTAATTGCACTGTTACAATTGTGAACAAATGGTGAATCATACCAGTGAAAACCAACTGCTGAAGTCTGTGGCTTTGCCTGGTAGCTGCATGGACAGCAACTGACAGATGATTGTGAAATCCCTAAATTGTCCGCATTGCAAAGTTGCATTTTTCCGGGGGCCAAGTAACGAAGTGTTGCCAAACATTTTATTTCGGGGCTTATTAGGTTGTTTCTCATGGTTGGAGACATAATTCTCTCCATCACCAAGTCAACAACAAATAAAATCCCTTCACGGTCGATCCGATATCTTTTCAACAACTGCACATCATTCAGAATTTCCAAGTCATTCCGTCTTTCAACAGCAGCAGCCATTTTCCGAATCTTTGTGAAAAGGTTTTAGCGAGTTACGAGTTACGAGCTCTCCCAGACTTAGGAGCTACTTTTAGGTCTAAAATGCTTTGTGAATTACACTTAGTAAAAATAATTAGGAGTCCTAAATTTACGACTGACATGCCCATTTTTTTTGGGAGTTCCTCCTAAATCCGGCAGTTAGGACCTACTTTTAGCACTATGCTTCTTTGTGAATACGGGCCCAGGTCGATATTGCCATTTGGCATTTTTCGGACAATGATTCGATCTCGGTCATTTTGACTGGAGCCCTGGGAACTACTGAACCTCTAGTCGACATAATCTGGCAGCATAATCTGTCATTGTCGTCAAATTTGATGTGTTCACGGGAGAACCAATATAGGAGATTCAAACCATGTCGTGGGTAATTGTAGGCAAAATCTTTGTCAGTCAGATCTCTCATTTCTCTCAGAGTGTCCTCAGGACGACCTGAGACTGACACTAAGCTCAGAGCCAGCAGGAAAACACGCAGGAAACTTGGATGTCCCATAATGCACCTGCCTGAGGGGAAGAGGACAGAAGGAACTAAGTTATATTGTATAAGCTATGGAGGCAGCGTGGCTTAATTCACTGAAGAAATTAACTGTACTTATGATCACTAGAGTAATGAAATAATCATCCTGGTTATCATCCACATTGCCTATGATCATGAATTAATTCTCAATGTTCTTCAAGTAAAACATATGAGTGGGCACTGTATGCGATTCAAATGCGTTTAATGTGAGTCCAACTTCACACATTTTTAAAATGCAAGTTCTGCCTACTTCATGCTCTTTTGCATGACAAGGTTATGGATTTTGTGCCAGAAAATCCCAACTCCCACAAATAAATGTTCTCATTCTTGATATTTTTTACCTGCGGGGTTTCAGACATGCCCAACATTGTAGTTGGACTTCTGCTCACCCATCTAAAACCAAGATATCATTGCCAGAATATTGTCATTTGGTACCTCCGGTGGTGTACTAGATTTGTCAAAAGTATGATTCTATGATCATGGCCACAATTTGACAAAAATAATAAAAATGTTCCACTGAGAAACTGTGTGAGTTTATTGGAATTGGACCCTAATTGCCTTCACTAATTATGTATTGTATGTGTATGAATGCATCAGGGGCTGTGTATTATCTTCAATATCAATCTCCATAGTACATTAGCAATCTTTATGCACTAAGGCAGTGTTACATTAGTTCTTTAACTTGCCTGCTCAACCTTTGGGTCCACCAAATTTTGAGTCTCTCTAATGAAAACTTAACTGATTTTTCTTTTTAGCATAACATACCTCAGTCGAGTGATAGAGACCGATACATGGTCAAAAATGATCAAGAAATGATAATGAAAAAGTTAATGCAAATTGGCTTCATTTACGTAATGGATACAACATCGTATCGAATTAGAATTTATGGTTTAGGGACAGCATGCACGAATCTCGGGGCAGCTATGCCGCCAGACTTGTCCGTGAAAACCACTGTTACTCAGCCAACGTCCCTGGGTAAAAAACACAGCTGCTGGATCTTAGTTTGGTGATAGTTGTAGAGGATGGAAGAAATTACCGTGATAGTAGCATCTGGGCATAAACAAAGTATCACAAACCCAGGCTTATGTACACCACAGGGCCCCTTAAGGGGATCGGCCAGGCACCAGCTTATAAGCCCAAGGGTGCCCTTAAGGCCGAATCCCCAGAACCGGTACTACATAAACCCTTTGGGGGTAAACCGTAATTTGCAATCCAACTTAAAACCCATCACTACCTACAACATCAGCTAGCTAGTCTGGAATGGGAAGGAATCGCCTAAGTACCGGTCGTAACATGGTTAGAAAGAATAAAAGGATTAGGAGTTACTGAGACCATGCAAGCTTAAAGGAATAACAATAATTTAATCACCAGGTAGGCACAAACTTGGATCAAACAAATCAACGTTAAGCCAATTACAAGTTACACACAATTTAGAGATGGAGAATAAAGTCATACCTGGAGGAAAGGATACGCACGCGGAGAAAGACCGCACCACGTACGTGGGGAGCTCGAGGCGATTCTCCGTAATTAAAAGACTACTCACGCCCTTGTTGGCGTAGGGAGGCATCGGAGACGATTCTCAACGAATGGAAAGTTCCTCTTCCCTTTAAGCCAAACCACGTCTTTGATCCAGGCGGCACGGCCATAAACACCTGGAAGGGGGGTCGAATCTGGTTTTTGGGTTTTCCACCATTTGGAGGATGTGATAAAACTATCTAGCAGAGAGATGAGACTAGGGTGATTACCCGAGTAGATTCTGACCAATTTTCAGGATTTTCCAAAAGGGAATGAACTATAATTTCAATGGGAATGAAACATACTCTAATCAACTCCTTGGATTCCCCCGAGAAGAACAAGACCAAACATGAATTAAATATGTTCTAATATGATGCAGTTGTCATGAAAAAGCCTTAAGATGAATTAGTATAGAGGTAAATTGGGTTATAAATACAGAAGTGATTTCTTCACAGAATATTGAACATATAAACATATTATGAAGCTCCCAGAGATTTAGATTATTTTAAACAGATTAACATAACTGGACTTTAACTTAAGAATAAGGGCAGTAATATGACTCCCACAGGGCACTGTGGCAGCCAGAGCAGAGTAAAACCAGGGACACTTCCAGGCCAGTGACACCTCCCACTGGCAGGCTAAGGGAGCATCCTGGGAGGAAGCCCATAAAAGTTTTATAGCTATTTGGCCTGGCTATCGGCTGAGCAGCTCATATTTACATACTATCAGTAAATGTAGTCCAGTGCAAAGCTTGGCGTCTGTTGTCTGCATGAGTCTAACCTTGTGTTAGTACACCATGCAGCTCAATAGCTATGTATTGTAATGTCATGTCGCCTTACAGGGTCAGATACTGGCCTTGGTAAAGACTAGTCACTGGTGACAAAAACAGCCGAATAGAAAAAAAGCCCAAATTATGAACCCCAGAAAAGTGCAGTTATGGTGAGAACAATCCAAAATATTAACATAGATGGGTGACAGGCAAGCTGAAATTTACTGTCAAAAGCACAATGTTATTAAAAGTCCAACTGATCATTTTCCAATAGGCTACTTGGGCATTCCACGTTATGACATTTTATGTCAAGAAAATTGGTATATATTTTGCATTTATATTCTGTAATAAGTGTTTTTCACTCAATTTGGATATATAAAGCAGAATCACTGACATGTAGTTACTTTGCCTTTCACTTCTCGAATCTTTACATTAGTTCACACATTCCACTTGCTATTTCATACGCCCACCCAGTTTTCTAAGTCTTTGAAGCTTTGTTTGGTCTTGCAAGATGTCTCGACCTAATGAACTTTGAGGTATGCAAGTTTTTTCTCAAGTAATTTCTGATTGAATTTGTATATATTTGGTTAGTTCTTATATAAATGGTAGCATTGTACAGTAATATTGTCCATGGAGGAAGACAGTTTCCATAAAAAATCCATCACTGACATCAGACCCCCCTTGGTGAAAACCCAGTTACCTACAGTCACTATCCAACATGATATCGCAACAATACCATTAGCTAACTGGTTAATCATCTGTCTTTTCGCGAACAGTACTGTACCAAGGTGATTGCATGGCAGCCATTTTGTGCCAGAACACTCACCGCACATAGCTGAGGTGGAGAAAGAGATGACAATTTGCTCTGCCAATTAAATTGGGAGATAATTTCGTGGCTGTTTGAGTTGGAAAGAGCCAGATTTGGAATATTGCGCTGTTATAAACTGCCACCTTTTTGCCAGTTATTTTAACTGTAAACCATAGTTAAATGCACACAGGACTTTACTTACAGTTAAAATAACAAGGAGACAAATTCAGAAAATGTATAACAGTGCTGGACACTCCTGCTGAGGGCTTTAATGGGATCTTTACAACACATTCTGGGTTTCCTGATTTCCTCCAGGATAATCTTAAGTAAACAATGACCTCTTAATGCCTTCATTGAAGACAAAATTCAGACAAACAGCGCTGTGGCATCATGGGATTGCAACAAGTAAAATTTGTAAACTGTGTACTCCTTTTGGGTTGAATTAGCAACACACATTTAACAGTGCATGGAAGATTTTCTTACCAATTGTAGCAGTCTTAATCCAGAGAAAAGAAACAGTATTTGTTGGCTATTAACTAAATACCAAAGCATACAATTGTCGTTGCTGCTTCCCCCTAAAAGTTGTCACTTGGTCCCAAAGCAGCCAGAGCTGACATCTCACTTTAACCGCTGAGGTATGAAAGGAAAAGATGAGTGGAAATTGTTTGCCATGCAAAAGCCCACTTTTCTGGCTCAGTACAAGGCTGAGCTGCCAGTGTGGAGAAACACAGCAGCAGGATGATGTGAAGTTAAATGAGTTCATCTTCTTCTCTCTGGAGCGTTTTGGCTTCAAGTGTTATGGTATCACTGGATTGCAGTGTGTCAAATAATTCCCTATGAACTTTGCGCAGATAGACTTCAGAATTTTACCCCATCATTCATGACAAAAAATTGTTCCAGTTCTTTTTAAATTCCACTGGTTTTTGATGGGATTGAGGTCTGACCCATTGCTACACTTGATTGTCCTTTTCTGAAGGTAGATTATGAATCCAGTTCAAACAATGGAGACTGGAAAGCTTGGGGGTTTACAAGATCAGGCTTTATTAAAGGAGAATACCGGTGAGAAATTGACTCGGGGTGTACTGAAACATGATAACGAGTACTCACTTTAGTTGAATACCCCACCTCCATACGCATGCAACATTTCAAAATACATTGCTTTTCAGCCGAAGCTCCCAAAAGGCTTACAATGGTAGTGAATTGGGCATAGCGTTGCCATGCAAATCGCTATTTTTTCATCATTAACAAGGCTCAAAGTACAAACCAAAACCAGTGAAGTTGGCACATTATGTAAATCGTAGATAAAAACAGAATACAATGATTTGCAAATCCTTTTCAACTTATATTCCATTGAATACACTGTAAAGACAAGATGTTTAATGTTCAAACTGAGAAACTTTTTTTTTTTGCAAATAATCATTAACTTAGAATTTAAAGGCAGCAACACATTGCAAAAAAGTTGGCACAGGGGCCTTTTTACCACTGTGTTACATCGCCTGTCCTTTTAACGACACTCAGTAAATGTTTGGGAACTGAGGAGACCAATTTTTGAAGCTTTTCAGGTGGAACTCTTTCCCATTCTTGCTTTATGTACAGCTTAAGTTGTTCAACAGTCCGGGGTCTCCGTTGTCATATTTTACGCTTCATAATGCGCCACACATTTTCAATGGGAGGCAGGTCTGGACTACAGGCAGGCCAGTCTAGTTCCCGCACTCTTTTACTACGGAGCCCTGCTGTTGTAACACGTGCAGAATGTGGCTTGGCATTGTCTTGCTGAAATAAGCAGGGGCGTCCATGAAAAAGACGTTGCTTGGATGGCAACATATGTTGCTCCAAAACCTGTATGTACCTTTCAGCATTAATGGTGTCTTCACATATGTGTAAGTTGCACATGCCTTGGGCACTAATACACCCCCATACCATCACAGATGTTGGCTTTTGAACTTTGCGCCTATAACAGTCCGAATGGTTCTTTTCCTCTTTGGTCCGGAGGACACGACGTCCACAGTTTCCAAAACAATTTGAAATGTGGACCACAGAACACTTTCCCACTTTGCATCAGTCCATCTTAGATGAGCTTGGGCCCAGCGAAGCCGGCGGCGTTTCTGGGTGCTGTTGATAAATGGCTTTCGCTTTGCATTGTTGAGTTTTAACTTGCACAGGCAGATGTAGCGATGAACTGTAGTTACTGACAGTGGTTTTCTGAAGGGTTCCTGAGCCCATGTGGTGATGTCCTTTACACACTGATGTCGGTTTTTGATGCAGTACTGCCTGAGGGATCGAAGGTCACGGGCATTCAATGTTGGTTTTCGGCCTTGTCGCTTACGTGCGGTGATTTCTCCAGATTCTCTGAACCTTTTGACGATATTACGGACCGTAGATGATGAAATCCCTAAATTTCTTGCAAAAGCTCGTTGAGGAATGTTGTTTTTAAACTGTTTGACAATCAGCTCACGCATTTATTCACTAAGCGGTGAGCCTCGCCCCATCCTTGTTTGTGAATGACTGAGCATTTCAGGGAAGCTGCTTTTATACCCAATCATGGCACCCACCTGTTCCCAATTAGCCAGTTCACCTATGGGATGTTCCTAATAAGTGTTTGATGAGCATTCCTCAACTCTCTCAGTCTTTTTTGCCACTTGTGTCAGCTTTTTTGAAACATGTTGCAAGCATCAAATTCCAAATGAGCTAATATTTGCAAAGAGCCTTATGACTCTGTTCGGCCTACTATGGTTTCTCCGTTTGAGGACTTATCAGATACTTTTATCAGTTCCCTATTCAGCCAGCTGGATGAGTCTGGTGATTCTGATGTGTCTGGAGACTTGTCTCTGTTCAGAAAGCAGTTGATTGAGGAGCAAACTAATGATCCTGAAATTTGTGTACTAAAGAGGAGAGCCCTTCCTGATAAAGAAATAGACGCAGTTCCAGTTGAGTATTATCTCAAGGATGGTGTGTTGCTTCGGAAGTGGCGCCCTCCTGATATCCCTGCCAATGCAGATTGGGCAGTGGTCAAGCAAATTGTTGTTCCGAAGGTCTACAGGAATGAGATCTTAACAATGGCTCATAGTTTACCTTAAGGAGGTCATCTTGGTGTTAACAAGACTGTTGATAAGATCATGAAACACCTCTTCTGGCCTGGGCTTCGGAAAGACGTTTCCAACTTTTGCAAAACCTGTCACACTTGTCAGGTAGTTGGAAAACACCAGTTAGACCCACCTGTAGCTCCATTTCAGCCTATCCCAGCATTTGGGGAGCCCTTCTCTAAGGTCATTGTTGATTGTGTTAGTCCATTACCCAAGACTAGATCTGGAAATCAGTACTTGTTGACAATCATGTGTGCATCTACCAGATTCCCTGAAACCATACCTCTACGCAACATCAAGGCAACTGCAATCTCAAAGGCTTTGATAAAGTTCTTCACGTTGATTGACCTTCCCAGGGAAATTCAGTCAGACTAAGGTAGCAATTTCACTTCTGGATTGGTTCAGCAGGTTGTGTATGAACTAGGTGCGATGCAGATTCTTTCTAGTGCCTATCATCCAGAAAGTCAGGGTGCCTTAGAGCGGTTTCATTCCACTCTCAAGACAATGATGAGGACTTATTGTTATGACCATGAGAAAGACTGGGATGAAGGTGTTTATTTGCTGTTGTTTGCAGCTAGAGAAGCAGTGCAAGAGTCTACTGGATTCAGTCCGTTTGAGCTAGTGTTTGGCCATGAAGTGACAGGACCTTTGCTATTGTTGAGTGAACAATGGCAAGAGGAAGAGCCGCACATCAGTCTGTTAGACTATGGTAGCAAGTTCAAGGACAGATTGCGTGCAGCATATGACCAAGCCAAAGAGAACTTGAAATCAAGTCAGGGAAAAAGGAAAACTTGGTATGATCATAAGGCTAGAAGCTGTGAGTTTAAACCAGGAGACAAGGTCCTTGTGTTGTTTCCCTTGCAGTCCAATCCATTGCAGGCTAGATTTCATGGTCCTTATGAAATTCTGACAATACAATGTAATTGAAATCATTGAGTTAAGACTCCAGATAGGAGAAAGCCAAAACAGTTGTGTCACATTAAAATGCTGAAGCCTTATCATGACAGAAATGCTAGGGTTGCAGCTGTCACTTCAGATTCTCCTATGGTCGAAACGTGTGAAGATGAGGAGGAGTTTCAAGATGATGGACCTAGAATTAAAGCTGAAGTTCTTTCATGTAAATTTTCAAATTCTGAAGTGTTGCAAAATCTTGATGTAAAACTCCAGCACTTAGAACCCTCACTGAAGGATCAGTTTGAGAGGTTCATCAAGAAATATAAAGATCTATTTCCTGATGTTCCAAAGAGAGTTTCTATAGCCTCTCATGATGTAGATGTTGGTGATGCCAAACCAATAAAACAGCATCCGAACTGGATGAATCCTGAAAAGAGAAAGATTGCTGAGAAAGAGGTTGAGTACATGTTAGAACATGATATTATCAGACCCTCCAACTCAGATTGGAGTTCACCCTGTGTGCTAGTTCCAAAACCTGATGGAAGTACTAGATTCTGTACAGATTATCGCAGAGTCAATGCCGTAACTAGAACTGATGTGTTTCCAATACCTAGGATTGATGATTGTATTGATAGAGTAGGGCAAGCAAAGTTTCTGACCAAGATTGATTTATTGAAGGGTTATTAGTGTGTGCCTTTAACTGAGAGGGCCAAGAGCATCTCTGCTTTTGCCACACCATCTTGGTTGTACCAGTATGAAGTCCTACTCTTTAGCATGAAAAATGCCCCAGCCACGTTCTAAAGGATGATACAGTCTACAATCGCCAAATTGCCACACACGGGTGCATACATCGATAACCTGATCACATGGAGTGACTCCTGGGAAGAACATCTAAAAGATGTAGAGCTGTTGTTCCAGCGCCTGACCCAGGCTAACCTGACTGTTAACCTGAACAAGAGTGACTTTGGTTGTGCTACTGTCACCTATCTTGGCTACGTCATAGGCCAGGGTAAGGAGGCACCCATAAATGCTAAAGTCCAAGCCATCATGGACTTTCCAGTTCCTGAAACAAAAAAGCTTTGCGCCACTTCCTTGGAATGATCGGGTACTACCGCAAGTTCTGCAAGAACTTTGCTGAGATTGCTCTCAGTCTCACTAACCAATCGAAGAAAGGCGTAAAGTTCACTTGGGATGATGCATGCCAGAGAGCCTTCGATCGCCTGAAGTCTCTGCTGTGTCACTTGCCCGTGCTCAAATCTCCTGACTTCAACAAACCGTTCTCCATCGCGGCTGATGCTGGCGACCAAGCTTGTGGATCTGTGCTCCTACAGAGAAGTGACTCTGATGACATTGAGCATCCCGTGGCATACTTCTTCTGGAAGTTCAATTGCCACCAAAGGAACTATTCCACAATAGAGAAGGAGCTGTTGGCTCTGGTTGTATCTTTACAACACTTTGATGTTTATGTTTGTACTGGGCAAAAGCCAATGATTGTGTACACTGACCACAATCCGTTGATGTTTTTGAGTGAAATGAAAAACAAGATTCGGAGATTGTTGAATTGGAGTTTGATTTTACAGGAGTTTGACTTGGAAATTAAGCATGTAAAGGGTACTGACAATGTAATTGATGATTGCTTATCCCGTGGTTGAGTATGTATATATATCACGTGTTTATTCGAAATTGTATGATATGTATATATAGACAAGTGTCCACTTAACCATTTTGTTTTGAAAAGAAAAATTTTGCCTTTGAGTCAAAATTTTTCCCTTTTGGAATGGAGATGTGATGTGAATATAGGCCACTAGATGGCAGTATTTACCTTTTTTTGTTAAGCCCAGACTGGAGATAGGTTTGGGCATGTTTTAGGCATGTCTGGGACAAGTCCCAGTGAAAAATAAAATAAGCCTAAAAGGTGGGAAGGGTCTGCAAAAGAGTATATAAGGAGTAAAATTGAGAGAGTAAAGTAGTAGGAGAAATTGCAAGGAGAAGGATACATGTGTCAAGACCTGTAAAGGTTTTAGTGGATTTTTGCCTGTGTTAGAGCATTTTTGTCACCCAAGACATCACCAAGCAACCCACCAAAGGGACTGTTAATATTTCTGTTTATGTATATAATCAATCTTGGTCTGTAGAGTATAGTAATTTTTTGTTAGTTGTCTTTGTTGAATTAAATGTGTTTTAGTTTTAAAATTTTTGTCTGTCATCCTTTGCTGTCGTTAATGTCATAACAAATTGGGGCCATAACAGATTAATTCAGAGTGAATTGGCTGCCACTTCGCGGGAGCAGCTGACAATGGAGGTATTGATATCAGATATTGATGACAACTTTAAGCCTTTTATTTCGTATGGTTTTCTTTTTTTATTTGGCAATGAGGCGGACAAGGATCCGATTGTTATTTTAAGGGATACTGGGGCAAAGCATTCCTTGGCTCGGCAAGTTGTTGTACCCTTTTCTGATCAGTCATATTGTGGGTCCGACCTACTGGTGTGGGGCATTAATATGAGTGTGTTACGTGTGCCGTTGCATGCAGTTACCCTTTTCTCTTCATTCGTATCAGGCCCTGTGCGTGTGGGTGTACGTGATCAGCTGCCTGTTGCCAATGTTGATCTCATTCTCGGTAATGATTTAATGGGGGATAGAGTATTTCCCATCACTCTGAAGGTAACGGAGGACCCTGTAGCTGATGTAAATGTTCTGGTTCCCACTGCACTGGAGTTTTCTCCCATTTTGTGTTTGTCTTGTTGTGACGCATGCCCTGGCTCGTAAGCTTGGTGATTCGGTGGATCTTTCTGATTGTTTTTTGAGTAAACCTGATCTAGGCAACCATATATCTCAGCAGGGATGTTTACCCGTTTCCACGGATGTAGTGCCATGTGGGGAAAATCTATGTTTGGCCATTGACTGGGATCAGCTTATTCAGGCTCAACGATCTGACAGCATTTAGTATAAATGTTTGTCTGCGGCTCAGCAACCGGAGAATGGAACACATCCAGTGGCTTACCTGTTAGAGGATGGGGTCTGTTGCGTAAATGGTCCACAGGGACAGGGAGGGAATACAATGTGATTACCCGGTGGTTGTGCCAAAAGAGTTCCGGACCCAGGTATTAAGTTTGGTTCATGACCATAACTTATGTGGCCATTTGGGGATTAAGAAAACATATTATCGGGTGCTCAGATATTTTTTTTGGCTGGGGCTGAAGGCAGATGTGGCCAGATTTTGCCAATCCTGTTATGTCTGTCAGTTGGCCGGAAAACAAAGCCAGGTTATTCCACCGGTTCCGTTGCATCCAGTCCTGATAGTTGGTGAGCCTTTCGAGCATGTCATTATAGATCGTGTTGGACCCCTACCAAAAACCAAAGCTGGGCACCAGTATATGCTTACTATGATGTGCGCCGCAACACGTTTTCCTGAGGCTGTGCCATTGCGCAGCCTGAAGGCCAAAGCAGTGGTGAAAGTTTTGATTAGGTTCTTTTCTATCTTTGGGTTGCCAAAGCATATTAAAACCGATCAAGGGTCTAATTTTCTGTCAATATTTTGGTTACGCTTCCTTTTACGGTACAGTAATTACATGGTATTTACATGATAATTACCAGGTAAGTACCATAAAATAAGGAGTAGTTACTGTAAAATTGCCATGTAATTACAAGGTAACTATATTAATTACCTGGTAGAAAGTATTAATTACTGGGTAATTATAATGTAACACTGTTTAGGTTCATCACATTCAAAAGGGTGGAATCAAATAAGATTAACACAATGAAATTACTTTTTGATGCAAAAATACTTGAGTACCAAGGTCAACACCAGTTTACAGTTTCTATCCCAGCTGGTACACTTTAATGTGCTCATTCCACTGTATCAAGGAGTAACAAAGGTGTATTTACACAACTGTTACATATACTAAGTTGTGTAACAGCACAAGTGGTACAAGACTGAAGACCCTGGTTATCACAGTTAATTTATAAGAGTTGAGGTATCTCAGGTACACTTTATTTTAATGTGCTTATTCCACTGTATCAAAGAGTAACAAGTGTGTACTAACACGACTGTTACATAGACTATGTTGTGTAACAGCACACGTGGTAAACTATCGAAGACACTGGATATGGCAGTTGATGTGTAAGAGCTGTGGTATCCCAGCAGGTACACTTTATTTTAATGTTCTCATTCCACTGTATCAAGGAGTAACAAAGGTATATTAACACAACTGTTACATATGCTAAATTGTGTAACAGCATACATGATCCAAGACTCAAGAGGCAGGAGGAAGATTGATGGAAAAGTTTGCCCAGGCAACATGGGTTGTGGTTTCACCCATTTTTCTTGCAGGTGGAAAAAGTGGAAAAGAACCATCCGGTTTGTTATAGGCACAAAGTTCAAAAGCCAGCATCTGTGATGGTATGGGGGTCTATTAGTGCCCAAGGCATGGGCAACTTACACATATGTGAAGGCACCATTAATGCTGAAAGGTACATACAGGTTTTGGAGCAACATATGTTGCCATCCAAGCAACGTCTTTTTCATGGACGCCCCTGCTTATTTCAGCAAGACAATACCAAGCCACATTCTGCATGTGTTACAACAGCATGGCTCCGTAGTAAAAGAGCGCAGGTACTAGACTGGCCTGCCTGTAGTCCAGACCTGTCTCCCATTGAAAATGTGTGGCGCATTATGAAGCGTAAAATACGACAACGGAGACCCCGGACTGTTGGTCAACTTAAGCTGTACATCAAGCAAGAATGGGAAAGAGTTCCACCTGAAAAGCTTCAAAAATTGGTCTCCTAAGTTCCAAAACGTTTACTGAGTATCGTTAAAAGGAAAGGCGATGTAACACAGTGGTAAAAAGGCCCCTGTGCCAACTTTTTTGCAATGTGTTGCTGCCTTTAAATTTTAAGTTAATGATTATTTGCAAAAAAAAATAAAGTTTCTCAGTTTGAACATTAAACATCTCGTCTTTGCAGTGTATTCAATTGAATATAAGTTGAAAAGGATTTGCAAATCATTGTATTCTGTTTTTATCTACGATTTACATAACGTGCCAACTTCACTGTTTTTGGGTTTTGTAGAACATGTAGAAGTACAAGGCAAGAGTTGAAGTATCAGAAGTATCAAAATGTATGCAAAGAAGCGATGCAAGATTGTACATGATAGTCAGCAGCCATCTACATCATCGGCAGTTCATCCTTCAATTGACTAGAGTCTCTGTGCGTTGTGTCAAGAAGATTCATCAGAAAAGCTCCATTACCCAGCAAAATCAGAGAGGACGGATCTTGGAGCTGGGTATCGCAGTCTGGGTGAAAACTTGACTAAGTTCAGAGATTTAGGCAATCAGCCAATTCCTGTTGACTTGTCCCAGCTGGATGAAGACGAAGGAATCTCCCAGACACTGACGAACCATGGTGCACAGTGGCACGCATCTTGCCGACAGAAAAGTTCGTCAAGTAGACTGACTCGCATACAAAAAAGTAAGTTAGTTGAAGAGGCTCAGGATCCAAGCAGTTTCGACGTTGGAGATACACGAGATCGCCCGTACACTCGACAACAGGTTCAGCACAAAGACATACAGCATGATGAATGTTTCTTCTGCGAAGAAGGTAATACACAACGAATCCCTCTACATGAGGCCATGATGCCAAAAGTCACCCTTCGAGTTAAGGAATGTGCCTTAAAGCTGCAAGATCAATCCCTAATAGCAAAACTCAGCTCTGGTGATTTGGAGGCACAGGATGCCAAGTATCACACTCCATGCCTCGTGAAGCTCTACAATGCAGCCAGCAGAAAATCTGAACTTGAAAGACAATGTAACCCTGATAGCGTACCACATGGCATTGCACTGGCTGAACTCATATGCTATATCGAAGAAACGAAGATGGCAGATGAGACGGTTGCCCCAATATTCAAACTGTCAAATTTTGTCTCGTTATACACCGATCGACTGAGATGCCTAGGAGTTGAAGTAACAGGCCGTGTCCACTCATCCCACTTAAAAGACAGAGTACTTGCAAATATCGCTGGGATCCGGGCATACAAGCAAGGCCAAGATGTCCTCCTGAGTTTTGATGATGACGTTGGACTTGCTCTGCTGAAGTCAAGTGCTGACAACTGTGGTGATGAAGCTATATGTTTAGCCAAAGCTGCACAAATTATACGACGAGATATGAAGGGAATGCAGAAAACATTTGATGGGCGTTTTGATGAAGGTTGCCAAGAAAACGCAATTGCGACCAAAATGACTGTGACTAAGGACTCTAACTTTGCCATTGTTAACTTGAGTTGATTCAGTATTGAATTTGCATTAATCATGTTGATGATTCAGTTGATCCCCACTTTACACACAAGATTAGTTTTTAGAATTTTGTTGGATATTTAGCGATTATAGCAGCATAATTTGTTTTTGTGCAATATACCTACATGTGCATATACTTGTGGTTACTCAGTGCTAGCTTGTTTATCAGTAATACTTACTTCTTATTTATATTTGTCCAAATTTTTTGTAGTGAGATGGTATAACGAAATTCAGTTTCATTTCAATACTAGTATTAAGGTGATATGTATTAGTCATGCAATAATAAGGCAATCTTATATTTTTTTTTCTATATAATGCACCTAGTCAAAGGCTTGTTTTCTTGGTTGGATGATATCATATTGTTTTTGTTATAATCTAATTATTTTGTTTTGGATAATAAACATATTACAATAATGACCCAAGATTTCATGATTCATATAAACTCTGTCATTTATGAGCAAAAATATGGTGAACTTGTTCTTATTCAGCAAATTGAAAAAATTATCAGTTATGCACAAATATGTGTATTGGCCAACTCTGTGAAGTGTATCTGGACCTTGATAGTTCTGGTATCTGACATTTCACTTTCAAATGGGAATAGTACCCTCAATAGAATAAGCGCCCTTTCTCATGTATACTGAGTCAACAAGAAACTTCACACTCATAAATTTGTAAATATTTTCTTGAAACTTTTAATAAAAGAGTTTTTATTATCACTAGGGGTAAATGCATTGGCAAAGACATCATGTGACACATCAACTCCGACGTGCACTGGTACGTAGCATGTGCAAGCGCGCTTTAAGCTAAAACCATGTTTTCTCGTGTTCCTAGTCACGTGACCGTATGAGAGATGTGCAACTGAGCTCACATTAGCACGTTAGAGTGACATCTCGAAAAAACAAGTTTTTACAGTTAATTATTCATTGATTTTCAATGCCATGGCTGTCAAACATTCAGCGTGAACATGCCATTGGCATGCTGAATACGGAAACGTCCGTCACTGACATTGCAAGGGTTATGGGATGCAGTCGACGAACTATCCATGATCTTCGGACACGTCTCCAACAAACTGGCACTACAGCTGACCGACCGCATTCCGGTAGCCCACGTGTGACGTCAAAAGCAGAAGACCGACGAATTGTCTTACGTCATTTGCATAATCGATTTGTCACTGCAACATCCACTTGGAATGAATTGTTTAGAGGTCGTGCGACTGCCCAAACCATACGTAATCGCCTGCGCACTGCTCTTTTTCAAGTTGTAACTTACCATTTTTACTCTTGGACATTTCTGTGGCATTTCCGGTGGAAATGGTTACATTATGAACATTATTTTTATGATACACCATCTTTAATGAGTACAGAATTAAATAAAATCATTATTTAAAATCTCATTTCTTGTATGGTCAACTTATCGACCTCCAAACGAGTGTGAAGTTTTTATTCTGGCTGAGTATATTTGGAGAAAGGGCACTTATTCCATTGAGGGTACTTTCTCAGCTCCCCACTTGCTCAATGATGCCAATCCAAACCCAAAACTACTTGAGCATGCGTTTCATCCTTATTTGAAACAGCAACATTGCAGTTGTGTGAAATCTTGTCCAGCGTACAATAGGTGTCAACACTATTGAAAATGACTGAGAATGGCACTTTTTGAGTGAAAAATCGCATTTTTGCCCGTTTATCACGGCAAAACATTAGGAGCAGCCGGAAATCTTATTTTTGATTTTGAAAGAGTATGTTAGTAGCTTGATATGAGGTAAGCCACAAGGTCACAAACCCTGCAGTGGTGGAGCTATACTGGTCGAAAGGGACCCCTTGCTGTACAATGGCTATAGGTATGCCTATTTACTAGGCCTAGTACGACCAAAGTAGAAGTTTCACTCAATGAAATATTGCAGGATGATAGATCAGATCAAGTACCACCACCATAAAAAAGCACTAAGTCCAACAGTTCATGGAAGTTTCTACAGGGGTGCGCAAAATAACTGCAAAAGAACATCAAAAATAGGGAAAAACTGGCCAAAAAAACCCAGAAACTTGGCCCGTCTGTAACTCTGTTGGTAGCAATATTTAAGAGCTAAAATTTAGTGTGGAAAGATGTCTTGGTAGGGGGGTCCTGCATGCTGAATTTAATGAAAAACTGCCATCTTGCCACTTTCTGCATGGTGCTATGGCGGACCAACGCTTGTACTTTCGTGAGTGCTCTGTCAATATCAGGTGCTAAAACATCACCATATATATTGACTTCGGCATAGTTTGACGTCAAACAGAAGATACAGATTGCTTCTTTCGATCCATCCAGCCGAGATGAAGGTAATGCACAGTCAGGGCAAAAAAACATGATGAAATTTACTGGAATCTTTTAAAATTTCTGTCATTAAAACAGAAGCAAAAACAGCCAGACATTCGTTTTAAACATTTTAATTGGCTTCAAATATTCCAAAAGTGAACGTTAACATGTTTAATGTGCAAGGTCTATTTATAAAAATTATCCCAGATAGCAAGCACCTCTGCTCCGGATCTGCCCCGGCTCCAGCTGATCCGGCTCAGAGCCGGAGAAGATCCGGAGCGGAGGAGCTTGCAATCAGGGATGAAACTACTCATCACAGTTGTGACAGGTATAATGTGGCACCCTCAGTGCATGCCTCATGCGACCACAGCAGACAAATGATGCACCGCACCCACACTTCTCCAGGCAAAGATGAGGCAAAGGTCTCCCCTCAGACACTCATCACCGCTCTGAGAAACTGTGGTTTCAGTGTGTCCACTAAGCCTCGTTTTCTTTGGGAGTTGTGAAGAGGACTGTTTTCTCTGGCCCCTCTGCCGACTCTCCTCCTCAACAGCAGCTTTCACCGGGGTGTCGGTCAGTATTGCTGTTGACCTGCAACACTCAATGAGATTATAATCAGAATAAGCTTGTTATTATACAACCAAGAGAATCAAGACGAGTTAAAAATGACACTATGCTCACCTCTTTCTCTCCTTTTATTTTCTTTTCTCGAGCCAGCCTTTGGATATAGCGGAACCTTTTCTGGGCTGAACCTCTGTACTGGCACGCCACTAGATGTTCCTGGAGCCACTAGCATACCTGGATAGATGATATGGGAAATAAAAAGCTTGGCAAGGCTCAACATGCACATTTAAAGACACACACAGACACAAACTCTCACCATCTACAGGACTGGCTGACTCATGGGGATGCAGCTCCAATGGGCTCGGGCTAGTTTAGTGTCTCAAGGGAGCAGGCGCTGGTGATGGAGCTGGTGATGGTGCTGGTGAAGGACGGTCGGTCACAAAAGCTGGAGCAAAGTCTGCCTCACTGAAAATATCTGGATTCAAGGGTCAGATACCGGTACACTCGAACCCAGACGAAATGCTGCTTGGTGTCTCAGCTTGAGGCAGAGCTTTAGCTACAGGACTTTGGATGTTGTAGATGGTCAAAGTTCCTCTAGGGTTCATTAGCATCCAATTGTCTGCTGCACTGTTAATGTAGTGCTTCAGAGGGCCAAAAACGCTTCGGTCTAGCGGCTGAAGACGGTGGGAGCAGTGGGGTGGAAAAGACAGGAGTACAATGCCCTGTGACTTGCAGAAGTCAATAGCTACCACAGAGAGGTGTGATGCATGATTGTCTAAGAGTAGCAGCAACTTTGACTCTGGGGTCACGTGGGTGTGTCTTGCAAAATGGATAAAAAATCTGTCTCCTCCATCTACCCTGATCCATTGGCAGAACCAGTGCAGCCAGGGAGACCATCCTGGATGAAGTGGTCATGAAACTTCTTCCTTGGGGAGTCCTCGCTTCCATTTTAACTGCCGGCTTTTTAGGCCTATTTTCCCAGTGCTGATGAGTTAGGTGCAACAGTTGCATTTCAGCTATGAAGAAAACAGCGAGGACAGAGAAAAAAGAAAGAAAGGGGTGAAAGTTTGGAGCCGTCCATGGCCGTGGCTTAGCCAGAACATAAAATTGGGTAGGCTCTGGGCCGTAAAGTATACCCCCGCAGCCCCCGCGAGCCGGGGGGCCCCGCCGTCCGAAACCGGTTCGATGGGACCCGTCTGTGAAATTTTTATTTTTGCAACCGAGTACCACATAGACAAAGTTCCTCATTAGCATACAGCCAATTACATTGCTTCTGCAATCCTTAAACCATTTTGACGACTTGTATCCAGCCAATTACATTGCTCCTGCGATTTCTAAACCATTTTGACAACTCTGATTGGTCACTTTCAATGCGATCACACCTACACGACCTCTTTCAATATTAAGTGAAGAGCAAGCAGACAGTTTAATCTGAGAATGTGTATCAGTCATGTGTTACATTACTCCTCAGATTATATGGCCATCCTGCCAGCTACCGAATGATATTTAAGGGAAGTCTTCGTTAATAATCATCATATTTAAGCGATGTTATTTGGTTTTTGCCCTACGTTCACAAGCTAGCTTGCTATAACAGCGATAGCTCTTCAGCTCTAACCAGCTAGCAAATTAGCTTAAACTAGAGTTAGAAAATGTGAAAACACTGTTTGGACGAGCGAAACCGCCACAAAATATATCGAATACATTCATGGCTATTACAGCTAGCTAAGTTGGCTAGGTTAGGGCAAAACCAAATCATATCGTTTACAAAGAACGCCTGCAGTAAACATTTGCTAGCTGGATGGCTACATTATCAAATGAGTAATGTAATTAATATGCTATCACACACAGCAGCATAAATCAAAGACTGAACATAATTCTCAAAGTCGTGGTGTCGTCACTTCCGGCTGGTCATTAGGCACTCGGTAAAAACAATTAACCTGGTGTGTTCGTCTTCGTGTTATCTCATCAACAAATGTACATTTCTAATCCACCTTATTACCCCTCAGCCCTAAAGGCTGACGGCGTATTGCTATCCTTCGTGCTTTTGGTGGCGGCGTCTCCAAAAACTTCGACATCGGGCTGAGGGGTATTCCGTGCATTGCACGCCTATTTTTAGTATTTGTATCAGCGATTTTTCTTTTTTGCGAGTAAATACAGGAGTTATTATAAGGTACTAGAGATGTCATTGGACTATTTTGATCATCATTGTGCCACAGACACTAAATATTGCAAATACTTAAGAGTTCTAATTCCCAGTTTATTCCCAGCCAACGAAATATTTAGCAATTTACTGTTTCACCTCCAATAAAATGCTTCCCACACAGCAATGCATGAGCTGACGATTCCCTCTTGCTGTCGCATCCATGCCAACTCTACCACTTTTGGGGCGTTTTTTTTTTTTTCCAGAATGAAACGCCCGAAAGCGGTAGTCAACTGAAAAAAGCGATAGCGTTGGCATGTATGCATCAGGGTTCTGTCTTTTGACAGCTTGTATCCATGCTTCACGCCGCTTACTTTCCTTTGGAAATACATGAAATGAAAATTTCTCTCCCTGTTTCATGTTGTGATTCGAACAATCAAACGCTACACACGACTTGGGCATGTTTTTTGATGGATTATTACTTTCACTTTCAATTCAGTTTCACGGGCCATGTGGGGTTTGCTTCCACCGAGTCACCCTGCACTAGAAGTGGACCAGAATTAAAATATACCAAATTTTAGTTCATTGTTGCAAATGCTTTGCCGTCAGCGTACTTCATTAATAACCAAAGGTAACGCATGCAACGAGGTGTCAGGTGGTCAGGTATCATGGCACAGGTGAGACTCTCAGAGCTGGCTGTGACCGTCCTCAGTATTGAAATTAAACAAGCTTGCTGTCAGGACTTCAAGAGAGTGGTGCGAGATTTTTCTCTTGGCTGAGGCAGCAGGCAACAAAAAACTGTTTGATTATTCGCCCAGCAGCCAAACTTCACGCATTTCATCTGTAAACAAACTTCTCATCGAAGTGTTTGTTGCTGTCAGCGGTCTTCTTATATGCGGCCTGTATGGTTCTGCGATCGTTTCTCATAGTCTTATTGATTAGTAACTTTAAATAAATTGCCGTAGTCGCCAAAAGCTTGTCCACTTCTAATTACCACCATTTAAATTATTTATCCATCAAAATGTCATGCGTGAGTATAATATGCCTCATCCTCTTGCGGCAGGCCCCCTTGCCTTCCCTGCTGGGCGAATATCTATCTGGGGGTACCCAGCTGCTGAGCGAATAGCTACTTCCTTTTCTCATAGATGCGCAAAAAGATGTGCTTTTGTGTATACAAACAATGTGTCATGTTTATGAGTTTTGTTGCTCTGTGTGAGGAAAAAAGTTCATAACTGTGCCTTATGGAACTGCTTGTTCTGTCTGTCCTTAGGTACAATTGTGAAACAATATGAGTTGAGGGGGCAGGTGAGCTTTCTAAAATAACTTCGACAATGAAATCTGGCACTGTGATAATGTGGGCTATGTTGGGCAACTCCTGCAATTATGGGGGTCGTAGGATCAGCACTTTGACAATATGACACTTTGTTTATCTTAAAAAGCCCCAACAATTTAAAATTTTAGTGACATAAAACACTCAACATTACAAGCTTCGCCCAGTGTTCTACAGTGGTCTTTCTGTGCATTTGAAGCATTAAAATTCGTTTACCCCGTGCTGCAGCAGGGGGGCTCGACTAAGGGTAAGCTGCAGGGGGGCCCCACGTGTTTGCATTAAGATACTGGGTAGGCTCTAAACATCTCTTTAAAACAACTATTAGTTCTGACTATCGCAATCATATGCATTCAATCCGAAAACGCTCTGCACTATCAGGTGTTGCTTGTTCACTTCACTAAGGCAAAACAACAATTGTTCATTTGGACGCGCACTTTTGTGCATTTCAAATCATTGGCGTAGCCAGAACTGAAAAATGAGCTGTCACACAACATCGCTTTACTAAAATTATTAGTCCTAACTTGTTCTCGGTCATTTTCCTTAGTTAAACTGTGATGTGCGGTCGGAGGTTAGTTTGGTGCGGCAGAATTCTTCCCTTTGCTTGATTAGCAATCAGACGATTAACTCGCTTAATAAGACTATTTGGCAGAATGACGAGCCAGTTTAAGTTTCCGCGGGAGGATTGTGCCTCACCAAACTAACCTCCGAGCGCACGTCACTATTGTTAAAACAATTTTCCAGTTTGAAAAATCAATTGGCAATTAAAGACACGGCTTCTTTCATGATGCTGTCTTGGGCGATTAATCAATGGGCGTAATTCAGATCAGAAAAATAAGTTGCTCATAAGTTGGCCTAAGGGCTACTTTTCAAGAGTTAAACTGCTCTGGAAATTCTGCACCACCTTTCTGTCTCATCAGGCGATCTAGCCTGTGCTTCATGATCAATTTAATTGTCTGAATTGAATCAAAGACAGAGATTTGAAATGCACAAAATTGCACGTCCAAATGAATGATTGACGTTTTGCCAAAAAAAGGTGAACAAGCAACACCTGATAGTGCGGACTGTTTTCGGATTGAAGGTAGGCTAATTCGAAAAAATGATTGCGATCGAGTCAGAACAAATAATTGTTTTAAAAGGATGTTTTTTTACCCATGCAATTTTAAGTTCTAGTTGCGCCGCTGGTCCATGGGTGCTTCAACGAGATACCGAAGGCGCTGTTGCCAATCTGTGACAGGAGCTCGCAGCAGTAGACCTGCCCTCTTTTGTAAATTTCTCCCAGTTATTCCCGGCGCAGTTCCAACCAGCTGACAGTTTGTAACTGATGTGACCAGCTGAATTCGCAACGAGCTGATTGGCTGTCGAGACGTGTTACGTGCTTTAAATTGGACCTATTTTGCTATATTTGCAAGGTTATATTTTGGTCTTGGACAGCCTAGAGTACTCCTGATCTTTCAGTCCTAAATAGGGTCCTTATTTAGCTCATACTGCCATCCTCAAAACACCCCATTGGTCGTCCATTGTAGTCTCTGCCTGAAACGCCTTGTTGGGGTGGCTCTTCCGCTATGGTCCCCACTCCCGTGTGCCCACTTTCTTCTGACTGGCCAACTCTGTGAAGGGCGGATCTAGGGGGGACGAGGCAGCAGAACGCAGTTTTCCAGGTCCGCTTCCTCAGAGTGAAACTGAGACGCGTCTCCCAAAGGAATCGATGGGCATATTCCGCAATCAAATCCAGTACATGTGTATAGATCTAATGAAATTAACTTGTTCTAATAAACGCAATGGAGAAAGTGGAGGATGCAGTATGGATGTCTAGCAGCTCAAGCTCAAATTTACTGTCTACCTACGGCTGCTATGGTAAGTACATCGGTGTTTCCACTCAGTAGGTAGGGGATTTAGGGAAAGCTAGAATCCACCCCATACAGACACATTTGTACAAAATCGAATGGGTCGACAAACCCAAGTGTAGACCGGAGACCATAGAAATCCAGTGTGTCAGAGCTTAGAGGGAAACATGGACAGTGAGGAGCAGCAAAAAGTGGACCAACAACTTGTGTGTATTACAAGGACTGGCTGGTTGGTGTGCATAGCTATGTGTCGTTAGCGTGAACAGCTTCTTCCTGCTAGCCACCTGTAACACGTTAGCTTCACTTACATTATTTGCAGTTATTTAGTTACTTACAGCTTGTGGCTCCGAGCGCTTGATCGAGGCAACTGCTTCAGGTTTGATAAGCAGCTGAAACACTTATCCTGTGTCAAATTATCCTTTATTGACAATGCTGTCTTTGGTGAAATGCTGAGCACAAACAGTTAACGTTCTCTTTGGCCATGGCTGTTTGCTGCCAGCAAACAAAAAAAGCTACCCACTGATTTCTGGTGGCATCCTCTTCTTTGTATCCAAATGTAAACAGACTAGCAGCTTTGGGAGAGATACTGACAAAACTGCACCTCATATGATCTGCGGTTCTTCTTTTGTATTTCCAAAAGTGTACACGCTACTAAGGCATAGTATGATCTGCCGCTGCTAGTGCCTGCTAGAATAGTTTCCAGTGTGGGTAGGTCCATTGCCGTGATTGGCTATGGCTAGGTCAGTACAAATTGGATGGCACAACCTGACTTCAGGTTTTACCTAGATCTTGTGAAGATCTCGGGAGGAGCTGTTCAGAGAGGAAATCATGTTCTTGGATTATGGCAAAACCTCTGTATCTTATGTTTAGAAACTTTTCAAAGGTTGAGTAAGGACAACCAACATTATCACTTTACAAATATGTATTGAAAGCAGGATCAGCATAATTGATCCCCTTTAAGTTCTAAAACCAACCTCTAACGATTTGATATGACTTGACTCAAGCTGCGACGGGCTAATTCACACTGCTGCAACTCCTCCCTGCCAAGTTCCAAAATGGTCCCATCTCGTCGCAAATCTTTGGAATTGGAATTTAGGCCCACCCACAATTGGTCTGGCCCACCCCAAACTGAAATCCTGGCACCGTGCCTGCTCCAAGTCGTTAGCATTATAGCATAATTGCCCATCTCAATCCTTTAAGGTTTTGAGGAATATGGGAAAATAATGCATTTTTCTAGTCAGCATTAAAGAACAGACAGCTGTTATCTGAATTTGGCAAAAATATGACTTATATTTTATGAGACTAATGAAATTTTACGTAAAGAAGTTTACCTATCAAAAAAATTCACACATAAAACTTGTGAGGTCACACATTTTTACGTATAAAATGGGAACTTGAAAACGCAAGTAACATTTCACGTGCAAGTTACCCTTCCTCTACACCAGTTTTGCACTGATTTTTCTTCAAGGGACTAAATGTACTCAGAATTTTTTCCCCTTTATTGACTACCACTGAGAACATTTGTCTCTTTCTCAAGGATGACCTAGGAGAAATTCGATATAGACCAGATGGTTCAAGCCCCTGATGGGCTTGATGGGACAACTTTGTGGTTGCTAGTCCAGCAATCTGCACTTCTTGAGTACAAATTGCAATTATTTCAACTAATAGCTGAAACTCATGCATTCTGGTTTTCTCTCTCATACTCTGCTTACGCCAGAATGTGTGCAGACAACATTTAGGCAAATCACTGAACAGTAAATTATTAGTTGTCAAAGATGGGGTGCACATTAAAGTAGATCTGCTGCATGTAATCAAATACCCCAGGGGGCAAAACCCCTATTTTTTTGGAAAAGAGACAAGGAATGTTGTAAAAGGTTTTGCAAATGATAACTAGGACCTTAGAGGATCACAACCTGGGTGGACAACCTGGTCAACTAGCTACGGAAAGCTACAGGGGGCAAAAAAACCCTCTTCGTGGGACATGTTCCCGGCAAAATTATGTAAATGCAAATATATAGGTACTACAATGGCATTAATTGTCCTACAACTTTAAAATTTGGCAGAGAGTATCCTGACATATAGGGGAAAGCAGGAGAAAAGATTCTGGAGCTCGCTGCAACTCTTTTTTAAGATATCACCCTCAACATCCCAAAAAAGACCAAAAAAAAGTACTGTTCACCTGACAAATATTCATGAATATTCATATTTTCCAAAACTTTCTGGTGAATATCTATGCCTAACATGCATATAGAAAACATCCATAATTCATAAGCCTCCATTTGAGTCCAAGATGGCCTTTCTATCTCAAAGATTGCACTTGCTGTGGCCAAAAGTCTTCTCTATACCCAAATCAAGAAAACTGACAACAAACATGGAATGTTGTAAACGGTTTTGCACCAGAAATGATATCTAGGACCTTCAAAGATCACAACCTGGGTGGAAAATCCAGTCAACTAGCTACTGGAAAGATACACTACAGGTGAATACGGTGAAAACAACAACAAATCAACTAATAGATATCACCATGAAACATCCTCAGTTGACTACTTATATTCAGACTATGGTTTTTTGTATTACAAGTTTTCAGAAATATATTCTTTAAATGTGCAAATTAGTAGTTATGTAAATAAATATTGACTAATTTGCATAACTTTGGTGGCTTTCTGTGTTGTAGATCAAACAAATTGAGTTAAACTTATCTGGGACTGGCAAGTTAATACCCTGCTGTCATTTGTGCAAATCAGTGCCTCAGTGTTTATGAAAAATATCCTATTTTGATAATGAAAGAGACAAAATTCCTGGCAGCAAAACATTTATTTTCACCTAGATTTTCATAAATTGAACAAAAAAAAAATTATCTTCTTGGCCAGAACTAGAAAACAGGATCGTGATACAAAAAAGTAACCCGAATATAGGCTTCATGTCCAAATTACAACAAGTTTTTGTATTCATGTGTGTCTTTTTTTGTAACTTTTTGCTTTCTGGTTTTCTGATTCACTGCTACTGTCACTGCACTCCAATGTGGCAGTGTTCAACTTGCTGCATTTGGTTGCCAGTCCCTGGCAACGGCACCCTATGTAGCATGGAACTGCCTTCCTTGCACAGGAACAGTTCTTCTGGGAGCCCTTGACACATCCACATCATATTGTCTTGTTCATCGACACAGGCTGGCTTTGTAGATGGGAGGGGAACTGCTTTGGCTTTATCCATAGACCATCCAAATTTTGTGCATGAGGGAATTTCTGGCTTGGCAATGTGTGCACTCTTGTCAATGTTTGCTAGAGCTGCCCTTTTCAGGTGCAGGAGAAATGTGTCTTCTGTTGGGGCTAGTAACTTAAAGAGTGTTGATTTGTTATTCAGAAACTTGTATGATCTCAGTTTGCCCAAATCAGAATCCTCAAAGTGATCTGCTGTGGCTGTGTACACAGCTATGGTGAGGTCTCGTGCCTGGTTAAGGAGGTCATCTGTTATGCCATTGGTGGGGTTTTCACCAAATTCTTCAAGGGCAGGTATGTCCAGAATCATGCTGCTCTTAAACCATGCCTTCTTTCCAGTGAAATATGGGTAACTAGTTGTATCTCTGCCACTCAGACAGTGGACAAAAGGCACAGCACAACACTGTGAAGGTCCCAGTCCCATTTCATGGATAGACAAGTATGCATTCTGTGCTGTTCTCACCCACAGCTCTGCTAGACCACTAAGGTGTGTTGCACCATAGTACAGGCCAGTGGCGTCATTAGGCTGTTTTATTCGGGGCTAAAGCCCCGGATGTTTTGTAATTAGCCCCGAATATTCAGGGGAAGAAAAGTTGTGTTGCAGCTAGAGATGAGATCAGCCATCTAGCTTAGGTTCAAGACTGTAGCTCGCTAGCCATGTGTGTCTTGTAATTTTAAATTGCCATGGTTACTAGCTAGCCAGCTTGTAGGGATAGGAATATTTTACCGAACCCGACGGGTATGGAGGAGACGGGACCCCGAATTTAATTTTTATCATTTGAATGGGGCCCGGGCCGGACTCGGGCTTGGCGTTATTATTTTCGCGGTAAATGAGTGATCATATGAAGTGTTCCGAATGCCAAGACATATGCAAAAATGGATGTTGCGGAGTTGAAACAGAGATTAGCCTGTGGTAATTTTATGTTGGTTGACCCAGCGAAAATGGGGAGAGATTTGTCTCAAAAATATTTACGCACGTGTTTTTCAGATCTACAAATATATTATCCAGGATTTACTCATGTGTTTTTCAGATCCACAAATATACCTGCGATTTACACACGTATAGTTCTAAATAAAAAGTACTGAAAATGTACAACACAAATGATTCATTCTTGACTGACATGCCATATGCGCACATTTGAAAAAACGTCGGGCTGCAAACGGGTTCGGCCTCTACAAAGCTGCCGGACTCGAGTCGAGTTAGCCTATATCGGGCATAACTTTTAAGGCCCATTTTATGCTCGAGTTAATGTTACATGGAAAAATAATAGCCAACCGTATTTTTCGGGTTAGAAAATTTCAATTAATGTGTCAGTAACTTGTCAACTTTCTTAAACGCACATTTGTCATGTCTTGTAGCTTATGTCGTTGAATTTTCTCCGGCATAATTAAATATAAATAGAAAACACGTTCATGAAACTGTGAACAAGAGCCAATTTTGACAGTTTTGACTATTCTTTTTAGCTGTACTCAGCTGAGGACTGTTTTTCTGTCACAAAGAAAGGTAACTCAAATAAGAGAGAGGTACCACACTTTGTTCAGAAAAAAAATCTACTTTGATTACAATCAGAATAAATACATCAGGTGCACTGGATAGTTTATTTTTAATGTTGATTTTTTTGAAAATTGGATGATTTTAAGTGTGCTTTATAGCCCCAAAAATATGTGTAGCAAACTTAACAGTGTGGTTAACCTAGTAACTGTTGGTGTATGCAAGTGTGTGTGATGCAGTATGTGAGGATTGTGTGTTCCTGAAATAATTATGCTTGGACTTCTTCAGATGATAACCAAGTTGGTGTAGATGTGGCAGGCGCTGCTGTTGCAGGTGCTGCTGATGCCCTCAGCCAGTCCAGCCTACTGGAGGGTGCAAGAGGTAGCTAGCCTGTTGATTCTTAAATGGAGTTGTTGACTAATCTGTTCCAGGATTATAGCAATTGGAGGACAAAGTTGACTATGTATTAACATTTATAAGTAGGCTATTAAACACTATGGGCTCTAATTTCCTGGCGCAGCGCAGCTGGCGTAGCGAGGCGCAGCCCGCGCAGTGGTAATTTCGTACGGCGCAGCCCGCGTAGTGGTAATTTCGTGAGGTGCGCAGCCTTCGGTAGACGAAGGTGCGCCGAGATGGGTGTGGCGGCGTAGTGGGGGGAGGTGTCACATATTCATCAAGACGCAGTGACAATTTCGTAGAAAAAGTCTCCGCTGGAGTTGCGCAGAAAACTCGCCAGCTCCAACCTGGTTTCATTTCCGTGCAGTGGTAATTTGACTGACCGGCGCAGAGCGCGCACACGTCACCAAAATCTCACAGGCAGGTTTACAGAATGTCAGGCACATTTCAATGCAAGAAAAAATTACAGGAAGCACTATTTAATGTAACTATCTGAATAAGGACATAAATTATAGTATCTATATCGATTGTCCTGATGTCAGGCGGTTGCCACGCGTAATGGAAACTTGACCTGGCTTAATCAACGCAACTGAATCTGTGATGCAAACTAACGACTTCACATCTTTCTCAGCCAACCACAAACTGTATAATATATATCGAATGCTTGCGTTCTATGCTCATTAAAGCCGCTTGCACACTGGACGCAAAACGAATTTTTCGCACGACTGATTACAGACAAAGTCAATGCAAAGACGCGATAGTCGGACAGGGTTTTAATATAGCTCCGTGTCCGAGAGTCATAGTATTCCAGGAATTATTAGACGTGCAAACTTGGCTATGTTTGTGTTCGGCCTTCACAAAATGCAAATTGATAGCTATCGACTTTTCTTGGTCTTTTTAGCCTATTCATCTGTTTTCTTCCGTTGAAGATAGACATCAGTATTCATTCGGTCTTCTTTGGAAAATTCGTCAGATGGATCGAACAGATTCACGCTTTATTTCCACAGCAGAGATAATATAGTGCGTGAGCAAATCAATTCCATGACCACTGACAGAGTGAAGAAATCATCGCATGCACGATCAAGACTGTCCGACACGAAATGCAAATTACTCCATGTCCAGCAGCCAGCAAAAAGTAAAAGTATTGATATGAGAACAGATTTATAACGAAATAAAGAATAAAAATATATCAGCAACAAATGTGATATCAAACAAAGATGACCCGCCAATAAATAAATCGCAGTGTTCATTGGATGCTCTGTTGTTAAAATGTTTCTTTTTATTCTTTATTTCATTATCATTCTGTTCTAATCGTCCTCTTTTTTTGGCTGTCAGACGCGGAGGCATTGTATATTGTCTCGCGCCAGTGTCTACTCACTTTACTGACCAGAGCTTAAACAGAAACATTGATTGAAATTCTCGGTACTCATCTTGAAGAACTGAACCCTCTTATCAAACATTCACGTTTAATGTCTGAAAGAGTCAGTAGATTTGAAGAAATTAAAAACAATAATAGACTGTCGGACACGACGATTTATTAAAACCCTGTCAGACCTTTGGACACAAGACGCAATCTGTAGAGCGAAAAATTCGTTTCGCGTCCAGTGTGCAAGCGGCTTAATACTAGGCTACTATTATTGTCACTTATGCTTTATCGTCTTTAGTGGGGGAAAGGAATGCAGCCTGATTGCGATGATCTCGTACTGAGTTAAGATCACATATTGGAAATAAATGTGTAACGTATCTTGCTTTGTTGTATATGCATGTTAATCCCAATATTTTAAGCAGCTACAGTTTGTAGTAATAGAAACACGCTATCCATCGTTTCTCTTGCCAGTGAGCAATATTTGACTCGGCTGGGTCGCCTTCTATATTCTAACACATTAAAGGTGAGGTGAGGAGCTCATTTGACTGGTGAAGATTTGACTCGGCAGTGTTATACCCAAACACGCCTTCTTTGCCAACTTGCGCTGGAAGAGGGGGCAGAGGCGGGACAGAGGAGTACTTGCGCCAGGCTACGCCGGGCACGAAATTGCCACATACGCCTGGACACACCCCATTGGCGCGGCGCACCCCCCATGCGCTGCGCCTGCGCCGCGCCTGCGCCTGGTCTACGAAATTAGAGCCCTATGTGTATGTTTTCATTTTCAGGCATGATAGCAGATAGCGGTGTGGTCAGGGATCCTGCCACAGAGGACAGTAAAAGAGCAGGTATCTGTAGGCTGTAGTCTCTATACAGTGTTTAACAGGTTCCAGCAATTTCAGTTTCGCAATTGCAATAATGGGATTATATTATATTATAATGTAACATATTGATCTTTAGTTTACAGCAGACTACAGTGTAACATTTTTTTTACATTTTCAGAGATGAAAGAAGAGTCAGCAGTTAGTGGTGCTGCTGACCTGAGTGAGGACAGTGAAAGTGCAGGTACATGTAGGCTATATGGAGATACAGTATTTAACTGATTATAGTAACCCAGCTTTATATTTGTGTATTTATATTTATATTTTATACTTTATATTTAGTTAATAGTAGCATAAAATATCTTTTTACATTTTCAGAGATGAGAGCAGAGTCTGGTGACCAAAGGGAGGGCTCAGGAAGTGCAGGTACCTATAGGCTGTATGAGGAGTACCTATACCATTACAAAAGAGAGGATCTGCAGCACACAGATCTTAGTAATAAGTTCTTTATTGGTTGATTCAACCTACATGGTCTTCAATACGATGAATGATCATCCTGTTGAGGACCATATGGGTTGAGCATGTATGTTACTGACTATGCGTCCATAGTAGATGGACTAGCAGGGCACAAGAGTTTAAATCATGCTAAAAAATATATTATCAGCATACAAACATTCAACTTGCTTTGGAACTAGAGAAGAGTGTGAGTGAGGCTGCAGCTCTTGTCCCTCTTTATGGCAAAACAGGTGCCTCAGGGTCAGCGAGGACAGACTTAGGGACACAACAAACGGGTCCAAAACAACCCAGACTGGACAAGTACCCCTCAACCAGTTTTGGGAAGCAGCAACGGTCATTCCAAAAAAAATGGTTTGACTCCTTTGAATGGCTGGAGTATTCTCTCTGCCAAAACAGTTTGTTTAATAAGATAAAAGCATCACGTAAATATGCGCATGTGCGATATGGCCCATGAAAAAAAATTTGGTGCGCGCTCATTTACTTCTCCCCCTGGGCTGAGCCCCGAATGTTTCTGAATCCTAGAATCGCCCCTGGTACAGGCACATGACAATGATGCCAGTGCCATTGGCATGTATGACAACTCTGCAAACTCCTTCATTCTGGACACTGTAGAGGGTGTGGAGTATGATCCTGTAGTCAGCCTCCTGCTGTGTGGATTCCAGAGCAGGAACAGATGTAACAGACCTTTCTGTCAGCATCACACTCCGTCTCTTCTTTGAAACCATCACCCAGGAAGAGATGAATTGGACCAAGAACAGGCTCCAGTTGCTCATTCTCTCACCATTTGTCACAGAGGAAGCTCAGAAGCTTTGCTTTGTTAGCTGAGACTGCAAAAGGGTCTGGAGCTGTGTACTGCTCACTGATTTCATTCACTTTAGCTAGTTGGGTGTATCTCTTTTCCTGTTCAGCTGATTTAAGGCTGTGTCGACTGTACCTGTCACAACAGAAGCATATGATGTGAATGCCAGCAGGCACATCATTCAGCATCAGGCTTTTATATCCCTCAGAGATGGTTCCAAATTGTTCACCTTTTTGACAAGACCAGTGTCAAATAGCGCACATAGCATCAGTCTTTTTGCTTTCTTGAGGCAGATTAGGGATGCTGTTCACTTTGGTCTCCTCTTTCAGAATCTTTACCAGGCTTGCCTTAGTACCAGTTCTCATATTGCCATCTTCCTGGAAGAGGGATGGGGGTATAATGTGAATATAGGCCACTAGATGGCAGTATTTACCTTTTTTTTGTTAAGCTCAGACTGGAGTCATGTTTAGACATGTCCTGGACATGTCTGGGGCAAGTCTCAGAAAAAAAAAAAAAAAGAGGTCTAAATGTGGGTGGGGTCTGCAAAAGAGTATATAAGGAAAAGAATTGAGACAGTAAAGTAGTAGGAGAAATTGGAAGACGAAGGATACGTGTGACCAGACCTGTCATTTCTGTTCAAGACCTGTTAAGTTTTCTTTTGTGGATTTTTCTCACCCAGGACATCACCAAGCCACCCCACAAAAAGGGACTGTAAATATTTCTGGTTTTTTTTTATGTATTCAATCTTGGTCAGTTAGTTAGTTGTTATTAGTCTTTGTCTGTTTAATGAAATGTGTTTGAGTTTTTAAAACTGTGTCTGTCATCCCTTGCTGTTGCTGTTGTGTTGTAAATCTAATTACAAATTGGGGCCATAACAGGGGAAAGTCAGTGAACTCATGGTTACCAATGCAGTCAACAATGTTGAGTTCTCCACCACTGGAAATTATCTGTGTCATGCACATAAGGGCAGTAACTTCAATGCTCTCGCCAGGTTCAGATGTTTTCCTGCCATTTCGTGTTTTATGAGTGGAAGGTTTTAAGGTTGACAATACTTGTCTTCTACTGATCACGAGACAGTGCCTTCAAACCAAGTACTTTCACGTTCGTCAGGTTGTCTTTGACTGTGGAATCTGCGCATTGTCCAGTTGATATGTTGATCAGGTATGGTGTGGCTGTTGTGAATGGGTTGGTCTCCACTGCCTCCATGACCTTGACTACCATCTCTGCGTCCCTGGTGACACGACTCCAACCTGATTCATGGTGTGGGCTGGAGGAATAGGCCTATTTCACATTTCCGGGTATACAAACTGAATAGCAGGTAAACTGACTTCCGCCAATTTATGCTTGCTTGATGCTCCATGTATTAATAATGGCAGAGTGTTAGTAGTTGGGTGTTCCCCATCCTGACTGTTCAAACTGTAACTCGAAGAAGCAAGCCGACCACTCTTTTCTCGGTTTGCCCACCGAAGACGAGGGGAGGAGATGGATTTTGTCGATAAGAAGAGATGACGGGGGAAGATTTGCGATTATGAGATGTAGCTTCCTAGGTACCTGAGTGTGCAATGCTCGCAAAGCTGTACCATTCAGATCCATGTGAACTGGGGCATAAAAAATACGAGTGACAGCAAAGGCGAAGAAAGGGGTCTGCCATGGAGTTGGTTTGAAAAACGGAAAATGGATTCACCTGGTGCAGAACTTTTGGAGCATTGACTGCAATTGCTGTCCTCCTGCAGGAAGCTAGCTATCTTGCTGCTTCTTGCAAATCACACAGCTTACTTTAACCATGCGTTTAAAAATTGAGGCAAAAAATAGGATCTGCAAAGTCAGTTAAACTGGAAAATTTTAGAGTTATTGGCCAATTGACACGATATTATGGCATCAACAATTCACTTGATGGAACATAAAAATACTAGCATTAGCTTGCTGCAGTTCATGCTGTAATCCGTGGCTAGTTTGCTAACCTTCCGTGTTCGCTCGAATGACTTTAGTATCAAAGATATCTTGCACCATTTAGCTGGGGAGCATACGTCTATGAATTTGTTTTCTAGATATCACGTCTCCAAAGTTGCTTATTACCGGTTTAGAAAACGTCAGTAAGCTGTGGTCGAGAATGGCTTGTGCGGGTAACGCATTTGTACTGACCAGTGTTTGATAATTATGCTTCATAAAGTTTTCCAAAGATTAGAATAATCCTGTGGCAGTTTAACACACGTCATTCTTTCCGCAATGCCGCAATGTGGTAAATTCAAAGGAGAACATTGTTTTAATTACATAAATAAAAAAGTGAAATAAAAAATTACCCTACTCTGTTTCTGTGCTCGCTTTTGGCACATCCTGCAATGCAGGCTATCCAACTGGCGCTCAGTATTTTCAGTCCATTAGCCACCACTTATGTAGATGTAAGGGATCAATTTGTTCAACGTTTTTTGGAATTTCATGAAGACACAGTGACAACCTTTAGCTGCTTAATTATGACTTGTTGGTGCTACTTGCTTCGATCTTCACAAATTTACCAAGGTGTTTTAATAGTTTAGTGGTCCTTCGCACTGTTATCTTGTAATATACAGTCCTTTGGATAGTACTCCAACTACTCATTTACTATTGCTCTTTTATCATCTAATCTCCTTGGGTTTTTACACTGTCTTTGTGCCATATTTCTTGTTAAAGAAGTTTTAGTTTGATTGTATGACATTCTATACAATAATTGCTTCGCCTTTTTTTGTTTTTATTTCATCAGGTGCACTTGCTCACCTTAGGAAAGGATCTGAGAACTGGAGGACATGGGGTACATCTTAAATCTCTTATTTGATACTTCCTTGCTCTTCACTTGAAGCAGAAGATTTCATGTATCAGCCATCTTGCAGGTCATATCAAAGCTCTCAGTTCTGCAGTGAGGAGAGAGAGCTCTGAGGAGCCATGAGTGAGTATTCTCAAGGGCACCTTCCAGGAAGACTTCAGCTAAAAACCATGCGGTCAGTCCTTAATGACAGACAATGGCAGCAGATCCAGCTGTGTGCTATCATCAGAAATGGATTTGGATTCATGTGATTCTTCAGAGGAAAGGATTCCTTGTTTCTTCCCCCATCGCATAGTTTCCCTGAAGGACTGAGACGCGAGGAAAAGACTAGTGAGGGAAACATGGATGCTGTTTAAGAGAAGTGAGATGTACCCATAATGTCGCATCTTATCCACTCAGGACCCCTTTTTCAAAAGTCCGTTCAGTGCTTGACAAGCCTTCACTAACCTTCGCTGTAAGCAGCTGTGGTCAAAGGCCAATTATTGATGCTGTTGCAGTCAAGTTGTCCTTGTTAGGCAGTGGTCCAGAAACATTTGTGTGTGAAGTTTATAGTTTTGCAAACATGCAGATTTGGGATAGTTACTTCTGTATGCACGGTAGTGTTGACTGCACAGAATTTGTACCTCAGGCTGTAGAATTGAGCGCTACAAGTGCACCAGCTGGCTCTGAAGCAGTGACCTAACAAAGTACATTTGTTCAAATAAAATATGTTTTATTAAAGTTTTTCATTTTCATTCATCTTTGTCCAGTAATGACTTGAGTTACTCCCTTTTTTACATAAGCATGGAGCCTGTGCCAAATCTGTTGTATGCTCATGTAAGCAGCAGCAGGGACATATTTGGAACCAAGGGTGCTATAATGGGCTATGATGTAAACTTTGTTTGACATTTTAATTTCACAAATCCTGGAGATTCATTGAGTACACCTGGGGTAAAGTGAATAAATAAGGTGACCAGACGTCTTTAGTCTCAGACTGGGACACCTCAGTTTACGCTTGCCACCCAGTTGGGCTTGCTTAGCTTACTCATGGATTTTACCAACAATGATATTATAGTTACAATTTAATTCATTCACTGCTGTTACATGTCTGGATGTGAAAAACCCACAGGTGTTCAATTTCCTTGGTGGGTCATTTATTTCAGTATATCCCACATATGATACCTGACTATGAAAAAAAAACATAAAATGCGTATTTAAAAATAAAATAAAAATAAAAGTAAAATTATATTTACTTTTGATCAACATTTCTAATACATAAAAGGTAGTAAAACGTAGTTTTGCTTTTATTTTTGCAGTATCTCTTTAGTCTATAATACAAGGTACATAAATTACACATTTACCAAGTAAGCAATAAAAATCATTATCACTGTGTGTGCTGTTCTGAAAATAAGAGGATTTTGGATGTAAGATGACCCCCCTTTCTCAAGACAAATTTTTAGGAAAAAAAATCTTGTTTTAATCACGAATATATGGCCTCACAGCAAGAAGGTCGTGGGTTCGAATCCGGCCTGGGGCCTTTCTGTGTGGAGTTTGCATGTTCTCCCCGTGTTGCGTGGGTTTTCGCCGAGTACTCCGGTTTCCTCCCACAGTCCAAAGACATGCATATCAGGCTAATTGGAGACACCAAATTGCCCATCGGTATGAGTATGAGTGTGAGAGTGAATGGTGTGTGCGCCCTGCGATTGATTGGCAAGCTGTTCAGTACCTGCCTTTGCCCGTAGTCAGCTGGGATAGGCTCCAGCTCACCCCGTGACCCTAGTGAGGAATAAGCGGGTATAGAAAATGGATGGATGGATATATGAACAAGAGCAACGCAGAGCGTGGCATATGCCCCCGCCCGTATGTTGATCAAGGGCATATTAGATATCACTGATTTTGACTAAAAAGCCGAGTCCACGAAAATAAGACGAACCCACTTTTTCAAAGGGTCGTTTTATATTCAGAACAGCACGGGCAATTTTTTCTTTCTTTTTTTTTGGGTTCAAGGCTACATCTTAACCAACTCTGCGCAGGTATGGTATTAATTTTGTTGATAATCGGTGACTTGACGGAAAACTGCATTTTCGCCTTTTTGGGATCTCTGCTTCTGGAGAAGAAAGCGCTGAGTTGGCAAAGGTTACTGGTCTTTCACTGGCTACCCCAGACGGAATGCCACGGTGACTGTTGAAAACGCAAGGCGCAGCAGCTGCAGTAATCAAAAAGAAACGCCAGGTAATGGTGGTCATTAGCCAGCATGTATTTGCAATATCTTAACAATATCTTAATTTACAAGCTAGCTAGCTAGCCATCCACTGCAAAGAACTTTACATTTAGCCAGACTTTCTTTGCATGCCGGGGCAAACCTCTAGCTCCCTATCATACACCATTGCTAAGCATTCTGGGCTGATCAGAACCGCAAGGTCCTTGAGGCTTTACCCGGGGTCAGTCAAGCTTGTTATTATGCTGCCCAGATTTACGACGCAGATGTTGATGTGATTGCTCATAAGATGTTTCTGGGTCCGTTGCGGGTTAAATACCACTACGGCTGGCCCTGTGCAGTGTGCAAGCAGGCTGCCTACTTCCATACTTGTGTTCCTCAGTGGGTAGCTTCTGGAGAGGAATCATATAGAAACACAAATCACCAGCCCTAACACCAGAGAGGCTATCTTGAAAGGACCAGTCGGGTAACCCAAGCAAGGGCTGATCTTCATTGTTTTCAGGGTTTACTCCCATAGATCCGCTGCGTTTTGCAATACTAGGGGCGGTGCTAAGAGCCACAGCATGCAGTCTTCAGTCTTCAGTCTTCTTCATATGCTGCACATCACATGCCGCTGGATATGGGGAGACCAGAAATGGGCATTCCTTGCCGTCCGTCTGTGATCAACATTATAGATGCAGCCAAGCCAGTGATGTGAGCTGGCGTTACATTAACTTACTATATGTTTCTTTTGTTGTTCAGTATATTTTTGAATTGTCATTTTAATTGATGAATGGACGTAATTTGTAGCAACTCGATTGCCACACTTCATGTAGCGCGGCAAAATGTACTGTAAGCTAAAGCCGCTCTTGTGACATACTAGAACCCCTAGAACCATGCATGCAGCCAACAGTCACCCTATTTTTTTATATTAAAATGATATGGATATATCCATGAACTGAGTTGTATATTTCCATTATTTTGAAGAGCACCAATTCACATTACTCTATTTTGATGCGTTAAGCATAATGTGTCAGCTGAGTAGCATCTAACGGAATGTCCAGATGAGTGCATTTATAGCACTACATAAATTCAGTTCGAACACTGCTTTGCAAACCATTTATTAACATACTTCATTCTTAAATTACTTACAGACCTTCATACTTGAAGACGAAACTTTTCAGCAATTTGGCAGATGAGATCCAAAATTATAACTTTTTGTGCATGATGCGAACAAGCACTGAACATGCATACTCATTATTTGTGGTACAGCCTTTATTAGATCACGGGAGTGATGCAGGTAGATTCTACGGTGTGGCTGATTTTCATTAGAACGAAGATAATAGCTACGAGTCCTAAAAAGTGTAACATTTCAGCATGAGCCGAAGATGTACAACCCCAATTCCGAAATAGTTGGGATGAAGTGTAAATTGTGAATAAAATGTGACTTTCAAATCTCATGAGCCAATGTTACAATAGAATGACATTTCAAATGTTTAAACTGAGACATTTTACATTTTTATCCACAAAATGAGCTTCTTAAAAATTTTCTGGCTGCAGTAGGTCTCAAAAAAGTTGGGACACAGGCAAAAAAGGCCTGAGAAGGCTAGCTTAAATTATGCAGAGCCGGCCACTATCATAAAATTGGGTACCGCAGCTACAATCGATGTTAACTCGCACTTCGAAATGTAATGAGACAGTAGTCAAATTATAATCAAGACACACATTATTCGAAAGGGAATGGGGGGTGGGGGGTGGATAGAAGAGCATGGCCTCCGGTTCGCTGACAAGCAGAAATTAATGGATGGAACTGTTCAATGCACTCCAAGAGGCTCAGATATCTCTGGGGAAAGACAGAAAAAAGGTGCTTTTAAACAAAGGTAAAAATAACGCAGTGCAACGTGCGTAACATTTCAGAGTAGACCCACATTTTACTATACTCCACGGAATGGTTATAAGTTACGTTAGCTGAAAGTAAATTAGCTTGCCAGAAACAAAAGTTTAAGGCTCCTGACTTTAAAACATATCGGTTTTTAAGGCGCGTGCAGTGCGTTGTGTGTTTGGTTTATTATCTTGAATCCAGAGAAGATAATGGAATTCGCAGGCAGACAAGCAAGAATCGACTGGCTGCATTAATGTAGTTTAATGTAGTTAGAGCCTTGGGCGCGTTTCCAAAAGCGTAGTTGCAGCAACTTACGTAGTTCGTCCATTCACAGTCAATGGTTCCAACTATGGAAGTTAGCATCTGTGATTTCGGGAAACGCACCCTGAGCAATGTCACGTTACACAACAGCAAGTCAACTACTTTGCTGACATTTTTGAGTTGAAATCAATAGTATAACTTCCCTGTTAAATATCAATCGTTTTAAACATTTGATATTGCATTTGTGTTTTAAAATTGTATCTCAAACTGTGATTAAGCCTTTACTGGCGGCTTTGTGTTTTTTATGATTATTTCCATTCATACTTCCATCAGGGCAGCAGCCAGAATTCCATTTCCGGAGAAAAGTGATCGTGAACACGCACCCTGGGTCGGAGTTCCACGAATACGAGCTGTTGTCCTGGACACCTCGGATACCAGCGCGTTCATGAGCCCCTCACTACGCATGTGTGAGCAAAAAGTTACACAGCGCATGTCCGTGTGGGTCCGGAAGCTTGGCCCCCATGTCGGCGTGCTGCACCATTAGGCAATTTCCATTGAAATGAACGGGCGGCCATTTTCCAAGTGTATATCCAGTAAAATATAAAACATCCTTGCTTGAGCTCTGCAGAGATAGCAGCAGTGAGTGGTTTTGTGTAGAGCCACTTCATCCGGGCAGCAGGGTTGAGCGTAATGCCATCTAAACCACTTGCCTCCTTGGCATCTGCATTATATGTCTGCTCCAGAAGCATGTCAGGGGAGACCCCATTGAGATTGCCATCTGCTCTCCTCCCAACAAATGCACCTGCCATCAGTGCTTCGAGTAGCTCTGGCTCAGTTTATTTTAATAGTATGATCTATCACCAAAAGATTCAATCAGAAATAGAATGGAGTCTGATCATGCCGGTATAATTGACTCTATTGTCACATAGGGGTTGCATTGTTGGGACCCACCCTTTAGCTTTCCAGTAGCTAGTTGAAAGTCATCTTGGACTTGAATGGAAGCTTATGAATTAGGGAAGTTTTCTTAAAACATGTCCGGCATAGATATTCACCATAAAGTGTTTGAAAATATTAATTTTCATGAGACTTTGTCAGGCAAACAGTACTTTTTTTTGTCATTTTTGGGATTTTTTGGGGATGATGCTCCCGCTGTCCCCTCTCTATTCTTTTCTGGCGTCCAGATTTGGTGTGGGGGGTTTTTTTTTTTTTTTTGGACATAATATTCGCAAGGGGGATTTTCTCTATTTGCTGCCTTAGTTCGCGACCACGCCAGCAAAAACGCTCAGACAACTTTCCAAGACAAGCACGAAGCATGGACCGAACAATTTTTAAAGTAGAGGGTTACTATAATGTATTTCATCAATATTGCATGCCTTAATGCTTTTGTTTAAACTCTGATGCATTATATACTGAGTACAAATGAAAATGCACCACTTGAAAAAAGTCAATATTTAAGTTCAAATGAACTTCAATATAATCTTAATACAACAACAACACTACAGTGACGTCACCCGACATGCCAGGTGCAAGAAATGTGAGAATTTCAAGTTAACTGTAACGCTAGGCAATTTTTTGCAAAAACGCAACATCTTGCACGCACACCACGGGAATAATTAATTTCACTCTGAATTTGTGCACACATTGCCTTTAAAACCATGTGAATCCGAATAGAATTTCACTTCTTCACTGACACTTGTGAAACGTCGACACTATGCCGCGACTTCCAGCCCCTGAACGGGAACGGGCCATAGGCATGCTTCAAATTGGCGCCAGCACCAGGGAAATTGCCAGATGACTACACTTCGCTCACACAACGATCGCAAGACTCCATCAAAGGTTTCTGCAAACGGGGAGCACTCGGGACCGTCCTCGACCAGGTCAACAACGTGTGACAATGGCACGTCAGGACTGTCAGATCGTACGGGATCATGTCCGAGACCGAACACTTCCAGCGACAAGAACGGCTGCTCAAGTCCAAGGACGACGTGGATTCATTCACCCCAACACAGTACGGAACCATCTGCGAGCTGCAGGCCTGTGTGCAGGACGTCCTTATTTCGGCCCCATATTGACGGATCGTCACTGAAACCAGCGTCTACAGTGGGCAAACAGGCACCAGAATTGGCGACTACGATAATGGTACGGTGTCATCTTTTCTGACGAGTCACGATTTCACTTAAGGAGCGCAGATGGCCGTATACGTGTTTGGCGGAGACGTGGCAAATGTTATAACGCCGATTGTGTTGTTCAAACGGACCGTTGGGGTGGTGGCAGCGTTATGGTGTGGGGTGGAATAAGCTACCGTCACAGAACCCCTCTCCATATCTGCAGAGGAAGGGTGAACGGCGTCTACTACCGGGACCAGGTGCTGCAGAACCATGTTGTGTCATTCTTCAACCAACACCATGATGTCCACACGTTCCAACAGGACAACGCTAGGGCACACACTGCAAGGGTGTCCATGCAGTACCTTGCACAGCAGAACATCCCCGTGCTTCAGTGGCCAGCTCTGTCACCCGACCTCTCCCCTATTGAGCACTTATGGGATGAAATTGGATGACATCTATCACGTCGACACCAGATGGACAACATCCGAGAACTTGAGGTTGCCCTTGTTCAGGAGTGGAATGCTATCCCTCAGAACACTATCCAGAGACTGATCAACTCCATGCGACAACGATGCACCGCATGTGTCAATACAAATGGCGGTCACACCCGTTATTGACTTTCCTGTTTGACCCCTACACCAGTTAAACCTCTCTCGCGCATTAACATTATCGTGAATGAAATTGAATGATATTTACATGTCTTCTTAAATCATTCATAATCTCAAATGCATCATACGTATATACTTCACATATCAATCCGTGGAGCTATTCCAGATTTCGTGAGTGGTGCATTTTCATTTGTACTCAGTATAGTATGAATATTAGGTAAGTCTATGCAGAATAATTGTGATGGGATCTGGGAAAACCAGTCACATGGTGAAATTTGACCCTCTGGAGATTCTGATTGTCGCCGGAATGGTCAGCTGAACGCGTGTATTTGCGTAAGCGGCACGGCTCACTCCGTGACACTGATACTACCTGAAAGCTTATTTCAAGCTGATTTTAAATCTGTTTTCATTATTTTCATTACCTTGTCTGTGTCAAATGTTATGGCAAACCACCATTTTCTCTCATGACTTGTGGAAGAAACGCGTAGTGTTTGCGGGGTACTAACTGCTTTTTCAGCATGGCTCACAACCAGAAAAAGGTAACATCACAAGTAGACTGCGGAGTTAGAAGGTTCCATCCTGTTGTTTCTTACGGTTGTCATTTCGTCGGCCCGAGGATTAACTAGGTCTATCTGCCATTTTTGTGTTTTCAAGGAAATTGTGATTAAAGATTTGGTATTAACAATATCCCCTTCGGGTTTTTCTGAATTAAAAGTTTTTTTTTTGCCCTAAACAATTAGAATATGACAAGACTAATCTGGGCTAATTTACATACCCCTATTCGTCTGGCAACATTGAATTTTGGGTACCCAATTTTGCAGATGGACCATTGTAACTTTAGAATTCATAAAATTCCAGCGTCACTTTGGTCTATCTGCAGATTACAAGTTTTAAAATATAGTAGCCCATTGCCCATGGCAATCCACGGATTCTAGAAGTGATCGTGTCTATGTTTGGGAGAGGTGATTTCAACACGTAAGATAATTGTTAAACTTTATGCTTTATGGGTCTCATTGTCTCTTTCAGCATTTGCAGTTTGGCACTGACATCTCTCTGAGGGGTTTCATTTTCTTTTTGGGCTCTGTTTCTTGCAGCATTTGCAGCTAGTCGCTAAATTATTTCTGGTGAAGTTTCAATTGCTCTTCGGGTTCTATCTCTTTCAGCATTTGCAGTTTGGAGCTGAAGTTGGTGGATGTGTCATTGGCTCTCTTAGCTCTCATTCCTACAGTATTTGCATTTTGCCATTGTTGCCATTTCAGTGAAGACTCAGCAGTTCTAAGTAACCTCTTTGCTTTAAGTTGGCTGTCACTGAGACGCTTTTTCTGGCGGTCTGGCATCTGAAATTTGGCATCTGTTTTTTTGGGATTCATGACTCTTGTGGATGAATTGGCTTGGTCATGTGATGTTTGTTTAGGAAACACCACACCAACATGATGACATCATAATGGTGCATTGCTCACTTTGGTCACGTGACTGAGTCATTGTCATATGATGTTTTGCTGTGGAAACACCATAGCAACGTGATGACATCATAATGGTGCATTGTTCACTTTGGTCACGTGACTGAGTCATTTCCAGGCCATTGTTAACTCTAATAAGGTCATGTGACATCTTGCACTATTGTTCTTCGTGCAAGCAACGCGATTTTTGAGGCAGCAACGTGATTCTGAGTCAATTTTTTATTTCTTGAAAAACGTATTGGTCCTATCAACTTGCCGTTTTTGCGAGGGTCTTACTTGACCCAAAATACATAATTTTGCTAAATGGCAAACATCAGCTCCACATGGTTTTCCACTGATTGGCCAGACACACATGCATACTCACACGCACATACACAGAGTCCACTTCACTTTTCTATATATGATGGAAATGAATTAACAGTCTCTTAAAACTGCATTTTAAAGAAACCCTAATGTTTATTAACTAATAATACTTATGAAACAACTTTTAAACACTGGCACAGTTAAGAAGAAATACCATATTAACACTTTTTAGGCCTTTTTCAAAATGACCTAGTAATGAGAGAGAAACAAATACATGTGAATGATCTCACATCAAGGAAATATGAACATTATAACTTTGAACAACTTAAAGTATATAAACAGTGTAATTTTTTGACTCTGCCAATGTCTCTGATTGATCGAAGCCTTTGGGTCATTATTCTTCACTTTGATCAGCATAGAAAAGGTACCCTTGAACTCAATTTGCATGACTAACTTGACGAAGCATATTTTTTCAGCAAATCATTTAAGTTTCAGCAAATAACACTGTGTTCAATCTAAAAGAGGACATTTCCTTGTCTTGTTGGTAGTCACAAGACTGTCACAATTATGTGCAGAATAAGAACATGCTGGTCAAGGTGAGAAAGTTGGGCAGGACTATAATGGGAACTGGTGTGAAAGTATTATGCAGCTTTCTGATGAATACACACTTAATTTGGCCTTGAGGATTTTGGATGATCCATCTGACCCACTCTTATCTGAGTACTCCCCTCTCCCCTCGGGACTTCGTTGTAGAATGCCATATGTAAAAACTAACAGAAATGTGGCTTCCTTTGTGCCAAGGAGATGTTGAACAGGCTGAATGCAGGCAGAGAGACACTTTAAAGTGTGCACAGTGCACTTATCTTCTGTGTGTTTGCATAATGTTATATTGTCTTAGCAGCTTCTCTCCTTTTTAACATTATTTATTACTGTCTGTGTTAGTGTATCTTTTAATGGTTCAATGTTATTCCCTAGTGCAAGTCAAATTCCCCTTGGGGCAATAAAAGTTCATTCATTCTCTGTTGTCTTAGGAATTGGAGGGGCATAAATTCATAGATAACTACTCACTGTTCGGCTCTCATGGCCGTAGAAGGGTCTTAATTGGAATTTTGGCAGGAGTGCATGCAGGACAGATATAGACAAAATTCTTATAGTTTAGGGGGACAGGACAGTTATTACCCATCAAAATTATTCTATCTGCCCCCCTAAGTTTTGGTCAAAACGATAAAAATGAAATACTAGTTTCCTGACAAATATGTTCATACAGTAATTTCAGACATTTATATTTATCACAATGCCATGCTGTCTTGACTGTGATGCCTGTCTTGACATGGCAGAAGTTGTCTTGCTGAGGACAAATGGAAAACAATGCTACTTTGACTTTCATAATGCTTTATTAAAAAAAAAAAAAAAAAAAAAAAGAAGCTATTTCCAGCACAGGCCTTTAACAACAGAACTTTAAACTAACATTATCTTGCCAGCCACAATTTCAAGATTGTAAAACAAGTGTTTATTTTTCTTCTTGAAATTGTTAGCCTATGGGCTCACACCCATTTGATTGCCTTCATGGATATACTAGGTTGACCACTGTCATGACTCTCAAAGGGACAATGGCCCAGTCCAAAAAGGAAGGCAAACAGGAACACTGGAGGGCACTTATTTCAGAAGAATGCCTAAAAACTTGCAGACTTCATTCACAGCAGCCAATAAGTAGTCTAGTTACAGTAAGTGTGCTGTAGTGTGCATCACTGTGTGCTTTCCACTGTGTGCATCACTGAACCTGTGCAGTCACCCAAAGTTGATTAATGCAGATCATCTTGATAGTAAATACTTGATTGATTGAATGCCGTGCAATGTGCTAACTGTGCAGAACTTAAACTGTCCAACATGCAAGGAGCTGTGAATGGGAAATATTCTTTGCAAACATTTTTGCATTCTAAAGACAACCTTAAAATGGGCTGAATATATTGTTCGGAATATATTATACTGCATATACTGTATTGTAAATGTGAAGAACATTGGCATTACAAGAAATGCAGAATTGTACATCGCTGAGGTCTGCAGGAAGCATTGTAAAATCTACAAAAGTTGGTGTGATACGATACAGTGATCTGGTGTGAGATCCAAGATTTAACACGGTGGCAATTTTACACGATACAAATATTAATACCGTCTAATTAAAGCTGAATACAGACAGCACCAAAATTTTCAGAGTATTAACATTCATGACAGGTGAACCATATCGGAATTATCTTAATACGCCACAGTCTAAATACCTCGCTGTATATTGATCTTTGTCTTTTCATCCATCTACTAGAAAAATTTCTGATACTGCAAAATGTTGCACACCTGCAGCAGAAATAAAAAGCGAATAGTGAAGCCAGACGATTACGCCTCCATACTAAAAACAGCCAATAAGCAGATCTGCCATTGCACAGAGAAGGCACATCTGTGCGCTCCCGAATTACTGGTGGCCTCAATTTCCATCAGAATACTTGTGCTCCTGAGCATTTCGACGTTTTTGTAATTCGTCATGGATATAATACACGCTGTGTTCACCCTGGCGGACCAGACTTAGGAACTCTTGACGTGAGATATTGCGGATAGCCCGGATGAGATCCACACTGATGGCGTACGTGTTGGCTGGGTCGTACATGCTTCCACAGCGGCTGTTGAAATCATAGTGTTGTGTGTAAACCTGGTCAATGCTTCTGTATGGCGTTCTCCGGACGATGATCCGGTCCCGGTTGTTATGAGGGGAGTTCTGGGAATTTCTATAATCGTCTGTGACATAATTTGGCAGCCCAAGTACCGATTTCTGCTGATCAGGTTGCCCACAGCATAGTAGTTGTATCCCCAAGGCAATAGACGGAGGAGGCCTTCATAATTTGCATAGTAATGGAATCCAAAATAACCTTGGCTTGGGTCTTTATATAGCCGCATTCGGTCATTGTTATCAATTGTGATGTATTCAAGGGAGAACCAATACAAGAGATTCAAACCTTGTCTTAGGAAATTGTGACCAAAGTCCTTGTCTCTCAGATCTTTTATTGCTTTCAGAGTGTCTCCAGGATGGCAAGAGACAGACACTAGGCCAGGGGTAGCCAACCCTGGTCCTGGAGAGCCGCAGTGTCTGCTGGTTTTTAATGTTACTTGATTGATAAATTAAAGCAGTTGATCACACCCTTCACTTATATCGCCTGGTGTCTTTGGTTTTCTCCACCCGATTAAAACCTAACTCAGCACACCCTCTGGCTCGACAGGATCAGCGTTATCCACCCCTGCTCTATAAACTTTTATCTGTACTCTGTACTTCTATGTTGCCTGCATTACAACTACACTACATATCCAACCACATTGACAAATCTTTCATAATCTGCAAGTCTGCTTAATTGGCTCGAGGAGTCTTGTGGGTTGTTCCTGCTAATTGCTTGATTGGCTCAAGTACCAAATTAATTGCTTGATTGCCAAATTAAGCCTGAGACACCAGGTGAGATCAGTTAAGTGAGTAATCAACTAATTTATTCCATCAGTCGAGTGCAAAGTAACACCGAAAATCAGCAGACACTGCAGCTCTCCAGGACCAGGGTTGGCCACCCCTGCACTAGACTGAGAGCCAGCAAAATAGCACTCGGGAAATTGAGATGTCCCATAATGCACCTGTCTGAGGTAAAGAAAATGAGTGCATGATTCTAAAAGCTATGAGGCAGCATGCATTAAATCATCACAGAAATAAACAAGAGCACTCGGAGAGCGCATATCTCTGACAAGGACCAGCAGTCCCCCCCAGATGCTTATGCTGCGTTCCATTTGTACTCAGAAGTCGGAATTTCCGAGTTCCAAGTCGGAAGTTTCAACTGGAACGGTTCCCGAGGTCTGATTTCCGACTCGGAAAGTCTGAGAATCTTAACTACCCCCGAGTTAACATTCAAAGATGGCTGCCCCAGGTGTAAACAGTAATTAGAAGGTCCTGTAATATTCCGATTATTACTTCTGACTTGTGTTTGCCGCACTAAATCAGCCGTATACATTGTTCGATGTGTATATATAGAAATTCACCGTGTTTGAAGGTTGCAGAAGGACCGCATATTTGTTCAGAAGTTGCTTATATTTGGACAAGGCAAACGCGAGAATAGCTTTCGCTGATGTGACCATCTTGTTTTACTACTCTTCTTCCTAGTTTATGGCAGTTGGCAACTTTTTTCCGACTTTGTAACTGGAACGCTGATAACTCGGCTGTGAAGTCGTTCCCAGCTCCAACCTCCGACTTCCGAGGTAAATGGAACGCAGCATAAATCCCTTCTGAACCTAGCCCAAAATCTAATGGGCTCTAAGTTATACCAGTTCCCATCTACTGTGAAAATGTTTTGTAAATCCATCCATTAGTTTTTCCGTAATGTTGCTAACAAACTACAAAACCCAAAACCAGTGAAGTTGGCACGTTGTGTAAATCGTAGATAAAAACAGAATACAATGATTTGCAAATCCTGTTCAACCTATATTAAATTGAATACACTGCAAAGACAAGTTACTTAATGTTCAAACAGGTAAACTTTGTAATTTTTTGCAAATATTAGCTCATTTGGAATTTGATGCATGCAACATGTTTGAAAAAAGCTGGCACAAATGGCAAAAAAGACTGAGAGAGTTGAGGAATGCTCATCAAACACTTATTTGGAACATCCCACAGGTGAACGGGCTAATTGGGAACAGATGGGTGCCATGATTGGGTATAAAAGCAGCTTCCCTGAAATGCTCAGTCATTCACAAACAAGGTTGGGGCGAGGGTCACCACTTCGTGAACAAATGGGTGAGCTGATTGTCGAACTGTTTAAAAACAACATTCCTCAACAAGCTTTTGCAAGAAATTTAGGGATTTCATCATCTACGGTCGGTAATATCGTCAAAAGGTTCCGAGAATCTGGAGAAATCACTGCACGTAAGCAGCAAGGCCGAAAAGCAACATTGAATGCCTGTGACCTTCGATCCCTCTGGCGGTACTGCATCAAAAACCGACATTAGTGTGTAATGGACATCACCACATGGGCTCAGGAACACTTCAGAAAACCAGTGTCAGTAACTACAGTGCAAGTTAAAACTCCACAATGCAAAGCGAAAGCCATTTATCAACAGCACCCAGAAACGCCGCCGGCTTCGCTGGGCCCAAGCTCATCTAAGATGGACTGATGCAAAGTGGAAAAGTGTTCTGTGGTCTGACGAGTCCACATTTCAAATTGTTTTTGGAAACTGTGGACGTCGTGTCCTCCCGACCAAAGAGGAAAAGAACCATCCGGACTGTTATAGGCGCAAAGTTCAAAAGCCAGCATCTGTGATAGTATGGGGGTGTATTAGTGCCCAAGGCATGGGCAACTTACACATATGTGAAGGCACCATTAATGCTGAAAGGTACATACAGGTTTTGGAGCAACATATGTTGCCATCCAAGCAACGTCTTTCTCAGGGACGCCCCTGTTTATTTCAGCAAGACAATGCCAAGCCACATTTTGCACGTGTTACAACAGCATAGCTACGTAGTAAAAGAGTGCGGGCACTAGACTGGCCTGCCTCCTCAGTTCAAACGTTTACTGAGTGTCGTTAAAAGGAAAGGCGATGTAACACAGTGGTAAAAAGGCCCTTGTGCCTACTTTTTTGCAATGTGTTGCTGCCTTTAAATTCTAAGTTAATGATTATTTGCAAAAAAAAGTAAAGTTTCTCAGTTTGAACATTAAACATCTTGTCTTTGCAGTGTATTCAATTGAATATAAGTTGAAAAGGATTTGCAAATCATTGTATTTTGTTTTTATCTACGATTTACATGACGTGCCAACTTCACTGGTTTTGGGTTTTGTACACATATGTGAAGGCACCATTAATGCTGAAAGGTACATACAGCTTTTGGAGCAACATATGTTGCCATCCAAGCAACGTCTTTTTCATGGACGCCCCTGCTTATTTCAGCAAGACAATGCAAGCCACATTCTGCACGTGTTACAACAGCATGGCTACGTAGTAAAAGAGTGCGGGTACTAGACTGGCCTGCCTGTAGTCCAGACCTCCCATTGAAAATGTGTGGCGCATCATGAAGCATAAAATACGGAGACCCGGGACTGTTGAACAACTTAAACTGTAAATCAAGCAAGAATGGGAAAGAGTTTCACCTGAAAAGCTTCAAAAATTGGTCTCCTCAGTTCCCAAACGTTTACTGATTGTCGATAAAAGGAAAGGCGATGTAACACAGTGGTAAAAAGGCCCCTGTGCCTACTTTTTTGCAATGTGTTGCTGCTGTTGATGTTGATGATTATTTGAAAAAAAGTAAAAGTAAAGTTTCTCAATTTGAACATTAAACATATTGTCTTTGCAGTGTATTCAATTGAATATAAGTTAAGTTGAAAAGGATTTGCAAATCATTGTATTCTGTTTTTATCTACGATTTACATAACGTGCCAACTTCACTGGTTTTGGGTTTTGTAACAAAACAAACAGATTCCAACAATTAGATAACCTCCTTGACGGAAGTAACAATACACACACTTATTAGAAAAGTCTTATTGCAATCGCATTTAGTAGCCTACTGGTTTATTGTACTTTGGTACACGCTTCAATACAGCAGAAAAGGGATTCAGTGAAAAGCTTGATGGTGAATATTCCAGTTCCTGTCTTGTATTCTATAATTATACTTCATAATCAAATCTAAACTTCATAAACATTTCACATATCATCAACACATTTCAAGCAAAGACATTCCAGCCTAATAAAAAAATGTACTGACTGTCAACATTCAGCTTGAATGAGGACCTGAAGTGAACATGCAGGGGTGTTTCACAGATGGGCGTTAAGCCAATACAGTGATTGTAATGCATTGTCTCCTTGTTATTTTAATTGTAAGTAGAGTCCTGCATGCATTTAATTGTAATTTATGGTTAACCCTTTTGTGCAGAAGCCAAATCTGGCTTTTTAGGTGTTACCTGATTTAAGGCTTGATAATTCAAGATTGCAGCTTCACAGACAGAAAAAACATTGGCTCAATTGAGTCCAGACACTTGAAACATTTAGACTAGCATCGTATTTCAGTTTATTTTTATGATTTTGGTGGAGAAAGGGGGCTGCAAACATAAAAAATCTTCATGAGAATTCACCATTGAAATAGCAAAAAAAATAATACTGACAATTGAAAAACTGCTGGGGCTTAAATCTATACATTCCTGGGATCATAAACTTCTTGACCACAAGTACAATTCATCTTGAACATTACATTCTAGATTACCCGCTTGCTATGAGCCATATTAGACAGCTATCCAGGTGTCCCCCCAAAGTATTATATCCATCAAAAATGGTTCACTGTCAAATTATACATTAATCATATATTTAACACAAATTAACTTTTGGGGCATGAAATTCGGCATGAACTAATGATTTTCTGGTTGAGTTTAGCATGAATTTATCAATATCAGTGCAGTTGAACATCATTGGTCACCAGTGACCTCTCCAAACACAAAACATGCCTTTTCTCCATAATAAAGTTAACAATATTGTCCATTTTCATGCTGCAATGAAAAGCTAACCGCTCTCACATCCGAGCTCATAACCTTAGACCTTATAAGGGTAAAAATTCACTAACTCAGTAATATCTGAATTCTGAAATACACCTTATTTTAACAGAACAGAAATGTCTGAAAAATCAAACGACATATACCTCCATATTCAACAGGATGGTGTAATGAACGTACCGAGGGATCTACCGACGTGCGTGAGCAGCAAGCATTTGGAGAAACGAAAACCTCGGCATTCGATGTCTTTAAACGCGGTATAAATTCTACAGCAAAATGCTATACTCAGCAAAATGCAAACCGAGTAGAAGTATAACCTGTTTTCTTCATTGATGCCCTCCTCCAGAGACAGATGTATCGGGTAGAAGGAACCCTCCAGTGCGGTTTCATTAGGAATAATTCCCATTGACCGCGTCCACACAACATTTATCTCGTAAATGAAACTGAACACTTCAGGCCGGTTTCGGGTGTCTTTGTTTGATATCGCATCATTTTCAGCTGCGCAACCGTGGCCAACATTCGAAGAATACAACCGATCTTACTTTTACGCTTAGCTTTGTATCCTATTCTTATGGTACTATCAATGTATTTCAGTTATTGAGGAAAGTTTAAGCACTCGGGAATTGGATAAGAAATGAGTCAATCAATACATCGTTACCAGGGAAGCTTCACGAGGGCGTGAACTATAACTGTCGAGTTACGCAGATGAATCTTAGTATATAACTGAGTGACTGGCTATCGACACCAGTACTTGGGTGGATAGAAGGGGGCGCTGAATTTGTCAATGGAGGAATATACGCGTTAATCCACGGGAGGGAACTACGCATATTTTGTGTGTGATGACTGTAGTTGACAGAAGAATGTGAGAGAATCAATACAATGTCGGATTTTTTGCTTCACAAAACGTATTTTTTTAACCACTATTTGGAATACTGTTGGCTCACTGTAGCTAAAATGGTTGCTATGGAGTACTAATTTTTTTCTGTCGCAAGTGATAATTTTTTAAAACTATTGGATCGATACTATGGGCAAGGATATTGACCAGTTTGCACATCAGGCTTAGCTGAGGAGTTTAATTCATGCTACTCCTGAATAACAGGGATTGGAGGGAACTTCTCCATACTCTAAATCGCGTTTCAGCTCTGCCTGCTTGTAAATATTCAATAGCTGATTCGGGGGTGCCATCTCGTGGTCGAGTACTGTAACTAAGTGCCGAAATTTGCATATCTATAGACGCGAGCGTCTACATCTGCAGAAAGGGGTTAACATACACAGAACCTCTGTTATAAACTGATGAAAAATTACAGATAAAATAACTAGCAAAAAAGGTGCCTGTAAAAATAACTGGCAAAAATATGCAAGTTTATAACAGTATACTCTTTTAACTAAATGTTCCTTTTAAACTGGAGGAAAAGCAAACCTATAGTGTAGTCCATATGCGGGAGCTGGCCCAGCTATGCTGGGATGATCTCTCAGAACTATATCACTATAGACCGCTCCGGCTGCAACGGCACTGATAGGGGTCACGTGACCAGGACTTGCTCACGTAAGGTAGAAAACATACTGCTGGTACTTCTCTTGACATGTCCTACAAGGACAGGTCATTAAAGAACACAGATTGAACAAAGTTGCATTCATAATAACCCAGAGGCGGTCGGTCAGCAGAAATACAGGGCCAGCAATAACCTCGCCTTTGACTACTTAACAACCTACAGCTCACAGTTTACCTCTCCCAATTAGCAACAGTTGCTCAGACTGATAGGTAGAAATGACGAGAGTCCAATTTATTTTTGAAACCCTTTGCACTACGAAATTATACGCCGTTTTCTTCCGCACATTAATGACTAAGAAAAATATCAATTCGTCTTTCTAATTTCTGCGCTCTGTTGCACGTGAAACAGCACAGATTTGCATAAATTAGTTTGGGAGGCTCACTGAGCAATCAGCCATGAGAATCCGTTCTATAGTCAATGTCTCCTGTGATCTGGAAAAACCGAGTGAGTTTATCAGCGGCAAGAGTCTCATAATTGAACAAAAACTTTTAGATTTTGGACTTTTCCTAAAAATAATAGAAACTTTATTTTGGCATTTTGATTTTGGTTTTAAGATTTTCACTGCTCTAGATTACAGCGAATGAGGGTCAAACTCCATTTCCACCAAAAGTGACATACTTACTAGGTTTTTCCAGATCACAGGAGATGTAGTAACAGCTAAAGTGAATTGTTAGGTATAATGCACAGCTGAGTGATGGCAAAAATAATTGCTGCGAAGTTCGCAAATGTTTCTGATTTTTTGCAGATTGTCATCCTTGTGGAGTCACATCAATTATATCAACATAGCCAATAGGCAATCGCTTGATCATCAGCATTTCTTTATCATTACGTGTCATGCATTGGTGGTAGTTGTTCAATTAATAAATTGTTTGATTGTTAATCAGGCAAACTTCATCGCAAACAGTTTAAGAGCTACTATGCGGGAAAGGGTGATGTTACTGAAGGCCTTCCTGACATCTGACGGCACGCCACTGTAACAACCCCAGGCTTCCAGCGACCATGAACGCCTTCAAGGATTCATATGTGTATTTAAGGTGAAAATATAGTTTTGAAATTTTCATTAGTTTTTATTTTTATTTAGTTTTACAGTTTGCTTTTTTATTTCACTTTAGTTTTAGTTAGCTGAACAAGTGATTAAGCAGTTTTATTTTAGTTTTAATTTTGAGGAATTCACAAGTTTTAGTTTAGTTTTTATTTAGTTTTAGTCTTAGTTTTAGTTTTTCAGCTATTAAGAGGAAGGCCTTAATTTGTAGGAGCTGACAAGGATAAAAATACCCTGCAGCTAAGTTGTATGGGTTAGGGGTACTTTTCTCAAAATCACAGATGCTAACGTACATAGTTGGGCCCATTGACTCAGAATGAACAAACTACCTAAGTTGCTAACTTAGTTGGCAACTACGCTTTTGGGCAATGCGCCTTAGGTAAGTAAGCCATCTCAAATACAAGTTTTTATTTGTACCGGGTCATGGTAGTTTTGTGAAGATATCCGATGTCGGCAGACATTGCTGAAGCCATTGCAGCGCTCAGCATATGTAAATATGATTAAAAATCAATCAGTAATGTCTTATATTATCTCATCAACATGTATAACATTGAACAATAATTAGATGCAAATCCAAGTTACTTTTTCGGATACACACGAGCACACAAAACCACGTGATTACTGCTGGTGCAGCATAGAGTGAAAAGGGTTCTTGGTGGTGTTTACAAACTGGATGTGTCTGTTGTTTTGGAAAAAAATACAATATGCACATACTCAACAACAGTTTTTATTGTAAATTGAGGTTGGTTGGATGAATTGAGGATTGAGAAATTTTTCTTTTTTTTCGTAAAATAAAAGGCAATTATTACCTTTTAAAGAATTGATTGTAAGAAAAACATTGGTGTGTTCAAACCCTAGACTTATACTACAAGTATATTTCAACGCAATAGTTCAAAAGTATGTTCTCAACAAGGTGGCTGCCTCTCTATAACTGACACTAAGTCACCTAACTGGTTAGTATATTAACCTGAGGGTTCTCAGCCAGCCTTAAACCTTTCTCTTAAGGTCTTCCCACACTGTGCAATTTTTGCCATCTTTTATGTTTACTCGATGTCAGATTGTGCGATGGGAAATAAGTAAAATCTTTATTGTCATCCTTTTCATATTGTGTGAGTCAAGGGCAGTCTACTATCATATTTTACAACCGGTTGAAAGACAAACCTGTGTCATAGGATACTCAACACAATTGCGCTACACACACTGTTGATGATATCTTTTAAAGCAACAAAGTGAGGGGCTTGGAGCAGCAGGCAGCTGGAGAGCCATGGGGTAAGTGCGTTTGTAATAGCCTGAAATGTTTTTATTTAAATACTCAGAACATAAAAAATTAATGGCTAAGGCTAAAGGTATATGACTGTACAGCAAGGTCGCCTGGCTAGCAGGACGGTGTCCAATGCACATGGGCACTCCCATACTCAGATGATGAGAGGCTATCAAAAACCCTAGCCCAAAATCTAACTGGAATCTGAGGAATCACAGAGACATGGCTTTGTGAAGGGGATGGGGATGCATATAATGTGGAAGGTTAAAAACTCTTAAGGAAGCATAGATTTAACAGGAGAGGAGGGGGTGTAGCACTCAATGTGAACACAAACATTAATGTGCAGGAATCAAACATTTCTTGTCCTGTAAGGATATCTGGGTCAGGCTCATTGGCAAACACGAGACAGGTTTAAAGATAGGAAAATGCTATCGACCACCAGCTTTGGACAGTATTGTTAATGAAATGCTCTTTAAGAGGATTAGACGAGCTTGTAGAGGAGGAGAGACCATTATCGTTGGAGATTTCAATTAACCTGGTATCGAGTAGTAAACAGGATAAGTTACACTTTATGGAACCCCGTGGAGTAATTCCTCCTCTGCATTTGACCCACCCTACAATTAGGAGAAGTGGGCAGCCACAGAGCAGCACCTGGAGACCAACTCCAGTTCTAAAGCCAGTTGCTTGGTCATCGGTACTGGTAGGAGTGTTCCTGTAATGCATGTTTTTTCTGGGCGGGGGAAACCGGAGCACCCTGAGGAAACCCACGCAAACACGGGGAAAACATGCAAACTCCGCACAGAAAGGCCCCAGGCCGGATTCGAACCCACGACCTTCATGCTGTGAGGTGGCAGTGCTAACCACTGTAATTTTAGATTTAGTGCTCTGTAATGACCCTAATGGAATTCACAAGGTGGAGGTAATGGAGCAACTTGGGACTTGTGACCCATGCAGTTTTCAAATGCAGTTTTAAATGATGATTTCATTTATTGAGAGAAAAAGCTATCACATTGAAGTGCTACAAATATGCAAAAAAAAAAAAAAACAATCAGGAAGGGAGCAAATACTTTTACACACCACTGTGTATTCAAGTAGAATCTACAAAAGTTTAGTAGTAGACTACAAAATCAAGATATTTCATTTTCAAACTGATTAACTTTATTGTTTTTTTGAAAATATTCACTCATTTTGGATTTGATGCCTGCAACAAGTTCCAAAAAGGCTGGGACAGGGGCAACTAAAGACTGGGATAGTTGAGCAATTCTCAAAAAAACACCTGTTTGGGACATTCCACATGTGAACAGGTTAATTAGAAACAGGTGAGTGTCATGATTAGGTATAAAAGGAGCATCCCTGAAAGGCTCAGTCGTTCAAAAGCAAAAATGGGACAAGTTTCACCACTTGGTGAACAGCTGTGTGAGCAAAAAGTCCAACAATTTAAGAACAACGTTTCTCAACGTGCATTTGCAAGGAATTTAGAGATTTCATCATCTACAGTACAAAATATCATCAAAAAGATTCAGAAAGTCTGCTGAAATCTCTACAAGTAAGCGGCAAGGCTGAAAACCAACATTGAATGCCCTGACCGTCGGTCCCTCAGGTGGCACTGCATTAAAAACCAACATCATTTTTTTTAAAGGATTTTACCTTGTCGGCTCAGGAACACTTCGGAAAACCATTGTTATTTAACACAGTTCATTAGTACATCTACAAGTGCAATGCAAAGCGAAAGCCATATATCAACAACACCCAGAAATGCCACCAGCTTCTCTGGGCCCAAGCTCATCTGAGATAGACTGACGCAAAGTGGAAAAGTGTGCTGTGGTCTGACGAGTCCACATTTCAAATTATTTTTGGAAATCATGGACATCATGTCCTCCGGGCTATAGAGGAAAAGGACCATCCAGATTATTATCAGTGCAAAGTGCAAAAGACAGCATCTATGATGCTGTAGCCCGACAGACAGAACAAGGTACAATTCACATCAAGCATTAGTCACCTGAAGTCATGAATATGTAGAGCAAAGACTATACAGACGGCAGTAGCACACAGGAAGAAGAAACACAGCAAATTGAAACAAATAGTAAAGGAGTTTTTTTTTATAATCACAGAAAGCCTACTGCACTTCCATAGAAACATGTTGTTTGAAGGTACGGTAGTGTGCAGTGATGATTATAAAACACCACTTTTGGCTAAAAGGGGGCCTTAAATATTACTTCTCTGTAATTTATTTGTGAAAATACATTGAGAAATACAACTGTAGGCAATGAGAACAAAAAGATAAATCATTCCCACAAGTATATTGAGGTAAAATTATGGATAATGAACAAAAACACGAAGACCATCAGTTTTTTATAACAGTTGAAAAATAACTGTAACAGTTATAACAGGTGTTGCAAATTTTATTATTTTGTTTGACTCCAGCAAAGCCTGAATGCATGTTTGAAGGCTCATTCCATGATTATTGCTGCTGGTTAAGATTACATAAGAACTTTTGTAAGAATAAGATTACAAGAACTTTTAGCAGTGCCTTCATGTTAAATTAGATGGAAGGCGATTGTTCATAGCAGCATTGTGGCCTTGCATGATGCTGAAGACATTAAAAACAGGCTTGGCACTGTAAGAAACACCATCAAGTGTTTCAAAGAGACTGGTTTGCTGAAAACTAACGGCAAGTGCCTCTGATGTTCGTTATCTGTGTTTGACGAGTCAAAAAACGAGTAAAAAAATAAAAGCACTACAGTAGACACAACAATGACAGCACTACAACTCTGAAGATATTAATAGCGTCAGAAGTGAAGAAATTAAAGTATCAACATATCGAAATCTTCTTTTTCCAGATGCTTGCGTGAAAATGGTCTGATTTGATCATTTTGCTGCTAAAAGGTGGCAACATCACACAAAAAAAACAACTTTTGTTTGCCAAGAAATTCAAGGATTGGACACCAATGGACTGGGAACAAGACCTTTGGACCAGTGAATCAAAATTCAACATTGTCTCAACCAAATGCAGAACTTATGTGCGCCAAACATTTGGAGAACATTTCAAAAGTGACCGTGTAATCTCTTTAGTAAAACATGGAGGTGGAATCATGGATCAAAAGAAGTATCACAGCATCCCTGGAGTGCTGATGATCTCATAAAATTGACGGAATCATGGATCAAAAGAAGTATCACAGCATCCCTGGAAAAATCACAGCATCTGGAAAAAGACTGTTTGGTTGGGGAATTTATTTTCCACAAGATAATGACCCTAAACACACTTCAAAGTTCTGCAAGAATTATGTCACTTGGAAAGGAACATCTGGGAACATAAAAGTTAAGATTTGGCCTGCTTAAAATTCTGATCTTAATCCAATTTAGCAAATCTGTTGTAACAGCAAAAAAAAAAAAAAAATCTTTGGATTGAACTTCAAACTAAAAAGAATGGTTTAGCATGTGATGAAATAAAAATACGTGGAAACTATGCCTGAAAGATTACATGCTGTAATCAGAGCAAATGGTGGCCACACTAGAAATGGACTTTCCCTTTTGAAAAATTACCACAAAATACCGCAGTAAAAATACTATAGTTTTCTATTGTAACTATGGTATTTTTGCGGAATTACGATAGTTATACAGAAGCAATTTACTATAGTGATACGAAAGTAAATCACAAAAGTCAATCTCTACTATAGTAAACTACAGCAATGATATTCAATCACTATAGTATATTTGCAACAAACTTTAGTTTACTGTAGTAAAGTGTAGTTTACTTTAGTTTACATCAGTTTTACTGTCTTCTTCTTTTCGTGTCTACAAAGCGAAGTTATATAGCAGTCTCCCATTTCTTCACACAGATCTTTGCATGTGTTTTGAACTCTGCAAGATCTTTCTGGCTACAGGGGTTAGGTAGTAGAGGGCAGGTGATGCAGTGCTCCATGGTGTGTGTTCTCCACATTCACAGATGGTTGGTCCAGTCTCGTAGCCCCATTTGTTCAGAGCAACCGTGGATCGTCCTGTACTTGTTCTGAGGCGGTTCAGGGTTTTCCATTAGGTCCATGGTGCGTCTGAGCCAGGAGGGGGTTCCTCAGCTGGTGGTATCTGCATGTCGACTGGTGGGGTTCCTTTTGGAGCTTTTCCAACCAGAGTTGGAGTCTGGTTTCCTCCCGGGATGCTGTTAGGAGCTGGACATGGCTGAGAAAGCTCCTTCTTGACTTCAGTCGTTGTGTTGGGGGCTGACGTCCATGAAGATTATGGCGGTGGTCTGTTAAGGTCTTTGTCATCTCAACTTGGCTTGTAACATCCCGTCTGATGTTGGGAGGGGCAATACCAGCGAGGAGATGTAAGTTGTGTACGTTGGTGGGTTTCAGGCATCCAGTGATCAGGCGGAAGGTGTTGTTCAGTGCCGAGTCTAATTTCTAAGCGTGTGCTGATCTCTCCAGGCATATTCTGCTGATGAATAGCACAGGGCTGGGGCAGTTGTTCTTAAGGTGGATGCTGTGGCTCCCCATTTTACTGTAGTAAACTATAGTTAACTATAATACATTTTTATTAGGGTTTTCTCTCGAAGAGACATTATTATTGTTTTTACTCTTATTATCCATTTACATACTTTTGTCTACAGTTGTATATGATCCAATATTATATCTAATAAATACATTAATAGTCCTTTGTTCCTGATTTATCTTTATTTTGCTTAATGTATAATCATCACTGCACGCTAATGTACAACAGTAGGTATTTTTGTTAAAGCATCAACATTCTTAGATAAAACATGAACATTTCTTAATAGTCCATTTCATTCAGCGTAATCATTGTTGATTATTTTTTAGATGACTGCATATTGTTCCCCAATCCCTCTGCTGTGTCTCTGTTGGTTTTGGTCACACCTGCCTTTTTTTTTCTTCTTTTTTTTCCTCACCTGTTCTTGAATTTCGTGGCATGATGAGTCGCTTTTTGAGATCTTTTCACCTAATTCACTTTATCAAACAGGTTCTATTGAAGTGATTTTTTGATTCAACAGTTCTGGCAGTAATGAGGCCTGGGCATGACTAGTGAAATTGGACTCAAAAAATGTGGTTAATCACTGTCCATTTATGATTTACCATGGGGGTGGCAAGTACTTTTTCACAAAGGGTAGGTATGAATAGCTTTTTCCCCTTAGTAAATGAAATCATCATTTAAAAACTGCATGTTGTATTAACTCAGGTTATATTTATGTTTTATTAAATTTTTCTGATGATCTGAAACATTTAAGTGTGACAAAATATGCAAAAAAATAGGACATCAGGAAGGGGGCAAATACTTTTCACTGCACTGTTCTCTAGATTCACTTACTACTCATGCAGCATAACCTACTACGAGACACAGGATACATTTCACTTTGAATTAAACATTAGGAATACACATCAGCTGAGGGGAAGAGGGAGAGGACAGATTGAATAGCCAATCAAATTGGGGGATGATTAGGTAGCAGGTTGAGGGAGCTAGGTTGGAGGTGTGGAATTTAGCCAGGACAGAACACATTTAATACTCTTTAGTAAAGAACATTAATGCAAAAACCACTTTATTATGATCGTGTAAAATGTATTTGACATGATTTTTTTTGTATTGTCTTTCTGCAACTATTGTTGCAATGAATTATGGAGTAGTAAATTAAATAGTGTTTGTAAACTGCTATTTAATCGAGCAAAATCAACTAAAGTCCATCCCCTGAGAGAGAGAGAGAGAGAGAGAGAGGGAAAAAAATCAGGCTTGGAGTGATTTTTGTGTTAATTTCCCAACAGCAAAATTCTTCTCATCCTCATCTCTGCAGATACAAGTCAAATCCCAAGACCCGCCGGAAACTCTAACCTGCAATTCTACTCTTGCCTGTCAGGTAACCTACTTCCAGACAACCCGGTTGCCAACAATGACTAATTATGTAATGTCAGGGCAGTCTCTAGTGGCACCATAGATGGTGGGGATTTTCAGGGCCTTCATCAGGAAAGGCCTACAAAAATTCTAATGAAATTTGTTTGATTAAAAAAGTTGGGCCCAAAGCAATATTCTGTCAAGGGGCCAAGAATTCTTTTGTGGCACAGTTTGCTTGAAGATGTCTACTGTTTCCTCAAACTGATGAAGGCTTAATTGTCATGCTGGCAAATTTGAAGACCTGACTGAAAGCTCTGTATTCATTGGAATATATTTCACCCTGCACAAATCTGTCTCGCCAGTGATTGAACTTATCGAGTCATCTTATCAGCCTTAGACAGCCGGACTCCACTCAGGAAACTGCAAACTCTCATGAGGGACGGGTCGCCAAGAAGGGGAACAGAGCCGGCCTGCTGCCTCTCCGCTGTGCAATGATTCAATAAAGTGATCTCGCTGTTTGCCTGATCGTTCGAAAGCAAGTTATGAAGAAGTCATCAGCAAGAGCAGCTTTCCTTCAGTAAAGTCAGTTTTATTTCTCAGCATCTGCTGACAGCCATTCCTCATCTGATCGGGGTGGATTGCAAAAGGCTGCGAATTTTTAGCAGCTAAGTTTTGATGTTTCCCTTTCCTCACCTCTTAATTTTAAAAATGCAGCAAAATTCCAATTGTGAGCACAAAACGATTATCGTACCGTTTGAACACCAATTCATTAAATGTGGAATCCAATCCCGACAGCTCATCAAAGCAATGTTTTCTTTGCATTAAACTTGACAAAAACTCCCATTTTTGCAGGCTTTCTCTACTGTTATGATCACCATCAGAAGCACAAGATTATTTCTGAAGAAAGAATTATTCACTTGTTTTTTTATTTTTATTTCCCGCACTTTGAAGATGTATTGGCCTTTTACACAACCTTTTACACAACCAAAACCTTTTTGCACATGTAGAACAAATAACATGGTCAGTGATTGGCCAGGATATTTTTTTTTCTACCAGTCATTGGCCATGTTGTCGGTTTTGAGTGAACTAATTTTTTTTTTGCATGTACCAAAGGTCTTTGTAGATGTTACCGGCTCCCAAAACGAACAAAGGCTCAATTGGTGACGAAGGCACGTGAAAGGACACCGAAACCTCTTAATTAATGCTCTGAAACAGAATTAAGCTTCATTTTGAAGCAAAAAACATCTACAAAATGCAAATAAAACAAGCAAAAAAGGGTGGAGAGTCCAGCCAAACAGGACAAAAGATGGAGGTTACTGAGCCAGCCATTCAAAGGGCTGTTGGATCCAGCTCATCCCCCTAAACTGCCCTAATAAACCAAAACAAGGACCAGTAACTGGTCTATTGGAGAAGTCTGACCCAAACTAAAATAACAAACTAGAATTAAAACAACTACACTCTAAACATTCTGAGGAAAAAAGCCATCCAGATGGAAAAGCAAAAATGAACTCCCCACACGCAGTGGGCAGGCTGAGCGCGAGGACCTGCTCATCAGGTCCTCTATCATCTCCTCGATTGGCCAATGCATTCCAGGTGCTCCACACCTATAGGAAAAAGTCAGGAAGAGAAAGAGGGAACAAAATGCCTACAGAGGGAGTGAGAGAGTTAGAACACCACCATGTAGCATTTCATGTGCAATAATGCCCATACAAGGCCACTTGTAACAGTAAAGACATAATGCTACAAATAGATTATTTTGTGGGTCCTGCTTTAATTTCAAATTGGGTCCATTGTTTAGTTGGATTGCAATTTAAGGTCCAGCTGTAGGCATGATCAGATACTGAAAATGTTATGCAGACAAAATGATAACACTTGTGGTTTTATTTTCACTAAAATTTTGATGAGTTTAAAAACTTTACTGGTTGACTTGAGGAAGGCTTCATCGAAGGCCCTCTTTTATATCTCAAGTGCAGTTATTTTGGAGGGAGACCATGCCTCTTGCTTGAATTGATCTAAAATTAGCGGATTTTTCCAGATGTCTGTTGCTCAAGACTTGAGCAAACACCAAACACCCACATACCATCCCAGAGATGACTACAGTTGCCACATTAATGTACTCAGGTCAGGTGGAACATGGAAAAAAAACAGTGCACAAACTTGACATTAAATCAACCAATTTCAATAATAAAGAAATATGTATGCAGGAGGTATGGTATGGAAGAGCTAAATGTAATCACCCGCATGTTTATATGTAAGGTTATAATACTTAATTTACTTTTATATGTACATACTTCCGTTGACACACTTGGCCAGTGGCTGTGTTCACTGTCCAATCAGAGCAGAGCTCATTTCAGAGAGGGGGCGCCCACTAAGAACAGCTTGATTTTCAGTGGGTTATGAATGACAGGAATCAAATAGCTTGGAAGTCAGGATTTTTTATACCTCCCTTTATTATTATAAAGGGAGGTATTTTATTAACCTCCCTCTTGGACATCCAATGTATTACACCTTAGAAAAATACAGTACAGGGGAATACAGTACAGCATGAAGCTCTAGCTGCATACTGAGAAATTTGGCCATTGCTGGACATCATTCGAGTATTTACCCACGCCCGACGAGGCGGCGTGGGTATACAGTTTAGCACCTGTGTGTCTGTCTGTCTGTGTGTGTCTGTCCGCGCGACAGCTCGGCCACCACTGAAGCTAGGGTGACCAAACTTTGTGCGGTAGATGATCCTAGGGTACCCTGTCCAAATTTGCATTTTGAGTTCCAAAGGTCAAGGTCAACAAGAGGTGTGGGTTAGCATCTCTATAGAGTGCGCATCATCTAGTTTTGATGTACTGGTAAATTTTATGTCTCATTGCATTGCTCATGCCTCTGCATTTTGCGCTACTTGCAACCATATTGCAATTTTGGAATTAAAATAATATTTTTTCATAATAATACAATGACTTGAAAAGTGGCAGACATGGGCAGGTTTATGTGCCATTTTATGAACTATAGGAATTTAGAATCTTATAAAGACATGTTGGCATTTTATGTTATCATTAATGTGGATAGGAAAATGCCTGACACATTACAAACAAAAACAAATAGGCCAGCCATTCGACCAACCGAGCAAATCGCTTGGCTGCGATGACCAGACCAAGTTAATTTTTTCATGAGACCTTGAGTAAAACTGAAACTTAAGCCATGATAGTGAAATAGCAAACTCTAGTCAGTTCGAGTCAACGGGACGAAAAATTCCCCAGTTAGCATGCCTAACACTTCTCGCCATCAAATTAATAAGTTCAAGTTACTACGTAAATACAATAACAAGTGTAACTTACTTCTTTATTTGTGAAAAGCTTTAGCATGCTAACCAGCTAGCTGTGCAAACGGGGTCTCATTTGAGACTGTGCATGGTGGCCTGCCCGATTCTCTGGGCTCAACATGGTGGCTTGCCTTATTCTCTGGGTTTTCCATAGTGGCCTGCCTGATTCTCTGGGCTCAACATGGTGGCCTGCCTGATTCTCTGGGCTCAGCATGGTGGCCTGCCTGATTCTCTGGGCTCAACACGGTGGCCTGCCTGATTCTCTGGGCTCTGCATGGTGGCCTTCCCAGACATGAACCGTGGACTGTGCCACACACAGTGATGAAGAAAACACTAGAGTGGACACAAGACCAGTTTTGGCGAGAATGGCGTCCGCCTTCTTACTGAAGGATAGTATTTTGGATGGAACTTTTGACCAAGATAGTTTAGCGGTGGAATACAGAGATTATGTTGATGATTTTTACATGAAGTAAGATTTTAAGGGTATATTATTCTAGGTGAAGTTTATGTACAAGCATATGAAGCATCTATTTGAAAAATAGACCGAAAAGTGAACTTGATGCTGATGTTTTCATTCGTTGTCCCTTAGTACTTCATATAGTACGCAAGTTGAAAGTACTGTGCAAAATACACTGCCCGGCCAAAAAAAAAGTCGGTCACTCAAATATTTAGTTGGAACCCCTGTTGCTTTGATTACAGTGCATATTCGTCTCGTCATTGTTTTGACAACTATATGCAATGCCAGAACATTTATCTTCTATCAGAAATGCCATTATTTTTGGCCGAGATCTTATCCTCTCGACATAATGGTTGAACCACTCGTTGGTCTTTCTTGAGCACATCCCAGTAACTTTTAATGTGTTTAAGGTCAGGACTTTGTGGTGGCAAATTTATTTGTGAAAATGATTTCTCAAACTTCTTTTTGTCATTCATGGTTTTCTTTGCTAAATAAAAGCCAATAACTTGCCCGTTCTGAAATACTGCAACATCTTTTCCACCATCAAGGGATGTCTTCCAACATGATTTTTTAAGAAATGAGTAGCAACGCGCTTCATCAGTCAGGGTTAAAATGATTATTTCCAGCTGAAACATATTAATTACCGCAATAATGATCCAATTATAGAATTTGTTCATTAGTTTCCAAACGGTGACCTTTTTTTTTGGCCGGGCAGTGTAAGTTCCAAATCAAAAACTCACTTTTTGTTTCAATGTACTTACCATTACTGAAAGTCAAAGTTTTCATGATGCCATTTTTTTACATAGAAGAAGGTTTTCATTCATTTCAATAAATATATATATATACACTTTCCGCCATATTTATTGGCACCCGTGGTTAAGATGAGTTCTTTAGCTTGTAATAAATTCAGTTTTTTCCTTAATAATAAAGGACCTCAATGAAAAAAAGAGGAAAATCCAACCTTTAATTCAAGTGCATTTATTCAGTGGGAAAAAAAATCCCACATTAAGAAATAATTCTTTTACATCAAATCATGTGTGCCACAATTATTAGCACCCCTGATGTTAATACTTTGTATAACCCCCCTTTTGCCAACAAAACAGCACCTAATCTTCTGCTACAATGTTTCACAAGAGGGGAGAATACAGAAAGAGGGATCTTTGACCATTCCACTTTGCACAATCTCTCTAAACCATCCAGTGACCTGGGTCCTCTCCTCTGCACTCTCCTCTTCAGCTCACTCCTCAGGTTTTCAATGGGGTTGAGGTCTGGGGACTGAGATGGCCAGCTCGATTCTCTGTCAGGTGAACCATTTCTGTGTAGATTTGGCCACTTGTTTACGGTCATTATCTTGCTGAAAGACCCAGTGACGGCCCATCTTCACCTTTTGGGCAGAGGCCCTCAGATTTTGATTTAAAATGACCTGGTATTTCAAAGTGGTCATGATGCCATGCACCGTAACAAGGTACCCAGGGCCTCTGGAAGAGAAACAGGCCCATAGCATCACTGATCCTCCCCCATACTTCACTGTGGGCATGAGGGTGCTTTTCTGCATACTCATCTTTTGTGTTCCGCCAGAGCCACTTAAGAGTGTTTGTTGACAAAAAGCTTTATCTTGGTCTCATCTGACCAAAGCACACTGTCCAAGTTGAAGTCCCAGTACCACTTAGCAAACTCCAGAAGTTTGCGTTTATGATTGTGAGTGAGAAAAGGTTTTTTCCGTGCATGCCTCCCAAACAGCTTGCTGGCATGTAGATAGCGCCTGATGGGTGTTCTGGAGACTTTGGGACCCCAAGATGCTACCATTTGTTGAAATTCTTTAACAGTGAGCTTTGGAGAACTTTTTACTTCTCTTACCATCCTTCTCACTGTGTGTGGTGGCAAAATAACCTTGCGTCCTCGTCCAGGCTTGTTTTCCACTGTTCCAGTTGTTTTAAACTTCTTAATGATTCCTCTGACAGTAGATATGGGCAGGTGCAGGGGAGTGGTTATTTTATTTTAGCCATTGCCTGACTTGTGAAGGTTTACACGCATCTGCCTTACTTGAATGGTGTGTTCCTTTGTCTTTCCCATGTTGAAGAGTGGATAAGAGAAATGGCCTCTGTGTCACGTCATATTTATACCCCAGGGAAACAGGTAGTGATGAATTACTAATGAAATGTTCCTAGACACTCTGATCAACTTTGTAAACTACAGTAGAAATGACAGAAATACTTCAATTACATTTATTTCCTAGGAATTGTTAGGGGTGCCAATAATTGGGGAACAGGTGATTTCATGAAAAATAATTATTTCTTAGTCAGAGATTTTTTTCCCCTTAAAATTCACTCGAGTTGAAGGGTACATTTTTCTACAATTTTTAGTGTGAGAGTATGCTTCTTCAATAAAAATATAATGTATTTTAAGGCTTTTAACACATCTTAACCAGGGGTGCCAATAATTATTGAGGGCGCTGTAAAACTATATATATTTACAGCTAATTAAAAGTAAATTTTTTTTAATTAATACTTGTCAATGAGTTAATAAAAGTAAATACGTGTAAAATGAATGCAGTAAATAAATACCGAGAGCACAATACTGGGCTACATACAGACTGCATTTACAACCCCCCTCCCCGCCCCACAGACTAGGCCTACCTCAGAGCTGAAGAAAATGCACTACAAACATGCTAGTCCTCAATTTTGACGAACAACTAAGAATTTCCTGACAACAATCACCCGTAAACAAATTAATAATGTATTAAATAATGATCATGCTTGTCGGTTGATGTGTCACCAGTCCAGTGTTTTTCATAAAATTTTATCTAGTCACATATACACATGTACAGCATTCGATTGCACAATTCCCCCGCCGATTCCCTGCACAAAATGGCTGCCGCGTCTCACATATTCCCGTTGGTTCAGCCAATGACGTTGTCCACTCTAGTGTTTTCTTTAGCCCTGTGGTGCCGTACCTGGCCTCAGAGGTAACTAAATCACAAATAAAGGTATTATTCCTAGTGTCTCAGACAGGAAAAGGAAAGAGGGAGGGAGGAACTAAAATGGAGAGAAAGAGAAAATGAGAGGTGTGAGAGTGGGAGAGAAAGTGTGTGAGAGAGAAATGGAGAGAAAGAGAAGGAGGTAGAAGCAGGAATTGAAAGCGGTGTGAGGATGGGGCAAAGAGAATGAAAGGGAGACAAAGAAGGAATTAAAGACACAAATAGAAAGTGGTGAGAGTGAGGGAGAGGGGAGGAAATAAAGAGAGGAATAGAAAGTGTTGTTGAGAAAGGGTAAAAGGGGTAGGGCTGAGCTTAACGCTCATCACACAGCTGCCTGCGGTCATTTCTCTGCTGCTTTCTCTTCCAAAGCAAACATTCATCCGTCACTGGGGAGGTTTGACAGCTTAAAACACACTCTTTGTCTCTCCCTCTCGCTCACTAACTCTTACCCCTGCTTCGCACATTGCGCTACACTGAAGCCTGGAAGTAAGAGTTGCGCTGTGCAGTCAGTGTCAGTCAATGTGCTAGCGCAGCATGCGCTAACAAAGAATATCCACAGTGGAAATGAGGGCAGCTCAGTCTGCGTTTACCTCCTCCACAGATGATTGATGGGCACACGTCCGCGAATATCAATTTAGCTCCGCAACCGCGTGTAGGGCAGCATACTCACTGTTCGCTGTTCCAGTCAAATGGCTCGTCATTTCTCCCCACAAGACAAGAGTGTGTGCAGAATTTTTCTTTGGTCACCGCCTCTGAAAGCCACTGAGCAGAAACAGTTGTTCCCAACATTTCTGCCCATCAAGTTAAAAAAAAAAAGACAATCATCACGTAGTGTTAGCAGTCAGAAATGTCATATGATTTCAAGTGGACATGAAGCTTTCTATGTAATTTCGTTCCCAGATCATACTTATAATATCTTTTTTCATTAGAAGAGAAATTATTTTTTCCTCATTTATGAATGACATCTTACAGAAATTAAAACCATTTTATAACGTTCCTGTAATGTTCTTGTTTATCTCAAGGCCTGCACAATAGTGGGGAGGGAGATCTGGTGAATTCGCTGGCTGTCTGGAGGCATGACCAGTAAACACTAATTAGAGTGTCGAGCCTTATCCAAAGGAAGAGCCAGTGGGATTGTTTATTTTTGTGTTAGCCTGACGCGAAGACACCTGTTTCAACTAATTAACTTATCGTGGTCTTGTAACAGCGCAATGATGAGTAAGATTAGGATGTTAGTGCTGAGTTACAACAAAAATCTGCACACTCTCTGGCTCTTTTCTGACATACCTGGACACCCCGGCTCATTTATAACTCTTGATTAAGGAGCTTGCTGTATGAATAATGTGCGTATCAACAGTTTTGGCTATGTGCAGGAAGGGGCTTTTGAATGCATGTGTATATTGTGGTTCACCTGCCAAGGGCTCACTTTAGTAGCCAAATGCAACAAATTTCAGATTTTCTCACTGAAATCAGCCTTAAATTCACTAATCAATGTTTTTAATGTCTGAACATTTTTTTTCTTTGAGTTCTTTTAGTCAAAAGGTAATAATGCTGAGGTGTAACTGATGGATAAACCACAGGTGGTGACCAGGTGCCATGCTTGGGGGTAAAAAGGATTTAGGTGTCAATTTCAATGAAAGTCAAATTTACTATTTTAATTACAGTACCAATCAAAACTTTGGACACACCTACATTTTTTTCGACAATAAATGATAAAGCTGAAATAAACACCTTTTTTTGCAAAAAAAAAATAAAAAGTCCCAAAAACAATTTGACTTCAGTTCGATTGTTGGAAAACAGGAGGAATAGGTTTGTCTGTTGACTTTGAAAAGTATGGCTTATTTAAGAATTTTTCTAATTATTTTTTGAGATTTTCACCTTTATTTGACAGCTGCGAAGCAGAGAAAGACAGGAAGGTTGGGGAAGCCATGCGGCAAATGACCCAAGCCGAAATCAAACCCGGGTTGCCGCAGGAGAGGGATGGTGCACGCACTTAGCCAATGTGCCACTGGGGCGCATGGCTTAGTTAAGAATTGCCAAAGTTTTGGACATTTACCTTGTACCATGTGCATTTGAGATTATATAGCAAAGTTAACCCATTCAAGTCTCACTAAAACAAAGTACTATGATTGAGCAATGAGTGCCTAAACTTTTGACTGGTACTGCATAATACAAAATGTTTTTGGTATTGCACAGCATGGTGTCTATATATATATACACAGTTGCAATAAGAATTTTTCAACCCCCATTGCAAATTGGGTTTAATAGCAAAATTGTTTGCAAAATAGCAAAAAGTTTCAGCAGTTTGTGAAAAACAGATTGAACAAGAACATTTCAAATAGCTCAACACAACTAATATTACAAGTGGTTTCTCCAAATTTAACATAAAAGGCCATTTTTAATGACTGCTGCAGTTTCAGAATTCATCCTCCTGAATAGACTCCGTCATAATAGCACATTTGCAAATCAGGTGTTGTCTCAAGCACACCTAATGCAGCTAATCACGAGCTTAATTAGTTACATCAAGTTTGCTTGAGATAGAACACATCAAATACTTGCACAAGCTAGAAATATGACTGTCAAAAGAATTAAAAATAAAAACCTAATAAAGGAGATCATTGCTTGGCACAAACAAGGAAAAGCGTAGAAAAAGGTTGCACAGGCACTGAATTTTCATAGTGATACAGTTGGAATAGTTTGCAAGTTCAGAGTTAAAGGAAGAGTGACTGCAGCACCAGGATGTGGCAGAAAGAGGAGGCTATCAATGGCTGTCACCAGATTCCTGAGGACACGGGTGGTCAGAAACCCTCGAGTGACTGCAGGAGACCGGCAGCAAGACTTTGAGGCAAGAGTCGCTGAGGTTTCAGTTAGCACAGTAGGGCGGAGACTAAACATTGAACGTCTTCATGCCCAACTCCAAGACATACACCAAAGCTGATCCAAAAGCACAAGCTCCAATATGCTCAAAACCATATTAATTTGCCGCAGAAGTTTGGGGATATTGTTCCATGGAGTGTTAAAACAAAACTGGAATATTTCAGGCTAATGAATCAGTGGTGGAGAAGCAACTTGGAATATTTGTTGTGTTGAGCCGTTTAAATAGTTTGAATTTGATTTGTTCATTGCAAACAACTGAAAGTTCGTAAATTTTGCCAGTAAACCTAATTTGCAACGTGAGTTGAATCATTTTGATTGTAACTATATGCAATAGGAATTACATTGTAAGTCTAAATATGTTACTGCAAAGGTTGTCAGGATTAACTTGTTACTTGCTTCAAGGAACTTGGATCTTGAGCAATTTGTACAATGCTGTCCTCTCAATCTAGATTGTGTATTCCAACTAATTCCTGCTCTAAACGCTGTTTTGGAAGAAGCATACAGTTTGAGAATTAATTGAGATCTCCGATGTGACGGAAATAAATGGTGTGCCACTGAACACGATATGAGTTGAGTATTTGAAATCACTGTTACTCTCAAATGCCAGTATATTCAAAACAATATCTGGCAGCTCCAAACTCAGCAGTGAAATAACATGATGACTGAATCTTGGCTCAGAAAATAGTCACCTAGGATTTAAACATTTTTCCTCAGGAATGTCCATGCATGTAATACCACTATATTCAGGACCACCTTTAGGGGCCCTAGAGGATGGTGGGGGCCCAATGATCTCTGTACTTTGGGCAAAGATAATTTTCCAGGCCCCAGAAAAATGTAAGGCAAAAGATCTCCAATGAGTGAGCCCGAGATATCAAATTTTTGAATCGAACAGTAATTTTCATTTATTCCAAACCTTTGCCGACGAATAAACTAAAATTACAGTTGAGGTTCATATACTTGATATCTTGGGCTCACGAATTTGAGATCCTATTTATCCCATAAATGTCAGTGTCTTATTACACGTAAAATTGAAGGGGACCTATAATGATGATCCTTTTTTTAATACATATTAGTAATGTTATAATGTTGGTTGTCCATTCTCAGCCTCTTAAAAGTTTCTAAACATCAGATACAGAAGTTTTGCCATAATCCAAGAACGTGATTTTGTGAATGTGATTTCCTCCCTGAACAGCTCCTCCCGAGATCTTCGCGAGATCTGGGCAAAACCTGACGTTAGGTTGTGCCATCCAATTAGTACTGTTGGGAAACAGAATTTTTGGGTATTTGCAATATGAGGTGAGCCAGACGGTTTGATCAATGGGTAATGAATGTGTATTAGGAGATAAAGAGAAGCCGTCAGGTCCGGCAGGACATATCGCCTATTTGCGACTTGAAGCTTGAATCTCTGTTTGTCTTCAGTTCCAACAGGACAATAGGCACTAGCACCTCTTAGCTGGAGGTTCCGTATGCCCACGTATGGAGCTCACTTCCAGGGGTTGGGAATCTATTGAACCAATTAAGTTGGGTGGTTCAGGAGAGGCCCAATTGTAGAGTATTGCTTTTTATCAATGTGTAAACCCTGGAACCAATCAGCAACAACTTCTGATAATATTAAAGAAATCATATGCAAATGTCTGTACTTTAAACATGGAGAAAGTTTCTTACAAAATGAAGGAATTTTGGAGCTTTGCATCACGCTGTTGTTCCCACGGCCGACTGTGTAATAGATTTTTTTCCTGCTTTTGCTACGAACATTGGAGTCTGCTTCTTCATCGGGACAACGTTCTTGGTTTTTTTATTAATTTACCAACAGTACAGACCTAGCCAGAGCCAATCACGGCACTGGACCTGCCCACACTGGAAACTATTCTAGCAGGCACTAACAATGGTAGAGCATACTATGCTTTAGTAGCATCTACACTTTTGGAAATACAAAAGAAGAACCGCAGATCATTTGAGGTGCAATTTTGTCAGTATCTCTCCCAAAGCTGCTTGTCAGTTTACTTTTGGATGCAAAGAAAAACACATATTTTTCCTCCAAAAGAAGATGCCACCAGAAATCAGTGGGTAGTTTTTTTGTTTGCTGGCAGCAAACAGCCACAGCCAAAGGGAACATTAGCTGTTTGTGCTCAGCGTTTCACCAAAAACAGATTTATCAATGAAGGATAATTCGACAATAGATAAGCATTTCAGCTGCTTCTCAAACCTGAGGCAGTTGCATCGATCAAGCGCTCAGAGCCACAATTGACTTAATAGCAAATAATGTAAGTGAAGCTAACATTTTACGGGTGGCTAGCAGGACCTCTAACGATAGCACTAACAACTGGCCTCAAACGCAGGCTTTGTAAAATATCTGAAGATAAAGCCTGAATTGGTCACGTCTGTCCATGACTCACCGACACGGAAGCTGTAAGTTGCTTTTACTGCACAAGCCAACCTCACATGATAGCCAGTTGATTGTGACTGTAGCTCAGCGGCTAACGTAGCCAAGTTACTGTTGCTAATGTTTGTGTCCTAAATATGGAAGAGTAATATCAAGGGAAATTCGACAGAAGGTGTGTGAACATTGACCTCATTTGAAGCTAACTTTTAATACTTGTTTGCAATTTGGATGCTCGGTACAACTGTCCACGGTAACGGAACTTGCTGTCTGTAAAATCTGTATTGCAAGGGTTTGTCTCTGTGGTTTTGACTGCTCGGTTACCAGCTACTGCATGTTAGTTTGCGTGCCGCCATGCTAATTAAAAATGCTCCTGGTTAACTTATATGCAGTAATTCTGATCGGTATGCTTGTTACTTCGGTAAGTATCAATGTGGTGGTTTTATCATAACGTTGCCTGATTGTAGCCACTACAGTTGAAGCGGCTGCTTGTGATTCCTTCACTTATCCATGACCAGGATCAGCCGGATCCCCATTACAAATATCTGGGCAAGCTCTCTGATTCTACCGTGCAAGCAATCACGAAATGCAGAAGCGCTAATGTGTCTGGCATAACAAAGGATTTAACAGAACTTACGGTCTGCAAAACCTGTATTATGTTCATAACATAACCGAGCTCTCTCTAGGTGTCGCGTGCTATCTATAAAGCTGCTTTCACACTGGATGGAAAACAAATTTTTCGCGCGACAGATTAGCTACATTGATAGTCAATGCAAAGATGCGAATACACGCACTATGGGCGCGTTAAGCAGCTTTCACACCGGACGTGATACGAATTTTTCGTGTAAGGGATTACATTCAAAGTAAATGCAAAGACAATGCATTGACTTTGAGTGTAATCTGTCGCAGGAAAAATTTGTTTCGCGTCCATTGTGAAAGTGGCTTATCCCGCCCATTTTCTACGAGCAAACGCTGGTCATTCTGCCGCAATAAGTAACCATTATCACGGGCAATTTCCAAAACGGCCGTTTAGCCTGGAGCTTTCGCCCCTTCATCATACACCAGCGCAGAAGCTGCTCGTTATTCCACTTTAACGACACACCACAGCTATGCACACGAACCAGCAGGTCCTTGTGGACTTCTTCGGCCTGTATTATAAGTTGTTGGTCCACTTTTTTCCTGTTCCTCACTGTTCATGTTTCCCTCTACTCAGACCAACCGTATTTCTACGGTCTCCGGTCTACACTTGGGTTTGTCGACCCGTGTTACAAATGTGTCTATATGGGCTGGATTCTAGCTTTCCCTCAATCCTAGCTATAGAGTAGAAACAGCGGTGTACTCACCATAGTAGCCGTAGGTAACAAATTTGAGCTTGAGCTGCCAGACATTCGCACTGCGTACTCCACTTTCGCCGTTGCATTTATTAGAACAAATTAATTTCATTAGATCTATACACATGTACTGCGTTTGATTGCGGAATATGCCCGTCGATTCATTCGGGAGACGCGACTCAATTTCACTCTGAGGATGCGGACCCGGAAAAACTGCCTTTCCCGCCTTGATCCGCCCTCCACAGAGTTGGTCAGTCAGAAGAAAGTGGGCACACCCTGTTTAGAACGATCAGGAGTATCAAGATAGGGGAGTAGGGGAGTCCAAGAAAAAAATATAACCTTGGAAATATAGCAAAATAGGTCCCCTTTAAAGAAAAATGTTAGCCTCTATATGGCGGTCTATTGAAGTCAATAGGATAATTAATTAGCTAGCTAGCTAGCAAGCATAGTAACGCGTTTCGCCACTAAATTGATAAATTGAAGTTTCCATAAAAGTAACTCATGTGAGCTGCCGGGTGGCTCACACGGTTAAGGCACTGCTCTGCAGTGCAGAGGTGATCACCACGTCGCGAGTTCAAGCCCCGGCGTACCCACCAGCAGGGGTCGGCAGCCCTTTCAGAGTAGCGCACAATTGGCTATCGCGCTACAGGGTTTCAAATTGGGAAGGGACTGCCGGATTTGGGTACATAACAACAGCTTTGTTCGATGCACCAGCGCCTCCTGTTGGCCAGACGGGCGCTCGTCAGGAAGACTCTGGGTTGGTCATGTCCGGGTATCCTCCGCCCTAGTTCTGAACTTGCGAAGATTCAACCAATGAGTGTATAAGAATCAGTGGCAGATAGGCACGTGCTTCAAAGGAGAGCCGTGAACTGTCTCACTATCCTGAGTTGGCAGCAAGGGGTCGCATACGAGCAAGCTTTGTACATAGTTCCCCAATTGGGCATTCCTGATTCGGGTGGGATTGGAGATGCCAAATAAAAATAAAAAAAAATTTAACTCATATATCTTTTTACAACCCCAATTCCGAAATAGTTGGGACAAAGTGTAAATTGCGAATGAAATCAAAACCCAATGACTTTCAAATCACAGGAGCCAGTATTTTATTATCGAACAGGGGTAACATAGCAAATGTTGAAACTGAGAAATTTTACAATTTTATCCATAAAATGAGCTCATTTCAAATTTGAAGGCTGCTACAGGTCTCAAGTCTCAGAAAAGTTGGGACAGGGGCCTGTTCACCATGGCATAGCATCCCTTCTTTAATACAGAGTTAAAGCATCTGGGCATTGAGGAATCTGACCAATTGCGACACGAGAAAGTTGTATTACAGGTGTGTAATACCAAACCTGTGTCTTATGAGTTGCATCACGCTGATTTTTCATCATTTTCAGCATAATATACAGTTTCACAATTATATTATGGCAGCCCAGTCATTATTTTCCCATGGTGTCAAGCTCAAGGTCAAAGAATCTTCTCCCCTTAGTATTTCAGGTTACAGATTACTTTTAACTGAGGCAAAATCTCTGCCATTTTGTCTTAGTGGTTTTTGCATACAGGCAGTAGGGCGTTAAAAAATACAGAGCATTAAAAGTTCTTTCCTGTGTTTGTCTGTATCTCTGTATCGGGTTGCTAATAATAGGTTACTTGCTGTTGGATGAAAGATGGTGTGAATAATTACTCTTCCAAAGGAGGTGACAGACAGCAGGATGTTTATACTGGCACATATCCTTCTGTCAGCTTCTCTGTCAATGTCATCTGCGGCTTCTCTGCACAATTTAGATCTACATTTGTGGGCTTTATTATGTATTATGTTGAAATGACAAACTGCAGATAAATTCTGAGGACTCTGAGTATAATAACGCCTGTGTTAAAATAATTTGGTTTGGCTGTACAATCTTCTTGTGTCACCTACCTACAGATCATAGGTGTAACAACATACCTTCAAAAAGACTTATGACCTATATACAGTATATTCAGCAAAAAAAAAAAAAAAAAATCAAGATACATGATTCACATTTCCTTTATCATATAATATGAAGCAACATTTCAAGAAGACCTCAAATTTGAGGGTAAAAATGACACGTAAGTAATGACATACAGTGCTACAGTATTTTCCCTCCTGAGTCCTTCTATTTTTGCATATTTGCAACACTTCAAATGAAACTGAGTTAAATAAAGAATACTAGTATAAGCACAAAAGTTTTTCATCAAAAATTTATTTTATTGTTGCCTTAGTTATTCAGTCAAAATTTAATCAATATCGGGTTATCCCCGTAAACCTAAAATGCAGCTGTTTTACTCAAACCTGTGAAAACTTCTGGGCTATTTTAAATTCTAATGAAGAACCTAGTGTTTCCTAAAATCTCAAATATGTCCTGCTAAATGACAAGAAAATGTTTTTTTTAATTATGCACAGTGCAAGATCTAGATATTTTCTATTTGTTGTAATGCTGCAGCCACAAAGACATGGCATCTTGGGTTTGAATATTTTGCGTAATATAAGTGGGATGCAGCTTCAGAGAAGACCTGCAACCAGCAGGTAAAGAATCTGCCTGTGACACTGTCCAAATATATAGAAAAACAAATGCTTTTTCTAACTTTGAACTGACTGAAAGGGAAATTCAGTCATGGTTTGAGGCAGTGTTTCTCAACCCTGCTCTTCCAGTACTGCTGCCCAGCGCATTTTACGCATTTTCCTGCTCTAACACGCTGAGTTCAGCTCATCAAATACTGCGCTCATGACCTGATCAACTCAATCAAGCCTGTTAAATCTGGTAGATAAATAAAATGTGCATGGCAGGGGTCCTCTTGGAGCAGGGTTGGGAAACACTTGGTTTAAGGGTTAATTATACCCCTCGCAATGAAGTTTATTATTATACCCCCCGCAACGAAGTTTAGGGGGGTATACTGGATTTCATGTGTATCTGAGTAGGACAGCAGGGTTCAGGAAAGATGACCAGCTGTTTGTGTCCTGGGCCACTCCCCATAAAGGCAAGCCGTTGTCTCGCCAGAGATTGTCCCACTGGATTGTGGAGGCTATATCTCTGGCTTATGGGAGTAAGGGTTTGCAGCCTCCCCAGGGTTTAAGGGCTCATTCCACTAGGGGCATGGCCACATCATGGGCCCTGTTCAGGGGAGTTTCAGTACAGGACATTTGTGCAGCGGCGAGTTGGGCTACGCCCCACACTTTCGTAAGGTTTTACAGGCTGGATGTCTCAGGGCCATCTGTAGCACAGGCTGTGCTAGAGGCAAACAGGCCAGGGTCCGCATAGCAGCCACTGCCGGGCTTTAAATTGTTTGAGGCATCGGCAGACTTATGCAATCCGGGAGCGGTCTATATCTCCCATAGTGAAACACCGAACGAAGTTAGAAAAAGAACGTTGGGTTACTTAACGTAATCCCTGGTTCTTTGATAACCGAGTGAGGTGTTTCACCATCACGTCCCTCCTCGCATAGACACGGAAAAGAAACCGGTCTAGAATGAGTTGTTAGGGGCAGGTCGACTGTAGTAGTAGGAGGGGGCGGGGCCCCAGCACACCTCGACCTGTCTGTCTCTGACAGACGTTGTGTCATTGGAGCTTCCGTGCTTGGTCACGCTAAGGCGATTCCCATAGTGAAACACCTCACTCTGTTATCAAAGAACCAGGGATTACGTTAAGTAACCCAACGTTATCCATGGAAGAGTTGTAAGGCAAAAATCACAACCGAAAACAAAGAGGAACATGAGGGTTTATCACACTTAAAAAAACACTTAGATGATCTGCAAGCATTATGGTATTTTGTTTTGAGGACTGATGAGTCAAAGGCAGAACTGTTCTGGAAAACGTGGGTCCTGCTACTTTATCTACTGTAAGAAGATAACATAGAATTCCACAATAAGAATTACACCAACAGTCAGAAACTGGTGGTTTTGTGATGGTCTGTAGCTGCTTTGCTGCTTTAAGACCTGGGTGACTTGAGATAATTGACAGAACCTTGAACTCTGCTCAATACCATAAAATTTGGGAAAAGAGTGTTTGGTCATTAGGCCGTGATTGGAAGCTCAGCACAATTAGTTTAGGCTGCAAGGCAACAACCAGATGCACACGAGCATATCCCCCTTTGAATAGCTTAAAAAAAAACAAAATTAATATTTCTGTGAGCTATTCCAAATCCTGACTTGGACATCACTGAGATTATGTGGCACTGGTAGGACCATGAATATGGGCAGTTATTATTTCATAACTTTCATATGCAGCAGAGGTAATGCAACTCTGTTAAGAAGACTAGGCCAAAATTCTTCCAAAGTGATGTAAAAAACTGGTCTCCTGGTGTCAGTGCTGTATGGTTGCTGCTAAAGCTGGCATAACCAGTTATTAAATTTGGGGGTAAAATACCACAAAATATGAGAAGTGAAATACCTTATCACATTGGTAATGTAGCAATTGGATCACTTTTTTCCTTTAACAAACAGAATGTTTTTTGTTTCAGGTGTCTTATATTACATTTCATGTGAAGACCTGAAACCATTAAGTGTGACAAATGTGCAAAAAATGAGGAAATCAGTGGGGGGACAAATTGAGAGCAGCGGTAGTTCAGGCAGGCCATGGAGTCACGTCTAGCTCGCAAGCCTGCCTTCATTAGTGACAGTACAGATCGCAAGCCAAGCCCACATCAGCTGACAGCTCAGCTGATTCCCTCTAGGCACTCAATTGGCTAGTCTTTTTTTTTAAATAAATTTGACATCTCCAATCCCACCCGAATCTGGAATGCCCAATTGGTGAACTATGTACAGGTCTTGCTCGTTTGCGACCCCTTGTTGCCAATTCAGGAGAGTGAAGACAGTTCACAGCTCTCCTCTGAAGCACGTTCCTGTCAGCCACCGCTTCTTATACACTCATTGGTTGAATCTTGGCAAGTTCAGAATGAGGGCGGAGGATGCCTGGACGTGAACAGGCTAAGAATCTTCCTGACGAGCGCCCGTCTGGCCAACAGGAGGCGCTTGAGCAACGAACAAAGCTATTTACTTTATTACCCGTTCCCGGCAGTCCCTTCCCAATTTGAAACCCTGTAGCGCTATGGCCAATTGTGCGCTACTCTGAAAAAGCTGCCGACCACTGCCGGTTGGTATGACCGGGGCTTCAATTGGCTAGTCTTAAATAAGACGCCATATTTAATGATGCTTTGCTTGCATTCGATTGCCGCCTTATCTGCTCATTTGCGACCCATCTCCATCCCCAGCTCCTCCTCTGCACGTTTCTCTGACTTATTCAATGACAACAAAGTCATTGACCCTCGCTCTGTTCTGCACCCTGGGGGGTTTGTGGCTGTTCTCTCCATCAATGGGTTTCACACGTATGGATGGAAGGGCAGGGTTTTGGCTCTCCCTGCTGACTGGCTTTTCATGCACTCGCCTGGTAGGGCAGGGAGGCCCCAGAAGAGAGCCATGCTGCCAAATTCAAATATTGCTAATAAATTTGTGGCAAATGATAAAAACTTGAATGTTACAAGTAGTATCTCCTGTTCAACGTAATTGCAATATTTAATGACACTAATTAACACAAAGAACAGCAGGTGTAATTGAAGCCCTCCATGCAAGCACCAGTTATGTGATTTTGAGATTTCCTACCCGATGGGCCAACAGATATCTCATCTATCTTATATTGGAAGCTTATGAAAAAAAAAAAAGTGACATAACTGGTTCTTGCATGGAGGGCCTCAATTGACCTATGGCTAAGTCCCGCCCTCAAATGCAATGAGCAAATCACAGTGCGTATTCCCTCCCCATATACTCAGTTGTTCTGAGTATGAACTTCCAATGAAATGCATAACGGAAAACTCCAAATCGTTTGCTTTTATGGGGTTTTAAAATGTTTCTAAGTAAAAAAAATGGTCAAATGCTGTGCTTGGGGTAAATTTAACTCCAATATGAGGTATCCTGAGAGGCTGGGTGATGGAGTGTATTTTATACCCTTCCCAAAGCCACATCATAGCCGAGAGAAGTGTCTCCTCTGGATAAAGCTGGTTACGCACCGGACGCAAAACAAATTTTTCACACGACAGACTACATTCAAAGTCAATGCAAACACGCGAATACACGCGTATTCGTGTGTTTGCATTGACTTGAAATGCAATCCATTGTGTGAAAAATTTGTTTCGCGTCCAATGTGAAAGCAGCTAAAAGCTTTGTGGAAGACCCCACTATCAGCTTAACATAGCTAACAAAGGTAAACAAGGACGTCTTCATTTGTTTCAAGCCAAGTCAACATCGTGTTTAAGGGGACATCTTGTCACTTCGCTGGAGATTAATGTAAAGTTATTTTTTACATCGCTAAGTTAGCTAACGTTCGCTAAAGTTAGCAAACTTTTTGGCTAACTTCAGTGCTGACGGATGTTGGTTTAACGTGAGCTCGAGGCTGCGTCACCTTGTGTACCTAGAAGGAGTTCAGTCACATCAGGTTAGATTTCTTAAATTCGGCAGCTAGCAATTATAATACGTAAATTAAGTTTATTACCCTGAGGCGCATGAACAATGCTGGTCCTCTTGTGTGAGAGGGTGATGGAAACGAGATGCGGTTGATCATGTTTGCATTGAGACCTGAAAATTTTTGCTTTTAATTTAAACTTTTTGTTGACCTTCTCCACTCTAAATTCATTAGTGTATCCCTCCAATGCATAGTGTAACCCTATTTTCTGACTTCTTGGTGACATTTGAGCCTTCTATCGCCAAAAATCATCGATAGCATCCTGAAAAATATCTCCGACCGTGATACCTGCCATTAGCACCTGTTCTAAAATGTTGATTGTTTGTCCGAGTCACTGGAGGGGGAGGGGCTTAGCCATAGGTCATTTGCTATATATTGTATGATGTTTTAACATGTGTTGCTAATGCAACACAAATGCAGTTGGTCTCTCCCAGTGATTACCTCTTATCAGAGCCCAGCGATGGTTCCGGTTGGGCACTCCGGCTCCAAAGCACCGCAACCGCCTGTCTAGTTCAGTTGCATTGCACAGCCTCCAACCTAGGTCTTGTCACTCATTGGGTTCCTGTTCCGGTCCAGTGCTGATTTAAAAATCTGACGGGGTTCCGCTTTCAATTTGGTTTCTGAGTTTATGGTTCCGGTCCGGTCCAGAGCCAGATTTTTGAACCACTGCAGGGCTCTGACATCTACTTATCAATTTTATTTTTATTTCTGGTTTCATGTCTCAGTTCCTGCTCACCCAGACCTCAGTTGCCACAGTGTTACACCAGAGGTGCTTTTGTGACTGATCACCAAGAGCAATAGAATAGGTGGCTGCATAAGGCTATTGAGTAGCAGTAACATAGCATACATAACATAGATAAAGCAGTAAGATTATACACTGCCTGGCAAAAAAAAAAAAGTTGTACCCTTCTACATTTTGTCAGACCCCCTTTAGCTTTGATTACGGCAGTAATTTAGCCTGCCATTGCTTCCACAACCAATTTCGACGTCATAATTATTTCCATTCAAATAAACATTAACCTTTGGCCAAGATCTCATATTAGAGATGTGACCAATCCAATTTTTTCCAGCACATCTCAAAGACTTTGGACAGGGTTAATGCAGTGGACAGTTCTTCTCTCAATTCAAGCGATTTCAGCAATTGCCTTAGTTGTTCTTTTTGCTTAAGGCAGGACAAAAATTTGCTCCTTTTCAAACACAGTGGCATCTTTTCCATGACCATGACGTACATCTTTTGACATGATTGTTTAAGAATTGCTTCAGTCAGGGTTAAAATAATTGTTTCCAGCTGAATGCCATAGTTAATCACTGCAATTATGATTCAATGAATCCAACAGCAAATTATTATTATTTTTTGATCAGGCAGTATATAAATTGTGATCTCCTGTTGTGCAGCACCAGAAGTGACTTGAGTCAAAATCACTTACTTCAGCTGAATAAGAGGCACCACTTCCTGTTTCTTCAGAATCTTCTGAAATAATGTGCCCCCCTCTTCTTTGCATCCTGGGTTTTTAGTTCCTCAGCCCTAAGTTGAACAAAAGTATAAAAACACACACTTGTCAACTTATTCAAAGCTAATAAATATAAACATTTCAACTGCAACAGATTTATAAGGCATCTTGATTTGGGTCTGGGGATGCATATATGCATCTGTTAAAGATAGATTCCTGCAATAAAAGAAGGTAATGAACTGTGTCTCTATGTCTGGCTCATGCAGATGAGTCACCTTGTTAGCAAAGAATTGATCAGATTTTTGATTCCAGCTTGTGGAGTTTTGTCACACTCCTCATCAGTAAATGCACTAAGTTTGTGAATATTTGTTGGGAACTGGTTCTGGAGGTCCAGAAAATCCCTAACGTGTGACCCGTGTGGCGATTATTCAAGCGATGGAAGAATGAGGACATTTCTAGCTTCTTGGAATTGAGTGCAGTATTGTGAGATGTGTTTTCTTGTTAAATGGGGCTGTGTCTTGTCATGCTGGAACATGAAGTGATGGATGAATGCCACAAAAATGGGTGACAAGATCTTAAGACGGTATCTCTGCTTTGAAATTGCCATGAATAAAATGCATAAACGTTTACTGCCAGTTGGATATGCCAGCTCAAACCAACACCCCACCACCAGCATAGTCCACTGCGTACACGACATTGACTTCAGCAAACCGCTCGCCCACGCGATGTCAGACTTGCTGTCGGCCATCTGGCCAGTACTGTTGAAGCCATGATTCATCAGTGAAGAGAACTGTTTTCCAGTGAGCCAGGAGTCACCAATGGTGAGCTCTTGACATCTTGTGTTGATTGTGACACCGAACTGCAGTTGTATCAAGACATCGCTGAGTAGATGAGGCAATTTCTGACAGTTTGTTCAAAAAGTCTTTGATGGTTTGTAAATGGTTTCATTACATGTTTCCTTGTGGCTGGTCTCAGACAAACCCGCGGGTGATGTACGTCAGATGTGGCAGTCCAGGGCTGGCATAGTTAACCTCCTGCCAGCTCCGTTGGCAGAGGTATGTGATCGGTGCCGTTTGTTTGCCTGTTTGTTTGTAAACACCCAGCAGGATACAGTTTTGATCTCATTATCACCAAAATTTAACAACCGATAGGCCTGGCCCCAGAAAAGAAGCCTATTGAATTTGACTTTCATAGGTGAAAGGTCAAGGTTTCAAAAAATTCCTGAAAATCTAAAATTCCCTGGTTCTCATCATTGGAGAAATTTCTAAAATTTATATCTCCATCAACACGAAACGGATTCTTCCCAAATTTGGTAGATCCACACAGGGCCACAATATGTAACGACAGACTACTGAGCACTGTTGGCGGAGGTACTTCCGCTCTCTGAGCGCAGCTCTGGTTATTGCTGGTGTGGGGCTGTAAGGCCGGTAAGATGAACTTGCATCATCTCTGAAATGATGCTGGAGGTGGCTTACAGTAGACAAATAAACATTCATTACTCTAGCAACATCAGCACAGGATATTCCTGTGGTCAGAATGCTAATTGTGTGATCTCAAATCTTGAAGCATGCTGTTGTATTACAAGTATTCATAAACATTTTCAGGAGACCATATATTGGCCCCATCATAAAGAACCCGAGTAGAAATGCTGGGTTTTAATCAGCCTCCTGACATGCCACACCTTACAGGAAATTATTTATTTTGACAAAGCAGTAAGTCTAGCCAGCAGCGATGCAAACAGTGTGGACAAAATTTGTCAGAAATCAAATCTTTGCTTACGTTTTTTTTTTTTAAATCTTTGATGTATTATTGCAGCAAATAAGACATTACTGCAAAAAAAAGCGTTGCATTCATATTTTTGATAACTGCATTGTTTTTACTTCCTGCTCTCTGTAACTTGAAGCACTATCGTGTTTAACTGGAAGGAAAAGCTTGCCATGGGTCTGAATGTGCAGTGAACATACAGGCTGCAAACACTCACCCCGAGGTCAGATGGAAAAAGTGAATGTCTACATCAGAATTCAGAAACATCACTTCTCATCGCTAGAGAAGCTCCTAGAATAATTTGTGCCATCCTCATCGTCGGGTCCTGGATGGTTAGTTCCTCTGTTCAACCAACATGGCCTCCCAGCTGAAGTGGGGCTCCAGGCCATAGTAGTCCCTGCTATGGGTAAATTTGCACTTTAACAGTGGGGTACATTACACAAAGAAGAAAAAAATACCCTTGGGGGCATATCAGCAGAGAGCTTTGTCTCACTGCTATCTTTCATTTTCTCCACCTGCACTTCATTAGTGTCTAACAGTGATTATGCCTGGCAGGGCAGTTATGTCACAGAGCATGTCAGATTGAGACTGAGGGATGCTGGGAGTTATGCAAACATCCGTTAAAAGAGGTATTATAAAAACCCACTGGAAGCTTATGTTTTGTGCACTTAAAATTGCTGCAATAGTACCATAAGAGGAAAGGAACACAATATATGCTGAGTCACTGTAATCTAATCTTCAATGTCTGAACTATGAGAGAGATGAAGGAAAAAAACTTTAATTAATGTACCCTATGGGAAAACATAACAAATGCAGATGTTTCAGCTTGTTTCCCTGATGTAAGACCAGTTCTCCCTCCCCTTAACCCTTTCATTACTGAATACAATCATTTGAATCAAAGTTAAAAAAAAAGAAATTATATAATTAAAAAATATATATATATTAAAATCTGGCATCTCCAATCCCACCCGAATCTGGAATGCCCAATTAGTGATCTATGTAGAAGGCCTGCTCATATGCGACCCCTTGTTGCCAATTCAGGAGAGTGAGGACAGTTCGCGGCTCTCCTCCGAAGCACACGCCTGTCAGCCACCGCTTCTTATACACTCATTGGTTGAATCCTCGTAAGTTCAGAATGAGGGCAGAGGATGACCAGGCTTAGAATCTTCCTGAAGAGAGCCCAGCTGGCCAACAGGAGGCGCTGAAGCAACGAACAAAGCAACCATTTTATATAACCCTTCCCAGCAGACCCTTCCCAATTTGCATCCCTGTTGCGAAATGGCGAATTGTGGGCTACTCTGAAAAAGCTGCCAACCACTGCCAGTTGGTAGAACTGGGGCTCAAACCCGCGCCGTGATCGTCACTTCTGCTTCACAATCCTGTGCTTTAACCGAGCAAGCTATCCAGCAGCTCATACCCAGAGATATATTTGTGTGTGTGTGTGTGCATATGCATGTGCGTGTGTGCATATATACGTGTGAGTGTGCGTGAATGTGTGCATGATTTTTTTTTACTATAATACAGAATTTTATATACAAAGGTTTCTGGGACTCCTAGGTCCCAACAGAATATTTGGAAATAACGTGAGACATATGTGTCCCATTAGCACTGAAACTGTTAGAGGTGGAAAAGTCACAGATGAATGGAGTTACTCAGTGTGAACCCCTTTACATTTCATGATGGAGCACTGCAACCATGACGGGAGTGATCTCTTACAGGATGACAATGGCCCTATCCCTACAGAGCACAAGGGGTTACTGAATGGTTTTACGAGCATGATAATGATTCAAAGCATACGCCAACGCCAACCCAGTCTCCAAATCACAAACCAACTGAACTCATGAGGGAGATTTTAGATCATCAAAATGCCAACTGAGGGAAAATCTCATGGAAGAACGATGTAGGCACTTGTAACCAAGGTGTTTTAAGCTGGTCAGGCAGTTTGTGGATGCTCAACATTTTAGTGAGATCGTGCCTGTCGATTCTTCCCATAAGTCACCTGGACTGGTGAGCTGTTCAGGGTGTAATCCTGCCACTAGCCCACTGCATGCCGGGATATGCTTCAACCCTTACACACACCTCCATCCCAGTGATATAAATTTATAATGGATGGAGGAATTGACTAACTTTCATTGGGGCAACAGATATGTACAGAGCTGAGCAAGTGAACCGGTCTGAGGTTTTCAGTATGTTGACGCCACAGCATATTTGCACACAAATGAATTTCCAGGAGTGAAAGTGTGACCTAATGCACACAGATCGTCCCCCTGCCCTTGAAAATGGGATCTGTGCTGTCAGCTGAATTGCAGCTCACTTCTTTGTTAACCTTTAGAGCGCTAAAATAAATCTTTATTAAATGATCTTGTGCTGTTAAAATCGAATCATGTGACGACTTGTTTAAAAGATCTCCCCTTCTCGCACAGGAGAGGTTTTCAACAGCTTTGAATTTGATATCTTACATCATTCAGCAATACCATTTGTATTTAGCGCTCCGAGGGTTAACAACCAGCAGCGGTGGAAATTTACTTAATCTCCTTAGGTGCAAGAAATCATCAGAGAAAATAACTGAGAGCTACGGTGCATCGCTCGTGGAGAACACGCTGCCAAACTTTCACTGTGATTCAGGGCTGATAGAAAACTGCCGCACCCATGACGTACTGTAATAGCCATCATGAGATGTCAGAGCAGATGAAAGTGTCATGTTTTATGACAGATGTTACCATCATATAATTTACCAACATTTACCGATAATAAATGCGTCAACAGTTTTTGAGATAGACTAACCTCATCTGCCGCTGCACCTTGTGTTAGCAGGGGTCACGTTGTCCTACCGTAATTCCTTGTGACTCTGTGAAATAGTTTTGTGAATTTTGTCATTCAGTGCTTGAAAGTATGGCCTGGAGCCAGCTTATTTGAACGGTGATTGAGGGAAAATCATCCTATAAACTATGCCACTATTTTGATTAAAGTGGAGTCTCTTCTCATTGACAGCTGTCCTCCTGGATTTCCCCTTGAAAAAGAGAAACATTCTCAATGAACCTTCTCTACAAAGTGCCATCACAGGCTTTGTGTTGTGGTTATTGTCTTTAGGCTTTAACAAACTGACGGCTGTGCATCAAATCAGCATGTTTTCAGCCTCTTGCGCAGGTCATTTGTATATTCCTGGAAGGAAAGGCAAACTTCATCTCAACTGTTCAATTTTAATGCCTCTCAATGTCTACAATGATCCTTGACTCCTAGAGGAATTGAATAACGATGAATGCCTGCCATTTGCGAATCACCTCGACAGACGGAACGCTGGTCTCGCATCGGATCATATGTTCTCTGGTTGCGCATTCAGGTCCTTTGGGAATTTCGCGCTCTCGCTGGGAATGTTTGACGGCTCCTGGCATTCCTCCATGTAGGAGTCAATATGCGCGTTCCAGAGTGAGGACGTTGCGCTGTGTCAGGCAGAATGAAGGGGATCGGTTTTTGCGTCCCCTCGCTGTCATGCAGCATTGGCCAGGATTCAAGGAATTCCACTGTGGGTTTTTTGCGGGGAGGAATCCTGCTACCGATTTTAACGTACTCTGACAGGCACATCATGGGATGGGAGAGATGATTTGTGTTGACTGGCGATGTGTGCCTGTGATCTGGGCGCAGGAGATCGGAGCAGCCTTCATCGCAATTCTCCTGGACAGGGTCATCGTCATCCTCCTCATCATCATCATCATCATTCTCCTGGTCATCAGCCACCCTTGTCTCGGTGTTACATTACCTGTTTCCATTTAAATATATTCAAATTCATATATATTCATATTCATTCAAATAACGAGACTCAATAATAGTGCCATTTTGTCTCCAGTGCGCAAAACCAAGCAGTTTCGCGCAATGGAAATTATTGGATCTTTTTTGTTCTCCTCTCAGAAGGGAAACGTATTAATTTTAGGGGAAAAACAATAAACCAATTAGCAATAGTTTCGATAAGTGTAAGAGAAGAAAATGCTCAGTCATAAGAAAAGGAAAAATGCCAAAAAAAAAAAAAAAACTCATTCAGTGTGAGATGGTGCTTTAAAATGTCATGGATTCCTTGCCAGATTTTCTGGTACCCTCAAGTTGTGATGCTCTCTCTAGTTATATCCGTATGAAATGTGAAACGCTTATTCAGGAGGTATACCCTTGGTGCTGAGAAGATTCAAGAAAGTACAACAGTAGTGTTATACCTACGATGCTCTCATAAGACAAACTGCACTGCCAATAAGAATGTTGGGCCATAAATTCTGCTTTTGGTCTATCTACTGCAGCACATTTACATGTGATTTGACAAAAATAATTAACTCGAGGTTAGAGTACAAACTGTGAATTTGAAAAAAGAAAAAAAAAAACCACCCAAGAGGGATAATACACAAAAGTCATGAATCATTGCGAGCAGAGTGTGAGTATGAGCAGGTATTTGGATAAAAAGATCAGTAAATGGGTGTTTCAGGCAAAAGGAAGCAAACAGAGCGACAACTGGACTAGCACAGTGACAGCCCCTGGTTGCATGGCCGCAAGGGAAAACAAGGGATGTCACGACAATGGTAAATGCTCCACTTGCTTGCTATCGCCAGTGAGGTGTTAGCAATCGTATTTTGGCTGACATCTGCTACTACCGCACCAGTAAACCGCAGTAAAGAGCAGGTCCGCCGACAGGGAAACAAAGGGTTTGACACAGGGTCATTAAACATACTTTTGGAATTTATGGTACAACAGGGGCTAAAGTATATTGCTCTGCATTGATATAGCGGTTATTCCTCTTCAATTCCATGACATAACTGGATACAAATACAAGAATCCTTCCCTTTTTCATCTCAGAGTCTTATGAACTCCAGAAAATCACAGAAATACTTTTATCACTCTATATATTTAATTTTTACACTATCACACATCTGAGGTAAGAGGCTGGAAGGTGGACAGCTTGCGGAGAGAAAAGTCTGGTGTGTCTGAGTAGCGCGTCTGATAATCACGCCTGGCGCTGAGCTGTTTGTACAGTTTCACACTGAGATATGCGAGGACCTAAAAAAACAAAATGAGAACTAAAATGCCTGTTGACTCAGACTAGGCCTAGGAGTCTGTAAGGTAAACAAACACATGAAAAACGACGCTAGAAGCTGAGATGGCTAGTTGCGTAGCCTCTCGGAAAAGATCAATGTCGCTAAATCGTATGGATTGTTCCTGTAATCTAGTTTCCACCCAGCCCTTCTGCTCCCTTTTAAACCATCAATATGTAAAAAAAAAAATGTAATTGCAGTTCCTATGGAAAAAAGACAACAATTGAGAACATTAGCACAGTAGGGAGTTCAGCACAAAATGCGAGGTCATTAACCAAAGCACTCTTCGAGCTTTGCCCAACAATTACTGCTTCCCCGAATCAATGGCTCATCTCTAATATAGAAAAGATTGGGCAGCCACTGAGGAAAACATTGATTAATTACGTCGCTTCGATAGTCTGTCAAAGTCCCTGAATGGACTGCGCGAGGCGCAGCCGTGACTCCTCAGTAATGGGAACAGAGAGACTAGACTGTCTGACGTCCGTCATCTCGACTCCTCACAAATCGCATTTGTCCCACATCCTCTCTCCAGAATCACATTTATCAGTTCATTTTGTAAAAAGATCTCTTTCAAAGGAAGCATATTTTTCAGAGTGTTTCAAGTTGTATTAATGGCATCGATTTTATTTTTCTCCTCCAAAACAGGTGTCACTTGGACTGTTTCAAAGTAATTTATCAAGTCTGGTACTTGCTGTTTCCATTTGTTAAGGCATTGTTTTGGTTTGAATTTATAGCTGTCATTTGTTATTAAGCACTAAATAACTTTTGGATCAGTTTCTTGCTGATAAAGGCTTGTTATTTTGTAGAATATAAAACGAATGTAATTATTTGCAACGTGACTGAAAGGATAATAACAAACAGATAACAGAAAGGCGCACTGTCTCTCAAAAAATGATGATTGTAAATGATTTTCTCTCTCCTGTGATAATGTTCAGTTGCCAGCTGTGAATCTAAATTTAAACTTAAAGATACCATGTTTTGGCAATGCCAACGTAGGCAAGACACCTTCAACATAAAAACATTAAATTGAGGATTTGTATTTCAGATTGACAGCTAACAAATTTTATGACTTGAAAATCACAACAAAGAAACCTAGCAATGACAACTTAATCAAATTTATTCTTCACTGAATAAAAAAAAACAAATAATCGACTGTTTAATCTTATAATAACACTCTAATGCCACTATGTAACTCTGATGCCAAAACAAAAACTCTGCCTCTTCTGACCAAAATCACAGCATTTATATAGACAAGTAACATTCTGGAAAGATCTACAGCAGGGGTGTCAAACTGACCCGTAAACGGGCCAGGAGGCTGCAGGTCTTCAATCCTACCAAGCAGAAGCTCAACTGAAAGCACTGATTTAATCAAGTGATCTACACCTGCACAACTGATTAGTTGTATCAGGTGCGCTTCTGCATTGTTGGAGTGAAAACCTCTTGGCCCGTTTACGGGTGAGTTTGACACCCCTGATCTACAGGATTCCCGGGTGATCCGGCCCCCTCCAGGCAGGAAGATGCCAGAAGCTTTTAGAAAGCTCTAATCTATTTCATCACAAAGAAGTTGTATTGTATCAGATCATGTTTTTCTACAGACATACCACCAGAGGGTGCTAAATGATAAACAAAATAAACAAATCACTGACCAGTCATAATGGGCATTTAAATTCTTTTTTAAAGAAATCTCCATTTTACAAATGATATACAGTACTGTTCACAACATACTCATACATAACACAAATATGTGGAAAAACAGCACCAAAAAAGCCTGCAGCATCCAGTGACCATAAAATATGAGTGCTCAATCAGGGCGAGTACCAGGATTTATGCTCATAACCACACTTGGAACAATGATGCAGTGGTTGGCACTGCTGCATCGCAGTGAGTTGGTTGTTGATGTCAGTCCAGTCTGGCACTTTTCTGTGTGGAGTTTGCATTTTTCCTGATGTTCACATGGGTTTCCTCCCTCAGTCAATCTACCTGGATGCCAGGCAAAATGGAGACTCTTAATTTCCCACAGGCATGAGTTTGTGAGTGATTTCTGTGTGACCGCAGCAATATATGGGCAAACTGTCCTGGGCGTATGAGTGCCTCTCACACATTGTATGATGGCATTGGCTCAAACCCCTCTATTTCCCTGACCAGGAATATATGAATTAACAGACAGATGGATATCTATGTATGTCAACGTATCAAGAAAAAAAAGACATTTCATGACACTTTTTGATTTTGAGATAAAGGCTGTTCAAGTTGGGCACTTCTTACTTCATCTGTGATGGCAGTTTACTTCTTACGCGATTGCACTGAAACTATCAGGTTATTCACTTTAAATTTTTGACATCAAATACTTCATAGTTATATAAAACTATAGCAAAGAGTAATGAAATGTCTACTTTAACTTGATGCATTCACATGTGACATTTGTCAGTTTACCAGCTACCACTGCAGAATTAAAGTGGCATGAACCAGTGTATTTTATCTTGCTACCTGCAAATCAGCATGCAGATAAGCCCCGTGGGTCCACAGTTTCTCACATTTACCCCATTGAGGAACATGAGAGCATACCCTTGGGGCAGTTAAATGGGCTCTCTCATTTTCCAGGCAGACTTTTTTTTTTTTTTTTTTTTTGGCTGGGAAAATTCTAAAAGATGAGAAACAAGCCAAATTACCGACTGCATTTTTCTTGTGTGCATTGATTGAGGCAATGGAGATTAATTACATAATGAATTTAAAATCAATTGATATCAATGCATAAAAATATAACACTGCAGCTCCCTTGGTCTCCTTAGAGATAAGGACAAATAAACAATTAGAGAGGATTAAGAATGTACCCATTATTCTGCATAAACCTCGACCTCGTATAGACAGACACATTAAAATCGCCTGCAAGATTTATGGGACACTTAAAGCTGCCAACTACCACAAGTGATTTCCTCTAAATGATGATAGAAATCCTCTCACCCTTTAAACAAGATAGATTGATTGACCCTTTGCAGGGTGAAATAAATCTTGATTTTAGCAGTCATTGCTGTTAATTCCATTCTTGATAATAGTAATTGCATCCTGACAACAGCTAATATACGTTGACCTATGTTGTATTTTGTTTCCAAATTTGACCAAGTGAATTATCTGACTTGGTCAGACGTTCTCTGCACTAAACTTTGACGCGCAGTTCTGCTATTTTTGTTTTTTTAGGGCACTTTCAGTCCAGAGTTGTTTGGTCCGCTTTAAACAGACCAGAGTCCGTTTCCTCGGATAGTCTGCTTCATTTGGGCAGGTGTGAAAGCTCACCCGAACTCTGGTGTGGACCAAACAAGCAACTCTGGTCCGCCTGAAAACATGGGTCTCGGGTCACTTGTGGACCCTGGTGCAGTTTGCTTACAGTGGACTATAACGGACTATCCGGTGAACCAAAGAGAGGAAGTGACTCGCCTGCTGCTCATACTGGGCAGCTTCTTGAGAAAAACCAAATAGGTTTGAACACCAAAGTAAAAACAGAAACCCCAAGACTCTATAAATTTGGTGCTGCTCCATTGTTTGTTTTCGTTGTGAATAAGCCGGCTGAAGGGGTTGGATTTCCATTTTCCGTCCTGGCCAATCGATGAACTGGGTTTTCTTCTTCATTTTTTTCCCTTCCAGGTCAGTGCTCGTTTCAATACCGCCCCAAAGAAGCAGCTGTTGTAACATTGGCCAGGTGGTTCGGTCGGCTTTCAGAAGTGCAGTGAAACTGAACCAAACCGAAATGAAGGCGTGAAACTTCTCAGCAATCCCCGCCCGATCGAACCGAGTCCCCAGGACTATCCTGGTGTGAAAGTGCCCTTAGAGAATCTGCTAAAATATGAACGACTAATAAAGAGCTGTGATATTTACATTTTGCAGTTTTAGAGGCACAGTTCTCTGGAATAGTTTTGATGCAATAATACAGTCACCCTAGAGAAGTCTATGACACTCAAGTTGTGGCCGCCGTATTCCACCATGTATTTCCTGCAGAGAGAAATTCTAACCATTTATCTTAGCATTCTCAGCACATTTGGAGCCAATCAAGCATTCGTGGGTTATTCTGGAGTGATCCATTTTCATCGGCTAAGCAGGATTTAATTGATTTTGCCATGGAAGACTGGTGTTGTGTTCCCACAGCAGAATTCCTTCATGAATGACTCAGAGGAACCCAGAAGTCTGCAGGCCACACGCAATAATCCAAAACCCAAAGTGACTTTATCCAGACGCGCATGGATCTTGAATTGGTTTTTTTTTTACATTTTAAATGCTCATGCATGGGGGACATGTCACAAATTCATGGATATCACACCAGGTGTTTCTACAAGATATCATTTACACTTTTTAGTGGTGTCTTTGATATGTGTCTTGAAGGAAAACCGTTTCCCAGCATGCCTGTCAACCAGTGTCCTGTTGCATCTTTATTTTCAGTTCGGCTACCACCCAGTGTTAAGTATACTTAATTATAAACATTAACTGGTGATAGCCAGACAAACTATGGCCAGATAATGACAAAACTTATACAGATATCTGGGATTAACAAACCTGCTGATCGAGGATGGAGGTAGATTTTAGATATTTTTCTGCAGTCTCCTTGTTTCTTTGAATGATGTCAGAAAGAGGAAATGCATCATGGAAAAATCGCGAATCATCAAAATCATTGGAATTTGGGTTTTTTTGTTGGATGCCCTACCTCTATCAATTACTTTAAGAGCAGTGTGAAATGCCAGTCTTATTTTTGCGATGTGTATTTGCTGGTTCAATAAATGGTGGTCAGATATGCTGTTTTTTTTTTTGTGCGCGCCCACACCATTCCGCTGCTTACATAAATGAGTGAAGTAAGGGCATTGAGGGATTTTTTTTCTTCAGAAGTAATATTACTATCTCTGATTTTAATGGACTTTGTGGGCTGATTTTAAAGTGAAAATCTGCCCTCTATGCATTTAAAGAAACTTCACTGTTGGAGAAGTGCTTGACTGAAAGTAACGATATTCTCAGGATGGAAATAGATGGCTTGTGCACAGTTGATAAAACTAATGTTTCAGTGATTTTATCGCAGATGTATTGCTTTCATTACTGAGGTATTGTTCTCTCTATTGCACATATCATCTGCCCTAAAAATACTGTAGCGGTCTCGCTACCGAAGGACTGAGACTGAGGCAGGAATAGCAGTTCTTGCATGGCCCGGGGCGGGCTTCGCTTTAATTGCTGTGCGGCCCTTAAAAGGGCCGTTTCTTCAGCTTTAATGAACAGACTCATTGTTTCAACAACACAACATTTACAACAGCACACATTACCTAATTCAAGCTGGCAACTCAGCCCTCTTATACCCCCCACCCCGGACCTGATTGGCTCTTTCTCCCCACCCGGTGCAGCTAATAGCGATACTCCGTTTAACTCTAGGAAATAGCGAACTGGGGCAGAATCGCCACATTGCCCCCACCTGTCCCCGACGACCCCGCCACCCATTTCCCTCCCCAACAACAACAACAACGACAAAAGAAAAAAAATAGAACACTAACCCACAACAAAGTCCCCAAAATGTCCCGGTGTCCGTTGCTGACGGACAGGCCTGCTGGTAGGCCCAGGTTGCTGTGTCACGGTGCTGGGGGCGGGGCTGGCAGCCCGAGGCTGGTAGGGGGCCAGCCTGTCTCGGTGTAAGACCACCACCCGCCCGGCGTCAGGCACACGCACCCTGTAGGTCACTTCTCCCAGTCTGTGCAGCACTTCTGCAGGGCTGCGCCAGTGTGGTTGTAGTTTGGGAGATAGGCCTTTCTGGCGTTTCGGGCAGAAGACCCAGACCTGACTCCCTGAAGCTCGCCCGCGGCAAAGGTTGTCGTGGTGCCGTTTTTGACGAAGGCCCGCAGTTTCCTGAGCCTTCCAGGCGAAGTCGTGTGCCACTCGCATGCGTTCAAGGAGCTGGTGGTAATAGGTAGCCTCACCTGGGGGGGGGGCCGACAGCACCAGCGGCATACGCACACAGCACCAGCGGTAGATGCTGGTCCCAGTCCCGTTGCTGTTGGCTAGCTAGAGTTGCTAGTTGGGTGGCGAGTGTCCGGTTGAAGCGCTCTACTAATCCGTCACTCTGAGGGTGAAGGGGAGTGGTGCGTGTTTTCACGATGCCTAGGCCTTTGCAGACAGCGGCCATTACCTTGGCTTCGAAGTTCCGCCCCTGGTCACTGTGCAGCTCCCCTGGGACTCCGAACCGGGAGAACATTTCTTCCACCAGGCGGCTGGCCACCGTCTCAGTGCTCTGGTCCTGAATAGCGTACGCCTCGGGCCACTTGGTGAAGTAGTCCATTGCGACTAGGACGTACCGGTTGCCAGACTCGGTGGTGGGGAATGGCCCCAGAACATCGACACCCACTCTCTCCATGGGCGCCTTCACAACGTAGCGCTGCAGCGGGGCATGTGAAGTCTCGCCGGGACCCTTGTGGGCCGTGCAGGTATCGCAGCAGTGAACGTGAAGCACAACGTCACGGCGGTAGCTCGGCCAATAGAAATGCTGCCGGAGACGATGCAGGGTCTTGTTGACCCCAAAGTGGCCCACCCCCACCGAGCCGTGCACCAATCCAAGGATTTGCGAGCGTAATGAGTGAGGCACTTGTAGACGCAGCATGTCGTTGCCCCGGCCAGGAGCCCGTCACCGCTGATACGCCAGCCCATCTCGCAGCTCCAGGCTCCCTCGTTGCCCCCAGTACGCCTTAAGCTCCAACCCCCCAGCCGAGACCTATGGCCAGGTCAGAAATGCGCCGGCCTCCAGCCAGCCCCTCACCTGTTGTTGAACAGCATCAGCCTCTTGCGCCTGCCGCAGCTGCTGATTTTCCCACGGCAGCCACTCTTCCGCCTTCTCTATTACCCCGCACCTCCACCACCTGTGGTTCAGGTTGCTCCCGTTCCTCCATTCTCTGACATGGCTTACAGTTTAGTTCGGCGCATGGGCGCCGTGATAGGGCATAAGCATTTCCATGTAGACGGCCCGCACGGTGCCCAATTGTAAAGTTGTACTCTTGTAATGTCTCTAACCACCGTGCTACTTGCCCTTCCGGGTTCTTGAACTGCAGGAGCCACGTGAGTGAGGCGTGATCAGTGCGCAGGCGGAAGGAGGTGCCCTGGAGGTAGGGGAGGAAGTGACGGATGGCTAGGATGACGGCCAGCAGCTCTCGGCGTGTGACGCAGTAGTTCTTTTCAGCTCGGCTCTGAGCACGACTGTAGTAGGCGATTACACGCTCCCCCTCACCGTCCGCCTGTGATAGCACCGCCCCCACACCTGTATTGCTAGCGTCAGTGTCCATGATGAAGGGCCGGCAGACATCAGGGTACGCCAGCACTGGGGCCTGAGTGAGGGCTGTCTTGAGCTGTGCGAAGGCTGCCGCACACTCGTCGGTCCAGTTAAAGGCCTGGTGCTTGTCAGTGAGGCGGTGGAGAGGGCTAGCTATGGAGGCGAAGTACCGCACGTAGCGCCGATAGTAGCCAGCCAGCCCCAGGAAGCTACGCAGTTCACCCACGTCTGCCGGTGTCGGCCACTCTGACACTGCAGTTACCTTGACCGAGTCGGTCGCCACCCCTCGCTCACTTACGAGGTGCCCCAGGAAGGCCGTCTCCCTCCGGAGAAGCTGGCACTTCCAGGGATTTAACCGTAGCCCAGCCAGTCGAATTGCAGTAAACACCTCACTTAGATTCTCGAGGGCTTGCTCAAAGTTGCTGGCGTGCACCAAGAGGTCGTCTAGGTACACGACACAGCGACTTCGAGGGATGGACGACAGCACTCTTTCCATGAGCCATTCAAAGGTCGCCGGAGTGTTGCAAAGGCCGAACGGCATTACCTAAAAATGCCACAATCCCCCCCCTATGGTGAAGGCGGTCTTAACTTTGGCACTAGGAGCTAGCCTCACTTGCCAGTATCTACTGCGGAGGTCCAGCGAGCTGAACCAACTGGACCCCGCGATGTGGTCTAGCGCTTCGTCGATGCGTGGGAGAGGATAAACGTCTTTGCGGGTAACGGCATTAAGTTGCCGATAGTCGACAAAAAACCACCACTCTCCATTTTTTTGCCGCACCAGTACAGCAGGTGCCACCCACGGGCTGTCTGAGGGCTCTATGACACCAGCTGCAGCCATCTCTCTCACCTTCTCCTCCGCTACCAGCCGCTTGGACAATGATAACCGATGGGGGCGCAGGCGAATAGGTGCGGCATCACCAGTGTCAATGGTGTGCTGCACTAAATCTGTCTGCGTGCATTCCTCATTGCGCACTGCGAAAAGGTCTGCGTTATCAGTCAACAAGCGGTGCAGTTGCTGGCACTGAGAAGGGGCGAGTCCACTGCAGCTGCGTCACCACAGCTCGCGGATGGCCTCAGCCGTCTCAGCTGAGGGTGAGGCAGGGCATGAAGAAGGAGACGGGCAGACGGTGGCAGGGCTGCTCCCGGGGCCGGCACGCTGGATAGGGGGCCGGCTAGCGTGCTGCATGGGCGCTGGTGGGCTAGCTAGCAGGTCGGCGGGGGGGTCGTGTGTTGGCTGTGTAGGCCCGGCGAGCTCTTCTCGCCGCCCGCTTTCTTTTTGCAGCTCGGTGCAATGGAACTGTGGTTTAGCCGATGGTGAGTGTAGCCTGTGCTATATCCTAGCTCCCCATGATGCTAACAAGTCCAGGCCTATGATGCATGCTTCCCCAATGTCCGCTAGCCAGAACTCCTGTTCGGCTAGGTGGCTATCCACAGCCACGATTACTGTCTTCTTGCCCTTCATGCCCATCCTCAGGCCGGTCACGGATTGCAGCCTGGTCACGGTCGGTTCCCAGGTGGCGTTGGGGAGCGTTGTTGGCCGGACGAGGGAGATGGTGGCTCCTGTGTCAACCAGCGCACGGCAGGGTTGGCCGTCCAGTCGGCAGTCTAGGTACAGCCAACCGGCCCCACCCAGCCGGCCCACCCGCAGTAACGCACCTTGCTCATCTGCCCTAAAAAGGGCAGAAATGGAATTTTGCTCGTCCGCCCTTACAAGGGCAGAACGGAACTTTTGCTCATCCGCCCTTACAAGGGCAGTATGATGTTCAGTTAGAGGTGCGGGTGGGGCCGGGCTAGGTTCAGGTTCGACAGGCTGCACACAACTGTTGAGGATGGCTACTGGGGGCGGCGGGCTCCTCACAGCGCTGTCCCGACTCGTTTCCTGACTGCTGGGGCTCCCTTGGCTTTGGGGCTGGTTGCCGTCACTTCCTTTATGACGTCTTCTACTCTTTCGGCCTGTAGGAGGGCTTCATTGAGCGTCTGGGGCGTGGTCAGCATGACATGGTGCCTCAGTTGTTCCGGGGGGAGAGCCTGCAGGAAGCTGTGCAGCGCTAGCTCGTCTTGCTCACGCGCCCCAAATGTGGGGTAGCCTTGGCGGGCGTGGAAGCGCAGGTCGGCGGCTACGGGCACCCACTGTTCCCCTGTTTGGCGGCGGCAAAGAAGCAGCTTTTGGCGGTGTAGCCGGGTGGACTGGCGCTGCCCGTATCGCCTTTCTAACGATTTGGTTAGTGAAGCTAGGCTAGTCTGTTCAGTTGGGTTGAGATCGAGTAGCGTTTCAAGAGATGGAACTTCCAGGGCTAGCGCCAGATAGGTTGCTGCCTCGCCGTCCGTCCACCCACAGCACTGGGCCGCCAGTAGCAACTGAGCCTGGTAGGGCTCCCAGGGCGCTGCGCCGCTAAACCGGGGTAGCTTCACTCCCTTTCGTGGTTCCGGCGCCCCCTCTCTCTCAGCTGCCGCCGCCCCCGCTGCTGCTGCTGTAGGAGCTTGTGCGGGATGAGGTTCGCTCCTTCCCTCCGGTGCGCACAGCCCTCTTGTTTGGCTCCTGCCCCCCGCGGCTCTGTCCGCTTTCGCGTGCAGCCCCGTCTTCAGTTCTCCCTCGAGGCACGCAATCTCGTGGCGGATTTCTTCAAATCCCACTTCTGACACCAATATAGCGGTCTTGCTACCGAAGGACTGAGACTGAGGCAGGAGTAGCGGTACTCGCATCGCCCGGGGGGGCTTCGCTTTAATTGCTGTTCGGCCCTTAAAAGGGCCGTTTCTTCAGCTTTAATGAACAGACTCATTGTTTCAAGAACATAACATTTACAACAGCACACATTACCTAATTCAAGCTGGCAACTCAGCCCTCATACCCCCCGCCCCGGACCTTGAGTTGAGACAGAGAAAGATGTGTGGAGGGACTGAAGCTGAAGATTTAATATTGTGCAAGTGGAGTTTTCTGAAAACAATTTGTGTGTTAAAGCTCAAACAATAATAGAGATTAGACGATTTGCTCCCGAGGGATAACCTTTATAGCATTTGGGGCAGGGAGAATCTTCCTCCTCCTTTTCCCACCTGTACAGTAACACATTCGTCAGACCACTTCTAGATTATTGTGTACAGTTCTGGGGACTATACTTTAAGAAAGACATAGAGGCTCTAGTGAAAGTTCAGAGAAGAGCCACTAAGCTAATTCCGGGTATAAAAGATGGAAGCTATGAGAAAAGGCTAAAGATCCTTAATGTCTTTCGTCTCAGGAAAATGGGGCTTAGGGGTGATCTGATTGAGATCTTTAATATGTTAAAGGGAAAAACAAAGTGAATTATGCAGGATTCCTTCAACCAAGTGTTGTTAGTGGAACATGGGGTCACAAATGGAAGCTGACCAAAGGTAAACTTAACACTGATATTCGGAAATATTTCGACACCCAAAGAGTAATTTCGATGTGGAATAGCTTACCTGACCATATTATTGAGGCAGAGACCTTGGGAGTTTTCAAGAGCAGGCTTGACTTAAAGCTAGATACCATTGAGCATCTGAAGTGATATATTCACAATAGTGTAAAGAAAGTAGCAAGCCTTATTGGGCTGAATGGCCTGTTCTCGCCATTCATGTTATGTTATGTTATGTTATATTATGTTATTATCTGCAATCACATGCATGTGAATGGAAAGGAATAATTTGATTGAATTTTTAAAATTAAGGGAAAAGTTCAAAAGATCGAACTTTCAACATAATTCTGCCTTCGTAAGCAAAAGAGGCACACGAGTTTTCCATAATAGCATAATAAAGTTGTTATGCTTTACATTTATATTTTTGAATTGCTGCCGAGGAAATGGAATGAGGTCTTTCAATACCATAACTGAAATAAAGCTAACTTGTGTGGTCAGTCAGTCAATCAATTGTCTGATCAGAGAATCAGTGAGTTGGTATGTGCCTGGTACCCCATGTGCTTAAGCACACCTTAAAGTTAAAAGGGAAAAGATTTCCTTGCTACTTCAGTATAGTGGATACAGTATCACTGCATATTGCACATTTTTTATACAATTAGTCCGGTTTCTCACTTCTAGAACCCGGGTATACATAAGGTAAATTGACCCTTCGACAGAGCATTGCAAGGATTCGTAAGATTTGGAAAAGGTAGACATCTGACAAACTTTTGTTGCAACTTGGCTGTTTTCTTTCGTAGGCCTGTCTTTCACAGTCTGTGTTGTGGTAGTGCAGAAGTACACTGTAATATGGAGAGGGGTTTGCGTTGATTTAGGCAGGTTGTGAGGCCATCCTGGGACAAGTGGCCCAGTGCATCATTGTCTTTGTTTAACTGTGATATCAGCCAAGCTTGTTGAGTGAATAAAAGATGGGGTACCTGGAAAAAAGACTTCCAAATCAACTTATTTTCAAATACAGTCATTGTGAGCGGCCAATACAGAAGCATAACTTGTCCAGCATGTATTGTGTAACAGGCACATGAATAATGCTGGTTTTGCCTGACTCACAGACTAAGTTCCTCTGTGATCGAACATCAGATTTTAGGCCAAAGTCAGATCTATCAACATAAGTTTCTCTTAAATAAGCTTAATTATTGGAAAGAGCTGGATACTGAAACTATGGACGGAAAAAAAATGCTGGAGAAAATGCATAATCCAACTGGGTATTGGATGACTGTAACCTAGCTCTGCACAAATAATCCTCCGCGATTTGCATTCTGTCCTACAGATGGCGACGCATTTCCCAGAGCAAGAGCCAACAATCTGCCGTGCGGAACTCAAAATGCCAGAGCTCCCCCTCCCCGCCATCATAAAATATGCAACAATCCTCCCTGCTTTTCTTACTCCAGGCGCCCGGAAAATCAGACAGTTATTCGTCCTCTGAGAACCACCGCTTCAAACGCCAAATGGCGAGGGTGAAACAGACTGCGGAGACTCTCGGAAGACACAAGCTGCGCAGTTTATTCGCTTGCCCTCCGCTACCCGCCAATTCCTGTTCCTCCCCGCAGCTGCTTTCCCGTCACCTGCGTGCGATTAAAAGTGTCACTCCCATCACGCAATGAGCGCACTGCCTTTTCCACTTTTAGAGAAAGTTGCGATCGCGCACCTCCGGTGGCACTGCGATAATAAAAGGTGGGGCTGCTGGTTGCTGGGATACAAATGAGAGGAAACAAAACCCGAAAAGTTCAGAGTCTCTCGGGGGCGATCAAGTCATTTATGTTCAATTTTACCTTCGTTCTTTTTGTCGCAGCGATGAATTTAATTGCTGCGGTCATAGCAAAGATACTCAGCTGAAAGCCCAATGGAGAGACTTCTGATAATTCTGGCCCATGCTCAGAAATAAAATAAAATAAATAAATGAACCCTGAAAAATGCACATTTATTTGAATTTTAATGGTCAGGGCCATTGATATAGCTGTCTTTGTTGTCTGTGCAACTATTCACAGTTGGGCTCAAGATTTTTTATTTTTATTTTTTATTTTTCAGAAATGGAATTAATATTTTATGGTTACAAACATTCATTAGCGTATCCAAACTCAGCTTCCTTTCTTGCTGAGCTGGGGGAAAAATTGACCTATGGCTCAGAGCAGTGATAGCACCAGCACTTTGCGCTGAGTTAATTAACTTAATAGGAAGTGATGTCTACAATGTGGGATATCTTATTTGCCATTGTCTCTTAAAGCCACGGATTCCCAAACTGTCTATAAAATATTTAGCTGCAACCAATTACAGTTCTACCCACACATTCAATGTGCTCTCTAGCGCGCACTAGATTCTCATGTTTAACACAGATGTCAACTATAACAGAACTAGAGCTTAGCTTTTATACTAAACACACATAAGTAATCATGAGTAACTGCTTGCTATCTGTGTGTGGTGCTTTCAGCGCAAAATGAATGGCTCATTCCTGATGACCAAACCTTTCCTTTCCACGCGGCGCCATCAGCCATTTTGTGACATTGGAACATGCTGCATTCACTTTGGACTGTACAACATATAAAGCACTCCAAATTCTCCAGCTCTGAATGAAAAAAAAAAGAGTTGTTATACTAAGTAAGATGGAAGGTTTACTGTTGAGCTTTAAAAGGACTTTAACATGTAATACAAAGTTGCTCACTGTAATACATTGTTGGACCGCCTTCAGCTTTGATTACACTGCACATTTATCTTGGCATTGTTTCAACAACCTCATTCAAAGTCACAACAATTATTTCCATCCGGAGTTGCACTCATTTTTGGCCCAGATCTTCTATTGATGAGATAGTTAAACAACTCTTTCATGTCTTCTGTAGCACATCCCAAAGACTTTCAATGGGGTTACGGTCAGGACCCAGTGGTGGCCAATTCCTGTGTGAAAATGTTTCCTTTAGCTTTTTTTCCTCAGTTCTTGCAGTCTTTGCTCGATGCACACCAAATATACAGAGACCTCTTTTCCACAACCACCACGGGATACTTTCAATATGGTTGTTTAACCCCTTTGCTTGGAATACAAAATTATGCCAAATTTTCCTGTTATGCATGAGCCATTTAAGCATTATAACTCAGTATTTGTGTCACAGAGACTTCGCAAAATTATTCGAGTGAAGCATGACATTTCAAAATTCAATTACAGAATTGTCTATGGAATTTACGGACGCTGGCGTCTATTACTGCGCAAAGGGGTTAAGATTTGAAAGGGTTTACAGAACTGCTGCCAGCTGAAACACAGTGATCAGAGCAATGATGAGCAATTTTTTTTTGCTTATTTAAATCCAAGTGGGAACTTTTTTGGCTAGGCAGTGTATACATTGTGTTCAGACAATTTACACAGTGAAGATTTAACACAGCTCACACACACACACACACACACACAATACCACTTTGCAGTGAATTTCTGAGTTTTGTTGTTTTACAAATTGTGGTGCTGTCGACCTCAATCCTGGTCTTGGGCATGCTGGTTGCTGTCACCCAGAAACACAGAAATTGAGCCGTAAAAGGCCTTGATTGCTCAGATGAGTCAGGTTCCCTGATTCCTCTGAGTCAGAATCAGTCACAACTTCAAAGGCGGAAAAAAAAAAAGAAAAGAGACCAGAACCACTCTGGCTCTCAAGGTCAAGGGAAAGGCCATTGTCACTGGACAAGGGTGTGTGCTAAAATTACTGTAATACTGGAGGGAAGACTTCCTGACTTCACAAGCTGATGCATAACCTCATCGGAAGAAATGGCGTACGTTGGAAGACGATGCCTGGAGACAAACCTCAACTCAGAATCTTTGTGGAACTTGGAGGTGTTATTGTCAGAGCAGAGCTGAGACAAACGGCATCGGTGCAAATAAACACTTTTAACTGAACTTCACCTAACGAAGGAGCCACTTCGCAGTGGAGAGACACTTATTAATCTCCAGATTGAACCTATTCTGTTGCCGTTTGCTTGCAGAGGCACTTTGTTCATCATACCCTGGCATGGTTCCCCTCTAACAAGCTGGAGTCACAGCAAGGAGAGCTTGTTATCACAAGCTCACAAATCGAAAGTAAAGTAGCTTCCAGAGACCAAAAAAAAAAAAAAAAAACCTCAGAAGCAACTGAAAATATAACCCCCTTTTCCAATACATTTTCTCCGATGCCTTCTTAAAATTCATTCCCAGCGTGCTATCAATTTGATTCTGTGTTTCTTTTATGTTCTGTTGCCTGACTCAATTTCATGAGAAGGAAAAACTTCACGTCTATAAAGTCAAATCCCTCCTGTTTTCACATGTCTATGCTCATTTGAATTCCAGTCTATTACTTTGAATCTGTTTTTCTCCATAGCTGAGGACTGAGTGAATATCGTGAATATTGATTTGAGGGGTTCATGGAAAGGTATTTCGGCTGACAGCAAGTGACTGAACACAATTGTTCATTCCATCTCAGACCGGCCTCTGTCCCCCTCACTCATGACACTCCATCTAAAGACTTATTCATAGACTCATATGTAAAAAGGAAAAACCTCAGAAAACACTATTTATTAAAGAGAAATAAATGCATGTTATAAACGCAAGGTGCATTTAACCACCAATGCAGAAGGGCCTAAGGCGTCAGTCGCTGTATTTAATTATACATCAGATAATCACAGCCATCCACCGGGGTTGCAGAAAAATCTTAAAAAGATGTCATGATACATACAAACAGCTGACCAAGATGGACGAATTTTCAACTCAAAGCAGAAATACAGAATTTGATTTGTTTGTGCACAACATGATAACATTTTTAATAACACACTGCAGCAGCATAGAGAAAATTATTTTATTTCCATTTAATTCTTCTCCCATGTGTGGAGTGTGGTGTGGGGGAAATTTCAGGTAGGGTACATCAGTCAAGGTACATGAGCATTATACACTTAGGCTAAGTATGATAAATTCCTGAGTTTATCATCTCATTGTGCAGATGTGCCATTCGATTGCGTATGTAAAGGTACATCAGTAGCTTCATTTGAGTGTCTACTAAATGCATATGAAATGCGAACACAAACAATAAAAAGCCAGGTGGCACAGGGACGATAAATCAGGATTTCTTTCACCCGATAGGTGAAGATTACTTGTAACCACGGTGACAAGTATTACAGTCGACCGAGGAAATTAAACAATTGGACGACCAATGTGACGTTTATTATTGACAGCTAAGTTTAGATTTTGGTGCAGATCATCATTACCGAAGTGGAATTTGTCATACCCCACCATTAGGCCACTGTGCGGACGGCATAAGTGCCGAGCATTGACGTTAAGGAGGGCTACCCAGGTAAATAACTCCACTAATCTTCGACCGCACTGAACAATATATCCTGCTCACGCCTGTTACCAAGTCATGCAATATTAACCTCCCCGAATGCATGTCCTTCGCTTCTCAAACATCATTTATTATATGACCCAGTAAGCCATCAGCAAAGACTACAGGGGAATGAGCTTCATTTCCATACATCAGCTGCGAAAGGAACACTCACTGTTTGGCCCCCTTTACATTACAAGCCAGCTGTGGTTTACTAATGAATAATGAATGTGAGTGAATGATGGCTGTTTGCTCTACCACACCACCTCTCATATTAATAGCTCCCCTTTCTAAGGTCCGGCCCCACTTGGCTTCAACGCCCCCACTCACAGCCGTGCAATTACATCCACCCTCCATTTACATTATACAGTGAGGCTCTTCAAGTTCGCAGAGGGTGATGCCAGGTAGACATGGCTGCTAAGGGATTCGCACATGGCTTACATGATATAGATGTAAAAACCCGCAAATTTAAGCGAAACGTCTCTACGTCAATCTCGCCGTTCTCAAATCCACTTTGAGAAGTACGGAGTCAAAAACCAAAGATTGTATCTCTGTCCAAATGTTTATGAACTCATGTTCATGTCTGTCAAGAAAAAGTGATTTGTCAGTTACGTGATTCTTAATTTGAAGTTGAAATATTTTGGGATGTCTTTGTTATGGCCACATTACATGAACCCAGACAGCATATTCTATTAGTGTCTTTAACTGAAACCGTAACCGTAACCCTAACCTGAGTGACACTTAATGACAAGTCATAAGATTTAATCATTTTCAGGATAGGTGTCATGTTATGGAATGACAACATATTCTATCTGTGCTTTTAACTGTAACTGTAACTCTAACCTGAATTATACTTAATGACAACAGTCACCAACATTCATAAAGATTCATACATGTCCATGACTGATGTCATGCCATGGTTGTGGCAATGTCAGTCATATGCACACCCCTTCAAATAAAGAATAACCCTATACCTTGAGCAACAATCCTAAAAGGTACAGATTTATGAATGCATTCTTCATTAAATGTATATTAATACTGAATCAAAAGAAAATGGAATGAATCTTGAAGGTTTACAAAAAAAAATCACGATATAATCACAATAAAATTCTGAATATATACTGTAGTTTGAATTAATTATTTGGAGTTAAGTAACAGGAGATCAAGCTCTTCTGAGTTAATAATGGATACCATATTTGTAAATGAGAGCAGGTGGAGGGAAATCATTAGTTTAAAGGCGAGATTCCCACCTCACTTCCCTTACACTTTTCCTGCACAGCTGCCACTGCTGATTTAAACACAATTATTCTGGATGCCCTGCGAACCTAATGTTGCTGAAGTATATTAAAAAAAAAAGGAAGAGCTATTTCTCTGGTTTTGTCAGACAAAGCAACGGAGGGAGGAAAAGAATGCACCAGGTTCATGACAAAACAAAACAAACAAACAAAAAGATGCGTGGATAATTAACATGTAGACAAGGATGTACTTGAAAACAATGTCTGACGTTGTGAACATCTGTGTTATTCAATGCGCCTCAGTCTGCCTGCTAAATGCAGAGCTGCAAAAGTAATTACTCCCCCAAACAAACATCACTATTGAATCGATGCTACATAGCCACCCTTGCTCAAAACAATGCTTTAATTTTTGTGCCGGCAAACCTGTGTTTGCAAAGTTAAAATTTGCCTTTCTGTTTTCATTTACTTTATTTGCCTGCAGGAGGCCACAGGTTACACGCTAGGCCTGTGGGTTTCTGAGGCCATGAGGTGCCTTTGATAACATAACATGAGGCAAAACAGGCCGTTCACCCAACTGGGCTTGCCAGTTTCTTTTAACTATTGTGAATATATCACTTCAGATACTCAATGTCTCAGTGGTATCTACCTTTAAGTCAAGCCTGCTCTTGAAAATTGCCAAGGTTTCTGCTTCAACAATATGGTCAGGTAAGCTGTTCCACATCGAAATTACTCTTCGTGTGAAAAAAAAATTTCCTGATATCAGTGCTAAAGTTACCCTCGGTCAACTTCCATTTGTGACCCCGAGTTCTACTAACAGAACTTCGCTGAAGGAATCCTACAAAATTCACTTTGAGGTCTTATATGTTAAATATGTTGAAGGGATTAACAATCAGATCACCCCTGAGTCTCCCTTTCCTTAGACTAAAGAGATTAAGGATCTTCAGCCTGTTCTCATAGCTTTCATCTTTTATACCCGGAATCAGCTTAGTTGCTCTTCTCTGAACTTTTTCTAGAGCCTCTATATCTTTTTTGAGGTATGGTCCCCAGAACTGTATACAATACCCCAGATGAGGTTTCACAAATGTGTTGTACAACAGAAGTACGACCTCCTTGGATTTGTACTCAATACTTTTGGCAATGTATCCCAGCATCCGATTGGCTTTTTTAACTGCTATGGTACAATGGCTAGAACCTGTGAGGGTTCGGTCAACAATCACTCCAAGATCTTTTTCATGTGCAGCACATTCCAGTTTTAAACCTCCCATGAAGTACAAAAGGTAAGCCTGTCTAATGTTTTTATTACCTACATGTACAATTTCACATTTTGCTAAATTAAATTTAATTTGCCACATTTATGCCCAACTCTGGATTCTATCCAAATCCTCCTGAATCACTTTAGAGTAGAGTCTAAACTATTTTTTATTTGCCAAACCTCCTAATTTAGTATCATCCGCAAATTTAACTAATTTGCTCTCAATATTTATATCAAGGTCATTAATGTAGACGAACAGCAAGGGTCCCATCACCGATCCCCGAGGGACTCCACTCCCCACCATACCTAGCTCAGATGAGATACCACTGACCACCATTCTTTGTGTTCTGTCCTGTAACCAGTTTTGAATCCACTCCGGAACACCTGTCACTCCAATGTAGCTCCTGTAGCGCATTTTAAAAATTAGTCTTTTATGCGGTACTTTATCAAATGCTTTCTGAAAATCCAAGTACATGATGTCATAAGTCCTGCTCTGGTCATAAGTCTTGGTGGCCTCTTGGTTTGTCAGGCATGACCTTCCCATACGGAAACCATGTTGGCTATCCATCAAAATATTATTACGTTCAAGGAATAATTCCAGCTCATCTTTTATGATAGATCTCAGTATTTTGCATGCAATGCAAGTTAAACTGACTGGCGTGTAATTTCCTGGCTCAGTACGGTCCCCTTTCTTATATATTGGTATTATATCGCCCTGCATCCAGTCATTTGGTATTTCTTCAGATTAACCAGATGATATGAGATAAACTTCATCTTCACTGATGTGTCCAGATTTCACTAAAACTTACCAGATCTTGAAAAATTAACCAAACCTCAATGCATTTTCCCATTCAAATAAAACCTTATGAAGGAAAGGAATTTTGACTTCAGCGGAAACAGGCGAGGAAACATGCTATATATTCAACCAAACTAAAAATTAAGGCAAAAAGACAGGTAAAAATGGGAATCGCTTTTCACTAACAAAACACACCGGCAAGAACTTTGAACATCATCTGCATTTACACTTAAGTCCATTCTGCCGCTATTGCGAGTGTCCCTCTCCTGCCCATCATTATTTTTGGCATGAAGATGACCCTTGACCAAGGCTTCTCAACCACAGCCGTGGAAGAAAGCAGCAGGAATTTCAGCCCCTTCATGCTTTAGAGACTAACTGATTCCCCAAACCCTCACCCTACTCCTGTTTCCACACACATGCAGGTTAGGAGAGTCTAAATAGTCCCTCAGTATAAGTGAGTGAAAGGTATGCCTGTGCTCTGTAATGGATTGGCCGCCAACCGAGGGAGCATCTCTCCTTCTCACCTACTGCATGCTGACATCTACCCTGGAATCTTCAGTAATCCACACCAGGAACACAAAGGAGATATTATAGATAGTGAAGTTTGAGGTTGTAAAGGCCTGCTTTATACGTTGTACTTTTAAGACATTTGACTGTCCACATTGTCTGGCGACTAATATTATGTCAGAGAGACATCAATCTGTCGAATGAATATGTAGCATTGTGGACACTGTTATTGCTTATCTTAAATTTTCATTAGCTGGATGAACTGAGAGCTCAGTGGTTGTCATGGATATAGAAAGTCGGTAGAGTAACGTTCACAAAAAAATTTGGTTGGCTATATTACAATAAGGCCATAAAACAATATAATTATTATGGAGATGATTGTTTGGGTCGCAACGTCGTCCAACACTTAGCGTAAGCAGTAAATCATTTGCGTCATCCCACACTTTCCTTAAGACGTCTGTCAACAGGTCTTGCGAATATCTAACTGCCTTTAGAGAGCTGGAGAGTTTCCATGATCACTGACGTCAAAGGACAGAACTTATTAGCCCATGCCCCGTGTCATTACCTCCGAACCACCGTGGAAAATACACTGCTGATTTGAAGGATAAGGTATATAAGCAGGAAGGTAAGGTAAGGGGGAGAGCAGACCTGCATAATGATGAGGAGAGCCACTTTTTGGGATCTCCACCCAGCCTTGCCAGACTGATAACGCCCCCGCGGGCAACGATGTGCAAGAAACCGTCACTTATTTATTGATATCCGATACGTCAGACTTCAACGGAGGCTGGCTGCTGAACAAATGCCTATTGTGTCGGTGCCATGATTGTCCTTCCTGTTGTCATTATCAACACAACACAGCCGGGGCCTGGAGAAGGGATGGAGGAGGGAATGGTGGCCCCAGATAATGAGAATATAGCCGCCCTCCTCCCTCCTCTTCACTGGCCAGCAGATAGCAGCCCCTACAGATAGCATCAGCCCCTAGTCTATGGACTCCGTGGAGGTTAATTGAGATCTCTGACAGAGAAACGCGGGGGCAAAGACTGAAGAGAGGCAGTAGATGGAGGGTAATTTCTGCATTTCTATTCTCCAAAACTTTTTTCTTGATTTCGCTACTCTGAAAGCTCTATTGAAATTGCGGCCGTGAAGTAATCACAGAATAAAGGCTGCCAAGCAGATATGATGTACCTTGGATTATTGCATCTACTTTTTTTCAACAAATTATTTATTTATTATTTTGTTTCTCGATTTTAGAATGAATGATAATTCACACGCGTGCCATTTGACATGGATCTGGCCGTACCCCATTTCTTTTTCTGTTGACAGTCAACCAGCTGAACAGTTCCTGTCCTCATTTGGTTTAAGAATTGGACACAGAACAAGATAAAAAATTAATACCTATAGCATATTTATAGCATTGTTCTCAATATTGATTGCACTTGTAGTACTCAGTCTCAGACTGAAGTATGTGTTCTTACACTTCATCTTGTTATTTGAATGGCTGGATTTTCAACTATGGAGGTGGTGATTGTTTGTTTTGAATGTCGGAATACAGTAGTGAGAAGCCGGAAACCGAATGTCCAGCCAGTCTGGATGATAAAGATAGAGTCACAGTCAATAGAGACAGCAGCATGGCTAATTTTGCACCACCCTGTGAGGCGGTGAGCCAAGAACAGCACTGGCTGAATTAGGCCAACAGAGTTCAGGGGGTCATCGCTGTGCCGGATAACACACTGTTATAAACTGGCATATTTATTGCCAGTTATTTTAGCTGTAATTTCACATTCAGGTTATAACAGAGGGTCCGTGTGTGTTAAATGTAAACCTCAGTTAAATGTGTGCAGGACTCTACTCAGAGTTAAAATAAAAAGAAGACAATGTGTTCACTTAACTGTTAAATTCAGTCACTTCATAACAGTGCAGGATTTAAGCTGTACTACACATTTAATCCTGTTTAAACTTAGAAACAAAAGTTCATTGGCTGCCTTCGATTCACAATCAGTCAAGACAACTGATAACTCTTACTTTTGAACATGTACTTGAATTCGATATCAAAAACGTGTCATGATGTGTGGAGTTAAAGGGAGGAAATTAGTTGACATGTTTTTGACAAGTGACAAGTGACATGACAAGTTTTTAAAATGTTTTTTTTTTATCTTTTTTTTTTTGTCAGTGTGCTAGAACTTCACTGGTTTCTCTTGACAGCACTAATTGTTATTTCACCATTAAGCTTTTCAGTTAACATCTTTCTGATCAATTGTTTGTGAATCGAGCACCTTAATAAAATCTAGTGTCTGGGGATTTACTTTGAAGAGTAGGTTTTTTAGGAATGTTTGTAACTGTCATTATTCTAGACCTATATGGGTTTCAGTTGACTGCAGTGAATGATACATTAGCATTAAAGTGTTCAGTTCAGAACACTTTTTTGCCATCAAATATTTGAGCTCAGGTACTTCAATGAAAGCCAAAGGCTTGGGACTTGCTTTGAAGGGCTGGTCACGGAGGGGTCTTAGTTGACTTCCATAAAGTCCCCCAACCTCCTCGAGAGCACAGTCCCAGTCTTATGATCACCTCAACTTCATAGTTAAAGTTTGCTGTTCCTGTGCCACTATGGTATTTCTCTTTATTACATTCAATCCCCAATGGGCACAGCGATAGGACTAAGAAGCCCTTTTGAAAATATAATTTGGTTTCACTTTATTTTTGCTCTCCCGGGCTATTCATATCTGTTTGATTTAGACATAAAAATCTCATAGGAATTCTTGTGAGTCACATCTCATGGAGACACTTGAATTATGAGACAAGTTGCTACAAGTATTAGGTAGCGAGAGTTTTTCAAAATTGAAGTCGTGCTGCAGTCTTGTCGAGAATTGCAGAAAATGTTTTCCCGCACGGAATGGGACCAAAGTTCATTTGCAGTTACTGCGTTTATGATGTGTGATGCCTATATGCCGCGTGGAACAGGTGGCATCGACGGATTAGATTCGTGATTCACAAGATTGAGCCGTGCGGGCGTATCACCTCTTCATGTTGAGGTGATCTATCGTGGGGATTAGTACACCTGTTAGGTTACAGAGGCATGAATTTGAAGACTCGCTACACGCTCAGTCAACTGAAGGGCAGCATTACACGATTCTGAGATGTTTAGAAGCTGACAACTTGCAATGATATGCAATGAAATCTCGTGTTGACCCCCAGGCCTTGAATCCTAGGTAGATTTCAAAGGGGGAAGTTCCACTAGATGAATGGCAGAATGAGACATTGAAGTGCAGTGCTGGGATGATCTACCCCCCCCCCCCAGTCTTTGAAAACCTCGCTTTTGATGCATATTTTATGCATAATTACAGTCCTGTTGCAGCACATGGGGGCGGAACAGATCAAAAGTCACGTCAATCATCGTGGTGTGGCATTGAGCCCACGCAAAGGGACGTTTGATTCGGGGGTTATCAGGTTACGCGTGATAACCCTCCCGTCAAAACAACAGTCCTTACCTCTGGGAGATTCAGAGCTGTTGTGCCGAGGGGGTGCTATTATTTTGAAACATATTGGCGAGGAACATTGATATTATAGAGCAAAAAATCAGATGCAACGCTCCCGATTTCTTGATAATCGTATATAGATGCTCTTACATACACTTGAAAAGGCTTATGGACATAAATTTTTCTGTTTCATTTTATAACGGACTACCTTGTACTGATTGAAAAAAAATGCAATCAAAAAATAGAAAGAAGTACTATCCAACTGCTTCTCATTCACGGAAGCACGCTGGCAGATATTCTAAATCACCTCCACCTCCAGTGGCAATTTCTGAGCATTACAAATCCAATCAATATATTCATGCAGGAACAGAAAAAAAGACAGATATTTTCAGTTCACTTGCCTTTCCTCAACAAACACACGTACAAAGCGTTGACAGTTCATTTTCACTTCTCGCCCTCTTTTATTTACCAATAATGATAAGAACAGAAAGTATTGGGTTTTTCCATTAAAATTCTAATTTCATATATCACCATTTTCTCCTATCTCTCGAATAATCAGGACAGTGCTTCACATAGCAAACAAAATTAAATTACCCCTGCTGCTGTATGGCCTTTCAAGGTCTCAAGCTCCTCTATACAGTTCCATTGAAATATTTGGTTAGAAGAGATCAACTGTCAATCACTATTATTCAGGAAGGACCCACATAATGTTCATTGGCTACGGGGTATTGGATCAAATCTTCTGAAATACCTGCCTATCATTGTTATGAGGCCAGAAAAACCTTAAACGTGTTCCTTGAAGTTTGTTTGCAGTAAACATAATTCTAAAAAAAAAGGTTTAAATTTTAATGTTACCCCTCTAAGTGCCCCCTTGTTTTAGTGGAGAGCATTTTGAGTCACTATTTCTGATTGAAAGATGAGTTGAACAAAACTGATTGAATTTTTTTTTTTGCGTAATGTACCACAGCAGAGCTTTCGAGATGCCTGAATCAGGTTGACTTCAGTTCAACACATCTTTCAAATGATACAGGGACTGAAAAATGCGCTGTACTAGTAGGTCAAGCAGGCAGTTAAGGGGTTAATTTTTTTTTTTTTTTTAAACTAAATTACCATTGCGATCAAAATGCAATAATAATGCGAAGCATTTTCAAATTGCTCCGAATAGTCTATTCCCTTTGCTATGTCGGAGTACCGTAGCATTCATCAGAAGTTCCCTTCACGTTTTCGAGGCAGTGGTCGGGATTGCTAATATAAAACGCAGTTATAAAGCATTTTCAGGCTGATCCATATCCAGCAAATACTGAACCAGACATCAAAGGCTCTGGTATCAATGGGAAATCCAAATTAATCCAGGCTTTCTGTCTAACCCTACTGGGACCCATTCCCAGAACAATGCCACCCCCTCAATTCCATTCAACGACGTGATTCCACAGGATTTACAACCTCACATCGCCCAAAATCATTTTCTCTCCCCCCTTGCGGATTTTTGTTCGAAAGCCAGATTGCACATTCTGTGAAACACGGCGCCTCCCGCTATTCCTCGGCCAGCCGTCCTCTCTGCTCGCAGGCCTCGGTACTGCAATCGGGATCCGGACGAGGTCGCAGCCCTCCTCATCGCTCTTGTTTTCACCAACCGCGGTTCATGAAGCCATCGACCGTGAGGCTCCCTAAGGACCTCCAGGGATAAACCTATCTAGCTTTACTCTGTGCTCTCGTTCCCCCTTCCTTCCCTGTATTTGCCATCCTCAGTGACTGGGGCGTACACCAACCCGATTCTGCTTCAGAAACGTTATAGCTTAGGATTGTGAGGAGTGTTTTCTCTGTCTAAATTGCTGCTTTTGGCTGAATTGCTCTCTGAAAGCATCTCTTTTGAAGATTGTGCCACTTAATTTAAGACCTAAAACTCCTGACACTGAGGTTCAATGCTCAATGCTCTTGACTTAAACACTTTTCTTTAAATGAACCCCTGTTTGTGTTTTGTCACCTTGTCAACACATGAAATACTGTGGCAGACCACTTTAGGCTCAACATTAGTAGAATATTTTGATAGGCCATTTTCATCAATTGGTTCAAGAGTGCGGCTTTTCAAACTGGACATTACTGGTGCTTTTGCCATCGTTGCAGAGAAAATTAAAGGAATACTCTTCGAATATTTTTTTCAAAGATAAGGACAAGTCATTTTATACCTTGTAGTGGACCAATTCAGCTGGTTGAAATATTTTACTTTCAATCCTTTTTTTTCCAACCGGATGACTTATATTAATTACTGTAATACTCAACATTAATGTTGACAAAAAATGTAGAATTCTGAGTGCAGACTATCCTGTCAGTCCCAGTAACACCACAAGCCATTGCAGAAAAGGAAAGAAAAAAACTGTAAGGGCTCTAAATTTGTAGACCAGGCGCAGATGAATGGGGGGAGAGCTGCACCAACGGGGTGTATCCAGGCGTATTTTGCTATTTCGTGCCCGGTGCAGCCCGGCGCAAATACTCCTCTGTCCCGCCTCTGTCCCTCCTGTCGGCGCAAGTGTCAAAGAGGGAGGAGAGAAGGCGTGAGTGGGTTTAAGCCTTAATTGCCCAACTATAGTAAAAGTTGAAAGAAAATAAATCAATTTATTCTGTTCATATGTCCTGGGGAGGGGCTAATAACAACCCAATAGCAATTTTTAGTTTTTGGTGACCTTTGACCTCATTTTAGTTTTGTGACATACTGTATATGTTACTCTATGTTTCTAGGATATTAAGAGAACTTTTGCCCATCATTGTTTTGATAGTTGATATATAGCTGAAGTACTTTTGCATTAGGCATAGCTTATTTTTCATTAGCTTACCTGTTTGTCCAGTGATGATTGGGTACTGATCTATCGTGTGGATTCCATCATGGGCGCGGTCACCATGGAAAGGTTAGCTGGTACAGCCAGTGTAGTGTCAGTTCCACTTTTATGCATCAGATGGAAGCACTGATGGTCTGAATATGTCATTATGGGCATTAGGTTGCAAAATTTATGTGGGGTCAGTGGTTTTGACAAACCCAAAATGGTCTGACAAATTTGTCACAGGGGGCATTTAAGGGTTAACACAGCCTAGTCAAATTTTCACCAATCAAATGAGCTGCTCTCCTCACCTTTAAAATGTTGGAATTAAGAAGCCTCTGTCCTATAATTGCATGATGCGTTAATGTTGCATTCTGCATGCTGCTTCAGGCATGTTTTCTGCTCTGCTTATGTCTATATTAAGCATTACGAATATGAGTTAGCTGGCTAGCTAGGAAATTCGCGAATTATTACCATTAGCGAACTTGAATGGAATTTCAAAAGGAAACTACATCAGATTATTCAAACTTTGAAGTTGGAATGAAATACGACGGTTGCTTATTTATTTCTTCTGCCTGCATCATTGGAAAGAGAAATGAAGAATACCGTGTTCCTATTATTACACCCGATTGCTGCTTAAAATTTTGGGATTAACATGCACGGACAACAATGCAAGATAAATTACACATTAATTTTCAATATGTGATCTTAACTCAGTACGAGATCATAGCGATCAGGCTGTATTCCTTAACCCCACTAAAAACGATAAAACCTAAGTGACAATAATAGTATTAAGCCGCTTGCACACTGGACGCGAAACAATTTTTTCGCACGACAGATTACATTCAAAGTCAATGCAAAGACGCATATACATGCGCATTTTTGCATTGACTTTGAATGTATTCAGTAGTGCGAAAAATTCCTTTTGCATCCGGTGTGAAAACAGCTGAAGGACAATTGATATAGATACTATAATTTATGTGCTGATTCAGATTACATTAGATAGTGGTTGCTGTAATTATTTATTGCATTGAAATGTGCCTGACATTCTGGAAACCTGCCTGTGAGGTTTCGGTGACGTGTGCACACTGTGCGCCAGTCAGCCAAATTACCACTGCACAGAAAGTAAAGCAGGTTGGAGCTGGGAAGCTCTCAGCGCACTTTCGGCGGAGCCTTCATCCATTAAAATTGTCACTGCGTCATGATGATTATGTGACACCTCCCCCTACTACGCCCCCACACCCATCTCCGTCTACCAAATTGCTGATTGTGGCTGCGCACGGTGTTGCACCGCACGAAAGTACCACTGCGCGGGCTGCACCGGACGAAATTACCACTACGTGGGCTACGCCACACTGCGCCACCCTATGCTGCGCTAAGAAATTAGAGCCACATGTCTTTAAATTTCCCTTGACTGAATTTGACAGAAAAATCAAGTTTGTAGTTCCTCCGCATGTCCTCTTTTAAAAAATCTTCCTCACTCCATGAGTCCCTCAAGCTTTCCTTGAGGTGGACAATACTGCTGATTTCTTTTTGTGCCACCCGGTGAAATCCCCGCACACACAGCGTCTTAATATCAGACACAGAATGAAAGCGTAATTGGAAGTGCATTCTTTTCCGGTCCTATCCCTTCAGATTCTGATCCTCTTTTCTTCCGTTGAATTAGCACCAACTTTATACAGCATTTTGATAACACAAGATCTGTGTCTCTGATGTTCTTAATGATTAGCGGGTGAAGAGCCTACAGCCTCACAGAGATCAGAGGATCCGAAAAGCAGAAAGGGAAGAATTCGGCAAAGGACTGAATTAATGCTTTTAAAAAAGACTGAAGGGATGCGAGGACACTCACCACTACACGAGCAGACCTTAAGATGATGAAGGGCTAGTACAAATAGTGATATTGATGAAAAATTTCATGGAAATCAAAGACTTTAATAAAAACTGAATTCTAAAGAAGAAATCTTAAGGAGTGTAGTTCAGTCACATATACGTATAACTGCATTCAGCAGTCCTATGTAAACATTGGTGCTTATGGAATTATTCCCGTAAAAGGTCAATACAGTGCATCTGCTACATCGTACATTTATTCAACCATAAAACAACATGTAATACAGTATTTAGTGCATGGCACAAATGCTTTCTTTAATCAATTGAACCTCCTCTGGAAACAAATGAGGAGCACTGATTTTTATTCCAACTGGTTGTCTTCTTTTCAAATGAGATTCTGCCAAATATTGTTCAATATATGTGATAGACAGTAAAGTGCTTGGATTGCTTTTGCAAACGCATTGCTTTAATGCCCCTCCATTATGTGATTGCCATTAATGGTTGTCTCTGTTTTTATCAAGCTTTTATTGCTTAATCCAAATTCAATATTCTTAAACCAAATGAGTTCCCCCTAGGGAAAGATAATGCTCATTTGAATGGAACTGAGCATAATTCAATGCACAGTCATTGGGTATGCACCGACCGTCAATTACCTGAGCCGGTCAATATTCTGCGCGGCTTAGGGAAGAACGAGGTCCATTTGGGCATTTCAAGTATCCATATTTATCAGGAAAAATATAGAGTGTTCAAATCATTGGAAATGCTGCCATAAATACCAGCTTTGTTATGGTCTGTGCTCTGTTTTTGTTGAGACTGATTCAAATATGGATTGTGTGGTTTTCGAGCCCAGTTAGCAACTATCTCACCAACTGTCTGTCCGTCTCTATCGGAGAGCTTTGGCCTGCGGCCTAAGCTCTTTTATGCTGTTGCGGTGCTTGGCAAATGTCACAATTTTTGGCACAAATTCCCTCGGCCCCTTGCATAATTTCCCTGTTTTTTGTGAACAATGCACCTGCAATTCAAACACTGACTATTGAGACTTGGTGGCACTGTGTTAATATCCTGATCTTGCTCCAGAGACTCGCCGGGCAGCGTGTTGCTGGTTAGAACTATTTAACCCTGTAACTGCCCACACAACCTTTCGTTAGGGCACATTTTGAGTTACCGTATCTAACTGAAAGAACTTAACTGATTGGATTTTTTTCAGCATGACATACCTCACCCGAGTCTCCAGATTTGACTAAATCAGGTTAAGATGAAATCATCTTTCGGTTAGATGCAGTGACTCTATATGTGCTCTATCAAAAGGCTGAGGCAGTTGAAGAGTTAAGACAAGCTAACAATTAGCATTCAGTTCACAGGAATCACCCGCACTGATGGTTCGGTAATCACAGATCCGAAAATCACGCATCGCTACGGATTGTGCAATAATTATAAATCATCGCGGCGCAAAACAATAATAATAATGCATGTTAGAAAGCCGCTTTATACTAACTCTCCTGTGCATCTACCTGCCTCCCTCTCGCCGCCCAACTTGATCTCGGATGCGAAGCCTCCCAGCATCACAGAGATAAAAGAGAAGAGACATGAAAGATAAGAGAAAATAGGGCTCCGCTGCAGGCAGTCGGCCTCTCAGATCTCGAGTTTCTGCTGCAGGTACAGAATCCAAATCGCAACTCAACACAAGCTCCAGAGTACATGCCAGGCTGTCAGGCGTAATTGCGTCGTATTGACATTGTTGTCAGGTGCCAATCAGCTACCGTCTGAAGACTGATGTTAAATTTTGCTGGATAAATACATGTAGGACATCTAAAAATAAATACGCCTATTGTTCCGCTCAGAGAAAGTTGTTTTTCTCGGGTCATTAAATTTGGCATTTGCTAAATATGAAAAACTGTATTATTATTATTTTTTTTTTTTGCTTCTCATGCCTAATTCATGGTCTCTGGACTCCAGAGTTCAGCCCAGGCTTTCTGCCAGAATGCTTATTCCGACCTACCAGACGTATTTTTTTTCTCTCTCTCGCTGTCTCACGAGTGGAGTGGGCGAACCAATTCCTCCGGCATGGATGGCGGGCAAAGCCAGCAGAACAATGCATCAAAAGACCCCCGTCGCTCCCTGAAGCAATCAGTGGTATGATACGAGGCAGCTGGCCCCCAGGAGATCAGAGAGTAGTAATCTTCCTGAGGTACGGCGGCATCTCTCTGACAGGCCTACCCACCTCCCTGGACTCAAAATTGAGATTTAATGGGGGTACTAGTCTATCTCAATGAGGCAGCTCAGTAGTCTTACCAATAAATTCAGGGCTCTTGTTTTGTCCAGTGGCTGCTTTCTGAGTAACTCTTAAAACATCCATTCCTCTTCTGCATGGTGATAGCTGTACACGACTTGCTAGTCCGGCATGTTTTCACATCCCATTTTTTACGGTCTCAATTCTGCGTTGGCGAATCGCTGAGATATATTGCGCAGTGATGAAGTTCGCCCCTGCATATATTTTTTTTTCCTGTGGAGTAAGGTCATAATGTTGCAATTCATTGCATGCGGTAAAAAGAATAATAAATTCAAAAGGTGAAATTAAAAGGCCTTCATCAAGTGCACCAGCTCCCTCCATCCACAGTAATTGAAATAAGAGTATGCTTTTTTTGGGAATCTTTGCATAATAACACTTTTGAAAACCAGTTCCAATGTCAAACCACCAAATTACATACACCTGATAACGTAAACCCTACCCCCTAACCCTTAACCCAAACTCTATCCCAAAACGTCAAATAAGGACACCAAAAGCCTCCTTTGTTGTCGTATATTGATGCTTGGTGAGGTAGTGTCACTATGTGACAATTCGGGATGAGAATGTGTTGTCTTAGCAGCACATTCCTCTCCTCACTCCATGTACAGGAGTATGTCAAGTTGATTAGGTGGATACAGGCCCCTTCTGCCATACACTGTAATGACTGTGTTGTCCAGCAGGAGGTCTAAACACTGGAAAGCACCACTGGCTGTCAGCTACTCTGCTTGGGTAGAAATGTTTGTGCTGTACCCAGCTGATGTTACCTGTCCTGACAAGTCTCTATTAAGCATCAAACCATTTCCAAATGATTATATCTTTCTTCTATTTTTTAGAACATGATGCCAGACAGCTGGAGGAGGACTTCAGAAAGGTCATGCTCATGTATTTATCCTTGCTTAATACGTATTACTCATACATACCTTGGTGGCTTATGTGGCATATATGTGAATATATTGTATTTGAACATGCTAGAGGTACGCTGCATAGATCTGCTCTTTGCATCTAAAGAGAAGTTTGTGTTGCATTTTGAGAGGAGCTATGGTTTGTCCACTCAAAGTGAAGTCGCCATGAGAATTCATCATACAGTATAAAAGTTTCTCAAGGTTTAAACTGCTAGTCACTGTATGTAACTGGGATCTCAATTTCGGCTCATTGTTGCCTGACGTTAAATGCTCCCCAGGGCCTTCGAAACAACTCTCCTGACCTGCTGTGCTAATATCTCAGCTTTCTCAACCTGAATAGAGAAAAAAATATTAATTAAAAAAAAATAAATAACTACGAAGTGTCTCATTGCTCTCACGTTTGTTAGTGACTCACTCCTATTTAGATTTTATAATTTCATTCTAATGCAAAACATCCTTCAGATGCACAGCAATTTTTTTTCTTTCTTATTGAGTAAGAAACAGCACAACATGAATAAATTTCACATAAATTTCCCCTCAGGGAAGTATACAAATTAATTACCAGGCATTGCATTGTAACTTTCCTCGCCGCCGATGTGAGTTGAGACACTAAGAGGGTAATTTGTTAAGTCATTAAGTTGCGAATAAAATTACTCTTTAGTAAAATGATCTCCCTCTCCAGGGGCTACTCAACGGAGTGGTGGCGGAGTATACAACGCCCTTCCAGATCGCCGCGCCAGTCACTGAAACTGAGGCAGCCCCACCTTGCCATCCTGCTTAGCTTATGTGGTGGAGCCTGGTCATTGCGATTGCATAATAACTAAACAGACACACGGAATTTGGCAAACTTATAAAGGACTGATGGGAGCCACACTTTGCACAGAAAGTAGCGAAGTTGCAGCAGAGCGTATAGGTCATGGGTCTTCTCCCACAGTTCAGAGACGTGCATGTTTTCCCTGCAAGAATGAGTGTGTGATTGAATAGTGTGGGAACCCTGCAATGGATTGGTGAACTACCCAGAACTGCACATGCCCTTCCCACAGTATATGTTTGGACTCAAGCCCTGCAGCCTCCCTCACAGTGAATAAACTGGGAAAATATCGTACAGCTGGATGAAGGAACAACATTAAAAAAAATTGCCCATTCATCTATACACACATGCACACACACAATGATATAAACACACCCACACACACACATGCAAGCACAACACACAACAAATAGAGGAGCTTGTGAAGTTTTGCTCTCATGCAGCTGCCGAGATGACATTAAATTGGTAGAGACTTCTTGAATGCTCGTGAGTTCGTAAAATCATCAAGAGCATTCTTTTGATCTGCTGAGCAGCTGCTTTCGCTTTCTCTCTCAGTGATTTAGAAAAACTGCAAAACCTCAGAGAAGGATCTGGACCGGCTCAAATAAGTTTTCAGTGACGTGCCTTGTGTCGCGGCACTCCACTTCCTGGCTAAATTTACTCAGTCCCTTCAAGACTCGTCTTTTTCAATTCTTTGTCCTTTGCTTCTCCCACAATTGGAAGGATGTCTTATGACCTACACATGGTTTATTACTTTACTGGTATACTAAACAACATAACTGGGCAGGTCTGAATAAACAGACTTCATTTATAAAAGTGAGTCAAACTTCTGAATTGCAGATTAGTTCGGCCCAATTAGATGAAACTGCCCCATTTCTAGGGAATGGGGTGCAACCATTTCACTAAGCATACTTCCTCATGTGGGTGACCTATTAGCACAGTAGGTAAATGCTATTGCTACGCTCTGAAAAGGTCATGTGTTCAAATCCAGTCCTAGGCCTTTTGGCTTCAAAGTTGCAAATCTGTTTACAATCCCAAACAGATACTGATTGTGACAGGCCGAAGAGGGGCCCAGGCGGGGGCAAGAACCCCAGACTCTCGGGTAAAAGTCATACGCCCTGATCACATGGAGTCCAGGGAGTCCCGATGGATAGCAGCATGCTTAAAGCACGGAGCGTGAGAGCGCCCTGGCTACCTTACCAAGGAGCCTGGCTCCTTTGGCGATGTGGTCAGCGCGTGTGGCTCTTACCTGGGAGTCAGGGATTCAAACCCCAGCCCGGGCCTTCCTTCGGCCTGCTACGTGATTCAGCGTATTACAGTGTATTTCCATGTTTGCTTGGGTTTCTCTGAAGGAGGGCATGTTGGGTTAATTCAGTGGTTCTCAAATTCGGTCCTGGCGCCCCCCTGTGTATGCTGGTTTTTGTTCCAGCCGCAACTGCAATTCTAGGATTTTAACAAGCTGTTGATTTGTTTTAATTAGGTGCATTTATGCAAATATCCACAGGTCCCTCATTGGTGAAACGCTTAACACATGGAGGTAAAACCCGACGATTTACTTGGCAAACAATGGAGTCACACCTGTTGTGTTTTCTATTGATTTTATTTGGTTCAGACAGGTTCAAGGGTTTTTATTCTCCATAGCAGAATGGATGTGTCCATCCAAATGTGACTTAAGATGGTAAATAACTACTCTAAACATGGAATGCTGCTAATTAAGACAAAGTAACAGCTTATTAAGATCTCAGAATTGCAGTTGTGGCTGGAACAAAAACCAGCATACACAGGGGGGCGCCAGGACCGAATTTGAGAACCACTGGGTTCATTGAAAACAATTGGAGACTCATGGATATGAGTGTGTGAGTGAATATTGTGTGGTCCTGGCAATGGATTGGTGAAATGTATGGAGTTTCTTCCTGCCTCTCTCCCACTGAATGCAGGACTAGGATCCGACTAATTCACCCCACCCCCAACGGTTCAAACCAGAAATGTGCAAGTTGAATCGAGGTTTGTTGCCATTGTCAGGAATGAGTCATTTGGACCCTGTACCAGTTGGACCTCTGTCCCTAACCATTTGAACCCCGTACCTTTTGGACCCCCGGCAAGTTTAATCCTTAGCCAGTTAGAATCCAGATCAGTTGAACCCCTGACTAGTTCGGTTAGAGTCTGGGGTCCAAAGAGCATGGGGTTAAACTGGGTAGGGTCTGTGGTCCAAGTGGGCAGGGGTCCAACTGATTTGGGTCCAAACGGTCTGGGGTCCAAATGGTACTGGCTCCGTTCAATTTGGGTCCAACTGGTATGGGGTCCAAACAACCTATACTTGCCATTGTCCAGTGAAAATTCATGGTTTGCTGCCCTGGTCCCATGAAAATTCAGGGTTACTGCCCTGGCCAAATGAAAATTCAGCGTTGTTGCCCTGGCCCAATGAAAATTCTTGGTTGCTACCCTGGTCCAATGAAAGTTCATAGTTTCTGCCTTGGTCCAGTTAACTTTTATGGTTGCCGGAGTCATTGAATGAATATTTCATCCCTGACTCGTAACAAAATGGAGGCTACTCTGCCTCCCGGGCCATAATAGTTTGAGTTACAGCTTATAAAGGATGAGCCAATATCAACGCACTTTATATGTTACTGTACTACTGTACTATACTACATTCATGTCACAAGTGTACAATTATTTTTGCCTAAGGTGTCTTTTTAAAGAAACAATTCAGCCAAGAATGAAAATTCTGCCGTTGTATAACCCCCATGCCAGTTGAAACACAGGTGAATTTTAAAGGATAATATATACCATTTGGAAAATAAAAACATAAATAATATCTTTTTATATAAATATATATATATATATATATATATAATAAGTTAATATAAAAAATTGAAATGAAAAAAGATAAAACTATTTCAAAGAAAGAGCAGTTTATTGCCCATTAACAAATTACATGCACATGCCTTGGCCTAGCCTACTCAAAAATGAAAACAATTGTGCATTACTAACACTTTTTGTATTGCCATTCGATAGCAGTGAACAGAGATTTTTCCATGTTCAAGAGCGGCTGGACCTCAATGGTAGCTCTGGGTTTTATTTCTACATGCATATCTATAATATATTTGAGGTCGATGCCTGTCTGTCTGTGTGTATGTACACATTTTTCTCCTACATTTCACAACCAATTATCACCAAATTTGGTGTGAATATCCACTTGGACACCAGGAAGGACTTGACGTCGCCCGATTTTTGAAAAACGGTAATGCACGCAAAAAACATGGCAATTTCACTCCGGGTAGCAGTTAGCAGCTAGTACTACATATGCGTACCTGGTAACAGCCATCCTTAAAGCATTATCTAAGAAAAAAGCCATTTTGTGACCCAAGAAAAAAAAATTGTGCTACTCAACAACTCATCATTTTCATAACTGACAAACACAAAGACTTGCCCCAAAGAGAGGCATAGATTTAGAATATTGTTTTTGACGAGTTCCAGCTGCGTTATCACTGATGGGTGAGCTCACAGTCACTGTCTTAAACACAGCTCTGCGTTTCCCTCTGCACACTCTTCGTCTGCCTCTACATCCTGTTGTTCTGTCTTTCATAACCTCAGTGAGCAGATAGACATGCCTCAGGAGAGTTAAAGTTAAGATGTCACGTGAATCTGCATTTTATTAGCTGTCCAAGTGGACACTAAAACGCATTATATAAGACAGGAACTCAACAGATGATTACACGAGAATATAAAAAATCTGAAGTCAGAAGTCTATCTTTAAATCTAACTAGTAGCAGGATCAGATTTTCATGTCTAATTTATAGATCAAAAGTAAGTAGCCGTCTGAGGATATTATACTGCACTCAAGCAAAGTACAGATGCGTAAAGCTGTCTGCTTAAAGGGGCATTGTCAGGGTCGTGCATGCCTAGTAAACTTTGCCAATTTTTTCCAAGTTTGTCGCTATTGAATGTTTCCAGATTAATGTTATATCACTCTAAAAGCTGTTAATCATAGCTGTTCTTTCTGTAGGCAAATTACTTGCTTAAGGCAAAAATTTCTGTTTAGTTTTTTCTGAAAAACCATTTTGCTTGCGCAAACTTTGAGACCTTTGTTTGTGTGTGCTGCTATGCCCAGCTATGAATACGGGAAAAAGAACTTACCATCATGGTATCTCTTCCGACGTCACTGTCCACAATCTTGGATTACATGCAGTATGTAAAAAAATTAAAGTAAGGGAAGTCATAATATAAAAAATTGTGGGTATCGCAGGGCCTTATATTCTCAGTTAAATTGCCAGAGATCAAAGTCATGTAAAACCAAGATCACAAACAGCTGAGCATATCTCATAACCTATGGGCATTCATTACACATGCTTGGCCGTGCAGTGCCCCTTTAAGTACAATAACACATATTTTTACTTTCTGTCTTTGCAGGAAGTCAGAAAGCTAACCTTATGCCTACTGATTAACTTTAACTATTACGTTGTTGTCGTTCCAGTCATCAACAGCTATACTCTCATGCCCCTGCTCAGTCAGGGCGGAAAGATTCTCCTCCACTCAGTTTATTATTCAACTGAATGGCAGCAAGCAGGTATCTGTGCTTTGCTTTCGTGCCAATTACACGTTGATTGGTGTTGTCATCCCTCTTTGGCATTACACATACAATTGGTAAACTGTGTGTGTGATGGGCGTTGGTAGTTGGACGCCAAGAGCAGTGGCCAGAAATAAAAGGAAAAACCAGCAGCGCGCTGAGAGAATAAAACAGATAGAAATCACTAGACTCGCGCGACCAACGGACCTGACGCCGTCCGTGGTAGAAAACAGGCGAGCTCGAAAAAACAACAAAAGAAAAGGGAAATAAACCAAAGATTCCCTTACTCACATACACTAATCCTGTTATGCAGCTAAGATCCTGACAATACTCTCTCTCTAAAGACCTTACCGGCTAAAGCGCCAAGGAGACAATGACACTCTAGCAACACGAGCGAGGCAGAAGAGGACCTTAAATAGAGTCCGGGTAACGTCCCCAATTAATGCCAGCTGGCCCAGGAATCCGACGGCGAGCAAAACGATATCGTCCTGGACCAGAGTAACAAAAGGAGCTCTCAAAGCTCCAAAACCATGACAGTGTGCTCTGCAACTCACAAAATCCATAAAAAATATTTGTCTTGCTGTCAAAGATATTATTTATATTCAACGGCAAGTACATCCCCGCTAACTCTGAAGTCATTCATTCATTCATCCAGCGGAGCTCCTTCTTGAGCTTTGTGTCACCTAAAACGGAAGTCAGTTTCAAACGATTTTTTAAAATGGCTCGTGAAATGTAGCATGAAAGAAGGGTAGTGGGGAGGGGAAGGGGGTATGTGCATTCTGGCTCCGAAAACAGTAAACCTTGTGTGCCCAAAATGAAAGGAATATGCGTAATGCGTTCAGGCTGCCTGCCACAAAAGCAGATATAAAGACTGACTCACGCCGTTAGCGCAGATATCCTCTTGTCACCACAACACAAGGGGCCATTCGCAGCTCCTAACAAAGAGAGAAATGGCAAACGGAAGTGAAATGTCAGTGTGGATGTCGTGCTGGAGTTTTCCAACAAGGATGAAGGAAAGATAAATATTTATCACAGGCATACTGAGAAGTAATAGCATCACCTGAGAGTGTTGATAGCTTCAAATACAAAATGTATAAACAAACAAACAAATAAATAAATGCGTCTCAGGAAGCCATAACAGAGCCCAGCACACCAAAACACTCTGGAGTCCCTAAAAAATGCTCAAATTTAGACTTTTTCTACGCTTAATGTTTGTGATAAACTGTCAGCACAAAGTTCGACCATTGTGCAAGCGTAGAGTTGGCGATCAGACTGAGCACCACTGGGACCGCTCGGCCTTAGGTGTTGAATGAAACATGAGCTTCTGAGAACTTCAATGCTCACATGCAAAGGTTAGCTGTATATACCGCTGCGCGAACCGGCTGCTTATTACATTTCATATCTGACTCAAACTTCATAACTAGTGAAAATACTAAATTGAAAAAGAGTGCCCAGAGCAACAATAATTTTACATTTCATTGTTCCTTCATTTCTATGCTTCAGACACTGTCTTCCCTACCATGATTCTGATGCGCCTAGAATACGAAATCCAAAGTTATTTTTTTAAAAGGAGAAAACTTTTATTTTGTAAATTGTGAACTACTACGAATGAATTAATTTGCTTCCATTTACAGCTTGTTTCGGCATGTAATTGCAAAATACTGTTGATTACTGAAAATTCAAAACTTTTTGAACATACTGCATGTATATTGATGCTCACTAAGGTGCATTAAAAATGTAATTTAAAGTACACAGACCTCAAATCAAATACAGTACATAGTTGCCTTTATTTATGAAGGGAGTAATTTCTACTTTTCTCTGTTTCTCAAGGTCAACTTTATTTATATGGCACATTTAAACAACCAAAGTCTGCCAAAGTGCTGTACAAACTACAAAGCACTAAAGTATTGAAATACAACCATAGAAATAGAAAAATACACTGTAAGAGTGCACAGTACACAAGAAATATTAAAGTGTAACAATGTAACAATAAGCTCAAAAATCAATAAAACAGTCCATTTATCGGCAATGTTCGGCTCAACATGAATCAAAAGCCAACGAGAATAGATGAGTCTTCAACAATGACTTAAACATCCATTTATCAGTCTGATTTCATAACCCATGTACACCATAATAACAAAATAATATTATTGCATGAAATGACTTGAAATAAAACACCATAAGACAAAGATCTAAACTGTATCATTTAGTCAGTTAGTATTTGCATACTGTTGGTCTCATATTCCAAATATCTTAATATCTACAATCTGGCCAGCAGCTGTCATCAATATGATTCTGAACTCTGGTTTCTACCTTTGGATAACTTCCCTTTCTCTTGGTCCTTAAGGCAACATCATTCTAAACGAATTTGTTCTACTCTTCTATTGTTTTAGGACCAGCCTCAATTTTGCAGTTGCACCCAAACAAAATACTGACTGAACTTCAAAACCTCACATAACGCTCTGGGGCTCTTTGGTGTGGATTAGAGTCGTCCAATCTTATCCAATAAAGTGCCGATGCGGGCGCAGGTTTTCGTTCTACCGTATCACATCTACATTTGATGTGCATTCATTCAGTGTTTGTTGTGTTCTGTGGTCTGTGTGTTGGTTAGTCAGTTTTAGGTTTTTATTATTTTTGTGATGTTGGTTTTTAGTCCATGTCTTATTGTTTCACATTTCATTCCTTTCCCGTGTTAGTCCAGTCCACATTTTACCCATGTACTGTCTTTGCTTTCTCCCCGGTCATTGTTTGAAGCAGTTGCTGTCTTAATTGACTGTGACACTGTTTCGGGTGATATACTGGATTCTGGGTTTCAGCCTTCCTTCTGTTCTCGTTTTCTAGTTTGCCCTTGCTTTCCTATATGAACTAACTATTACTAACAGTTTGTTGTTTTTCTAAAATTACTAACCATACGAATATTGTATATAATACTAACCTACTAACGAGCACCCGGGATTGTATAGCTGCACTTACTAATTGACTAATGATCTCTCAGCAGTCGCCCTGTTCTAGTCTCTGCCCCTTGCTTTACTGTTCACTGGCTTTGCTAAGTTTTCTTGCAGAACCTCTGCTTTCTCATTATCTATTCTGGCTCTTATTCTGTACACTTAGGAGTCTTTTTATCCAGTTTATTTATCCTATCTTTGGAATTGTCTTGTGATCCTCGTCTGTGGGTTAATGTTTCTTTTTCATGTAATTAGGTTTCCCGTATGTTCCACCCCTTCTTAATTATATTAAGTTCCTGCACCTGTGTGTCCGTGCCCCTGCCCTATATCAGTCTCCCTGCAGCAAGCCAGTTCAGATCTGACTTCGCTCTTGCCTGCGTCACACCACTCCCTGCCCTGTGCACTTTCCCTCTGGTCCCCTCATCTCTTCTGTGTGTTCTTCAGCCGCATTCCCAGCCCAGCCTTCAGCCCCTGGTGCCCCCTGTCTTCGGAGCCCTGTGTGCCACCTGTCCTGTGCCCAGTGTGCCAGTCCCCTTCGCCGTCTCCAGTGCCCTGTGTGCCAGTCCCCTTCGTCGTCTTCCGAGCCCTGTGTGCCACCTGCCCTGTGCCCAGTGTGCCAGTCCCCCTTGCCGTCTCCAGCGCCCAGTGTGCTGGCCGCCTTTGCCGTCTCCAGCGCCCAGTGTGCCGGCCGGCTTCCAAGCCAGCATTCCTGCCGTCCTGTCTGCCCCCCTCCTGATGCTCTCCCTGACCCTTCTCTCGGCCAGCTCTGCTTCCCGAGTTAGCCATCTGCCAGCTGTGCCCACTGTCTCATCTTGTGCCTGCCCGCTCCCTTTTCCAAGTGTCCCCTAGCTCCCTTTCCCGAGTGTCCCCTAGTCCTGTTCTAAGGTGTCCCGAGTCTGCCCCTTGTTTTCTGGTTTTTGGATTCCTGAGTTCTCCCTCCTTCAGTGCTGTAGCACGGTGTTTCCATTGGCCGGTGTGCCCCTTTTTTTTCCCTCCCTGTCTGGTTCCCTGTTTATTTAATAAATTATTATTTTGGATCCCCGCATCTGGCGTCTCTCCCTTTTGTTCTCCAGTTCCCTTTGTTTCCGAGCATTCCCGAGAGTTCCTAGTGTTTTCCTTCCTTACTGTAACAGTCTTGAGTGAAAAGCAAGATTAGTCAATAAGTTGAATCAAGCATCCAAGTGCTACGCAAAACCAAAAACAAGCACCCACAAGCCCCTCTGTAACACCAACAATGACAGCTACAGTATCCTGACTTAAACCCATTCTGTGCATCCTTAAAGGTGTAAAATAAAAACTGTGAAGTACCATGTGTAAAATTCACCTTTACCTCAACCCCTATCAAATATATTTTCATTTATGTTAAATGTCTATTTTTTTCTCTAACTCTAACTATTTAAATTCCTTTTGCCATACCACTCCAGGATTCTCACATTGGTCTTTTGAATTTTTGCACAACTGTTCACTGCACTCCGAGGCAGTCACCACTGAATATTCCTCCGCATTGTGCTTCTTTTTTTTTTTTTTTAAACCATAGTAGGAATACATGCATTTGAAATGCAGTGTCAGAGCAACATGTGCCTCAGTACACCACTAGACTTGACTTGAAATTTATATTTATATGTACATTGTGGACTCTCTGGCTTCTTGAAAATATTCTGTAACATTTTCACCCCAGTATCTCACATGATTAAATACGATTTATTTTTATGCAAGTCTCCGTGTGTGTGTGTGTGGGTGTGTATACACCGCATTGGCCAAATTCAGATGGAACACAAATTGCTTTACTCTTTATGAATTCACCAAATAATAAGGGCATACTTTAATCAATTTAAGAAAACATAACAATTCACTTTTGATGATATAAGAATGAAATATCATACTTCCACTGAACAAAAATATAAACATCCCATGTCTAATTTTTGAGTTTTTATTAACAAAAAACTGGAACCAGGATTCGTCTGTGAATAGCACCAGCGTGCCAAGGGCAATCAAACGTGTGCAAGTCGGTTCCCACTCCGGACAGCGGTGAGATCCAGACCACGGTGAGGACGCTGAGCGTGCGAGTTGGCTTCTCGCAGGCGGTTACGGACTGTCTGTGGTGTGATGCGTCTGTTGTGCAGACCAACGCTCTCATCCGCTGTGCGTGTCGCTAATCTAAGCCGATCCCGCAGGTGGAAGAGCTGGATCTAGCGATCTTGTGCTGGTTTGGTCACACGTGGCCAACGTGGATGAGGTAGATTTGCAGTCTGTCGGAAACAAACTCCTAAATGGCCTATCGTCCGATAGTTAACATTCAGCTGCACAGCGACCGCTCTGGTGGACATCCCTGCATCCAGAATGCCAATGGCACGTCCCCACATGACCTGAGATATCTGAGGAATGAAGACTTTTGACAAAATTTGACATTTTGGGGTGGCCTTTTATTGTCCCCAGTATAAGGAGTGTCTGGGTACTGCTCATTCTGTCTGATCACCGTCTGGAAATGCCACACCCATGTACTGAGTGAAATCACTGCATCACTGAGCAAATGCTCACTGACAGAGAGATGGATTAAAAAATGGTACACAAATCAAGAGAAATATCCCTATTGTACAAGAAAAAGTCAGCATATGCTCACTTAGAGTTGTTAACTCCATGTGGCATCAATATTTGACATGGGGCGTTTATATTTTTGTTCAGTATAATTATCTGGCAGGTCCGCACATTTGATAAGCCCATGAAACACAAAAATACATCAATATATGACCATACTGACTAGCCCTGCAAAAACATGCGCCTCAGCACTGTTTGATTTCTTTGATGACATTTTCAATCTTAAAATAATATAAAAATATACAGTACAGGCAAAAGTTTGGACACACCTTCTCATTCAATGCGTTTTCTTTATTTTCATGAATATTTACATTGTAGATTCTCACTGAAGGCATCAAAACTATGAATGAACACGTGGAATTATGTACTTAACAACAAAGTGTGAAATACCTGTAACTGAAAACATGTCTTATATTCTAGTTTCTTCAAAGTAGCCACCCTTTGCTCTGATTACTGCTTTGCACACTCTTGGCATTCTCTTGATGAGCTTCAAGAGGTCGTCACCTGAAATGGTTTTCACTTCACAGGTGTGCCTTGTCAGGGTTAATTAGTGGAATTTCTTGCCTTATCAATGGGGTTGGGACCATCAGTTGTGTTGTGCAGAAGTCAGGTTGATACACAGCCGACAGCCCTATTGGACAACTGTTAGATACATACATAATTCCACATGTGTTCATTCATAGTTTTGATGCCTTCAGTGAGAATCTACAATGTAAATAGTCATGAAAATAAAGGAAACGCATTGAATGAGAAGGTGTGTCCAAACTTTTGGCCTGTACTGTATGTACTTGTTGACATTGACAACCATTTTGTTTTTTTTCCAGTCTTTGTAATGCTCTGCTTGTGACTCACAATTTTCACCCTGTGTTTTGATTTTCAGATTGACAGTAATTTCATAACCACATACAAAATAGAGAGTTGTCTGTGACAGATGCTTCACACTGTTTTTGTCTCTTCCGCAGGGAAACAGACAGTTTTGAAAGAATATTGGAACAGAAGAGGTGATGCTCGTCCTTAGTGGTGCAGCCAATAATTTTTTATTTTTTAATTTTTTGCAGAAGTATGCAGTTTGCCTGACAAATGCGTTCCGAAAGTTTTGCAAGTGTTCTGACTTGGATTATTACTTGGATTTGGATTATTTCACGTAAATAATCAAAGAAAAACACATTCTTTCATTGCCAGTAAAAAAAAAGTGCACATATTTATTTCAGTCATGCTCCTTGCTGTACCAGGTTTAAATGATTTAAGGCTCAGAAATGATTCAATTCTCAAAAATAAAGAAGTTGATATTTGGCAGCTCACACCAGTCATGGACTACACTGCCAAACCGCAGGTCCTCAGAAAGACGTAAAAAGCTATTTTATCTACAGGATTATTTCTGTTGTTGGAAAGCTTTTCTCAGATGACTCATTGGGCAGGTGAAAATCCATTCACCTTATTTTGGAACTCTAACTGGCCCTCTTTCTTTGAGAGTCATTATTTATTTCCAGTCTTGTTTGAGAGACCTTACGTTGCTACCCACCTTCCTAACCTTTTCATAACCGATAACAGTCAAAAAATAGAGGCCTTACTTGCGTTGTTCATCAACAGAACTTGAACTTAAGCCTTCAATTAGTCTCGCCTGCTCTCTCTGGTAACCACCTCGTCTTACGTAGAGGATATAACCCCATGTTTAGGGCGTGTTGTCCGATGGGCAGCAGCCCTGCAGGGATGGCGTCATTTCGAGTGAGGTTGGCCACTAGTAGCTTGAGAAAACATTGTCTGGGGCCGTCCACACGCAAAAATATTTGCACAAATTCCATGGCTCACTCTGATGGTGCGCCAGGCTGGGTGAACCAGACTGCAGTCAGTGCCACGCTTTTTACTCTGAGGTCGGAGAATATAGCTGGCCTGAATATACATGGCCAACCACGAGTCATTTATTTTGTGGTACAACATAAACGACACCAAAAAAAGAAATTTGAGCAAAATCTCTCGGGGGATTTAAAAAAAAAAAGAAGAAAAAAATGATGGTGGTGACATGATTGTTGACATTTGCTGAGGCAGAACAACCAGAGGAATAAATAATTTGATAGTGCTTTTGACTTTATCATAATTTTATTTAAAATTATTATTTTATTTTATTTTTATTTAATTCACTTTAATTGAACTTTCTTTAACCACTTACATTTCTCTTGTGTTGTCCTGAATGTTTTATATTGTTTTTGGCCAGGAAAATTCAATTTTACTTTCAGGTAAAAGGCAAAATAAAAATGTAGAAATTATTCATTTATTTAGTTTTAAAATGTATTTTTAAATAATTGGGATAGCTTGAGAAAACATTTGAATTTGAATTTAATGTTGTATCAGCATTTTAAACACTTTCCCATCAGGGTATATATCACCATTACTATTTGAGTGATGTGTTTGTCTCCCTCTGTCAGCAGTGCGTGACGCACAACATACGTCACTCATCAAACGTCATTACGTTACTGTGAGATGAATGCAGGCCTTATCATTTCTCTTCACTTTACGCAGGCTCAATTCAGCCTCGCTTCGTTTCACACAGCCACACCGCAAGTTTGCAGTGCTGGCTTCAGTTAGTCTGGAGCGAACTCAAAAGACAAGGCGATCTTTCGCTACAAATCCGAGCACGTTATGAGATTAACTATGAACACCCCAGCAAAGTCAACCGCATTCTCTAGAGAAATGCTTGCATCGGCTTCACTCACAAAATGTGATGCCACCCTTCTTCTGTACACAGGGCTGTTGCAAGAAATTCTGGGCCCCCTGACAGAATATCAGTGTGGGCCCCCGCCCCCAGTTTTGTATCATGATGTTATTCTTTATTTTATTCTTTTATTTCTCAGTTTTTTTTGGCATTGCCTGATGGAGTACACCGAATTTTTCCCCTTTTTATGATTAACAACTCAAAATTGAGTCAGAGTATCATTATAAAAATTAGGAATTATTAGTTCTTATTCACATTCATTCACTCACCATCAAAAACTCACCATTTTATCTGGAGGTTTAACACATGGCTACGGCAGCTGCCGGATAGCTCATTCGGTTAAGGCACTGCATTGCAGTGCAGAAGTGACTATCACGTTGCAGGTTCGAGCCTCGGATGTACCAATTGGCAGTGGTCAGCATCTTTTTCCGAGTAGCGCACAATTGGCTATTGCACTAACTGCCGGGAAAGGGAAATAAATAAATTGCTTTGTTTGTTGCTCAAGCGCCTCCTGTTGGCCAGACGGGCGCTCGTCAGGAAGATACTAAGCCTGGTCATGCCCGGGTATCCTCTGCCCTCGTTTTGAACTTGCAAAGATTCAACCAAAGAGTGTATAAGAAGCAGTAGCTGACAGGCACGTGCTTCAGAGGTGAGCCGTGAACTGTCTTCACTCTACTGAATTGGCAACAGGGGGTCCCAAAAGAGCAAGCCTTGTACATTGTTTACCGAATGGGCATTCCAGATTTGGGTGGGATTGTAGATGCCAAATTTAATTTCAAAAAACATGTGGCTATGAACCTGGTGTAGGAAAGAGGGGTATAAGTTTATGGGAACTGGAACTACTTCTGGGACAGGGGTGACCTGTTCTAGCCGGATGAGCCACACCTGAACCAGAGGGGTCAACGCATGTTGAGGGTAGCACAGAGTTATTTAAAGCTATGGTTGGTAAGAGCTGGCAAGATTTGAAAGTGGCACCTCCTATAAGCTCCACCCCCTCCCGTCAGTGCTCCATCCAAAGCCACGCCCCCACAAACTTGAACGTGCATCTGACAGTAGGACTCAGTAGGGCATAGGAGAGCCAACTCAGCCATTTCAACACATTTTGGACATCAAATAAAAATGTTAGTCATGTCAGTAATCAGAAAAGAAACTGGAAGGAAGTAAACAAGAATCGAAGGAATATTTTAAACACCGGAATTCATTTAAATCACCCGAAGTCAGTGGGCACGCAGACAGGGAAGACGGACTGAACCATCTAGATCATAAGACAGGGGAGACAAGTGCAATAGAACTGAGAAATGGAACGAACTAAAAACCTTAGTATTACAATAACCAAAAAGAATATATAAAAGACAAAATCATGAACACAGAATATGAACATAAACATGACATGATAAACATGACAAAAAACCATAACCATGACAGGCAGGGATTTTTCAGAGCTTTAACAGTCCTGTAGCCGACACAGAGGTCTGATTCTTTTCATTCCTTTTTCTGAATACATAATGTATTGACTACTCTCAGGATAGATCATGGACCATTTCACCCAGTACACCAAAAAGTGTTTCTGTACAGGTTTACCAACTATACCTTTAAACTAGGGACCTGGGGGGCAGAGAGGTTAGTGAGTGTTACACATAGGGAAATGCAGACTGCCCCGATGTATGCAGTAACACTCATTATGAGGATGGAGGAACGTGTCCGGCTGCTACCGGATTTTTTGACAGCATACTATAATAGCTGGCGAATGATAACCTTACCGATCTTTTCTTTGGATGATGCAGTTAATAACTGAGCAATGTCGTTCTTGCCTGGTGATTATTTACACAGCTGACCGTGTGTTACATTAACGTAACGTTACCAGCTCAATAACCAGCCTAAACAGGAAACATAGCAAATGCTAGTTAAATGCTCTCTTTTTTCTTTGAAAAGAATTTTGGAAGGATCTGGACCCCTGCTTTGCTCCCGCTGTCCTCACTCTATTCTTTTCTGGTGTCCAGATTTGTGTGTGTATTTTTTTTGTACATAATATTCACAAGGACGGTACTCCCTGTTTGCTGCCTTAGTTCACAACCTCGCCAGCAAAAACACTCGGACAATTTTCCAAGACAAGCAGGAAGCATGGACCAAACCATTTTTTAAGAAGAGGGTCACTGAAATGTATTTAATCAATATTGCATGCCTTAATGGTTTTGTTTAAACTCTGATTAGTATGAATATTAGGTAAATCCATGCAGAATAATTGTCAAGGCGGCTACTGCTTTTTTTGGGCCCTAATGGACTGTAGGCCCTTAGAATTGTCATCACCTTTCTCCCCTATACAACAGGGCGCTGTCTGTACATGACAATACGAATACGTGCACAAGCCCAAGTATCATAGAAGTAAAGCCAAGTGATCTTTCGCTACAAATCCTAGCACATTATGAGATTAACTATGAATACCCCGGCTAACTTCACCGCATTCGGTATCATAGAAGTAAAGCCAAGGATCTTTCGCTACAAATCCGAGCACACATTCGCTAGTATATATATCGAATACTACATTGCTGACAGGGTATCCCCAAGTGAAGCATTTGTTCCAGGATCGTATACACCCGGAAGTTAAATTCGCACGTACACTCCCATTCATTTTCGCCTACTGCAAAATGATATTTTCAAAAACACTTGCGCGTGAGTCGGGGTGATTTTGGTATCGCTGTGCAGAGCAACATATTCTTTCTTCAACCCCTTTCTGCAGATGCAGACGCTTACGTCAATGGAACTATAAATTTAAGCACGCAGTTACTGTACTCAACCACTAGATAGCAGAAGAAATAATCTATTGTTGAGGTTGTAATTTTTCAACTTTTGCAGCAAAATTCCCTGCAGACTTAACCCTCCTAAAGGGGGCAATTTTTAAAATATATGGTGGTGAATTACGTCACACACGCAATGCATAGCAATAATAGTTTTTTTTATAAAATTAACAGATCCAAGGGAAAACTTGAAAAACCTGAGATTATAAATTAACACCATACCTTCCATGCTTGGAGGGCATAACTTCCTCAGTCCCACAAATAGAATCTGTTTTATAGCCAAATATGTATGTCACACACATAATGTAACGTTACATATGTGACCAAAGTGCAAAGCCTATGCTATGACAGGACATTAATGACCTGTTTCCTTTATCTTTAGACTAATAAAGGTTTATTTCACACTTCTGTCAAAAGGTAGTCGAGGTTATCTCTATCTAGAACAACAACAATGACAACTAAAGCCTTCAACATGAGGGTCAGCCACCCCATCATTTGACCTAAATATTTTGCCAGATTTTTGCAACTATGATGTGTATGCCCATGTGTAAAGCAGGAAAGAATTTAAATGTGATATCGTGGAATATGTAATGTTCAGAAAGTAATGTGAAAATGCTCTTAGTTGGATTAAATTAACCCCTTTGTGCTTAAAGCCAAATATGACTCTTTATGCGTTACCGTATTCGATGCTTTATAATTCAAGATTTAAGCTTCATAAAGAGGAAAAGTGTGCCTCAACTCAGAAAAGACACTTACAGTATTTAGAATTACATTGTATTTCAGTATTTTCATGATTTTGGGAGAGAAAATGGGCTGCAAACTTTAAAAATCTTCATGAGAATTCACCATTGAAATTGCAAAAAAAAATACTGAGAATTGAAAAACTGCTGGGGCTTAAATCAATAAATTTCTGGGATCATAAACTCCTTGACCACAAGTAGAATTCATCTTCAAAATTACATTCTAGATTACCTACATGCTATTAGCCAAAATATAAAGCTATCCAATTGGCTCCCCAAAGTCTGAGATCCCTCAAAATGGTTCGAGGTCAAATGGGTGATTCTCGCGTTACATGTGCGACATTTGGAAGGTATTCTTGAAGCCAAATTTTGCTTCTTTGCAAAGGGGTTAAATATGTGCATTTTTGAAGGCTGGAAAGCGGCACACTTACTAAAGCAAAGATCAAAATGTTACTCGGTTTCAACGTTAAAGTGCGAGCAGAAAAGTTCAGTTAAGGTGACCGAGGCTTTTAATGACCCTCTGATAAGATGATTGCTTCATATGGCTAATGCCAACGTCCTTAAAAGGAAGCGCTAGTACTGTATATATTTCAAGCTGCCTGCTATGATGTTCATTGATCTTTCTATACCTATTTTTGTTGAAACTATTGCAACCGCACCCCTCACCAGTGAAAATGATGACAGTGAAAATGATGACTGCCGGAATATCTCCTCCATGGCAGGGGAAGTCATAATTGACAAAAAAACTAGTCAATGGCGGGGAAACTGTTGTCAAAAAGCGCAAAGACATTAATTTGAAATTGTTTCGCCATATTCCTTTGGTCTTGAAACATTTGGTGACTTTGACAGATATGCACTCGTTTACCAAAAGACGGCATAATAATACCACAAATTGGCCACAACCCTCTTGACTGCTGCTGTTGAGCGATTATAGGTTTGAACGGACCTGCTCAGAAGGAAAATGAAGGATTAAAATGATCTCTCTGCTTTAACTCAGATTTCAGCTGAAGGTGAAAAGGAGGTGCTGAGTAGGGTTGACAGATTTATGTTTTTTATCGACCCTTGGCAACATGCTAATGACGGGTGAGGCAGAGGGACGGATGACATGCCATGAGGGGAGTGGATGGTGAGGTGTGGCGGGATACCAATTGAAACAGTTAAGAAAACATATCAGAGAGTGAGAGGGTGGTTGAGATTCAGGCAAATTTGAAACTATGAAAAAAAAAAATAATTTTAACAGAAGGTCACGAGAGTATTGATTACTCGGACAGGACAGTACATTGGCTTGGGACCACAAACTGGTACCTGCATGTGTGTTTCATTTGAAAGCTACACGCTGTTGAGCTAAACTAGGCATCTGGCAACTTCCCAGAGTTTTTGTGCTACGTCACTGCAGACGCAATCAGTCCGCTGATTGTCGCAGGGAAATCAGCATCCACTTAACTGAACGACTTCTACAATCAATGGTAACATGGAAGAGATGAGTGATCACCTTGCCACTGCACTTGTCACGGGGACTGCTTTAGTATGCATGCAGGAGTAAGACACATTAGAGTCCATAAGTATTTGTACAATGACATATTTTTTATTGCTCAGTAATCCAGCATATTGGAAAATGATGAATACAAAGATGAAAAATAGACCATGTGCTGTAATTTGCTGGTAATACCATCCATATTGTGTGAACCATGAAGGAATTCCAATATCCAAATACTTACACACTGCATTACACCATGCGGTGAAGTGTTTTGATAACAATGACAAAGTACCAGAAAAGTACTGTGTACCTGCAACGATTTATGAGAGGGATTTACTGTGCAGTGAGAGTTGATATACGGTAAATGCACACATTCATCCATCACTTGCAAAAAGAAGTTCCATTTTAATGCACCCCAAGTATATTGGCTGTAGAATGAAATCTTCAATATTACTTCCCCACATTCTCTAAAACAGGTTTGCGAACTGTACTAAAATAGAAAAAGCTGCTAATCTGTTCCTTCGGCAGATTTGCTTATGCGCGATTATGTTGTGTAAGAGGGTAGGTGACTATCCAGCAGTAAAATGGATGCAATGTAGAAATGCTTTAAAAGGTCAATAGAAGTATTTCAGTCCGGATAAGAGCTTCTTTAAAATGGCAGTAAGATAGACATCAAACTTTTTAAAAGCTGAGCTTCTTTGCTCAATCTAAATGAAATCATCGCAAAACTGGAAATGGCTTTTGGGTTTATCCCGAAACGAATCAGCAGAGGTCCTTCAAATGATTCCCACCTTTAGCAGCAGTGTGGCGATGTTACTGCGTCGAAACCATGACATGGCGCAAACAAAACATTTTTGATGCCAGTATTCGCTAGCTGTTTGCCCGTTTCCTCCAGGTTTTTTTTTTTAAGGGTAAATGAGTTCAGGACCTATGCAGTTTGGTGACTAAAAAACTAGTTGTCACTTAATCCGTCAAAAGACAATTTGTCTCCATTGGCTTATCAATGGAAGGAAATTATTTGTATACTTGCTGAAGTCTTGATACCCACCACAGATAAACAGTCCATTCAAAAATGTGTTACTTGACTTAAGGAGGAATTGTAGTTACTTTATTGTAATTTTTCATTTATTTGGGAAAAGAATACCAGAGTGATAAGAGGGTTTAGTGCTTTAAATGTATAGCAAGACATGTTGGCCATGATTTGGGGTGTAGGGATGGGTGTTAAAGGACAAAGGCATGGGGGAGTTGGGTGTGCTTGTGATTAGAGAGGAGGAGAAACATATACTTGTGGACTGGAGAAAAGTATGCCCTGGAATCCAGACAGAAGGGGGGAAACTGGGTTTTGGGTAGATGTTTGTATCGGAGTTTCTGCCTCACAGCGAGCAGCAACAGTCCGCTTAGCTACGTAATAACAGGTTATGAGCGGTTCAAGTGTTTCCTGAGTGCAAATTGCCCACTGTGATTTTAAGACTGTCTGAAAGCTGTCATATCACATACCACACTGCTTGAAATGAGCTGCGAGTTACTCTACAGTGGTATTGGAACATAACCAGGTCTGGAAAAGGCAGCTTTCTCTTTCCTGGTAGATTTGTATGTGGCTGCATACGGGACCAGACAAAATTGCGCAGGCCAAGTGATATTACAGTGGCATGTGTTTAAATTACAGCCCCTGCAGAAATCTTATCCCAGTGTAATGCGCCTGTAATTACAGACATAGATACAGACAAATTATCAAAGAAAGAACATAATAATTTCTGGAGCCGATGGATAAAAGAACTGGGGAAAGTTCACAAGGAGTCAAGATAAAAAGGTATGAAGATATAAGATCAGAAATAATGAGATTAAACATTCAAATGCTGATTTATAAATCAGATAGTAGCTCCAGCTGTGCAAAGTTATATAATAGTAACAGCTATTTTGTGACATACCTGTTCAGACATAAGTCACTGCGTATGCAAAAAGACCAACAGCCGTGAATATGTGTGCCAATTTGACTGATTGTTATTTTTATTACATAGCAATGTATTGTTATTGTTTTCATGTCAGGTACTACATATTCTACCGGAGGGATTGCACTTGATTAATTTTCTTCATGAATAAATTCTTAATGAAAATTTGTGTCCTTAACATTTAAATAATTAGCACCAAACCATTTTCTACAAGCAATAAGCCCTGCGAGGCCATCATTTATAGTAATTTTTGAACAGCAAAGGGAGTTTTAGGTACTCCACTCCACATTGTGCCAAACAACACCCTTTAGCTGTTCTAAAATCATTGTAAACCGCAGCCTCTTGAGGCTTATTGGTTTGATAACAATCTTTAGAGCCCACTGTCATCCCGACTCATCACATAGTGATGCTCCCTGACCAAGTGTCAATATGCAATGAGAAAAGAGGCTTTCGGTGTCCTTATTTGATGCCAGTTTGAAATTAATCCTACCCACGAAACCCTGAGGCTCACCCTGAACCCTAACCCTAAATGTCAAATAAAGATGCCAAAAGCCTCCTTTTTCATTTGTAATGCGAATAGAAGACACTAGATGGCACAATTGACCTTTCTTATGTTAAGCCCAGACTGGAGCTAGGTTTGGGCATGTCTTGGGCATGTCTGGGACAAGTCCCAGAGAATTAAAAAATAGAGGTCTAAATGTGGGAGGGGTCTGCAAAAGAGCTTATAAGGAGGAAAATTGAGGGAGTGGAATAGTAGGAGAAATTGCAAGGGGAAGGATACATTTGACCAGACCTGTCATTTTTTTTCATGACCTGTGAAGCTTTTTGTGGATTTTTGCCTGTGTTGGAGTATTTTCCTCACCCAGGACATCACCAAACAACCCCACCAAAGGGACTGTAAATATTTTTGTTCTTGTATTTATCAATCTTGGTCAGTAGACTAGATAGTAGATGAGTTAAGTGTTTGTTTAATTAAACCTGTTTAAGTTTTAAAATTTTGTCTGTCATCCCTTGCTGTCATATATGTTATAACAAATTGGGGCCATAACACATTGTACATCGATGCTTGGTCAGGTAGTGTCACTACCATTGCCTCTATTGATTCACAAAACTAAAAGCGATTTTGTATTTAATATACAAATGATACAGCAACATGGGAGACACCCCGGCTACACAAGAGCATAAGAAATAAACTAACAAAGCGTCAGAGCCAGAGTGCACATCATCAATAATACCGATCCAGCAGTCAGCATTAAATGCCTGCTTTTCAACTGACACTGCCTACCACTCATATTGAATTGACAGAATTGACACCAAAAGTCAAATAAGGAAAACCGCAGATGTGAGGCTTTGTTGGGAGTTGCAGGACAAATCGCATGCAAAAAAAAAGTGACTATTCGCACTTATTTAGGCCTAAGTGCGTCCAAGCACAAAAATTGATTGAAATTCGCATCAGACGCACTTATAAGTGTGGCCAAGATGCACATTGCTCCTTTGCCCCAATTTATTTTAAGTGTGTCCAAAGCCAATTTTCTTTTCTTGGCCAAACTTATTTTTTAAGCTGGAGCCAAGGAGAAATTTCAGCATTGGCCACACGTATAAGTGTGAGTATCATCGGTCATAAAAAAAAACACAATTCAAACAAAAACCAAGAATCACCCATTCCATAAGTCCATAAGCAAAACCAATAGGCTTAATAGCATACATTTAGATCATTAGATTGCTGATGATGTCATATTTACACTTTACCCAAAGTGAAGCACCTGGCCGCTAAATTGATGAAACCAACTTTTTCATTAAAATGAATGGTTTCCTATGAGGCCAATTTTAAATAAGTTAACAGAGGTTTAAAATGGCAAGATGTGCGACTGCATTTTGCAACAATATTCATTTGAAGGGCTGTAATAAAAAGTTTCATGTGCCAGTTATGGTAGATATGCAAATTTATTCATTTAAAGCTATTCTTACCTTTCTGGCATTTTCTCACCTTTTTTTGTAATTTTAAAATGCTCCTAATAAGCATATGGCACACTAAAATGTAAAAGAAATCCACCAGGTGTTGAAAATGATCAATATTCAATTCTCAAATATTTCTGATAAAAGTCTGACCAATCATTTTCTTCAGTCCGAAGCCTGCCAATAAAACAGCTGCAACTAATTTAATGACTAACGTTATTGGGACGATTCTGGTGAGGAAAGACGTTGACGGCAGTTTTTGCAAGAAAATATGTATGAATTCTGCCGAAAAATGACGCATCTAATTGTAATCAAATAGGCGCTGGAATGCTATAATTACTTCTATGATAACGTTAATAGTAGTTCGTCAGACGTTACGAGGGCATTTTATTTTATACCACATGTAGAATTGAATAATATGTAATTACTGTTGGCTAGTTTTCACTAACCGGTGCCTCTGAATCTGACTCCATTGCCCCGTTTCAAGACGCTTTCGCACCGGACACGAAACTAATTTTTCGCATGACAGATAAGGCCTGGAATATACTTGCAGCGTGACTGAATGGACGCGTACACAGTGTGCTTTAGGAGTGGACACACTTTCTGCAGCACAACGCATCCAAAACGCATAGTATTGGAGGTCTCCACTAGAGGCAGACAGTAGCATATCGGACCCTGATTTCGCGAAAACGGCGGGCGGTATTGCTCGGACCTCACATACACTGTCATAATGGATTCATTCGCACAAGTGCCTCTCGCGGTCATGTCAATACTGCATCTCGCGCACGCGGCACGTTACCTCGCGTCGAGATGAGCGACCTCTACGCTCACGAACGTAGAATACGCGTGGCAGCCATGATGCGTAAGTGCACACGTCGTGAGCAGCAAGTATATTCCAGGCCTTACAGTCAAAGACAATGCAAAGACGCGAATCTCGCAGGTATTTGCGTCTTTGCATTGACTTTAAATGTATATAATCTGTCGTAAAGTCAATGCACAGACGCGAATACGCACAAGAGTCACGTCTATACATTGTCTTTGACTGTAATCTGTCGTGAGAAAATTTGTTTCGCGTCCGCTGCGAAAGCAGCTTCATGCTCACTTTCTCACCGCACGCGTCAGGGGAGGAGGGGAGCCTCTGAGGTCAGGCAGGGGGAAGAAGGTCGGACTTTGAAGGGAGGCGGAGTTGTTCATGTTCAAATTTTTACTAAGTGCTGTGCCACATGCCAGTAAGGTAAGAATTGCTTTAATGGAGAAAATCGTGTTTGCGTGCAAGCCATCAGCCATCCCATGGGCTTGAATATACCGCTGACTAAAAGCAAATGCTGGCAATTGTTAACGTTCACCAGCTAAGTAGCTACCTTGGTAACCTTACCGTAGCGGAGATTACATTGACGGTAAGGAAGGCTCGACAGTTACAAGTCAGGAGAAAGAACTTTTCGCCATCCCCTTGATCAGAGCTGTGCAGTGATCATTTTGATGAGCAGCGTTTTGAAAGGTGAAACTTGTTAGAGTCTCTAGACTTGACTAGTGCCTCCGTTGAACAACATTGCACAGCCATATGATTCAATATAAACAATTCGGTTCACGCTAAATATGCTCAACCCGGGTACAATGAACCGAAGAAACACCGATACCAAAATAACACCGACTCACACGCAAGTGTTTCTGAAAATGTGATTTTAAAGTAGGCTAAAACAAATGTGTGTGTGTGGGAGTGTGCTAGCGAATTTTACTTCCAGGTCTTCACAGTGCTGGAACAGCTGCTTCACTTGAGCATGCCCTGTCAGCAATGTAGTGTTCTATGGGGATCTATGAGTGGCTCAAACCGAACTTACAACAAAAGAGGTGTAGAGAGGATCTGACCTTCGACCACCAGAGCAGAGTTAATTACTTAAAAAAAAATACAGGGAAAGTACAGCCAGAACCAGTCCCACTGATTGAATGAAAGGGGTCAGTGGGGCAGGAGACAGTATCCTTTCGAACATTTATCCCCGCAATTTTGGCTCAGAATAAGCGCAGGATATATGTAAACACTTTCTTAGATTCCGGAGCGGTCCAAGGTTGAGTCGATATTAAATGGACACGTAATAGCCAGCTACCCATTTGTTTGCTCCCATATTCATGCTCTGTTCTGGCATTAGTTTTCACCCCTTGGGGCATGGCTTAATTTCGGAAGTGACCGAGTTGTTACCTCTGTTCATTAAACAAGGCAGCCACTCAGAAGAGATTCAATTTTTTTTAAGCTGATTCCCCATCATTTCCCATAGACCCATAATGCAGTGGGACCCCAGTCGTAATAGTTATTGCAGCCAAAATTTATCTCACGGTCCATTTTATCTGGACAGGGTGGATGATAATAATTCTGATTGTAATGACAACAGAGAGGATTCTGAATTTCCCCAGTCTGTAATCTTTGAGATTGACAGTCTGGACTGGGATCCCCAATTGGTTACACTTTACTTGAAGGTATCGTCATAAGAGTGACATGACACCGTCATAACTGTTGCATGACACAATCATGAACGCGTCATAAACATTATGTCAATGTCATAAACGTTTATGACTGTCATTAGGTGTCATTCGGTTTTCGTAATGAGAAGTTGACAGTGTTTGGGTTGTCTTGAGTTATAAACGTGTATGACATCAACATAAAGTTCATCACACATTCATGACTGAGTCATGTAACAGTTATGGCAGTGTTACGTAGGCCTGCACTATAAATCGCCCGAAGATCGTGATCTCGATTCACCCCTATGCGCAATCTAATTTCTAAATGTCAACAATTTTCCAGCCTTATTTCAGGAGCGCAGATCAAACGAACTTATAGTTTTCAAAGAAAGTAAGTGGTAGGCGGTCTCTTGTGGGTGCTTGAGACCGCCCCCAAACGCAGCACTGATGTTGCAATCACTTTGCATTGGCGAAGCAGCTCTATTGAGTTCATGTAGAAGTCAGAGAAGGGAAACAGTCAATGGCGGTGATCTTTCGAATCGAACAGAGTTGGCTAGCAGTGTAGATTCAGAAGCAGCGAGGGAGACACAGAGAAATGTTAAAGTGCAGGAAAGTTCATGGTCAGGAAAAATAAACGCAGAATGAACAGTGAAGAAAATCCACCCGGGAGATTTATAATAACTCCGCAACGGGGCGAGCAGATGATCTCGCTATTTTTGCTTTACAAATCAGACCTGATGCTGCGGTCATGACCATAGGGTTGCCAAAATTCCATGAACAAAGCAACGTCGAGGTTTGCCGAATTATCATTGTCTACACAGCAATATTTCTAACCTTGGTCCCATGCTCAATTGACAATCAAGCACTTGATTTGCACAATTTGAATTGGAAGACAGTCCAATTTATTTTTATATTGTTCTTTTGGCAGTTGCATTTTGAGATTAAAATGACCAGGAAACCGCACAGATACACCTTCGTGCGTTTGCCTGATTATTTTTATAAGTTTACATTTGATGATTTGATGCGAATACGAAAATAGATCACACCTCATGGTAGATAGGCTGACTGAAATGTTTTCCACATTGCGTCGGCCTATATTGCTATATTTTTGAAAACCGGGGCCATATTAAAATGGATTTACTGGTTATTGGCACTCTTAAACAGAAGACTTGTTCGGTATGTCCACTTCTCATTCTCGCTTTTTAATCATTATAGGCTACATGCCGGTTGTACTTGTTTGGCTAAATAAATTGCTTGATTTTTAAGCTGCTTTTCCACCGAACGTGAAACGAATTATTCGCATGACAGATTAGTGAATTCAAAATTAATGTGAAGACGCAAATACACGCAATGTATCTGTCATGCGAAAAAATTGTTTCACATTCGGTGGAAAAACAGCTTTAGTTTGGCAAAGTACTAAGGAATACGTTTAGGGTATGCTAATTATGTCAAGGTGATAGAGCTGACTTCAAAACACCAGAAGCATTTTAAATGGCCACTGAAGTTTGATAGCAATTTTTTCAAGACTGCCGTTGGACGATACAGAGGGCTGACTGCAGTAAACAGTTATATCCAATGTAAAACATCTGGATATCACTGTTTATTGCAGTCAGCCCTCGATACGTGGTTTGGCTTTAAAGGGTTGCCCCAAAATTAATCTTGGTTTAGGCTGGAATGCAGTCGGTGTGCTGCTTTCTCTGCGTGCAGGCTTTTGTTTGTGTGTAAATGTGCCTTGGATGAGCTTGCATCGGTGCCTGCCTGCTTGATATGACATTATAATTGGCCAGTAGCCTATCATCTCCTGGATTGCGGTTTGATATTGTTGCATCCCTAGTTCAGGGCGGTGTGGAGTCAAAGAGCACTTAAGGTGCACTTATTTTGTCTTTTTACCTTTTTTAAAACCTTCTTTTAACCGCTCTTTAATGGCTAATTGTTTATTTATTTATTTATTTATTTATTTATGACTACAATACACATTTCAGTTTGTGGGAAAAAAATTGTGCCAAAGATTCGTGATCTCAATTCTAAACAAAAAAATCGTGATTCACATTTATTCCAGAATCATGCAGCCCTATGTGTCACTCTTATGACGATACCTTCAAGTAAAGTGTTACCCCTCAGTTTGACGGAGAGGGGCCTGTTTTTGACAACAGTCCAGTTAACTGTTCTCCGAAGGAGAATAAAGGGCCAACTAAAGTGAAGACAAGGTTGAGTGTCAGTCCAGATGATTTCTGCAGTGACCTGGATGTATAAATCAGTAAGACCACCGATAGCGAAAACCTTGGATGGGACACTGATGGCAGATAGCGACCATGTATCGATTACAGCGGTCTTAACAGCATCACAATTAAGAATCAATACCCTCTTCCGCTAATGATTTTGACATTCGAACGCCTTCAAGGGGCATAATTTTTCACCTAACTGGACCTCAGGAACGCTTATAATCTTATTAGAATATGGGAAGGGGATAAATGGAAAACCGCAGTCAACACCGACAAGGGGTACTAGGAATATCTTGTGATGCCTTTCGGCCTTGCTAATGCCCCATCCGTCTTCCAAGCGTCTGTCAATGACGTCTTACGGGAGATGTTGGGAAAATGCATCTTTATGTATCTGGACGACATTTTAATTTGTTCTTCGTCTCTCAGTGAACTAGGACCCACGTTTGGCAGGTTTTACAAGCTCTGTTGGATGCTCAACAATTGTTAAGGTGGCGAAATACCTTTTTCATGCCAAAACAGTTACATTTTTGGGTTTTATCATTTCGAGAGCTCAGTGCACAGGGTCCCTGACAAGGCATCAGCAGTCTTTAATTGGCTGGTCCCTCAATCAGTCAAGGAGGTCCAAGAAGGTACGGCACTCTCGTTTCAGACACAGACAAATAGAACATTTGAAGAGCTCAAGAAAAGATTCGGCTGAAAATCAGTTCTTGTTCATCCTGACCTATCCCTCCCCTTTGTGGTGGAGGTTGATGCTTCTGAGGTGGGGGTCAGCGCCATTCTCTCCCAGTGTTCCCAATATGACAAGTCCTTGCATCCGTGTGCTTATTTCTTGTGGTTGTTATCCCCGGCCGAGAGGAACTACAATGTCGGTGACCATGAGCTTTTCGCCATCAAACTGGCACTGGAAGAGTGGCGCCACTTGTAAGAATCCTTTTGTGGTTTGGACTGACCACAAAAACTTTTTGTACATTCAACAAACCAAGAGGCAAAATGCTAGGCAGGCACACTGGGCTATGTTTTTTAATCGCTTTAATGACACCCTGACGTATCTGCTAGGTTCTATGAACACTAAACTGAATACCTTGTCTCGCTTGTTCAACCACTTGGATAGTGATGTGGTTCCGGCACCTCTTGTCCCAGGGAACAGGATAGTTGCTCCGGTTTTGTGGGGCATTGAATCCGTGGTTCACAAGGCCTTGGCCACCAATCTAGGCCCAGGAGGAGGCCCGCGGAACTGCCTGTTCCTTCCAGTTCAGGTTCGGTCTTGTGTCCTGCAGTGGGCTCATTCGTCCAAGTTGACAGGTCAGCCTGGCGTGCAGCGCAGTAGGGATTTCCTTTTCTGATGTTTTTGGTGGCCTGGCATGGACATGGATGTTTGGGAGTTCATTGCAGCGTGCTCGGTTTGTACATGCAACAAAATTCACATCTCCCTCCCTCTGGCCTCTCAAGGCCATATCCCATACCGCAACATCTGTGAAGCCATGTGGCTTTAGATTTTATCACTGGGTTGCCTATTTCGGATGGTAATTCTGTGATATTAGTAATGGTGGATCGTTTTTCAATAACAGCTCATTTCGTGGCATTGCCGAAGCTACCCTCTGCATGAGAGACTGCCCAATTTGTGAACAATCATGTCTTTAGGCTACATGGTATCCCTCTGGATGCTGTCTCTGATCGCGGACCCCAGTTTACGGCACGGTTCTGGCACTCTTTTTGCCGGCAGCTGAGGGCCTCGGTGAGCCTATCGTCAGGGTTTCCCCCTGAAACTAACGGGCAGACAGAATGGACAAATCAGTCCTTAGAAAATATGCTTCGCTGCTTAGTGGCTGACAATCTGGGATCATGGAGCCGGGTCCTCCCTTGGGCTGAATATGCCCATAAATCCTTATGTAATGCTTCTACTGGTCGCTCACATTTTGAGGCTCAGATGGGTTATCAACCTCCGCTTTTTCCGGAATTGGAGAAGGACACTGAGGTTCCATCGGTTGGCCATTTTATTCAGAGATGTCGAGCGGTATGGAAGAAAGTTTGTTTGTTGCTTTTGCAGTCCTACATGAGGCAGAAGGATTTGGCGGATAAAAGGCGGCGTCAAGCACCCTCTTATCGCGTTGGTCAGCGAGTGTGGCTCTCTAACAGAGATCTCCCACTGAGGGTCGAGTCTCGGAAACTCGCTCCATGCTTTGTTAGTCCTTTTAAGATCGTTAGGAAGATCAGTCCAGTGATCATTCGGTTGGAACTTCCTCGGTCTTTGAAGATTCACCCTACCTTCCATGTCTCATGTCTTAAACCAGTCAGTACTAGCGTGTTGGCATCTCCAGACAAGAGACCTCCTCCCCCACAAATGGGGGGCCAGCTTATATTGTTAGATGCATACTGGCAGAGAGATGTGTGGGCAGGGGGGTGGAATTTTTGGTAGACTGGCAGGGTTATGGCCTGGAAGAGCGTTGCTGGGTGCCCTCTAGGGATATTTTGGACCCAGGATTGATTTCTGCATTCCGCCAACAGGGGGCTAAGGAAACTTCAGGTGCTGTTCCTTGAGAGGAGGGTGGGCTGTCATGTATCAGGTCTCTTTCTGCCTTCACCTGAGCTGTTTTCAGCTCTTAGGTGCGCATCACCCCTGCCTTTCAAGAGAAAACCCTATCTGCATCGAATTCCGATTTTGTTAATCAATTGTTTGTTTTCAATATCTTACTATGATGTTGTTTAGTATGCTAACAACATATTTTTGGCTAATCGGCTACTTGTCTACTGCCACAGTACTCGTGACTACCTGGCTGCCTCTCAGGTTAATTGCAGGTTAATATCAGGTGTGTGAATCCTATAAATTACCCAAGATTCCGGCACCTCTTTCCATTAGTGTCATCTCTACATGGCGCTGGTAACAGAGGTCTTTTAGCCTTGGGTTGCGATCTACATTTGCTAGTTAGTTAGCATTTGAATGGATTATTTTACTTCTAGCTTGCTCCGAAGTCTGAGCTGTATTACCAAGAAGTAGTCAGTCCTTCATATTGGGCTGTGTTCCGCAGTTGTATTTTCTGTGTGGACATTAGGGTTTAGGTTCTTGTATCCTTAACTTTTAGATTGGGAATTGCACACATTCCGAGATCTTTTTCTTGAACCTTTACAGTTACCTGTACCACTGTAATGAACGTACAGAGACTCCAATCGCGGTTCAAGCTCGGAAGAGCGTTTTTTATTCACATTATCGTTGCTCATGGTCACACAGAAACAGAGGTCAATAGCCAGAAATCAGGAATATCACAGAAAAGCTCAATCGTAGTCCGGGACAGGCAAAATGTCAAAAAACCAGGAAATCAGTCATTCCAGAATACAGAAACTAAGGGAAACTAATCTAAGGGAATGGGGAAAGGAAAAGGGTAATAGGAAATGAAAAGAGGGAGACACAGAAATAAACTAAACAGTCGAAGTACACAGGGAGCTGGGGAAACGGGAGACTCACAAACTCACCACACTCACTCGACGAAAAACAATCAATTACTTGAATACAGAAAATCACAAAAGACAAAAACTCTCAATAATCGCAGAAACACACGGAGGAAAAAGCGCAGAAACGGAATAACCAGGCAGAGTAAGGAACAGTCACGAATCGACAAAGACGAGCGGAAAAGTGGGGTCTTTTTAAACAAACTAATTAGAGTGTTTAGCCCAAGAAATGAAGGACAGCTGAGAGGAGGTAGAATCTAGAACCGCAAAGGAAAGTGACAGGACAGATTGAGCAAGTAGGTGTGCCCTGCTTCTTCAAACTAACTAATCACCGTGCCTAACTACTCTGCTCTAATGTGTAGTCCTACCCATTTCTAATCACCAGTGCCTCAGCTAAACTATTCTCAGATGCAGACAGTTAACAAGCACAGGAAGAAGGAAGCAGGAAGTACCCAACCAGAAAAAACAGGGGAAAAGACTGTGAATGGAAACAAGACGCCACACTTAGACACACAAGGGAGCGAGAGACAAAAGATAAGCATTCATGAAACATGAACAATCACACTAGAAATAAATCTAACACAAAGAAACAAATAATTCTAAAAATCATGAAACTAAAAACATACAAAAACAAAGCATAAATTACTTAATTCACAACAATCACTTCAGGAATGAAGTACAGTTGGTTTATCGCTTCTTTGGATTCTTTTATGTATGGCTTGGAAATGATGGGTTGGGTGGGTGGGTTAGATAAGGCTTTTTGTTTTGTGTTTTTATTTGCCTTCTACTGTGCAAGAACAGGATTATCTTTTTTTTTTAATCTGAGTTGACTACGTTTTTTACAAACTTCTTGTCAACATTTCAGACTTATTTGTGAAAACATTTAATAAAAATATCTCTGCGAAAAAAAAATAGATTTTTGCACCATGTGTAAAAAGCACACACAGGCTATCGCTCAAGGGTATGATCTAAATTTTTGTCATTTTGGCACTTACTGCGTTTTGGAAACAAACTCCTCATTTATTCACTGCAGCTCAATAGTCAAATGATTCAAGCATATGGCCACTGGAAAGGTAGCCTGCTTCTCAAGAGTGGGTGGCCTGGCTGGATTATCAGGCAATATTACCATCTGAAGAAATGTTTTTCTATTTGCACTGAGGCATTGTTTTTTTTGCTTTAACATGACATAAACAATAAAGAAATTCATTTTTGGAATGAAAGTTATAACCCCTGCCATGCAGCCATGCAAATACTGAACTGTTTGTTCTTTTTCTGTCTCAATTCACTCGGCACAGATGATGAAAATGCCAGACAAAGGAGACTTTGTTCCATTTCTTTTCCTTCCTCCTCATTGGCTTCCTACTTTTCTGCTTCTATCTCTTTGTCGTCTTCTCTCGCGCTGATTTGAGCTCTGTCTGGCAAACTGACAAGAGTGGTGAGATGAGGAGAAGGGAGCTGATGCTTGAGTGACAACAGCTCCGGAGCTCTTGGAGTGATGTCAGCACAGTCGAAGAGGCTTTGCTGATGCGAGAACAAACAAAGCCAGGTAAAGGTCAGAAGTGAGAGCCACTTCAAAAGTTAGATGAGAGAGAGAGAGAGAGAGAGAGAGAGAGAGAGAGAGAGTTTTTTGGCTTTCAGCCACCGCGACAGGAAGACGAACAGGCTAAAGAGCAGTTGATCAAACTTTGAGAGCAAGGCGACTGGTAATGTCAACAAGACAGTCTCCTTTGAGGGTAGAACTTACTCTCTAATGCAATAATACACCGCACTTTCTTTTACAATCGGATGCTCTGAAGAGATAAAACTTGGTTTTGGCATTGTAAAATCAAAGTAAATTCAATGTTCTTATTTCTATGGTTTTTTTTTGCCCAGGTATTGTGTTCTCGATAAATAAATCCTCAGCTGTCATTCTTTCCTGTCCGATAACTGTGACAAATTCAACTTCTTACTCTCAGTCTACTTCCTCTTAATTCAATTCCAGCTGTAGCTTTCCGGTTGTTGGGCTGCAGGCTCAATTGGTAAATGTAAATAACTCATTGACTGGCAGATTCAACCTGAGAGTAACCCCACCCATAACCAACACTAGACCTTACACCAGGGAAATGTACAGCCAGAGTAAACAACAAAGTTGTAGCTCAAAGCTACAGCCCCTCCAGCAAGTAGTGAGCCTGTCTTTGTTCCAGGCTGTCAATGCTAACTTGTGTCAATAGCTTCTGTTTGACAGAGGTTCTGTTAACATCAGTCACTTCCTATGCATATCTGCAAAATAAAATGGTGGTAGCACAGCAGAGGTAAGTGTTTAGGGTGTGAGGTTCAGAGAAAAGGGTCATACTTTTGAATGTCGGGAATGTAGGCTTTTCATATCGAGACTGCATGCTCTCCGATGCTATTTATTTTGGCCAGCGATTCTCATGATATTCAATTCACACTCTGATGCTGAAAATTCAACAAATGCAAACTAAATGTTTTTCTCAAACAGTTATTCATATTAATATGAAATAAATCTTTATATAAAGCAGAACCTTTTAGGCTTTCCGCATCAGCCGTTTTCAATTTTACAAGATGGTGACTGAATTAATTGGGCAATGAAGTGTGGATTCTGCTGCCAGACCTGCTTCTTGGCTCATTTCCTTAAATTTATCAGCGGCAAAAAGCAGATTTTTATTTTTTCAACAAATCAAAGCTTAACTAGACAATGTCACAGGATTGAACAGTCTGACTTGAAATGACACTGTATTGCAGCAAGCATATGGCCCTTTCTGAACACTCTTATGATTCCACAAATACAGATTTGAAGTTCTAAGCCAATTATGCTGGTGCGACCCACTGAAAAATAGCACAAAAAAAAGCACTGAAAATATACAGTATTTGGTGCAATACATCGCAAGACTGATGATGACCAATCTGTGTGGTCTAAAAGTTCGACTCCGAGCGTGTGTAGCTGGAGAGGGAGTATATTAATTTGCCCCAAGGCTCCCCTGTTTTAACTGAATGTGTTACCCACGGTGTGGTCGCTGCGTATTAGGATGGGGTGCGAACTACATCATTCCCTGGCCTTTGTTTCCGGTCAGACATTATGAGAACTGAACAGATGCTCTTGCACAATATCACATTATCGCATATTGTCAACTTCTGCAGTTTCATATCTACAGCACCTATCTGAGGGGGACGGGTCATTTGGACCCTGCGCAAGTAGGACCCTGTCGAGTTGGACCCCCGACACAAACCGTTTGATACCCATAACATTTGGACCCTTGGCAAGTTGAACCCTAGACCAGATAGAGCCCAGACCAGTTGGACCCCTAGGGTTAGGGTCTGGGGTCCATGCAGCATGGAGTCAAATTGGGTAGGGTCTGGGGTCCAAGTGGTTAGGGTCCAAATGGTCTGGGGTACAACCAGTACTGGGTCAATTCAGTTAGGAAAAATGGAAATAAATGACATGCACATCCTAAAACCAATTAGGTGGCACAAGATCAAAAAAATAATAACAATTCAAAGAAATGAATGTCCGCTCACTGACTAAGCTCCCATAAAAGAGAAATTATAATGCAAGTGACGCTTCAAACAAACCAACTCTTCGTCAGTCTTTTATGGGAGCTGTCGGTGTGCGGACATTCTTTCTTTCCATTCAGTTAGGTTCAAACTGGTACGGGGTCAAAACGACCAATACACCAATCTGAGGTGAGTTGCTTAAGTGCACAATGGTAACATTGTAAACTCCATTATTTACTTCACACAGGCATGGAGGAATTACTGTGAGTTAGTTCAACCCTTTGAGGGGTAGTTTCACTGAAATCTTTTTTTTTTTGCTTTCAAAAGGCTGAAACAGTGTCTGAGAACTCTTTCTAAAGCGAGTACTGAGTGTTCAAGTAAGAGCATTCCAATCATGTATCCGTGATTGCACAGCATTAAAGGGTTTACTAGAGAGTAGTTGCATAGAAATGTGTCATATGCTAGTTCTGAAATCCTTTGAGTTCAGTAGAATTTATTTGAGAAAGTTGTTCAGGAGTACTCTGAATAGCCCATTTAGGATGCAACTATAGAAGTAAATTCAAAGATGGCTACCTCTCAGCCACTCATCCACAAAACTGAATATTTGAAGAAAGGGTATCCTGGCCTCATTAGTTCTTCTTCTCCGAACTTTGCTTTCAATCACTTTGCTCATTGCTTCATTTAAACAAAGCCAGTGGCTGTTCGCTGGCAATTAGTTATGAGAATAGCAAAATACTAAAGTGAATATTCCGAATGAGTGACTCTTTTCAATGGTGTTATGTCATTATCTCATGTTTTCTTCTTTTATGAGTGACTTGTTCTTTCTAGAAATCGAGCATAATAGTCAGACGTGGTGAACCTTTCATAATTCTGGCTAATGTGATATCATTTGCCAAATTGGCCAAAAGCAGTGGAGCCAGACTGCAAGCCCAGTACAGCCTGCATTGAGGTGACACTTACTGCTCAAGGAGCAATGATCCCCTCTCATTTAGTCACAGTTCTTCAGTTGTCATGACAACTGCATCAACAAGAAGGTAGGATATTTGTTTGAGGAAATGCCACACTGCATTGATTGCCGAGCGGAAAGAATAATACGAGGCCAAACCTTCAGCCTTTAGACTGCCAATATCGCTGCAGCTCTGGTTCAGCTGAGCTACTAACCTGATAAAGAGAGGGATTTTTTTTCTTCATTCTTATAATCCAATATTCAATTTAAGAACTTCAATGAAAGTCAAACACTAGAGCCAAAGTGCCATAGACCTCAATTCAATTACATAACTTGATAAATCCTCCGTAAAATGATGATCGACGGCAGCAATGTGGACAAATATGTATAGGAAATAACTTCATGAATGTAAAGGTGTTGTGCCAATATGAAAGAATGAGAAAACAGGCTCCAATAGAAGGTCACATTTAGAATGGAGAATTATACAGTGTTTCACTTACCAACTGATTCAGTATTACTGTGATGAAGCTTGCTTAACTATAGCAGAATGTAGCATTGGATTTTTTTCAGAAGAAAAATCTGTAATCTAGGCCTTTGATGGGATGGAATTTTTAGAGGATATAGCTTGGTCATGTCATGTCCAGTTTGAGACAAAGGGTTTCACTTATCAATCAGCAAAAATCGGATTTTTATTCATGTCCCTTGACATTATTTCACTCACTTTCTTTTGCAGAAATCTTCACTCAGACATCCCCTTTCGAGGCATTTTACTGACTTCAAAGTTTCAGACAGTGGTTACACATCCTTCTGGTTTCTGCTCTGTCCTGTCTATAAAGGCCTTTAAGACATGCTTCTGTGGCCTCTTTAGCCAGTCAATAACTACAGTGTAATGACTGGTGCTGAAACACACTGCAGTCCAGCTACCACTGTGGCTTTCTGGGACTGGACTCCGACATCTGAGTAATTACCAGTTGATGGCCTCATTGGAGTTCAATTCTACCCAGGTCTCAGTCAGAATAGGGGCAGGCTCTGCACAATTTCAATCACATAAGTACTTACTGCCTTTGAATCTACTCACAAAATCCACTCCTGATGAATGGAGATGATGAAAATGACTTCCCCCCCCCCCAAAACCCCATCCACAAATCACTATCAGTATAAAGAAGGTGGCAGGGTCATTACTGCGGTGTCACCATTCCCTGATTGCCCTCCGGCGAGCCAAACCCATCTCCGAGTGAGCAAGGTCAAGGAAGTAATCTTTTTTCCCCTCTCGTTTCCACTAAGGGGAATTGTTGTAAGGTTGAAAAAAGAACAAAATGAGAACTCAGTCCTCAGCAGCTCCAGACACTGAAGCAAGTCCACAGACTTTAAGCTCCTGCTGAAATAATTAAAACGCGCTTTGTTTGAGGGAATTACATTTGGGTGGGCGGGTAGTGGAGAATCAACCCTGTGAAAACAAAAGATCTCACTGCCGTGTTTCTGATGATGGTGCAAGGACTGTACATGTGCTGAGAAAGTTCTTGTTCAGTTTTGTGTTCCCGTGCCACAAACGGTATCACAGCCAGAAAATGGGTCGAGATGGCTATATGAAATGACGGACTGACATAGCCTAAATTTGTCATGTATGTCTTATTAGCAATACTAAATACAGCTTTCATACATAGTTCAGATACGTATTACAGGTACAGATACACACACAAATGGTATACCTGTAAACAAGCAAAAGCACTGAAGAATATACTCATGTATGAATGTTGGTTGCGAGCCAAGTATAACTCATTTGTAATACTTGAAGGAAATGGCAAGTAATACAATATATGAATTAAAATATAAGGTGCAGACTTTCTGCTTTCCAAAATATACAATAATTATTTTTTATGATTATATCTCGCTGATTTAATGATCCGTAAAAGGTGCCAAAGATCATCTTTGGAGCATTTCAATGTGTGCAGCCATGTTATTGCATTAGCCAATCAAAACAGTACTGCACCATTTCTGGTATGATGTGAGTTGGGTTCTGTCAGAAATAACAAGTGGTGTAAAAACATTTGGACCGAAAGGTGATGTGTTGTTTAATTTCTACTTCAGAGAACTTTACCTGTAAACCCCAGGTTGGCAATGCTTCATTGTGTGGCTCTTGGAATCACAGACAGGACATAGTATGATTCAAGTAAGACAAGTAAAGACATCATAAGACTTCATTATCCCGGGGGAAATTTGGTTTACACGGCTGAATAATACACTAAAACATAAATACAACAACACACATAAAATTTAAGAACAAATCACAGATGTAGCAAAAATGGATATTAAAACAAAGCAATGAAATTGAAGTTAGGAACAATTAAGCACTTAATTTGAAACATTTATACTTGCTAGAATAAAATAATTTCGGGACCTGTTTGTTCTGAAAATCGGCATGCGCAGTCGTCGGCCAGAAGGAAGAAATTGAAATTCCGAGAAAAGGACATGAGAACTGTCTTTTAAAAATTTTGCGTGCTTTCTTTTTAATTTGCTGCCTGTAAATTGTGCCGATATCTTGCATTTGATGTCCGTAAATTTTACTTGCTGTTAACAATTATGCTTAATTTACAACGATTCTGAACAGACAGACCTCCATACCAGCAATGCACATTAAAAACTAAAATGCTCTGGATAAAAGATTTGGAGAACATGGATAAAATAGTTGAATCTATCTTAAAATAAAGAAGCAGACGTAATAGGTAATAGGTATTTTGTCCTTTCTTATAGATATAATCTGTATTTCCATTCCAAGTTAATTTTGAATCAGTGACTGTGCCGAGATATTTATATTCCTCAACTGTTTAGATATTTTGATTATCAATGGTGATAGGCAAAAGTTCGCTCTTATTTTTCTGAAAATCAATGATCATCTCTTTTGTTTTCTTAACATTTAAAACCAGAAAATTTGTTTTACACCAATCAAGAAAATGTGCAATCTGAGATCAATTTTCGAATGTCTAATAAAACCAGCAAGGGTGGCATCGTTGGCAAACTTAACAGTTAAACATTGCAAGAATTGATTGATACAGTCATTTGTGTATAATATCAATAAAACAGGTGACAAAACACATCCTTGAGGGGCCCCAGTTGATATAACAGATGTTGTTGATTGGATATTGTTAACAGTAACATATTGTGGTCTCTTGACAAGGAAACATTCTATCCATTTAATGAGACATGGGTTGACAGACATATTACACAGTTTTTGCATTAAAATATGGGGCTGAATTGTTTTAAAAGCCGAAGAGAAATTGGCGAATAAAATGTGTACATATGAATGGGAAAGTTCTAAATGTTTGTAGATATTGTTCGACAGTGTTATTGTAGCGTCCTCCACACCCCGCCCTGCCCTGTATGCAAATTGAAGGGGTCGAGGAGATGTTCTGTATCTTTTAGGAGTAAACACTTTACAATTCTTTCCAAACATTTCATGGTAATGGGTGTCAGAGCAACTGGCCGGAAATCATTCTTAGCAGTGGGATTAGGTATTTTGGCTAAGGGGATAATATTTGAAGTTTTCCAAATGATTGGGATTGAATAATTGTTTACAGAAATTTGGAAAAATTTTGAGAATATGTGAGATAATTGATCACGACAGTCTTTTAAGACTTTGCCACAAAGATTATCCGGGCTAGTTCCTTTGTGTGCATTTATTTTTGAAAATGAAATTGAAACATCAGCTGGTGTAATCTGAATTTCACAATTATCAGATAAGTTTTTCCTAATATTGTCCCTTTCATGAGCAAAGTCAGTCATATCAAATCTACAGTAAAAAGTGTTCAAATTATAGAAAGTATAGTATATTTAGTAAAATTAGAAAAGTTTTAAGTCTATCAAACTGTTCCACAGGTACCAATTGAGGGATGTAAACCGTGCTGGCCTCAAACCTAATTTTATTTTGCGGTTATGCTCAAAGCATTTTTTATCTCGCTGTTTTCAAGAGGACCAGTAATTAAAAAATGGCAAATGACAAAAAGGCTTCTGCTAAAATCCCATGCTATCCCATCTCAGTTTCTTATAGAGGGACAACACTGCCAGTGGTCAGTGTCTAGCAGGAAGAACAGGAAATATGCAGAAGAGATAAATAAGGTGAGGAAATATTATGTTCAAATACTGTATACACTAAACACTACTGCTCAAAAGTTTGAGATCACTTGGAAATTTTCTTGTTTTCCATGGAAACACACATGAAATTAGTCTGAATAGGAAATATAGCAAATGAATAGAACACACTGACGTTGTCTGAGTTAGACATCATGATTTTAATGGAAAATGATGAATATGTGCTTCAAACTTTGCCTTCACCAAAAAAATGGAAATATAGCAAATGAATAGAACACACTGACGTTGTCTGAGTTAGACATCATGATTTTAATGGAAAATGATGAATATGTGCTTCAAACTTTGCCTTCACCAAAAAAATGGAAATATAGCAAATGAATAGAACACACTGACGTTGTCTGAGTTAGACATCATGATTTTAATGGAAAATGATGAATATGTGCTTCAAACTTTGCCTTCACCAAAAAAAAAAAAAACCACCTTCACTCTTGATACTGAAAGTGGTGTTTGACGGGAACTATTTAGCACAGCTGCTAGTTGACAACCTGTGAGGCGTCTTAAACTACACACTCTCAGATACTTGTCTTCTTGCACAGTTGTGCATCGGGGCCTCCCACTCCTTTTTTCTGTCCTTGTTAGCGCTGGTTTGTGCTGCTCTCTGAAGGGAGTAGTTGACAGCATGGTAAGAGATTTTAAGTTTTCAATTTCTCGCATTGAATAGCCTTCTTTTCTAAGCACAACAATAGACGGACGGGTCTCTAAAGGAAATTCTTTCTTTCTGGCCATTTTGAGCCTGCAAACAAACTACTGGTGATGCTTCAGGTACTAAACAAAGAATGCCATGCTCCCTTTTGCGCTCCCTTCTTAGTTCAACGGTTTTCAGCTGTGCAACACATTTGCAGAGGGGTTTTCTAATAATCAATTAGCCTTATAAAATCCTTAACTTGGATTAGCAGCCATATCAGGAGATTGATGCAGAGGACTGACAGTTGCTGATAATAGGCCTCTTGTGAGGATTTACGAAATGGACCACACGCGAGAACCAGTAGAAGGCGAAAAGGAGGCTTTATTTCTGAAGGGGGAAACCCCCCCAACAAAGCAGGCAACAGTACAGAGTCAACAATCCAAAATCAGAATCCAATGGGCGAAATCCGGAATCGTAACCAGGGCACCAATCACAAAAATCACGGTCAGACAAAAAAGGTTCAAAACACCAGAAGGCGACTAAGTACAGGGAGTAGGCAAAAATCGAATGTCAAGAACGGTCCAGTCAGAAAGATAATCACGATGGGTACAAGGCGAAATGAACGTGGCACAAGTAAGCATGAGAGAATGGTCTGACAAAGCAGTGCTGTGAAGAGACATCTAATATACACTTCAGGGAGGTCACATGATAACAGAACTCAGGTGGAAGCAGTGAGACTGATTACGAGGGGCAACACATTAGGAAGAACCTAATCACATGAAATTGGCAGAAGCCAAAACACGGACAAGGATCACGGGGCAAACCTACAGACAAAGACACAGCTCCGGTCAGGGAGTTCTACCGTGCACAGATACTAAGAGAAAGGAAAGTATAAGAAGGTGTGGAGATTCCACCGAAATGTAGTGGAAGATTAGGGAGAGACAAGGAGCGGAGATTACAATAGGGCGAGTGCTTAGAGCTTGTTAATCAAATAGTAAGTACAGCTATACAATCCTGAGTGCTCGTTAGTAAGTTAGTCTTATACAATGTTAGTCTTGGTTAGTAAATTAGCAAAAACAACAAACTGTTAGTATGTATTAGTAATATAGAAAAGCAAGGGGAAGGAAGTAAACGAGATGGGGAAGGAAAATTGAAACTAGAAACCATTAAATCACCAGAAGGAGTGAGACGCATTACTAGGGCTGTGAGCAAAGACAAGACCAAGGACCAGACAGGGGGAGACAAAGTGCAATGCATGGAAAAATCAAAACATGGACTGGAAAAAAACTATGGCTATAAGTAAAACATGGAAAAATCAAAACTAAGGTAATGCATGAACAAATAAGCAACCAAAACACAATACACATTTCTAAGAGAATAGTCAGACATAGCAAGGATCAAAATACACATAAGGCAGTCAGAACAATAGCAAGGCAAGGCAAGGCAGAAACAGAATCACAACACCTCAATGCAAAAATGTAGATCATTCTTTGAAAATTGTCTGATTAATTTTAATCGTTTGTGAAATGGATAAAAATGTTTGTGAAATGGAAAAAAAATTATTTTTCTTTGGAAAACAAATACATTTGCAAGCGATCCCAAACTTTCAAGCGTTAGTGTATGTATAAATAATTCTATATTTAGATGGCAAAAAACTGGAACAGAACTGAATTAGTAAGTAGCCATTTTTTGCCAATTAACCGGGTATTAGCGATAGCAGTGATCAGCTAAGAAATTTCATGATTCAGGTTCCTTGCAACAACGAATGCAACAGCTGCCACAAATTTACTGTAGCTATATGCTGTTTTACATTTAGCTCAGTTGCCTTAATAGAATATCTGCCTCCTGCATGGGAGAGCAGTGGGGCCCACTTAGTATTATGGTGACGTATACAAACTAGCTTCCTGTGGCTTTTTTTGATTCTCCAAAATCAGTGAGGAAATGTGCCTGATTTATTTGTTTATTTTTTAACCTTTATTTAACCAGGAAAGTCCCGTTGAGGTTGAAATCTCTCTTTGAAAGGAGCCCTGGGGGTTGAGGTGGGGAGGGAGAGGGCAATTTGCACAGCCAATTAGATCAGGGGATGATTAGGTGGCAGGTTCAAAGAGTGAGGTTGGGAATGTAGCCATGACACAGGGGAACCCCCTACTCTTGTCGATGAGCGTCATTGGATCTTTAATGACCACAATGAGTCGGGACCTCGATTTAACGTCTCATCCGAAAGACGGCGTCTCCTTCAGTATAGTGTCCCCATCACTGCACTGAGGCATTGGAGATTATTTCATCAGAGGGAAGATCGCAACCTATTGACCCACTAACACCTCTTCCAGCACCAATTTATTTTTCCCATGTGGTCTCCCATCCAAGTACTATCCAAGCCCACTCCTGCTAAGCTTCAGCCATGCAGCTGGAGCAGATTGAATAGTGGTATGGCTGCTGGCAATGAAACTAAAAGCAGGCCAATTTTAAAACTTTAGGTCGTCCACATTCTATGGAGTATGGATTCAAAATTAGTTCCCTTTTCCTTTAATGCAACTTTAATACATACTGTAACTTTACACTTGCTCTCACAAATTATATGTACTCACACACTAAAATGGGCACCCTTTTGTGTATGATTTGTGGTACCAAGCAAAATATAACTTATAAGCAAAACTTAACGTCACTTTTATGTGGACTGTATGTATGCATTTGCTTAAACATATGGTATTTTCCCACACACAGACACACAAATCCAAGTATGTGCACTTTATATATGAATTGTGATCTTGGGCTGGGGTTTTCCCCAGCACAACATAGTGAAAAAATAGTGCCAGGCACAGCACACAAACCCCCCGCCCCCAATTGTTTGGTTGCTTTGACTTTGACCTTTACCAAATCAGGTTTACAATTAAATCAGACGATCGCTGGACAATTTTACACATTTTTAGAATATTTTGCATTATATTTTCTCACCGTTTGTGTGCTACACGGCTGACAGGCTTACAAAAAAACAATTGCCACAAAAAGCAATACTCCATGTCCTTTGCCAAGGATCAAGGCTTTTTTCATTCAACCAGTGATGAAACAATGGGCCACAGCTGAGGTGATTACAAATGGCTGCAGCTGCAGCCATAATTTGTTGTAATGTGCATGGTGCCCTCTAGTGGCCAGCATTCCACTCCTTTCACTTCCAACTGCCAAAGAATGTGTAGATAGGCATGAAGCAGTATAGAATGGCACCCTCTGGATTATTTTCTTCACTTTCTGAAACTCTCCTAAGTATTTTATTTCACAGAATTGCTAAGGATTCAGAAGACCTTACATGGCTATAGGTAAATTGCCACTGACAACAGCACCTAGCAATTCAGTGTGTGACCTCATTACTCAAAGACCAGAGCTATTTCTGAAATCACTCACTCATTCACTATTCCCTACTCACTGTAAAGGGACTCACTATGTAGGTGACTATACAGAGAGCTCATTGGCAGAGGGAAGAAACGCTTTTGGACACTACGTGGCTCGTTTTATCGCAGCTGTTAATAGTGTCATTGCTGTCGCAAAATCAAATCGTGAAGGATTTGGGAGTATTTATGTAATAACCGAACAAATATGGGAGTATGTTTCCCACTGTGTTTGTGTTTACCATTATCATTTAAATAATTTAATTTGCCATAAATTTTTTTTCATCTATTTTTTGTCGTCTAACTCATCATTATTCGTTTTAATAGTACCTAAATGTCTGTTTATATCCTGTGTAAAAAAATGGGTCTCCTGCACTGCTTGGTTTCCAAAAAAAATACATTTTTGCACTTGAAGCCAATAAATGTCTCGCGCCTGTTTTCAAACAATATTGACTAAACACAGCTCTTTCAGAGCTTTTCGGTTTATGTACAGTGCATGATGGGATGTATAGCTGGGTTAGGGACCATTGGATGTTCACCACATTTCGTAGTGGATTGTGGGATGTAATGAGTTCACTATATAGGGGATAAAAATTCTTACAAACAATTCGGACAGCCCTACAAAATGGCGAACCCACTATATAGTGCACTATATAGTGAGTAGTGAGTGATTTCGGACACAGCCCAGGATTGAACTTCCTGTTTGAGCAGACACAGTGGGCAACAACACAATTATCACAATATTGGCCCGGTGTCATGAGATTCCGTTGCCACCGTAACCCTGGGGCTGTGGATCAATATGTCTGTTCGCATGAATTGCAACCAAGAACATGTTAAACACTGTATCATCAAGCCATACTACCATACTGCTTTCAACAGCTTCCAAGAACCTCTGATTTTAACCTTTTATTCTCTCAAATGGTCATAAAATGGGGACCTGATATGACATTGACAGATAGCATTCACACATTTCTTTCTGAGGCTTTCAACCCTTCCGCCGATTGAAACTTCTGTCACCATTGACTTACCGGTAGAGCAACATTATTCATACACTTGCTGAAGTCTTTTTGGTATTCACAAGTGTAGTTAAAAAACAGTTAAAATCAAATGACACATTTTTTGTATTAAGAGAAATTGTTACATTATTGTAATTTTTTTTATTTTTACGAGTTGAAAAATCCACCAAGTGTTACAGTGTAGATGGAAGGAAAATTGACCAGTAAAAGGGTTGAAGGAATGCTTTAGGACTGGGACAACCAATTCTGGCCCTCACATCCTTATCCTGCGATGGTTCTCTTTTCTCCTGTGTAATGAAAACAATTAAATGAATAATTAGTGCTTCTGATTGGTCAGACATTCGTCACACTTGACTCCCAGGTAAAGAGAGGATGCAAAAAAACCAGCAGGTCTCGACCCTCCAGGGCTGTAAGTCGGTGATCCTCGCTGATTGTGCATGCTTAAGCTGCTTTCTGCGTGTATTCGCGTCTTTGCATTGACTTTGAATGTAATCTGTCGTGTGAAAAATTCATTTCGGGTCCGGTGGGAAAGCGGCTTTATACTGTCACTGTCCAACTATCACTCAACACAGACACGGCCCTATTTCAGTGCTCTACCTCGCAACCTCTCAAACCTATATACCAATAAAATATACACTTCAATGCTTGACACATTCGACAACATATGCACTTACTCGAGATGTTCTCAAGAGGTATAAAAAAATGAAGGCATCTCATCATTTTCTGCATGTCTTTAGGAAAAATGTGCGGTGAAATGTTTCATTGTCTTTGTGGCAACAGTATCCCGAACAAATGTATGAATGTTGCCATCCCTTCAAAACAGTTCCAATCACACTTTGTGGCAAACAACAGAATTCTAGCGGTGTGCGATTGTGGGAAATAGAGAAACATTACGCAATAGTTTTCTTTTCTCAGGTGAAAATGCAACAATTGTGGCTTGGTGGTGGTGGGGGGTTGGAGGGATAGAGGGGTTGAGTGACAGGGCGCCCGGAAGCATTCCCACACCCCCCTCGTGTGTGGGCCTGATCCTGCCCAGAAACACAATGACATTTACACACTTCCAAAAGGCAGAGCCCATGGCCAGTCAGTGTCTTGTTAAGATGCTCTTCAGTGCATTGTCACCTCTCTGACAGGATGAATCATTGAAGCGCGTAAGAAAGGAGAAGAAAAAAAAATGCAGAGCTTTTTTTTTTTTTTTACAATATGCCTAACATCTCGCCGCAGATCTCCTGTACTCTCCCTGTACATTATGTGCTATACATCTCAGACTGGACTTGAATATTCTCTGTGCGCATCTGTGATTCTGAATATATAGTGGAATTTAACCTTTGATGTTTCCCACTGACTGATTTTCTTTATTCAGAGCATGAAAGGAGAAGTCATATCATCACCGCACAGCCTCAATGCTTTTGCAATCTGTCCATAACGCATCCCTTTTTCTTTTATCGTTTATGATTCCTGCAAGAACCTGTATCATTTGTAGGGGTTTTTTGAGCATTACAACGCTCTGCTATACCTCATCAATCTCACTCTTTTTTCCACTGAACTTTATGCCAATATCAATAGGGTAAGTACATACAGAAGTGTCATTGCTCTCCTCTGGTAGTCTTGGATTGCTCCAAAAGTCCTAGAACCGCATGGAAGCGACACGTTGTGAGACCAACCAGTTGACTAACTTCCTATCTCGATATAAAAACCTCTACCTGCATTTCTCAGAGTACACACTAATAATGAAACAGTTCTAAACAACCGTTCTAAGTAACATAAAGTAATTCTTTGATTTTTAACCAGTTGAATTAATCAAATTAATTTCAAGTTACTTACCTCAGTTGAGTGGAATGGTTTCAATTTTCAGAGTGTTGGAGGGATTTTGAGACAGCTGGAAGACTGCTCGCTTTCGTGTCCTACAGGCTAGCACAGCCCTACATTTGCTCATTACAAACTCATGTGCCACCCAAACACTGGAACACACCAAACAGTCTAATTGTTATCCTCTCATTGAAAAACATGAATTCAGTTGAAACAAAAAAAAAGTTAATTTTGATGCACGCTCACACTTCCAGCTCGGTAGCTCCGGTTGTTTGAATTTTGTAGGAGTGGGTCTAATTAAGTGCACTTCAGTTAAGTGGATTCCGCTGAGAAGCATGATGGGTAGTGATAATGATGGGGCTGGTGGAAATTTCAAAGCGCCAAATCCTTACAAGGCCTCTACTCTGTCCTTAAAAATCACCTTTGTGTGATGCCAATGTCCAGGTTAATTGATTTTGTTGCCAAGCAAGGGTCACAGGGATAATTATCCCCAACATTGAGCCTTTTGGGTAAAACTTCAGCTTTCTGATCTACAAGGGCAGTTGTATTAGTATACACAAAGGACTCTCTCTGTAGTCTATCCTCCACTGCTTCAGTGAATTTCTCACTCTCAGTGTTTATGTTTGCGTATGCGTGTATGGAAGCATGTGTGTGTGTGTGCGTGCGTGCGTGTATGTGCATGATTGTGTGTGTGTTTGGAACCAGCTCCGATATGTAAACGAGGCTCATTCTGGCACATATTGACATCTGTTGCCAATAATTCCCAGAATCTTTGTACACTCATTGTGCTGAGTCACCTGGGCAAGGACCATCGCAAGGTGCCTCAAATCGTGCGGCACACAGGCGGAGCTCTCGCCTCGCTTCCGTGTGATGTTGGAAAAAAGCCCAGCGCGGAACCTGGGGACTTCATTGTGCATATTACTAACACAAAACAGAGTCGATTTATGGTCGCTATCACCGCACACAATGCTGTATCTGTTTCTAAAAATGCATAACAGTGAATAATTAGGTGTGGGAATACTGTGAAGCTAAGGCAAGCTGGGCCATAGATGTGAAGTATTTAAACTACATTTCTGTGAGAGGTTTTTTATGACCAGGATTGTGAGGAAATGACTTCAGGGATGGAGAGAGTATCAGTCGTATTTTTCATGAAATCATCTTCTCTCTCAAAATTAGAATTTTTTTTAAACACTTCATTTACATAAATTCCTACTCAGAGGCCAGAAAAACATTATTAGAAATGAAATTTAGGGGCTTCATAAATGTAATGTTTTGATCTGTCAAGGCATTTGGAATTACAGAGTAATATTCCTTGTGCAGTTTATCTGCGGCTTCATCTCCAGAAAGCTGTCAAGGTGACAGCGAAGTTGACAGAAATAGACTTAACCGTGAAGAAAATAAAATGATAGCATCAACAACTGTTCTCTAACGCAAATTAATTCTCATGTTAACCATTTTATCCCCGATTACGGATATACAGATCAGTGACAAACAACGAATTTCGTTCAAACACATGTTCAAAGTTGATTACAGCTTTAGCATTTCTTCATGGATCGTTGCTTGTCATTGGTGATTTTAGCAAGAAATTACTGCATATAAATCATGCAAAAAACAGGTAAAAAATGTTGAATAATAGAAATATTGTGGCAATGTTTTGCACTACAGCATAATCAACTGGCACCTTTTTTTGCCAGTAATTTTATCTGGATTTTACAATAAGTTTATAACAGAGGTTCTGTGAATGTTAACTGTAAACCACAATTAAATGCGCGCAGGACTCTATTTACAGTTAAAAGAACAAGGAGACAATGCGTTAATTTAACTGTTAAATTCAGTCAATTTATAACAGTGAAGCTAGTGGAGATTTGCTGGAAAAAGAAATGTGGTAATATATTTAAATTGTGGGCTGTGGAGAGAAAGGCAGTGGAGAGGAACAGACAGGTTTTTTTGCGAGCTCCAGCGTGGGCTTGAGTCGAGGCCCATGTGGATCTCTCCACATTTTTACACTAACAGAGCCGAGTTATACCGGCTCTGCACTCAGTATTCACAGAAAAACTCATCCTTACTCACTTTAATGGTTTTTTTATCTCTATATCCTCTAAAGAGGAATGTCTTGTGTGAATAGCACTTTGGTTAAAATCACACCTCACAGGGTAAGATTGTTAAAAAAAAATGTGATAAGAATGTCTTCAACTCGACATGCTCGCTCTGCTGTGAGAAACACTACAAGGTAGCTGTAAGCAACACAGTTCGAGAACTTTCAAAAAATAATAAATAAATAAATAAATAAAAACATCAGCCGGAATGTAAATTGCTATAGTCAGATTTTAGAATATTTATGACACATTCATAACAGGAAGAGGCCGGGGGAGGTGATGAATGCTGTTTCCTTGTGTTACCACCCCGCAGAATGCCTCATCACATAACAGACACTAAAAGCTGCCACTTTCAAGATGATTTTGATGTTACAAGGGTGTTGGAGAACGAGGCCCCTCATTTTTTTTCATCCTAGAATTTCTTCTTGACTGGCTTTTCAGAGCTGCACCACAACTCCTCCTTACAGCAAAGCTGCTTCCAATTAATCTAAAGATGAATTGCAAAATACTAATACTGTTATAGAAATTGTACAACAAAGCCTAAAGAAAAATGATTTAGGAGAAAATGTTCTAAGACTTCCTTCCAGTGCCACATGCAGAAGCAATGAGCTTTACTCAGTTATGTACGAGTAATTTACCCCACAAACAAGCCATTTCACCGGATGTTATAATCATGCGGAAAAAACAAGTTCAAAGACAGATGCATTTCATCTCATTCTCTTTTCTTGATACAATACAATTTTACACATTACAGGAAATTTAGTTTTTTTTTTTTTTTACAGAAATAAGACTCTAAGCAGGTGAATGCTTGAGCTGCCCTTTGTCTGGATGAAAATGGACAGTGACCGCATGCGTTACTTTGTCACATGATGCAATACTCAAGTGCCACTGGGTAATTTCCAATTCCTGATGTAAATGGTAGATAGATAGTTACAAACCCAATTCTGAAATAGTTGGGACGAAGTGTACGTTGTGAATAAAATCAAAATGCACTGACTTCAGATCACATGAACCAATATGTTCTTTATAATAGAACATAGATAATATTGCAAATGTTGAAACATCAGACATTTTATAATGTTTTACACAAAAATAAGCTTATTTCAAATTTTGTGGCTGCAACGGGTCTCAGAAAAGTTGGGACACAGGCAAAAAAGGGCTGTAAAAGCAATTAATGCTATAAGAGAATCAGCTGAAAGAACATTTAGCAAGTCATTAAGCTAATTGACATCAGGTGTGTAACATGATTGGCTATAAAAGGGACGTCTTAGAGAGGCTGAGTCTCTCAGAAGTGAAGATGGCCAGAGGCTCTCCAACCTGTGAAGGTTTGTGTAAAAATTGTGGAATACTTTAAAAACAATGTTCCTCAACGTCAAATTGCAACAGATTTGAAGGTCTCATCATTGGCACTGCATAACATCATCAAAAGATTCAGAGATAGTGGAAAAATCTCTGTGCGTAAGGGACAAGGCCAAAGACCTTTACTGGATGGCTGTGATCTTCAGGCCCTCAGACGCCACTGCATCACACACCAGCATGATTTTGTCATTGACATTACTAAATGGGCAGGAATACTTCTCAAAACCACTGTATGTAAACAAAGTCTGCTGTGCCATCCACAGATGCCCCCTAAAGCTCTATCATGCAAAAAGGAAGCCATTGTTGAGCATGATCCAGAAGCGCTGCCGTGTTCTGTGGGCCAAGGCTGATCTAAAATGGACTGTAGCAAAGTGGCAAAGTATCCTGTGGTCAGACGAGTCCAAATTGGACATTCTTGTTGGAAATCATGGGCATTGTGTCCTCCGGGCTAAAGAGGTGAAAGGCCACCCCTCCTGCTATCCGCATTCAGTTCAAAAGCCAGCATCTTTAATGCATTAGTGCATATGGTGTGGGACACTTGTATTTTTTAAAAAGCACCATGAATGCTGAAAGGTATATAAAGGTTTTAGAGCAACATATGCTCCCCTTCAAACGACATCTATTCCAGGGAAGGCATTTTATATTTCAGCAGGACAATGCAAAACCACATACTGCAGCCACTACAACAACATAGTTTCAAAGTAGAAGAGTCCGTGTGCTGAACTGGCCTGCCTGCAGTCTTGATATTTCACTGATTTAGAACATTTGGCGCATAATTAAATGAAAAGTCCATCAAAGGAGACCCAAAACTCTTCAGCAGCTGGAAGCCTGTATTAAACAAGAGTGGGATTGAATTCCAATGGCTAAAGTCAAGAAACTTGAGGGCCCTGACATTTAAAACGAGGCATTGAGAACTTTGAAAATGCACAGGTAGTTTATTAAAAAAGACTATTTATGCAGACAGTACCTCGAGGTAGTTTCCAGTCGCCTCCATCTTGAAAGTTACGACAAGTCGATTGACAAGAATAAACGAATAGGAAGGATAGGGGAAGAGATTGCAATCTATTCGTTCGCGCTCATCAACCGACTTGTTGTAACTTTCAAGATGGAGGTGACTGGAAACTACTTCGAGGTACTGTTTGCATAAATAGTCTTTTTTATAAACTACCTGTGTATTTTCAAAGTTCTCACTGTTTCATTTTAAATGTCAAGTCCCTCGGAATTCTACTGATGAAGTGTGGAGCTACTTTGAGCCTTGTTAATGATGAAAAAAAAGTGATTTCTTTGCATGGCAACACTATGCCCAATTTATTACTATTATAAGCCTGTTGGGAGCTTCGGCTAGAAAGCTATATATTTCCAAATGTTGCGTGCGTACGGAGGTGGGGTATTCCACAAAGGTTAGTACTCATTATCAAGTCAATTTCACACGGGAATTCTCCTTTAAAGCTCAGTATTAAAGAAACCTTAATTGAAAAGGAAAAATCTTAAATCTATGTACAAAAGTACATGCCGCCCCTTCATTGAGCAAATTATAACCACAGCGCCAGGTGCTGTTCAGGTTAATTATGGTGCATTACCCTATACAGTCAACTTCATTATTAATTCTGTTATTCTGTTATTATATATGTAGATGTGTACAGTAGTGTGCAATGATGATTATACACTGCCACTTTCGTCTAAAAGGGGTCCTAATATATTACCTTTCTATAATTTTTGGTGAAAATATATTGAGAAATACTACTGAAAGCAATGTGAACCAAAAAAAAAAAAAAATCATTCTCACAAGTACGTCGTAAAAAAGTAATATGTGTATTTGTGAGCTAAATGTGTTGGTGAACTTTCTGGCATTGCATTAAGAAAATTCATCTCGCCAAGCTGATGTGTACCCTTTGTGTCATAAAAAAAAAAATTCAGAAATGACAATTGGCAAAGGCTTATATGCATAGTGTTCATTTCAGCGTTTCACATTCCATGAATGCTACAGTGGCTGACTTGAAGTGCAAAAGAACATATTCGTTCTCCTATACAGTATAAGCCCTGTCAGTTATGATGTATTTCTTGTGTGCTTATAACAGGCACGAACCTCCACCCTTCACTTCCTTTTCCTTTCAATTCCAGCACTAATTAGAGTGCCAATCATACCCATCTCGCACGGAGCGCTGACACCCCCTCCTCAGGAAAAGTAAAACGTCAGTTATATCCTTAATTGGAGCAATGGTGCATCCAATCCCGCCCTCACACAAACCTGCTTTCAAAGCAGAAGATTGTGCAGGAGAAGGGAGCATTCGGTTTACTTCCTGTAATTACGGGGCAAATGACAACACTTTTCCCACGCCGCGACACGTCTCCGAGCGAGCATGCTCTCCGTGGATGCATATCAAGCATGGAGTGTGGCGGCTCCGACTGTAATTGGATTAGGATGAGTTACACTCCCGCACCGTCTCTGGTGAGTGAGGAATTTTAATTGCAAACAGCCAAGTGCTTCTGTCATGAACATCAAATTTGCGCTTTATCAAAAGGCAAGGCTCCGTGACCCAATATTTAATACGAGCATTACTTCTGGAACAGAATTCCTCCAACTTATTGTTTTGACATTGCATATGAACTCTTTGAAGAGTGAATGTTTATTTTCCCTCAATTTTTTCCACAGATTATCATTACCAGTAAAGGGATGGGAGCGGTGGGCAGCACAGTAGATAGCTCTATTGCTTCACAGTGATGCGGTTTGTGTGTTCAAATCAGGCCTGAAGGCTTTCTGTGTGGACTTTGAATATTGCCCCCATGTTTGTGTGGGTTTCCTCCAGGTGCTTCGGTTCCCTCCCACCTTCCCAAAACATGCATGTTAGACTCTAAATCGCAAACTCCAAATTGCTCAAAAGTAGAAGTGTGCGTGTGAACAGAGGGCGCCCCCTGTATCGGATTGGCGAGCTGTCCAGGGTGTGATTTTGCCTCCGGCTCCTGCTCCCTTGTGACCCAATTGAGGGAGAAGTGGTTTAGATAATGGATGGACACGGAAGTGACTGATGTTACGGACTCTGATGGTCTGAATTCGGCGTTGAGAATCTGGCGGGGTGAATACATTTAATTCCCTTAGTTTCAGCAGTTGCACCATTTGAACTCAGGACAGTTTCATCTCACCCTGCTCAAATACTTTCATATAGATTTAATTTCTATCTTTTGCAGTAACAGAAAATAAAGGGTTTTATGGTGCAGAATGTCATTTCCAGCATGGAGTCATCAAAAAGGGGTTTTAAGGGGGCCAAACCCACCACGGCTTACAGAGAAGTGAAGGTGAAATTAGGGCATGATGGAGTCCCACTTCAGCATTACCATTTAGCTGTTTATTCCTTTATTGCTTGCAAATTGGTACACTTGGCACAGTCCCAGGTCATTCAGCTGAAGGTATATGTACTCAGTGGAGTGTTTGTGTAGTATACTTAAGAGCTAAATAAAGCTGTAAAACTGAAGTCAAACTAAAGGCCAAATAACCTGAAGCGACGCTGTTGTTGAGAACGTTGTGATCGAAAGGATAGCAGGGTGCAACAATTCAGAATAACTGTAATTATTAAGCCTGATCGATCCAACTTTTACACCTCGATAAGTTACTGACCATGTCTGAAATAATTGCAGTCAGTGGATTTATTGGTTTTTATATAAAGAGTATAGTCTTTAAAGTCTTTAAACCTTTATTGGGCACTAAAAAATACTCTAAGAAGCACAGAGTAAAAACGTACCGTGCGTTCGGCATATGCCCATAAATAGTCTTACCATCACTTGCTGAAGACTTGGGTGAAAAGGGCATATGATCAAATATGACCTCACCACCAAATTTTTCGTTTTTCACGCAAAAATTCAAACTTTTTGCAAACCTTTTCAACTTTTTAATGCCTGAGTTTTCATCAGTTGTCTGTCGTGAGTTCTGATGTTAGGTCCTTGTGAGTGGGACTGGGTAAGGGCCCACAACCGCACTGTGAGAGGTCTGGGGAAGAAAAGAAGTTTGAGACACTCTAGGCCACTGCCAATTGGTCGAGCACCCTAATATCACTGGCTGTGAAATTTCCTGATTTTCTCTCATTGGCTGGGAGAAATCACCGCTGGTCTACTGCCATACGGAGAGGCATGGGGGCGCCACTTTGGATTTTAAATTATTTACCTTTATTTAACCAGGCAGTCTCATTGAGAAGCGAAATCTCTTTTGCAAGAGAGACCTGGCCAAGATCGCAGCCAATACGATGCCAACATAAAACAATACAAAATAAATAACATATAAAACATGAAGTTTTAAAATCACAAAAGAGAGTTTGAATACATTAGCTTGCTGACATACCATTTTAAGATCACAAAGAAACTTGAATACACTTGTTTGGTCACAGAAAGCATTGACATTTTTCAGTCAAAATATTTTGCATTGTAGTCTTAAAATCAGCCATGGATATGAAATAGTCCAATTTAAGCTCTTTTTGTAACTTGTTCCACGACCAACGTGCTTAATAACTGAAAGCTGATTGCCCTAGATCTGAAAAAGCCCTTGAAACATTGAAGAGCAGAGAATTTGATGATCGCAGCTAATAACTCCCAGTACATTTACAAAGGAAATTACTAAGATAAACAAGGAGTTTGCCTAAAAGTGCTTTGTAAATAAAAGCAGACCAATGTCTCAGCCTTCGAATTGACAGTGATGTCCAACCAACCAATTAATATACAGTGCAATGATGAGTGACAGACTTAGCACCAGTGATAAAATGCAAAGTTTTAATCAGGTTTACCCAAAACAGAGGAAGCGGCATGCATGTACAAAATGTCGCCATAGTCTATTACACACAGGAAAGTAGCTTCAACTAGTTTCTGATGCCAACTGAAGTTACCAAATATGGTTCCTCACCTGATAAAACGTTTAAACTCCCTCCTACCTTCATTTTTTCCACCTTCTGCTTCCTCCTCATTTTCTTCACCAGCTTTATATTCCTGATCTTCTCCACCGTCTTGCTCATCTTCTTTTTCATGTTACTGTCATCATCATCCTCCTCCTGACCTGACTTCTCATCATATTTCATTTTCATTGTTCATCTTTTTGCTTCCTCCTCATCCTCTCATTTTCTTTTTGTTCTGCGTCTTTTTCTTCTAATTCTCCATTTCCCTCCCCCGTCCTCTTAAGCTGCTTTCACACCGGACGCGTTTCGCGCGTATTCGCGTCTTGGCATTGACTTTGAATGTAATCTGTCGTGCCAAAAATTCTTTTTGCGTCCGGTGTGAAATCGGCTTTACTATTCCTCTTCTTTCAACAAGGTTGCCGACGGGATGTACTGTCGTGCCATAATGTGCTGTATTTTAGAGTGTTGTAACAACTGGCGTCATGATCCCTTCTAAAAGACCTGTGGAAGTTCACTTTGAATTTTACCGCATATAGAAGCTGACAGCGAGCAAAGCCGAAAACAATGCAGATACCATACAAACAATGATGGTACCATACAATGACAAGATTATGACACAGCAAGTACAGCCAAAGACCGTACTGTTGGAAAGGAGAAGGCTGGGGAGGTGGAGGGGATGTTTGCGCAGATCTGTAATGGGTCTTGGTGGGAATGGTAGAGCTTGGTTAGTCGGGATGGAGAGCGCCGCCTTATTTTAAAAGACGCGCAAATTAGGAACGTGACACTTAAGTCCAATGCGATTGGACAAGGGGTGGAGCCCTAACTGACTTCCCTACCTGTCTGAACTAACACTGACGCTACATTACATCTCTTGGTCAAAGAGTCCAGATCGCCAACACACCGGAAAAATTTGGTACGAAAGCGGAAATCCAAATCAGAATCCAAACACAGTCCAAGAACCAGTAACCGTGAAGTCGGTACGCCAAAACCAAAGAACATGCAGAATCAAAAAACCAGGAAGCAGAGGTAATTCACTGGTCAACTGTACATGAAGGATTTGAATTGGAAAAATCAAAGACAGAAAATAAATTGTGACAAAGGAATCTAGTGGGTAGCCACAAGGAAGGCAGGCTAACAAACTCACAGTTTGGACAGGGAAGGAAGTGCAGTATAAGGGCAGGAGAGCAGCTGATTACATGGAGAACAGGTGTGAGTGAGCTGAGCAGATGTGCAGGGAGGTGAGGACCAGAGGGAATGAGCAAACTAACGAACAGAAGGGGGAAGGCACTGCAAGAGTGATGGGGAAACAAAAACAATGACAGGCAATGGAAACAGCTGAATTAATACACAAAGTAATACAAACATGAGAAAATAGGACGCAGACATAACAGAACAGGTTCAAACGTGTTAATGACACTCAGAAGAACGTTCCCTTCCATTTGGTCTGACTTGAGTATCATCAAGGAAATGTGCAAAAGGAACAGGAACATTAACTGAAACAGTATCAGGCACAATGTGTGTTTTGTGTCAATGGTAAACCACTAATGCGCTTTTTCATTTTTTTCCTGAACGAAGAGAAACTACAGGGTGAGTAATGGTGCCGTTTGATCTCAAGAGCACTACTTCTAACATGGATTTTCAGCAAGAGAAAGATGGTTCTGTCTCAGGCCGCACAATGAATTCAGTTATAATGAATAGACCAGGAGATATGTTCTGGACACAACAGTACCAAACCAAGACAAAAATCATCCTAATATACTGAAGATAAATATAAAACATAAGCGGCAGGAAGACAGAAAAAAAAGCCAAGATTAGCATTTGTAGCTTCTATGGCTGGAATTGTTCCTGGCCTGAAAAGTGCATAACCCTTCATGGTATAAGATGAAATTTACAGCATGCGCTTACAATGTTGTTTTCTGAAAGCATCTGATGTACATGTAAAAATCTATACTGGGAATTAAAATCAAAGTTTTCAAAAAATAAACAAACAATCTCAGCAAAAAGTCCACATCAGTAGCGAAGGCTGGAGGAATGAAAAAAGAGAACTCAACTGAGGAGGGGATGACATTGACTGTAAGCTGCCTTCTCATTAAAACTGTCACTGAACCTCTGCTGTATGTATGTGAACCACAAGTACTCTTGTAAAGTGAATGCAAGTCCATGCCATGGAATCTAATGAAAACAATTTGTGGGATAGATACTTATTTTTCGGTATGAAATACTGTACGTGTATGGGATGAATATGTAGAAGGCGGCTGTACAAATAATACTTATCCTTGGAATGACTTTGTAAACAGTAGGTAAGAGAAAAAGAATTAAAATTCATTTTCTAAAAATGACAAAAAATTGCTTCAGCGAATTTGCTCTCATTAAGGAGGGCATTTCTTCCATCAGCCGATTTGTGCGCCTGATTATTTTTTATGTCTTTTTTGTATTGCCCTGCTTGATAGATTGTAGTGATGCTGAATCGTTTAGGATTAGATGCGCTTTATTTATAAATCTCAATTTACAGTGATTCATGATGCACGAGTACTTCATAAAACAGCTGTCAGCTCTCATTACACCCCGCTTTTGAGAATATACTGTAATGGTAGATATAAAATAAATAACCAAATCCAGTCATTTTTGCAAGTCTTCATTTTTTAGCTCCATGTTCAATGTTCTTTCACCTTAGCATTAGCAAGGTAAAGGGCTATTGCATGAATGTTGCCAACGTAGACTGGCTTGCTCACTGAAGGCTACCTTTCGTTGGTCCTACCAATACAAACTTCCAAAATTATCTTACTCTCCAGAGCAAAATCAGCCACCGACTAACTTTGACAAACTAGCTAGGGTTAAGAAATTAATTTCTGCATCTGAAATCATAAATACCATAAAATAAAACATAATGTGCTGAAATATTCTGTATGTACGCTGTAAATGGTGATGTCCATGACTTCAGAGTCAAGCATCAAAAATTTAAGCGTTGTGTCATCAGCTACACCAACACTGCAGATTTTAAAAAAAAAATCTGAGCAGCTTGAACCTTCCTCAACCCAATTTCGAAATGTAAAAATGTGTCCAACTGGCACGCCTCATTGGCAGTATTTACTGTCTGATGTCGCCATCAACACAAATGACATTTGAAGAATATGCAGGATAGGCTAGAGTTTATGATTGTAGGCAATATATACAAACACTATTGGAACCGCTTAGCCTTCAGTCAATATTGGGGGGCCTCATCTTCAACGCTTGTACCTGCAATGTTGTAGCCCACTTTGCTAAGGTGATTAGCTCATACAAATTAGCAACAATTAGCAATTCAAATGAGGTCGAATAAACTTCAGTTCTAATGCTGCCATCCTCTGCCGGGCCTCGGGTGTGTGTACAAAAGGAAGGCTCAGATAAAATTGACTCGCAGCAGGAAGGTCATGGGTTTGAATCTGGCCTGGGGCCTTTCTGTGTGGAGTTTGCATGTTCTCCTCATGTTCGCGTGGGTTTCCTCTGGGTACTCTAGTTCCCTCTCACAGTCTAAAGAAATGCATGTCTGGCTAATTGGAGACTCTAAATTACCCAGTGGTATGAATGAATCGTATGCAGGCATGACGTAGCTGAAAAATTGCTCTAAGTGTTGTTAAAGAATCAATCAATTCATTATTTATATTATAATGTACTTTAATTAGATAACAAATAATTTGTGACAAATAAGTATGAAACAAATGATTCCATTTTCCATAATTCCATTTCCTGTCCCAAATAGCACGCGACTCAGGGCCAGATTCTGGTCGGATCAGCTAGAGTCGGCCCTGAGCCTGCGCAAATCCGGTGCCGATTCGGACTGGAGGTGCTTGCTGAGTAGGATGCAAAGCCGAATTAAGACGTGGTCCTCACAAGTCACATGCGGACTTCCTTATATTTTTAGAAAAAAAATTAATTTTTACCTTCTGCATCCTCATTTAAATGACGTTCCCCCTGGTGCTTTTAATTTACACAGAAACCCTATCCTGAAATAGCAGTTGCGCGTTGTGCTAGCACAAAAATACCAATAGGACTGCGACCTGGGGAAAGTAGGACTGGAAGCAGGGATTAGATTTCTGCTTCTCTGGGCTATCAGGCCCAAATTATCCAAAATGTATCCTGAGATACAGTACCAGTCAAAAGTTTGGATATACGAACATTTTTCTTACCATACGTGTTAAATAAAGAGGCATCTAATTCAAATCCATCAAACTAACCAGCGTTTGTTGTCTTATCTGCAGAGCACACTCACTTTTTCGTCCCTCCACAAGGACAGTCATGTGACTATAATGAGTTTTGTAGCTGCACAGCTGTCTAACTTCCCAAAGATGTGCTTCACTTGTGCTGAGCTTTTCATGGGCCTTTTTGTCCAATAAGTCCCAAAACAGCTTGACTTTAATTTGGCCGTTGGAAAATGAAAACTTGTTTTTCTGTTTAATTTGCAAAATATGGCCTCTTTTGAGAATTCCAAAATTTTGGACAATATTCAAACAAATAAATTATTCTCTTCTAACTTCTGACTATTTACCTCTCACAAGATTCCATTTGAGATTATGTAGAAAAGTTAAGCCATTTAAATTTCTTGAAAAACGCTGTGTGAGCGCTGTGACATTAGCAAAGTGTGTCTAAAGTTTTGACTGGTGCTGTATATTATTTTATTTTTTTTGTAGTATGCTACATTGTGTTCTGTGGAGCTCAAGGGGGCCAGCTCTCCATATTTTTTGCATTTTTCCAGCATTTCCCATCGTAAACTTTTTTACATCTTTATGTCCTTGATAAAATCTAAAATAATACAGAAACCATCAGGAAACCCCTCAGTCCCCAAGTCTCAGAGACACAATGGAAATAGCAGACATCAAAATAGTGACATCTGAGTCACAGTCTGTCTCCATTTTGAAAATTTGCACATCCACATCGGTGATTTTGAATTGCATCATTTTCTAGCAAGCTCCCGAGAAATAAACAAGCTTTATCAAGCAAAAAAGGAATAATGTGGACACAGTGCGATTAGGCAAACTGTGAAAGCTATTTCCCGTTATTTTAGTCATTTTTCCTCCAGCCATGGAAATTAACTCCAAAATAGTTTTTTTTCCTCACCATTTTCAAGAAGGTTTACTGAAGCTTAGTAAAAGTGACAATGTTCTCGCTTGATTGCCTGGTGAAAAAAAGTGCGGTAATGTTTGTAGAGCTTTGTTTGGTTGGCACATAAGAATTTTGGTAATTGAACAGCCTTCTTTAACTGTCTTTAACTGTGAAGAGAAATTATATTTCCCAGTCTACATCACAGGTTTTGATTGATTGAAAGAAGAAAACAACATAACATTAAACCAAGAGCAAACCTTGAGCTAAATTATACCTGCAGAGACTTTGAAATTCATCACAATTATCCTGCTCGTATGGGAGAGAATGATGGAGATGTGAAAAGGTTGGCAGCGTTGTGATGTGAGCCTGGATCAAAATGCGTGGGTGGTCAGCGATGGCAACCTTAGATCCAGTACTAAATTTTAAAAAGAATCATGCAGCTTCTAAAAAATGTACCTTGCGGGTAAGAAGAAGGTTGAATTCTTGCAACCTCTTGATTGCTTCGCATTTTCTCTTTTCTCAGAAAAGACATTTTGACGAGTTTCTTCGCCGACAATCGCAGATTAAAATTGCCATTAAACTATCAAATGTGAAACCATGGAAACTGATTTAGGAATACTGTGAGTAGAGAGCAACTCCTGTCCCTCACGGAATAATCCAGATGTACACCTAAGGGCTCATTACTGAATTGTAAGATGACACTGTGTATAGTTTTGAGGATTATAAATGTTCAAACATATTTTTGATGATACGGTAGGCACACCTTAGAGGGTGCAAAATCCTTGTGTCTCCTAGATTTACTCCTGCCCTGTTCCAGCACACTGCATGTCTTTTAGAGCTATGGTCTCCTTAATTGGTTTTGTGTCTTGCATGCCGTCCCTTTCTAGGTGTAATACATTAGTATTCCCTGTTCGCTTGAGTTCCCACGGCATACATAAACTTTAGTTCTGTGTAACAGAGTCGCTGGATTGTCATGCTTTATGCCCTTAAGCAACCAGTCAGTTTATGACTTCCAGTTTAGAATTGAATCACTGAGTTTCCAAAGGGCCCAACTCCAATGAATTAGAGGTCTGCATATCTTATGACAAAAAGGGGAACTTTCTATTCATTTCAGCCAACTTATCCCAATGACATTCTCTTTTAAAGAAATAAACTAAAAAAATATGGGTCGTAACATATGGGCAATAAAACATATCAGCATATCTTTTTCCCTTTCTTGAAAAAGAGTGTCCCTTGGAGTTGGGCCCTTTGGAAACTCGAGGTTTCTATTGTATTTCTGTCTTTGGAAATATTTGTAACATTATAGTGAAATATGCAATTGCTCTTGGGTGCTTTATTAATAAGAAAAAAACTACTGAGCATTATTATTTATCTTCACGATTGGGATCACATTCCCATCAATCTGCATTTCTTGTTTCTTACTCTGCTCCATTGTTACTGCATCCTTATCAGTAAACCAGCAGCCATACCACTACTCTGTCTGCTTCAGCTGTGTGGCTGAAGCTAAGCAGGTGTAGGCTTGGTTAGTACTTGGATGGGAGACAACAAGTTTGTGGCTGGAAGAGGCGTTGGTGGGGCCAGTATGGGGTGATCTTCCCTTTGGTGGAATAATCCCCAGTGCACTTTACTGTTGCCTGCTGGATGAGACGTTAAACCAAGGTTGAGACTCACTGTGACACTCTTTGATAAGAGTAGGGGGTTCTCCTGTGTTGGCTAAAGTCTTTCGACCTGCCACCTTATCATCCCCTGATCTAATTGGCTGTGCAAATTGCCCTCTCCCTCCTCACCTCATGGTTAATTAAGAATAAAAATGAGTAAACCCCTTGTTATCTGCAATGATGTGATTAAAAAAAAATAATAATAATGATAATCTGACCTGATCCATTAATGCTGTGTCTGATGTCCCATTTTCATGATAAAATGCAAAATCCCTCCTTTCATTTGAAAATGGGTTTATTATTTACAGTTTGGCTGATGAACGAAGAGTCCTTAAAAACCAGCACTTTTAGAAAAAGCAGCGGATGACACCATCTGTAATTAATCCGAATTTCTTCCATAGATTCGATTCAACCTTCAATTGTAAGATAAGTGGACATAAGTTTACTCCTGTTGGATATTATTCAAGGGGTTAACGGTACGTGATGAAATAAAACATTAGTTTCATTTCATTCTTGCTATTTTTCTCACTCATTTTAATTTCTCTTAGTCCTGCGGTTATTTATTGATTTTTACCTGCGACCCTGAAGTAAAACCTTTCTTTCTGTTTGCTTGTTTTAAGCACAAGTTGTAATGTAATATAAAGTTCAGCTGCGGCCGTGGGGATTCACTGTTATGATTTTTAACAGCTGGAAATGATTTGAATAATTTTGAGCAATATGTAAAAAATATTTTTTGAAAATCGCTGTAATCAAGTTTCCATACTTTAAATAATGGTTTGCTTGAGCACTTTTACTTCAGGCATGAACAGCCCTCATTCTGATGCAGTAAAGGGTTATTTTTTTTTTAAATAATGGCAGTAAAGTCCGCCCTTTTAATAGGTAACCGCCAAGTTACAAGTCCCCCTGGCTTTCAAAGGGAATGGGAGAAGACACTCTGATTGGTTTATTCCATGTTTCGCCCAAAACACGCTTATCTTTAATTAAGAGATTAAATCCAACTCCTTTGCACTGAACGCCATACTATGCGCCCATGCAGATAACCTGCCGTTAAACTAGCAAAAATGGATTTGGACACTCTCTAAATGCACTTGCATCATGCGCTTTAGACTGTGCACTTAGATCATTAAAATAGGCCCCTGTGTCTTTTTTCTGTAAAAAGGTGTCCACAAGTTTATCCTCAATGCTTAAACATTTTTTAAAAAATGAAAGGGCAAACCTGTCTTCTACTTAGTTACTTTACCTACAATATTTTGTCAAAATGTCAATATTACAATATTTCCTGACCAATAATTTGTTAAGACCGTGGAAAGTTTAATATTTTAGTATTGTGGGCTGGGGCCATTGTTTTGCCCGGAAGTGCACTTTTATTGCATGCTTTTCAATTGAACGCCACCTTCATCTCATATGTTGCATGGTTCGCCCTTTTGTACTGATGCTGAGTGCATCTCTTCATCCGCCTATTAATATTAAATGCATCCGCTGCGGCTTAATCGTATTTGCAAAGTGTTTTTTTGACTGTTTTTAGCGCACCGCTGTTTTGTTTACGCCCTAGGAAGTGTTGCATAACTGTCTGAATATCTGTGCTCAGCTCTCTCTCGAAAAGCCCACCCCATCCATCTCTACAGTTTCCAGGGTCCATCTGCTGTTCGTTTCCAGTGTAGGCATTGAGCCGACCCGACGGTCTCAGGCGGGGTTAGGTTAATGGGCTTCTAAAAACGCCGCTCCCTTATGGCATCCGTGATTAATCGGACCGCATGAAAAACTGTTATTTTGCAACCAGATGGTATCAACCTCTTAAGATAAAAAAAAAACTGAATAATTGAGTCGATCGGCTAAGATAGCAGGTGCAAGTTAAATTGAGGGCTTTCTCAGGTACTCTGTAGTTTCTTCAAAATTGAATTCAGGAGGGACACACAGCTCAATCAGAGCCTTATTTTTGGGTTTAACCCTTTGAGTTTTTGTAATTTTGAAACATTTAAATAAAATAATTCATAAAAATGAGTTGCTTTCAATGACTGACAGTGATTAAGCAGTTAGCAATAGAGTGTTCAGTTGAAAGCATTTAAATGCCAGACCTGTGGTATGAGAAATAGTTTAATAAATGAGGACGAATACCATTTTCAGAAGGTACTAAAGGTGGCCTGGCTGAAAATAGATTTTTCACATATTCAGCTGTTAGTGTCCGCTCAAGGCCTGTTTTAGTTCAATTTTAGATACCAGACTGTTCATCAAAGGAGGCCTGTCTACTTAACATGCGGTCTGGGTCTTGAGTATGTGTGCAACTCCAAGGTAGTTTGCATCTGATATAGTTTACACACAACCATTTCAGTTTGATTTGCTGTTCGACATCTAACGCCACCACGACCGCTATATCACAGTGACCGTGATCTCTCAATATTGCTTCACTCTCAGGGTGATACCTAATGAGGCTTTGATTTGAATTCCTACATCGGCAATTCGTTGGAACAGAGATGTCCATTCCCTTCCAAAAGGATTGATGGGCAGGAAAAGGGGAAAGACGAAGGATAAAAAGTTTTCAGATTAAAAAAAACCACTGAAAGTGACAGAGCGTTTAGCTGACTCATGTGGTAGCAGCTGTGGTCAAACTTCATGAACATCAGTTACCCAATGTCTCTATTTTAGAATTATTTTCAAATCTTTATGTTGTTCAGTTGCATTTTTTATTTACCACTTTTTCTGCCTTTGTAACGACAAGCATAGACCCTGTATGTTTCTTTAGAACGTGGAATGAACATTGATTACATAATGGTGAAGCTTAACTTTTATTTTTTACCGGTAACAATTTCAATCATACCCGTGATTTATTTCTTTTCAATGTGTAATAGCTGGCTGTTTAGGAAGGGTGAATGCCAGGTGAGCATTACAGTTAATTCCTAATGACCTGATGTATTTCTGCATTTATGCGCATTCACCATTCATTCCAATGGATGTAATAGCAGAGAGAAGGGCATTCCTTCAGCACATAAACCTGCATTATGACTAACTCTGCCGACAGTGGCTGTATCTCTTCCTCTAGGCCTTCTCAAACATTAAATCTGCTGAGGTAATGACATATTTTGCAAACATGCCAACTGTGAGAACAGGGGGGTGCCAATTACTGGTAACACTATAAAAAAGAAGGGGAAATGTGTAGTTTCACTCGGCATTTTGCACGACTGTGGAGAAATAATACAGGCAGAACTCTCCGGAAAAACCACTGTGATGACTTATTCCATAGAATTCTGAGGCAGGAAAAGCAGAACTCAGCACAATTCTGCATTCAGTAATGTAAATAAAATGCATGAAGGCTGCTAAATTATTCTTGATTTGCACCTCCCACGTTTGTGGACAAAATTATTATGTAGACTCGCCAAGTGTATGCTGACCTCGTTATCCTCCACTATTCAATCATTTTTTGGGACTTGAAACACGATCACAATCAACTCGCTTGAGAGTGTGCATTTCATTCTCTGTAAACTCACTCAGGCTTAGCCAGAGTCATTGATTTCTTTGGCGAAATACCACAAAAAAATACCCATTTTAAGGGTAAGAGGATTTATGAGTGAAATAACTTGAAATTGAACATGATTTAAGCCAGCAGGTGCTTCTGTGTATGAAGGGGGAGCTGACAGTGACGCTGGACTCGTTCGCCGCCCCATTTAATGTTTAAAATCGAAGTACTGAGTATAGAATCCTCATGCGTCTAGTTTTCTTTTGACCCTTATTGTTTCAAAATGTCAGCTACCGCCTTTATGAATCAGCAAATAGCACCTGCGCTGAGACTTTGTGAGATGCAGAGCCATCACCATCATGCATAATGCCAATAGATACTATTTTATTTAACCTTTATTTGACCAGGTGTCCCTGCGGCAGTAAAAAGTCTTTTTTTTAACAAGGGTAGGCCAGCCAGGCGGGCGGCTAAACACACAGTCAATGATAATTGAATGTGAAGTTCGTGCACCTGGTATGAGATTATTAAATCCACTGCATACATTAAATATGATCAAAAACTCCTCATCCACAAAGGTGGGTTATATCAACAACGTATGTACAGTGTATATCAAGAGCAAATTTACTGTTCTTTTTCATCCACAATAACCAAATGATTACATGGCTGGAAAAACAGCCATGTAACCATTATTGTAACCATTATTGTTGCTATTTGTTTTGACCCATTACCTCCTGTTTCCTGATAAATTTTTTGACTTAAATGAGTGCGTGTCTGTGTGTGTGTGTGTGTGTGTGTGTGTGTGTGCACTCGTGTAGTTGTACTCTCTGGTAATGTCTAAAATAAAATTTGAAAATGAAGAAATGTGTGGGGTTTTTTTTTTTTCAAAAAACAACAGGATTCAGACGTTAAGACACTTTGGCAGGTGTCGGTACTGCAGCAGCTACAGTGAAGGATCACATGAAGCAGCATCTGAATATCACAAAAGTAATGACAATATTGTTTGCTTTTGTAAAGCAGAGGAACCCTTTTTTTCTTCATTTTCAAGGACCCCCTGAGAGAAAAGCCTGATTGAACAGTTTCACGTGAGGAGGGATAGAAAGAAACAGGGATAGAGCCCCCGGAGCAATTTTTCGGGTGAATCCTCCTATTGTGTTCTGGGTCAATTTGACCCGACTCAATGTTCAATGTCTCGAAAATCATGGTTAAAATACTTTTTTCAGCTAGATTTCCTCCTAACTTTATAGGTAAAACATGAATTTAACAAAAAAAAATTTATATTTTCTGTACACATGTTGCAAGCATCAGTGTTGTTTGGGTCATTTTGATCCAAGGATCAATTATTACATGAAACCATGTTGATTGCATTTTTGTAGGGTTGCCTAAGATTGGGGGCTTATTCAAATTAATTTCTCATTCATTTCACATTTGGTCTCGTTCATTTTGCTATAATCATGTGAAATCGATGCTTGATGTATAAGGGGAGGATGAGGCAGTCGTGTTTTATTTACATGGTTATTAAAATGGCCAGTAGAAAGGCATAAGTGAGCTGCAAAGGATATTGAGAAACACATTGAGTTACAAAACGCTTATGTAGGTCTTCATTACAGGGATCAAACTGACCTCAAACCATAAGTGGTTTATTAATTTGAACATAATAGCAGGGTTAAGCACTTTGTTCAAGGGCTTGATGGCACAGTTCTTCCAAACTTCATCTCTCCAGATCAGGTCAGAATCTCAAGCGCCACTAGGGGCTTAACCCAGCAACTCTTCAGTTTCTACTCTAGCATCCTACCTCTAGGCTACCCTATTGCCCATAGTTACTCTTGATTTTTTTGTTTTATAATACTAACAAATGCACAGGGGATACAAAATTGCAAGATTTTGATTTAAAAACAAAAAACTGAGTATTACTGATATTAAATGGTGCCTTGAATGGTGAAGCTTCCGGAGCTGTTAATTTTTCAGTACAGCTTCATTTACAGTAAAAATACTGTAGCATCCTCACTTGGAATGACCAGATGGGGCAGAAAGTTGTACCTAATCCTTAGTTTATTAAAACAGTTACTGTGGGCTGCAGCACATGCAAATTAAAAATGCACTAATTAAACAGAATCGCTCTCGGTCTGGACATACAGTAGTTGTGTTATTACAGCCTCCAGGGAATAGAAGCCACTGGATGACAAACAGCTCAAACAGCTCAGCCCAAACCCTACATTCTCCTGGTGGGCTGTAATCAGGGTGACTGACTGGTCAACCCCAGCTAAATGGGCATCATTAAAACCATTATATTCTGAACCTTATCTCTCAGTCCCACTGGGGATTTAGCTTTTTGCGATGGTCGCCGATGGGGAAATTTGGAAAAGTTTGGCGATGCCTTGCGATTGTGCATGGCAAAATAGTCAAAAAAGTAGAGCATTCCAATTATAATTTCCTCTTGGGATTGTTTGCTGAAGCAAGGGACGACATGATCGGCGTTGCTTCTGGGGACCTTCACCAAGAATGTTCGCCAACTGTTGGTGACATATCGGCAAATGTTCTGCGATGTTTGCCGAAGGTTCGCCGACACTTTTTCAGTTTTGAAAGTGTGGCGGATGGTTCACCAATGCAGCACATATATTTGCCGACTGTTGGCGAACATTCTGTGGCGACTTTTGAGACGAAAACGTTGCAAATGGTTCGCAACAGAATTCAAAGCAGGCTTTGAAATTTTTCGGGCTTTCGCAATCCACTCGTGATCCATTGCAATGGCTAGAATTTGCCCGTGACACTCCATATTCTGCAATTGTTTGGCAAATGTGTTTGCGATGCATTGCGATTCTCACTTCTTCCATCGGGAATGCCTCGCAAACCATCGCAATCCCCAGTGGGACCTAGGCATTACAGAAGACATTTCTCTGATTTCCTCTCACAGTCCAAAGAGATGCATGTCTGGCTAATTGGACACTATATTGCCCAGAGACATGTGTGAGTGAAAAGTGTGTGCGCCCTGTGATGGATTGGCGAGTTGCCTAGGATGTGTCTCTGCCTTTTGCCCATAATCAGGTAAGATTGGCTCCAGCTCCCCTGTGACCCGAGTGCAGAGGATGACGTTTAGATACTGGATAGGTGGATTGAGTGATGTTTGCCTCCATCACTCATATACAAACAGAATCAAGCTTAAACATGGACTGCGTGATTCAACTTCTCCCCTGTTCACTGCTATGCCATGTCACAATGCTATGTTTGTGCTTGCAGAACCTTACAGGTCCCCTACTCCTTGCATTAAACTCACCATCTTATAGTAGACCTATTCCAGGTGAAATATCACTAGAAACCCACTGACAAGAAGATGAAATCTTGAGAGAAGGTAAATTGCGCGACAATTGGAATTCTTCATAAAAAGCTCATAGTCGGTTGAATTTTACGGTTTTCCAAGCCCCGTAATATGAGCAAACCCTTTTAGCATTTGCAGAAATAATAGCTTGCTTGATTATTCTGCCCTACAAAGCCTAAGTGCAGTGACTACACATTTGGTAAAATATGAGTAATGCACCGTTTTGGGCCTGATAGTATGGAGGTTAGGATTTACTTGGATTGAATATTTACCATGGCAACTCAGTAATCTATCATAAATGTGCTGAGTATTCATTTATTAGGACAGCAAGCAAACTCAGAATCCATTTTTTTTAAACTGTTTAAATTATTTCGTAGTTACTGCCTTTAGCCTTTGTAGGGCAGTATTGTTGCAAAACAAATAGCCTTGTCAGTATCAGTAAATAATTTGTGGGTTTTTTATTATTATGTTTTTAGCTTTATTTTCACTTCCCTGTCACTTCATGTCTCCCCACTCTAGTGTTCGCTTTATTGAATCTTTGTCTTGTGTGTGACCCCGCCCCTTTATTCTCTGCTCTTGCCTTTCTCCCAAGCAGTGTCTTGTTTCCCCATTAGCCACTGGTCAACATACTCACCCTTTTTGTTGCGAGTACATCCCAGTTGCTTCTGCGCTGGGTTTACAGGCCTTCTGTACCCGAGTCTGACAATGTTCAACCTTCTTTTCTGATTTTTGGATTGCCCTCTGCACACACTTTATTGTTTTGACTTCTGAATGGTGATTTGGTACTGAATTCTGCCCATTTGGCTTTGGATTCTCAGCCTGTTTTTGACCACACCCCCGCCTGTTGTTTTTGTGCAGTGATCCTACTTCTATCACTTCCAGCTGAGATTGTCTGACCATTCAAAATCTTGATTTTAATGAAACCGCTGTTTGCTTTGGAGTCCCTGAGTTCACCCTGACAAACCTCGCCAATTACTGGCCATTTAATTGGCTTTTGTGTTATAAATAGCTTTGCAGAAATTTCAGTTATGAGAAAATCTGTTTCATAAGCTGAAATGAAATATTATACCTTTAATGTACGTTGTAACTGAAACAGCAAACAGGCTATTGTCAGTTTCAATCCAAATGTATCACATCAGGTTCTCAATAACACCATTTTACTCATACAGAGGCACTACTATGCACAGCACATCAGTGGAATCAGAGCCCATTATCTTATTCAGTGGCAATTTTCAAAAGGACTTTAGTTTAATGGAGCAAGCTTGGTGAATAACAAATGCTAAAACATTCCCATTTTGTGAGATAGGCTCTCTGACAAATCATAATGCAGGTAAAAGAAAACATTGCTTAGCTCATTAAAATAGCACAACACAATGTCTACGATTTAAAAGCTCAGTTTTCTCAGTTTGTGTAAGAGACAACTGTAAGTACTTTGTAAGGTATGAATCAAGGATGACTTGGTTTAGCTGTCCTTCACTGATACTTAAAATATATTTTATCAATAAAAATAATTTTGATATGACTATGTTATTATTCTTAGTATAATTTCTGGACCAAAAAGCCAGAAAGTTCCATCCATTTATCCATTGTCTTCCGCTTATCCGGGGCCGGGTCGGGGGGTAACAGACTAAGCAGGGAAGCCCAGGCGCCCCCCTCCCCAGCCACTTCCTCCAACTGTACCTGGGGGACCCCAAGCCATTTCCAGGCCAGCCGGGAGAAATAGTCCCTCCAGCGTGTCCTGGGTCTGCCTCGGGGCCTCCTCCCAGTTAGCAGTAGAAATAGTTTGGGTTTTTCTGTTAAGGTAGGTGCAGGGTGGCTCTGTATTCGGGGGTTCTGGGGTGGGAGTTGCACCTGTAGCCTAATTGGTCGCTTGTGTATGTGCTGCATCGGTAAGAATTGTTTTTAATTTTTTTTTTTTAATTCGGCATTATTTAAATATTTAAGAGCAATTCCCATCTTAGAATAATTAGATAATGGATTCGGTAGAGGGTTTTTTAGCAGCCCGTTCAGAGGAAGCGCTGAACAAATTGAAGAAAGATCAATTGCGTGTAGTTGCAGACCATTATAAATTCGACCAGGATTTGGCTAAAGATCTTAAAAAACAGAAGTTATTAGACTTAGTTTAATCGAAGTTGGTCGATTTGTCTGTCATGCCTTTAAATCCTGCGAGTGAGATTATAGTTCCTTCGACAGCAACGTCTACTCCGATAGCGTTAAATTCGGTAGGCCTAAATAATGGGTCTAAGTTAGATAAAACGGAACTAACTTTTGAGCAACAAATGGAATTCCTTAAGCTGGAGATGGAGCAGAAACGATTAGAGGCCGACGTGGAATTTATACGCATGGAAGTTGAACATAAAACTAAGATCTCTGAAAAAGAAAAAGAATGGGCTCTTGAACAAAAGCGCTTAGAGGCGTCGGAAACAGAAAAGGAGCGTGCGTTGGAGTATGAAAAAATCAAACAACGTGAACGAGAGGCAGAACGTGAGAGTGAAATATAAAAAGAACGGCTCCGTTTACTTGCAGAGGGCAAAATTTCAGAGGGTGGAAGTGGGTTTTCCGCAGTGCCTGTGGGAGGGTCAGGCGCAGAGGAAATCTTTCCAGTATGATTAGGTTTTTACCTAAATTCAATGACAGAGACCCTGATGGTTTCTTCTCACTTTTTGAGGGCATTGCTGATGAGCGCGGTTGGAGTGACGGAGATCAGACGCTGTTACTCCAGACTGCTCTTACAGGGCGAGCCCAAGCTGCTTTCGTCGCTTTGTCGGTTGCTGGGCGTAAAAACTATAACTCTGTTAAAAAGGCGGTATTGCAGGCATATGAACAGATTCCGGAATACTATAGACAGCATTTTAGGAACTGGCAAAAAACTGAGCGTCAGACTCATTCTGAAGTAGCTAGAGATCTGGTTAATTTTTTTAATCGCTGGTTGTCTTCTTTAAGTGTTACTACCTTCGAGCAATTACGTGATCTTGTGGTTCTTGAGCAATTTAAGAACATAGTTCCTGAAAGGCTTGCTACTTTTTTAAATGATCATAAGATCAAAACTGCTGCGGAGGCAGCAGTACTTGCCAATGAGTATGTGTTAACTCATAAAAGCAAAAGAGAATATCCACAGCACTGTAATGATACTTGAGAGGGTCAGAGGTCTGTTCATTTTAATAGCCCAAATAAATCTGGTATAGCCTCAGATTTATTTAAGAGCGTTAAACAGGGTTCGGAAGATCGATGTAATTATTGTTTGGAGTTTGGTCATTGGAAGAAAGAATTCCCGAGATTGCTGATCAAGAATAAAAAATCGTCAAATTCTGCTAAGTTTACAGGGTGTGTAGCTCCTGTTCATCAGGGCAATTATGTAACCCATATCGAGGCAGAGTCATCTGTGGCTATGATTCCTGCGGAATATTCAGGCTGTGTTGTGCCTCAGTGCCCTGTAGGAGGTGAGGGTATTAGCGAGACTTTGGGTCCATTCATAACAACGGGTTTTATATCACTTATGGGCGACTCTGAGAGTAAAAGACAAGTTCGTATTCTGCGCGACACAGGCGCACCAGGAAGCTTTGTGGCGGAATCCGCGCCACCCTTTTCATCCTATTCTAGCACAGGAAAGTGCGTTCTTATCCGCGGCATAGGTCTGCAGACCTTGTCGGTTCCCCTGCATAGGAAACGATTAGAGTCTGATCTTGTGTAGGGTGATGTCATTGTAACTGTTCGTCCGTCACTACCCGTACCTGGCGTGGATGTAATTTTAGGAAATTTGTTAGCCAAAGATCGTGTTTGACCAAGTGGTCCGGTGCCGCCACCGGTGGCCATTTAGATGAGTGCGCCTCCGAATTTGCTGATGTATTCACTGCTCGGACTCAGAGTCGCTCATAGGCAGTGGAGGTTCCAGCTAACGCACCAGAGTCTAAATGTTTAAGTCCACAATTACCATCAACCTTTGATCGTAGTGATTTTGTTCTGGCTCAGAAGTCCGATGAGGGGTTAGCTGTGTAATTGTCTGAGGCGTTGACTCGGGAGAAAAGGCCTGACGTTGACTATTTTATTTGTAATGATCTGCTTGTGCGCAAATTTGTCTTGTACACTGGAGAAATGAATGAGATTTTGGCACAGATTGTTGTACCAAAGAAGTACCGAGAACAGGTATTGCAGACAGCTCATGGGGATGGGGCTGGGCACTTTGGGGTGCGAAAGACGTACAATCGGCTTTTACAGCATTTTTACTGGCCGCGATTGAAACGCGATGTGGCTGGCTTTATTAAAACTTGCCATGTATGTCAATTGACTGGTCAGCCGAATCAGTCTATTAAACCAGCGCCATTGCATCCCATTCCGGCAGTGGGCCTACCCTTTGAATGTCTTTTAATAGATTGCGTCAGTCCGATACCGCCTGCTAAATCTGGTTCTGTTTATTTGTTAACCATAATGTGCCAAACAACGCGATATCCAGCTGTGTTTCCTCTGCGATCTATAAATACTAAGGCCATTGTAAAAGCATTGTCTCAATTCTTTTCAGTTTTCGGTATTCCTAAAGTCATTCAGTCAGACCGTGGGAGTAATTTTACTTCTAAAATTTTCGCTGAGGTGCTGAAACATCTGCAGATTAAGCACAGCATGAGTAGCGTGTACTCTCCTCAGAGCCAGGGAGGTCATCCAAGACAGTTTGGGTTTTAGCTAAAATGATTTGGTGTTCGCGCACAAAGTTGGTGGTCTTTTGGCTGTTTTGAAAGATGGCTTGCAGGAATCTGAGCCTCCTGTTAATCTCATTGATTACGTTAATGGATTTCGTTGCCGTTTATTTTTGGCGTGGAAATGTGCAAATAAAAATCTGTTTACAGCGCAAGCATGAATGAAAAGAGTGTGTCATAGGTGAGCTGAGTCTAGGCTGTTTAGCCCAGGGGACCAGGTATTGGCATTGCTGCCAATCCCTGGTTCGCCTTTTCGTGCACGATTTACTGGTCTTGATACTGTCGTTCGTTAGGTGACAGAGAGGAATTATGTAATTGCTACACCAAATCGCAGAAGATCATCTCAGCTCTGTCATGTCAATTTATTAAAACCATATTATTACCTTTCCAGGTCTGATGGGTCTGGAGATCCAGTTCAGTCGGCTGCGCTTGCCGTGGTGGGTGAGATTTGTCCCCCTCAGAGTGTGGCAGCTAAGGAGGAGGACATGGTTGGCCCAGACGGTTGTGTTTTATTGCCACGTCTTAAGAATTCGGATATGTTGAAAAATCTCGATGGCCTGTTGGACCATATGTCTCCAGAACAAAGGGGTGAATTGCAGTCTCTGATTTTGTCTTTTTTGCCTTTGTTTTCTGATGTGCCGACCTGCTCGGATGTAATTGCGTCCGAGCAGGCCATAGACTAGTTCCCTCCTCCAACAACAAAGAGGGAATTGATGAGGTTTTTGGGCATGGTCGGTTACTATCGAAATTTTTGTTCAAACTTTTCTACCGTTGTTTCACCGCTAACTGATTTGTTGGAAGGCAGGGTCTCTTTTGTGTGGTCTGCTGGGGGTCAGCGGGCATTTGATAATGGAAAATTATTGCTCAGCACTGCGCCTATCCTGGCGGCTCCTCGGCTTGATGAACCTTTTAAGATCCAGGTAGATGCCAGCCAGGTTGGGGAAGGCGCCGTGCTGATGCAAGAAGATGTAAATGAAATAGACCGTCCAGTGTGTTACTTTTCAAGAAAGTTTAATAAATACCAGCTTAATTATTCAACCATTGAAATGGAGGCTCTGGCATTGATTTAGGCATTGCAACACTTTGATGTGTATGTGGGTGGGGGTGTCCATCCAGTGGTAGTGTTTTCTGATCATAACCCGTTGACATTTTTGCATTCGTTAAGTCCAAATCAGTGCTTGATGCGCTGGGCTCTGTTCTTGCAACCGCACAACTTGCAAATCCGTCACATTCGGGGTGTGGAGAATGTGATGGCGGATGCCCTGTCCCGTGCCCTGAATTAATTCTCTCCAGTTTCTCTCTGCATTATGTCCGTCTTAAATTGCTTTTCAGGCGCCGAATTGCTGGGGGTCATGAAGCAGAGGTGGAGGTGGTGATGATTGATGGGGGGTGTTTGTGTGCATGAATGGGGTTTATGTTCAGTGTGCCCAAGTGAGTGTATGAGTCTTCGTTATGTTGATGGGATGGTGTTTTGGTATTATTGACGATGATTTATGTTTTAAAATAAAAATGTGCTTTGGTTTTGATTAGTGACAGAATCCCACTTTGGTGGGCTCCTGTTTTAAGGGGGGGATATGTTACGACCCTGGCGGGTCTTTTGAGTTAGCCACGCCACTTTGGGCAGGTGTACCTGTTTCTACTGATCTGTCTTTGTGTCTTCAGGTGCATTGGACGGGCTGTGGTATTAAAGGCCTGCCTTATTAAATGGCGTGGTTCTCTCCTCCTCCTGGCGTTTGGGTTCCTGTAGTTATTCCCCTAGACTGACTTTACCCAACACTTTTGGTTGTCTCAGTATACTGACCTACACTTTACTATTTTTATCTTTTATTATTATTCCTCAGTAAATAATTTTATTATTAGGAAATCTGCATGTGGTCTCCCCTGTATGTAGCCTGGTTTCGATCCACTGGTGTTACATATTGGGGGCTCGTCCGGGAGGAAAACCTCTAAAGGGAGGCGTCCTGGAGGCATCCGGACTAGATGCCCGAACCACCTCAACTGACTCCTCTCGATGCGGAGGAGCAGTGGTTCTACTCTGAGCCACTCCCAGATGTCAGAGCTCCTCACCCTAACTCTTAACGGACAGCCCAGCCACCCTGCGAAGCAAGCTGATTTCAGCCACTTGTATTCGCAATCTTATTCTTTCGGTCACTACCCAAAGCCCGTGTCCATAGGTGACGGTTGGAACGTAGATTGCCCAGTAAATCGAGAGCTTCAGTTTTATTCCCAGCTCCTTCTTTGCCACAACGGACTGGTACAACGTCCACTTCACTGCAGACACTGCAGCAATCCTCTTCCAGAGGTGTGAGTTGAAAATCGTCCAGACAGGGTCCTCAATCAAACGTTCCCAGTCCACATTCACAACATGTTTTGGCTTCCCAGGTCTGTCTGGCAGTCTTCCCCAGCAATCTGATCCAACTCACCAGCGGGTGGTGATCAGTTGACAGCTCAACCCCTCTCTTCATCAGAGTGTCCAGGACATACGGCCACAGATCTGATGACATGATTACAAAATCAATCGTCGAGCTTTGGCTAAGGGTGCTCTGGTACCAAAGTACACTTATGAACACCGTTATGCTTGAACATGGTGTTTATTATGGATAGTCCATGACTAGCACAGAAATCCAATAACGAAGCACTACTCGGATTTAAATTGGGGAGGCCGTTCCTCCCAATCATTCCCCTCCAAGTGTCTCTGTTGTTGAAAGTTGAAAGTTTTCATTCTGGATCTAGGGCAGTGCTTATATAGAATTTGCAGAAAGATAGAGGCAAGATTTCCAAGACTCATAGGTGTAATTGTAAAAAATTTTATTATACAAGAGATCCAAGCATTCAAAAGATTTAGAGCAAGGATGGAAGACAAGTGCACATATATGCATGTAAACTGTGTTACCACAATCAACTGGTGAAGAAGCCTGAAGTCTTCTCTATGAGTTTGCTTTAAAGAAAATGAGTGTAACTAGTTCAGGCAGGAAATTCGAGAAGACCTACATCAGCTGACAGCAGCCTGGTAAGCTACCAGCACGTCAGCATCAGCAGGCACACAATTGGAGGAGACACATCACGAGGTCATACAGCGGTCTATTTGAAAGAGGTCAAGCTCACTTACATCTGCCACTCTTTGCAACGACTTTTCACGCTATGTAACATGCTCTTTGATTTTTTTGCTTGCGCCTCCACCTGTTTGGTTCTGCTCACATCGGGGGGATTTTGATTTCTGTTCATGACTATGTTTGTATGTTTGCTGTGCCTAGGTAGGACATTCCTTCAGAGCAGAACTTTCGCCAAAATAAAATGTAATGCTTTTACCCATGAATAAATTGTTCTATTTTGAAACGTGAGTTTTCCTGACTGAACAAATAATGAAAGAACAAACCAAACTCTGAACAATATATTTCACTTATATTTAATGAATTCCAGACCACTCCTAAAATACTAGTTAATGATATTTATTGAATTGAATAAGCATGGGATTTTGTACTGATGAAGGATGGAATCGAGTACGTGGAGACTGATCCTTTATAACGGGAAGCCCCAGGCGATGAGACTCAGGGTGAGGGTCGCATTTTTTCTTGGAGTCATAAAGGCTCTTTCAAGTCCCCTGGGAGTCCTATAAAATGATTGGGTGACAGATGGATAGAAGGGAACTAGGAAGGAGGGATGTCGAACGAGATAGACAAGGATTGTACAATGAAGGCGGTATGAATAGGCTGCTTGGTAAGGACGTGGATGAATGGAGTGACGTTTCTTGGCATGGTCTGGTTCGATCTCTGTTTAAAGATCTCATTTGTGCTATGACATACGGACAGTCTGTACTGATAAGTCATCTTGTTGGATCTTGAGCATATTCTTAACTCAAGAATATTTTTAATTCATATCAACAGTAGATCTGTAGGTGAAAACTAAAAGCAAATTTGCCCCAGTTCTTTAACTACAATCATGTCCTTGGAACTAAGTAAATGGGAGAGATCTCCAGTGACTTGCATTTATTTTTAATTCTCTTTGTATGAATATAACTGAATATAAATCGAATATAATTCATAATTGTTCAAAAAAAAAAAAAATCCAAGCTACACCCAAAAGCAACATTTTCTCACATGCATTGTTAAAAACTATTCTGAATCCTAATCCTTGTATTAAATGAAGTGTTGCACTCTAATAGCCTGATCCATTCAGCTCTGTTGCACATTGCAAATGTACTCCGCTCTATTGTTTAATGGCAAGGCACTACCATCAAAACCATTCAAGACACAATGCTGGAAATTGGCAGCAACCACAAAATCCATTCGCACTGCTCTCAAGTGCCACTGCATAGCCCTGTTTTACTGTCAATGTTTGTACTATATGTAGCAAATATTTTTATTAAAAAATAATGGTGCCACAGGTGAGTAAGCAAATATCAAATGTATGGTGTTCCAGACTGTTGGGCTGCTATATAAATTGGTCTACCCGGCACAATATGGATAAAAGACATTAGGACAAATAAAAATTCATCAACACCATGGTTGCTTTGACATGACATCACCAGTTTCCATGATATCCAGGAAATCCAAACAGAGATGGCTTATACAGTATGTGCGCACATAGGGCAGTATCCTTTATTTTAAAAGGCTTACAAGCTGGCGGCCGCTCATGCAGCTGTGTTTTCGCAGTGGCATTGTGGGTAGCCCAGGCCCAGTAACAGCATAGAAAACCACAGCCCTGCAATCACTAGGCCAGATGCCTAACCAGTACTGTCTATGACTCTCCACATAGGGTTGAGCTGCGTGGACAAAGCCACATTTAACAGGGGGGGAAACAGCCGATTTTAACTTCTGCCAAATTTGTCTCCACTTAGTGACTGTGTCACGTAAGCAGTAGGAACCAAATTAGGGCTTATTCTTTTGGAACAAGGCCACTTTGGCCTCAGAAAAACCAACATTTTAGGGGAGAAATGAGATGGTAATGAGGCCAAAGTCAACTTAGACACAGGAATCAAGGCCAAAATAGCTTGTTCAAACATTTATCACATTCACACCATCAGAAGTCACTGAAGAAAGCTGCATACAGCTGTGTAAATACAATATTTACTGCATTTCCACATCGAGAAGCGTCTGTATGTTGCTCAAGTATGACTGTCCTCATGATAACTCTGCCTCAAAAGCAATGCTAATGTTGCTGCAATGTAAATATCTCAAAAGAAGGTTTTGCAACGTATATTAATTCTATCATTTTCCTCTTGGGGGTAAAATACAAGCTCATTCTCGATTACAAAAATGTTTCACACCATTTGCTAAATTGATTGAGTGATTGATTTACTTATTAATTTATAATCCACCTAAGTGGAAATTTGTCTTTGGCTTCTCTCAAGTACAGCAAAGTAAATATACTAACAAAATAAATCATTGGAAAAAAAAACAACAAACAGTAGTGTAAATATCAAACAATGGCAAAGTGCTTGTCTCATTAAGCCAAAAGGCAATAGGAATATTTTTTTCAAGTTTATGTAAAACACTTAAGCGAAAATACTTGTTTTGATCAATTTTGTGGTTTTTGTAATGTTTTAATTTATTTAGTGGCTATAGGTGGTCTCAGGGTCTACTATAGGCTACAAATGAAAGGGTAGAGAGAGGTAGTCTGGTGCTACACTTCTGGATTAGCGACCATGATGGGGTTTAACATTCTGACTTTCATCTGGACGGATAAAGCTTGCAAGAACTTGACTTTTGAGCCCTTTAGCAAGGGCTTAAACTCCAAAACCACTCTAGTTTCTCTGTTACTCTCCCGACTTGCAGTGTTTTAACTGGCATTCCTCCAAAGTCATCCTTAAAGAAGAAAAACAAGAAACATTCCCAAAACGTCAATTTTACTCCAATCTCTAAATAAATTGGGAAGCCCGTTTTGTATTTTCCCATGAGGCATTGTAAAGTGTGCAGTGTAAAATGTCTCTCGAACATAAGCTGTAGGTTATCCTCCCCACTTTGTCTAACTTTGGCCTTAGATTATCTCCCTGTCTCTCTAACATTAGCAGTAGGCTATCTCCCTACCTCTCAGATGTTAGCTGCAGGCTATCCCCTGTCTCTTACATTGGATATAGGCTATCCCCCCTCACTCTCTATTATTAGCTGTAGGCCATCTCCCTCTTTCTCTAACATTAGCTGCTGGCTATCCCCCTCTTTTTTACTAAAATTAACTGGTGGATATCCCCCTCACAAACATTAATTGCAGGCTATTTTCCTATTTCTCAAACAGTAGTGGCAGGCTATCTCCCTGTCCCACTAACATTAGCGGTAGGCAGAGGCGGTCCATTGGCAGTAACAAAGGCCTTCAGAAACCGCACCTTTCAATACGTAATGACTCAAACCTCCGACATTTTACTTTTCCCAATTAGTAACTGTTGTTCTAATTGCTTGAATGACAGTCAAATTTATTTTTGATTGGGTTGTAAAACATTGCACCACAGAATGATTTGGCGTTTTCTTCCGCAATTAAATGGCGACTTATAATATCAATACGCCTTTTATAAATTTTGTGTTCATGTAGCTCATGAAACGGCTCAGACTTGCGTAAATTGGTTTCCAAGGCTCATTAAGCAATACGCCATGAGAATCCGTATGATATTCTGAATGTAGTAGTGGCTAAAAGAGGCTGTTAGGCAGGATGCAGAGCTGAGTGACAATTGTAAGGATGGCAAAAATAAATGCTGCAAAGTCATCAAAATTTTTTGCTTTTTTTGCATTTATATTCTCATCCTTCCAATGACATATCAATTATATAAATATAGGCAATAAGCATTAACTTTTTCAGTATCATTGCTAATTATAGGTCTTGTGCTGATCTTGGTTGTTCAGTCGATAAATTATTTGATTGTCAATCAGGCAAACTTAAACAAGGACAGCTTGAGGGTAATTGAGTGGTGAAGGGTGTGGTTACTAAAGGCCCTCAAAACACCAGACGGCACGCCACTGGCTGTAGGCTATCTCCCTGCATCTCCGACATTAGCAGCAGGTTATCTCGTTATCTCCCCTCTCTCTCTAACTATCTTCCTGTGTCTCTACCATTAGCTCTAGGCTATCTCCCCCTCTCTCTAACATAGCAGCAGGCTATCTCTCTCTGTCTCTAACATTAGCTTAGGCTTTCTATTTGTCTCTCAAACATTAGCTGTAGGGTTGCTGTTTGCTATCTCCATGTCTCTCTAACATTAGCTATCAGCTATCACCCATGGCCTGTCCTGCCTTTTTTACTTATTCGAGCTTCCGCAATCCCGACTAAGCACTCACCCCTTGTTTGTGCTGACCCTGGACTCCCATCATCTCATAAACCAATGAATGTACTATTCTTTCATATCCCTGAGGAAGACAGGGAGTGATAGATAGCTTTTTTTGGTGTGTTTTGGAAATACAGCAGTCATACTGACTCAATTCTGGTAGGTAGCACCCATTTCCCCTTAGACCAATAAAACAATTTTATGCAAAAAGCTGATGGTTTTGCAAACACTGCATGAAAAGATAAATAAGTACATCATCTTAACTATTTTAATCATGTATTTAGGCATAAAACACTAATTTCTATCACCTTCTTTTTCTGCGCTGCACAAAAATTCTGCCAAAAAAAAGAGCTTATTACACTCATTTCTAGGATTGGCCATAAAAAAATAAAAATTCATTTGGAAACTTGATATAAGCTTATATCTTTTACTTGAGAAGAAAAAAAATGAGAAGGTAAGTCTCATAATAAGATTAAAAGATCTGTTAAGACAGACAGACTACTTTTTGTTGTAAAGCAGCTTGTTTTAGTGAACTGAATGGTTCTTTTTCTCTGTCCGGTTTGATGTATCCCAGTCTACTGACATCAGCAGGCACTGTTGGGCTGAGCCTGAAGCCTAAACATGCCCAGTTGTTATCATCAGCTCATTTCAAAATCAAATTCATTTAAAGTTCAACTTTCTAGTACTCGTGATTGACATTTTGCCCATTTTGCTAGTTTTACTGGGGGTGACTGGGGTCCAATGAGCCGTTGAGACGAATAAGCCATGTCAAATGCTGTATTTGTAATCAATAGATGTCAGAGCTGCTTAAAATAGCCAAAATAATGACACGTCTCATTAGTCAACCAAGTATCATTTGACCACGCCCCCACAGTCCAGAGAAATTGATCAGAGTGGCTAGATGAACTGTTTTATGCACCATTTTTTGATAGACATATTTGCTTATAAATCAAATATTTTCGTTGATGCTCAATATGTTAATTATATTTCTGTTTCCATATTTTTTAAATATTTGAGATAAAATTTCCAGGGGCAAAAAAAAAAAACAGAAACAGAACAAAACATAACAGAAAGAAAGAAATTATATCCCGAGGGAGAAGCAGCCAGACTCGGGCGTTGATGAGGTCGTATAAACAAGAGCTGGTCACACTGTAGCTTCTGGCAAATGACACACTAATGAATGGCAGCAATCAAAACCTTTCTGCTGTCTGTGTATTGCAGTCAATTAAAGTGCTGTGGCAAGTGTATCCATTTTATTTCTTTAAAAAAACATTGAAGATGGAACTGTCAATGGTCAACTTATACTTGAAATAATGGACAATCTTGGTTGTATGTCCCACATTGTTTCCTGGAATTTATAAATTAAATATGAACTGATACAACATTCAGCAATAACATATCAATGTTGCAGAATGCATGAACCACAACTGAAAGCAACAAGAAAACTAAAACAGAAGCCATGCAAATGAGCCAGAGCAAAGAACCACATCAAAGCTGGAAGATTTCTGGAAAATACACCACCAAGAGATTTTCAATCTACTTTTGTTCAATAATTTATCCCCAATGATTGGATCTTGGGTCAGATTCCAACCATGCTTCCATGCTCTGAGAATAGTTCATACAGAAAGTCCAATAAATTCTCAACGAGCCCAAGCGTGGAGTAGTGGCATGGTATTCCACATTAAATATTTATCATGTTTTTCAGTTGGGCTACCAACATTGTCTTCCAAAAACACTTTTGAAAACAACAATATAAATTTAAGATGGGGTACTTCGCCAGGAGGTATAACGTCTACGTATTCTTAACCGACACACGCATGCATAATCACACATGCACATACTGCACACACTGGAAAATGCGGTAAAAATTGACGTTTCATGACACCTTGTGCTTTTGAGATAATGGTTGTTAAAGTTGGGCTCTTCTGACTTGATCTGTGATAGAGGTTTTCTTCTTACATAACTTCATTGAAACTAATTGGTAAAGCAGTCAAATTACTTCACATCAAATACTTGACAGGTTCATACAACAAACTATTGAAAAAAGTTTAAAAAAAAAAGAAGTGCAAGTGTCCGAAAATGTCCATTTTTAGCCAATGCCTTCACAAATACCATGCCATGCTACAGTGTCAGTTGTCATGGCAATGGGAAAGAAAAAAGATTCATTATGAACAAAGTACAATAGAATGGCAGTATTAAAGAATTTCTGTTTTCAGCTCTGATACATGCCAGTTCATTTCAAAGTAAGGGATTTGCACCTTGCAGGTAAAAACCAAGTGAGCCTCCATCGAGAGACTAGAGACATTTTATTTTTTTAAATTTCCACTTAATTTATGTCATCAGTTGTCCATGTAACACAACACAATCTTATACTTTAGCATAAATTATGCCCACACAGCTCTTCTTGACCATGCCAGCCGCATGACTTTGCCCTAAAAAAGTAATGTATTACATACTATTAATTCCATTTCACCAAGAGTATGAAGTTGCAGTACTGCTTGGGCCCAAGCAAGCTTGCATAACCGTGAGATGCGGCCTTAGCTGCAGTCAGACAGTTGCTCCAGTCGATCTGCAATTTCTCTGATTTGACAACGAGAAATGGTCCTGTATTACAACCCTAATTCTAAAAAAAGTTGGGATTCTGTGTAAATTGCAAAAAAAAAAAAAAAATAGAATGCAATTATTTGAGAATCTCAAAAACCCACATTTTATTCACAATAGAACGTAGACAATATGTCAGATGTTGAAAGTGAGACACTTTACCATTTTGAATTTGATGGCAGCAAAACATCTCAAAAAAAGTTAGGAGAGGGGCAACAAAAGGCTGGAAAAGTAAGTGGTTCTAATAATAAAACAGCTGGAGGAGCATTTTGCAACCAATTAACTCAATTGGCAACAGGTCAGTTACATGACTAGGAATAAAAAGAACATTTTAGAGAGGCAGAGGGTCATAAAAGTTCAAATGGACAGAGATTCACCAATCTGCAAAAAACTGCATCTAAAAATTGCAGAAAAATTTCAGAAAAATGTTCCTCAATTATAATTGCGAAGACTGAATCTACAGAACATAATATTGTCAAAAGATACAGAGGATCTGGTGAAATCTCTGTGCGCAAGGGAGAAGTCCAAAGGTCAATATTGGATGCTTGTGATTGTTGGGCCTTCAGGCGGCACTGCAGTAAAGGGGAAATTCACCTAAAAATTTTAATTCACCTATCATCTACTCACCCCAAGGCTAATCGAAGGGTCCATGAATTTTTTTCATCCTCCAAAGGTTCCAAAGAAAAACAGCTGAAGTCAATGGTGGCCACTCTTTCAAGCGTAAAAAAATAACATTTAAAAAACACAAAATGCCTCCATACTGCTCATGCGGCACAATCCAAGTGTCCGTAAGCCCCGACATTCAAATTTCACTCGTAAAGACGTCCTTTCACCATGTTTATAGCCTAAATGTCCAATGTCGCCACTGATAAGCAGGAGCCCTGCTTATCTTAAAGAAAGAAGATGACCTTGGTACGTTGGCTGACCATAAAAATGTGTTGTTCAGTCAGTGAATACTAACATTCAGAACTGCAGCGCGTTTCTCCAACTGGAGATGTTTAGGGCCGTTCCAGCATTTTTGCCCTCGTTGGCCACCATAGCTAGAGGTCTTGAATCTTAAACTTCATCCGTGAGGATAAACAGGGCTCCTAGCTAAGTGGCTAGAAAAAGTGGGCGGTTTCTCAGCTGGAGATTGGCACGCCTACACTGGTTCGTCCATAACATCTGAACTGAATTGTGCAATTCTGCCTGGGCTCTGCCCCACTGCTACCGTGTTGCTATCAATAAACCCTAACGTTGGATTGTTCTCTGCCCCCACACTAGACTCCTGGTCTGGATTATAACAAGTTGCCAGTAACTAAAGAAAATCCTTCATTTTAATCATTACTATTGTTATCTGACATATTTCATAAACAACCCCGGCAATTAGAAGAACATTGACAACTGTTTGTGTCTGAGACCAGTATCTCAATGCCAGAGATTCACAGGGAGGGAAAATAAATGTGTATTTACAATTAAATGCGGCCATAAATCTTCATAGCAGCTGGTGCTCTGTCGAAAATTAATGCCATCATTTTTTCTCATGAAGTCGTTTAACAAAAGCCAGCATTCTCAGAGGGGAGAAAGTCATTTAAATTGATTCGGCCGCTGAGCGGCCAGATAGCAACCGTGATAGAGGTTTATCAAGAGTCTCACGGCAGATGGGAACTGCAATTCATCAGCCCTCTCTCCCAATTTGTCGGAGGGCAAGGCTGACAAGCTGTGACACGCTCTAGACTTGATGAAACTTTTTACAATCTGCGTACTTTCTTGAGCAGAACCTCGGAAAGAGAGCACTTGTGGTTCATTAACACAATGAAATAACCCAGTGTTCATTGCTAGCACTCTTATGTGCAATGAGCACTGAAATCAAAACTGGACCACTGGATAAATAACAGCTTACACAAAAGATCACACATTTTCTCTCTAATACACATACAAATACTCCTCTCTCGCTCTCTCTCTCTCACACACAAATACAAACACAACACACACAATGCACAAGTAGTTACACAAACAAAAGTACATTAAGAAAATTCCATGTTTCTAGCGATTTCATTGAAGAAAAGGTTATGGAGAAGCTTTCTCTCTCCCCACAATCCAGCATTTCAAGTATTTGTGCTTGCAATCTTTCTGTCAAAAGATATTTAGGGCTTGTTGTTGCCAGCTAGCTGTCAGTCACAGTACTTGCTAAACAGAGACCCATACTCACCGAAAAAAAAAAAAAATGGATTGGGATGGATTTGTGAGGACTCGCCTCTGCAAGTAACAGTATAAGCCTTCAGATTTACCTGCCAATCAAAAAGCCCCAGACATGTGCTGTGAGGTGAGCTCAGGTCGAGCACCTGTTCTCCTCAGAGGAGAAATACAACAGGAGAAGGTAGAGTTGGATGGATTTTTAACCTTAATTGAACCAAGGAGGTTCCATTGACAACAGTTTTCTTTTTTAAGGATGCTTTGGGAGAAATACCACACAGACCATAAAGGATCGTATACTTGGACCAATTCATATTAAAACTATCACTTTTCAGCTGTGTGATTCTGGTGGAGGATTCATATTATAATTTAAATCAAATTATCAGGCTTTTTAAAGATGAACTGACATACATTGGTGGATGGGCCTGGTGTCACAAAGTAAATATCCTGCGATGTCTTACTTCCACCCATGAATTCAGTCAACTTTTCAATTTGTTTTAATACTCTCTGAGCTTCAATTTTTGATCTCTGCTACAATGAACGTTTTGCATTGCTTTGGAAGATAGGTGAGGCCAGGTAAGATGTCTTTGTAACTGTAATATTGTGTGTGTGCATATGCCAATGTGTGCGTGTGTGTGTTTTAATAACGACAAACAGTGCATGTTTTGCATCGCAATAGCTCATGCTAGATCCAGAATGAAATTATTATTATTACTTCCAAAGTCAGCATGGTTATCACAGTTGAGTGATTATGAACGGCTTAATGAGCTCTTAAATATTCATGATTGAGTATAATGTGGGAAACCCAGATTTAATGCTTTTGCATAAATTACGAACATAAGCACCCACTACATATCTAAGCCGGAGTACACGTTTTTTAAAAAAAATTACTAAATTATTAAGGGGAAATGAATGACACTTTCATGTAATATTCTGCAAGTGACTACAACTCGTGGGAAATTACAAATAATTAAGTCGTAAATAAGACAACAAACATTACTATTTTCAGAAAAATAGACTATGTGTCATTGTTAGTGTAATTACATATTTAAAGGCAACATTAGCTAGTGCTGTGGAAATAAAAATGTGTCGAAGGCTTACCTCTAAGCTACAATCCAACTCCGCAGCGCATTTGAAGCTTCAAAGAAAATTTCTATTTCTAAGGAGGGATTTATTCCTAGGGCATTGAGTGAAAAATAAACACTTAAGCCTTGCTGGTCGAATTTCAAACATAGCCCGAGTGTGCCACTGCAATCCTGTGTGCTTATAGATGCTGAGGCAACACAACTTAACAAGACGGGACCTTCTAAGCAAGCGAGATCACACTCTCATCAGGCAGAGTCCTCCAGGAAGATAGAGGCAATGGTAAAAAATACACAGCCTGCCCGAGCAAGCCAGGGAACACAAAGGGAAGAGTAATTCTGTAATACAGCCATATATATCCCTGATAGCAAGCCTTGGGTAACACCGCTGAATAATGATTTTAAGGAATGTTCCAGAGAAGCCGCAGTCTCTTTAGGCTTCTCTATCCTTTCTCTTCTGCAAACTCTTGGTTGTATCATGCAATGGCAGGCTGAGAGCTCACTCTTAAACAATGACTTGAGGACAGCTTACAGCACGGGCTTGGCATAATACATCCAGCCAAATGTGTTATGTATCAGGGCTATACCCTAGGTGCCTTTAAAAAAGTCTGCAGGCATTAATAATGTGTTCTATTGCGCATTTCACTACTTACACAGGCACGGTAGTTTTATATGTAAGGCAGGGGAAAAATTTACTATACGGTAAAATAATGTATGAACCGACTGCATTGAGATTAGGGCAGACTCTCTATATTGAATATCTTAGGGACTGGAATATCTGTGGTATAGAGAGGCATTGTGTACCACACCCTGTGGTGCGCTTTTCCCACTAATGAACTTGGGCATGTTCCAATGACATGACAGGAGTTTTTTTTGGTTGCTCTTTACACGAAGTGCTGCTTACAAATGCTTTTTTCAGCATGTATAATGCCTTCATAAATGAGACATTATGTCTTCATAAATCATACGTAAACAAATGTCATACTTTGTAAGGGTGAAAAAACACATCCTTATTCAGCACATGATGCCAGATTTGATATAACTGTCAATGTCATTTAGCTAGTGGCTAAATTCTATAAAGGGTGACATTGTCAGCTAAGTGACATTGTCATTGTCACATCTGGCATCACATGCTTAATAAGGATACGCTATTTCACCCTTTACAAAGCATGACACTTTCTTATGCATGATTTATGAAGACATTATGTCTCATTTATGAAGGCATTATACATGCTGTATAGAGCCTTTATGAGCAGCACGTCATCTAAAGTTTGACCTTTCTTTATTTTGAAACATGCATAATTATAACATTCATTTTTGCTTAAAAATTTGGTCCTTGTGGGTGACATTTAAGATATGATAAGATAGTTTGATAGTTTGACTGGACTCTGAGTTGGTGGTTTTAACTGTGACTGATAATTATGAATAAATGAATTAATGAGACTGCCCTCCCTCCTGGGAGGAATGCAGATCTCTGTATCTGTAAATGAAACAGAATCTTGTTACTGTGCAAATATCAGCTTTCATGCCAGCGGTGGCGTAGCAAGCGGGGGTGCTAAGACATGTTCCTTTTTGACAGCAGTTAGTAGTTCTCATTTTCCTTTATTGACTGGTTTTACAATTATCATAATTGGCAATCGAAAACACGGTTTCTCTACATATGCGATCTAACAGCGATTAAATCATGGGCTAAATTTAGTACAGTTGCCGAACAAGAACAGAGATTTGGGTTGCACAAAACTTCTGTTTAAAACAAGTATTAGTCCTGACCTCACCCTAACAAAAGGTTCACTCCGAGAGCACTCCACAGTTAACTGCTTGTTCTCCCTGACTAGGTTAGACGACAATCATTCATCTGGACGCGTATTTGCTGCATTTAGATCAACGTCATTCAAAATTGCATACCTGTCGATTCTCATGCAAAAAAGAGCCGCAGGCTTTTCATAGCCTATTTAACTGCCGAATGCCACTTTTTTCTCCAACCCACACAAAACCGAGAATGAAAATTCGCAATTCATTGGAACCAGTTCAATCATCACGAAGCATTGGCCTATTAATAAGTACATTTTTTTTCTGTACTGAATTTAGCCCATGATTTCATCGCTGTTAGATCACATATGGAGAGAAATTGTGTCTTCAGTTGCCAATTAAGATCATTGGAAAACGTGTCAATAAAGGAAAAATATTGAGAACTACTTATTGCAGTAAAAAACGGACATGTCTTAGCACCCCTGCTGGCTAGCCACTGCATGTGAGGATATTTATGTCTATTTTTGCTGATTTTACATTGAAATACAGCAGTATTTTTACAGTCACTATGTATTTTTAATACATTCTAACAGTTCAAAAAACTTACAGAGCACACTGGAACTCAGGAGCAGGAGAAAGCTCCCACTGTCACTGTAAATACTTAATGCTGCCAGCTGAATCCACCGTGTGATAACTAATCTTTCCTCTACCGAGTTCTCTCCTTTCTGATCTGACAAATCAGACGTCATCCAAAAGAATAATGGGCTATACTTCAAAACCTGCCAAAATTGCAACCATTCCCTGATTTTGGGGCCGTTCATAACTGAGGCCCATCAATTTTCTGTAGAAAATTCCTGGAATGTAAAGATTAAGGGCCTTTGAAATAACACACTCGGTGCAGTCTGCGGTAAAAAGACATTGCACAGGCCATGCCAAGCAGATGTGTAAAAAAAAAGGAAAGCTTGATAACAGTGCTGTCCAAAATTGTGGGCCTTGAATCAGCACATTTTTTCGTTGGGCAGGGGCACCGGCAGAGGTTTTAGTCCTCGAGATGGGACCACAGGCCCTGTCCTTTCAGAAGATCCTGGCCTATTTTTTTGGGGGGAGGGGGCTGCTTAATCCTTCCCACCTGGCCAGTGTGAGGACAAAATGGCTAAAGAAAAACATGGCCACAGAAAAATATCCATAAAAAATATTTTATGGGCAAGCTTGTAGAATGTTCATCTTCTGATGCAGTATCATTCCATTCTGAAGAATTTCCACTTGAAAACTCATCTGGACCACTATTCAGGCCCAACTCAACCCTTTGTCAGAATCAACACCACTTTCCGTCATTTTAGTCAATGTTTTTCATGTGATGATAAGCGAAAATGAAATGGTTTGCAATGCACAGACAACATTTACCGTGTGTGGAAGTTCGTAAACGAATAAAGCATTTGATACATTACCGCATGAGAGACTAACTTTTAAAATGAGCTCCATTGGAGTTATACAGGAGGTTATTTCTGGTGTGGATTCAAAACTGGTTACAGGAGAGAACACAAAGAGTGGTGGTCTGCGGAATCTCATCCGTAACAAGTGGAGTGGTGTCCCTCAGGGATCCCGCTGTTCTTCATCTACATTAATGACCTTGATAGGAATATTGAGAGAAAATAAGTTAAATTTGCAGATTAGTAGAGTCCACTAAAGTGATTCAGGATGATTTGGATAGAATCCAGAATTGGGCTGAAATGTGCCAAATGAAATTTAATCTAGCAAAATGTAATGTTGTACATGTAGGTAATAAAAAATTAGACAGGATTACTTCGTGTGAAGTTTAAAACTGGAATGTGCTCCACATGAAAAAGATCTGGGAGTGATTGTTAACCAAACTCTCACAGGCTCTAGCCATTGTGCTGTAGCAGTTAAAAAAGCCAATCAGATGCTGGGATACATTGCCAAAAGTATTGAGTATAGATCCAAGGAGGTGATAATTCTCTTGTACTACACATTTTTCAGACCACATCTGGAGTATTATGTACAGTTCCCGGGACTGTACTTCAAGAAAGATATAGAGGCTCTAGAAAAAGTTCAGAGAAGAGCCAGTAAGCTGATTTCAGGTATTGAAGATGAAAGCCATGAGAAGAGGCTGAAGATCCTTAGTCATTTAGTCTTTAAATAAGATTATGTTAAAGGGATTAACAAAGTGAGTTATGTAGGATTCCTTTCGACCAAGTTTTGTTTGTAGAACTCGGGGTCACAAATGGAAGTTGACCGAGGGTAAATTTAGCACGGATATTAGGAAATATATTTTGACCCAAAGAGTAATTTTGATGTGGAATAGCTTGCCCGGCCATATTGTTGAGGCAGAGACCTTAGGAATTTTCCAGGGCAGACTTGACTTAAAGCTAGATACCATAGAGTCATTGAGTATCTGAAGTGATATATTCACAATAGTAAAAAGAAATAGGCGAGCCTAGTTGGGCTGAACGGCCTGTTCTCGCCACTCATGTTATGTTATGTTATGTTAAATAATTTTTCTAGAAAATGACATCATGCTCTTTGAGGAGCCAAACTAATCTGACAATAGCTGAACATTTCCATATTTGGATATGATCGGACAGAGTCTGTTTTCTTTTCCCGTAGAACATGAAGTAATCCGTTACACAAAAAAATACGACCACAGAATGTTTGATTTCATTTTCTTGCTGGTCATATCTGACCCGAATTTGGCAGTGCCTTCAGAAGGAGTTAATGAGTCAGAGGCCTGGTGAGTATTCTAACCTCTACCACTGGCAAGCTTCTCCCCCTAGTGACACACTTGTCAGTGAATGTCTTCCTAGTGATTCAGTGTTCATTGCTATTAATGTAGTCAAAGAAACAGAACGGCCGAAAACAGTACCACATCAACAATATGTGCAAATATGGCGCTATATTATTTGACCTTTGAGAGATATAAAAGTGAGGATTGATATGGAGCACTGGGATAAGGGGGGCACAAAAGCAGCTAAGATTGATGGGGTCCTGGACATTTGTAAAAAATGCATAGTTTCCATTTCTCCAGAGGTACAAAGTCACCTTGTGATTTCAGTGCGTTTGTGGTGTGAGAATCCAGAGGGAAACGGTCATCCTATGAGAGCTGCAGAAAATGCACCATCCCAACACAGTCATATTATGTGTGTACTAATAGTTTATATTTTAATATTGCGTAAAATAAGCCTTTAAGTCTCATAAATGTCGTCTTACATATATTGCATATAAATAACTGTTGCAAAGTTGGCAATCATTCCAACAAACATGGCATAAAGTTTCTGGCAACGTTAAACATTATCTTCATTTGACTGCACAGTAAAAAACGAAAATTACATATGTCCATCTCACCAATTTTTTTAGTCCTGTTGTTAGACTTATACGCTTTCCATTACTTTTTCCAGTTTCACGTACATTACAGGGGTTCTCAACCTCATCCTGAGTGGACTGGTGTGGGTGCAGACCTTCATTCTAGCGAAACAGTAACACACAACATATTACCAATCAAGGTCTTTAGCAAAGACTGAAAGGATTGATTAGTAGAATCAGATGTATGTCTGCTTGGCTAGAACAAAAGCTTTTACAGCTATTAGATTATAAAGAACTAATCTTTAATCAGTTACGTTTATTCATTTGTAAATTAATAATAGGAGACAACCACTGCATTGTCAAATGAATCATGCAGAATAGCAATTAAAACACAATTTTAATTATAGAATCACCAAGTCATATCACACACTTCTCCCTGGGTGTAGTAGTTAATTGTTGCTCTTTCTTTCTGCTGCAGATAAACTAATTTTAAGTCAAAGACTATAGTCTTTAGATAAACAGCGGACTCAAAAGCGTTATTAGAATGCATTAACTTTACTAGCCAAATCAGAACCCGCCGACTATTTTTTAAAGTTCTCTAGCTAGCTAAAGAAAATTAATTAGCTCAGAGCAGTCATATTTTAATTTCATGGAAGTCAATGTGCCAGGTTTAGTGAGTACATTGCGATAGCAATTTTAAAGAAAATCAAATAAGAAAGGACATTGTGGATTGATATAACAATTGAATCCCTGACTTTCCTGAGGGCCCAAATCCAAGGAACACTCTTTTTCAAGAAAGGGTAAAATTTATTTTTTGCCCCTATGCTATGACCCATGTTTTAAGTACATTTCTTTACAAAAGAGAGTCATTGGGAAACTTCATTAATTAATTGTGAATCATTTACAAATGTTGATAAATATGAGTATATGAGTAAATGAGTATTAAAACTTCTATAGCTGCTATTATCTAGTTTACAACTGACTTGTGATGTTTAAATAGATGATTCTTAAGCTATATACTAATGATTAGTTCATCATTTGTTGATCATTAACAAGCAGTTTATAAATGACATATATAGTTATGAGGTGTTTCCCGTTTTTTATCGGGAGGACAAAAATCCTGCAAATGAGAAGAGATAATTTGACTCCTTTTCAATTGCCAAGGAGATTAGAAAATTTTACCTGACAAGTGCATGGTAACTTAAAATAAGCTAATATTTCCATTTTGAGAGAGAAAAAGAAGTGTCATCAAAAGTCCTTATTAAGAAAGACACTCTGTACTTTTTGCATACATTGTTGTAATCTACCCTGTCAGACAAAGGAGACAGATAAAAGAAGAAAGTTAATCCACACAGAATTGTTGCTCACAGTTTTATGCAGTTGAGAGCTGAATTAGAACCAGAAATACATCTCTCGCAGCAAACTCGCATGTACACAGGCATCTGGGCTCACTATGTCGCCTCCAGAGCTTTAGCAGAACAGAGCAGGGAGTGTCAGGATATTTGCCCTCATACAACTCCAGGGGGATTCAGAGCCTAAAAGTGGATGCTGAGGCGGCGGTAGCATATCAGTTTGCAGCAGGTAAGAGTGACGCAGCATTGCAGCAGGCAGAAACATGTTTGATGCAGAGAGGTGGAGAAGGAGAGCACTTTAACCCTATGTTGCACGACTCTTCCTCTTTGTCTGTTAAGGGTGGTGGATGGGTTTAGTTACTTCAGTAACCACTATGGCACAAAGGGTTAAATCGCCAGCCGAGGGGCAGAGCACCGTCTTATATGCATGGGAATGTGGGCATGTCTAGAGTTGACTGCCAGAACTAGTTCCGCAAGCTACGCCGCTTTCAGTCTTTAACACTTTTACTGTTATATTTTAAATCTAGAGACTACAAAAGGTGCACTTTGTGACAACTTAAGTGCACTAAGAGCCTGTAAATGGGAGACCTGCGCTCAGCCCATTTTCTGTTAGTGGCCAAGTTTGCGCGGACATGACAGAAACATCGCTCCTTCTAGTACTTTCCGCCTGAGAAACATCGCCTGAAACACCGAGCCCAGGGGAGAGAGATGGCAGTTAGCGCTAACTCGGCAAAATAAATCATATCGCCAGCAATATCGTGGACCGTATAAAGTGCCCAAACGGGAGGGCAAGGCCTTTTATTTATTTATTTATCTTTTTTCTGTTCCACAAGGCGCCAGGAATCGATAGATGTCGGCATGTCATGCATGAACCGAGGTGAGAATGAATGTTTTGGGGCGAAAGGACCAGTGGAAGCCAACGGGTTGTGGAATTTGAAGTAATTTGCGTAATTGAATTACATGTTTTCGCCCTGCCCTGCGCTGTTTTTACTGCATCATTATGAAAAATAAAGGAGGTTCAGCACAGCATCAGGAGAAAAGCTCTCAGGCCCACTCTCTCGCTGCTCGTCTTCAATATTTAATACCTCAATCCCTATTTTTACTGGAGTAATTGAGCTGGAAGTGGCCAAGCCCAGCTCAGCAGACAGAGGGAGAGAGAGAGAAGTAAGACAAAAGCAGAAATAGAACTAAAGGGGGCGATGGAGAGGAAGGAGAGATGGAACAGAGTGATAGAAAAAAGACAAAGGAGGAGAGAAGGTAGTACATGAGATCGAATTTGACACATCACGAGTGACTCTCTCCTTTGTGTTTATGTGGACGGTGCTGGGCCGCTCTTGCTACGTTTAATACATTATATTCGTCCCGCATTCGAACAGACAGCTCTTACACAATGAGTCACCAGCTCACTTGGGGCTGGCAGATCACTCTTCTTTGGATTCACACACAGTGGAAAATGCCAAGTCCATTAACTCCATTTTGTACCGGCCAGGCTCTTCAGTGCATTGAACAAATTGTTATTGTGGTGGATGGACGCGCGCAAAGGAAAAGCCGTTTTTTTCAAGAGGTTGGTAGTTTTAGTCCCTGTGCAGCCTCCAAAAGATCAGTGCAGATGTTTGGCAATTATGTAAGGCCCGTAATCTTAATCCTGAGAGGAGGATTAACCTCAATTTAGTTTAATTAACTGTAAGTGTGTTTGGATTAACACATCAACTAAATTACTGTTATGTAATACAGTTTAAAACCCATGTTCTATTTTCATCCACTAAAATGCTCAGTCCAAACTCTGGGTGCAAAGCTTCACTTAAGTACAAATGTAATGAAGTGCATCTGTCTGCCATTACGTCTTTGCGAAATCCTCTTCCGAGGCAAACCTGTTTGAGGATTGAGTCACCATTAGAATAAAAGATTACAAATCAGAATGGCCTTTTTGTGCTTTTTTTCCCATTCGAAGCCTGAAACCTATTTTTCTCCCGCAGTGGCGAAAAGGCTATTGCTTATAGATTTCCCGTTAACATGATTGAAGATGAGCACAATGACTTCTTATTTGTGTCGTGAGGAAAGCCAAACAGGCAAACGGTGTGACGGTTTTACCGCATCTGGACTTAGGCAGAAATAAATACAAGTAAATAGCCATTCATCATCCTGACAATGAAATTACATTGCGATAATACCTGGTGACTGCGAACAGCCAGGTAACATCAAACTGAGTGTTTTTCCCAGACATAGAAAGGGACAATAAAAACTACACTAAGAGAGTGCAATCATGTTGTCAGAGTGAACAAGGATTTTAACTTTTGGTGGTATGTTGAAGTATAACTGCGCTCGCGCTGAACCAGTGCGTAACAGTGACAGAATTGGGCATGGGATAAAATCGTACTGGGAGTAAACAGAAGAATGAAAGGTAAATGAATAGTATTTGACTCACCAGCCAAAATTTTTTTTACCCCCACATTGGCAATAAACTTCAAAAGAAAGACATTGGTGGCACATCGTCAAACGTGGAATGTAGAGAAGCAGGGAGCTCAAAAAAAAAAAAGCTGACCGGGCAATTTTCATGTATTTTAAGTCTAAGCCCTTTTCGCAAACTATCTACAAGTGAACTCCGAGTTACATCAACCTGAACCAATTCTCACGAAAAGTTTGAGTTTTTAATTTAATTGACAATGATAAGAAAGAGAAGGTATTCACAGAGCGCATGCCTCCAAACCAAGTGGCACTCTGAGATGGCTACTGTGGCAGCTGTATTTGAAATTGAATCCATCCCAAAATGTAATCAATTGTTTCTTGGCCCCAGGCCCTCCCTTCCAGAAAATGCTGAAAGTCATTTAGGAATTTTAGAGATATTGGGTAAAAACACCGTTGGCAAACCTTAGTGCTAATGGCATGCTAATGGCATCGCAAAACTGGGTGTGTCTAAATTAATTACAGAAATTTTCTGGCAGAAGGCAATTGTATTGCCATGGTGCTATTGTCAAAAGCGTTGGACTAAAACAAATTTACTACCTTTGGGTATGGTGGGAGTCAGGCTAATCAGGTTATCTGCAGTCACTCAATTCGCAAAGGGAATTGGCCATTTTGTTGGGGGGAAGAACAAGCACCTAATTTGCATTACAGTCTCCTTTAGTCATCTGAGAGCTGCAATCCAATGTACTAATGTGTGGAGGCATTTGAAGGGATGGAGATTTTGTGCTTTGTATGAAAAGATACAGTGATTTAAACCGCATGCAAAACGGCATTCAATACAAAGGTGAGAATTAAGTTCATTATTTGTATTTCCCCCAGGGAAAATATTCATATGTAGTGAAATACCCCTTCACCCTCCCCTAACCATTAAACTCCACCACCATTTTGCAGGAATTATTTACAGGGTACATACAAAGACATTTAAATGCGAAGGAAGTGATGTGCATTTATTTGCAAACAGCCTGGCTGTGATCCCGTCCAATGAAAAACCACAGAGCGATAACATTTGTGTAAAAAGGTGGTTTGGGTGAGTCAAAATCATTGACTGTATAAAATGATGGATGTAGTCGCCGTAATGTCACCTGTAGAGTTCTGAAAATCCAGAATGAAGCTCAATTTGCGCTTGTCAGTGCTCCCAGCCGTTGCTATCTTGACAATGCCTGACTCCGCCCAAGTGTTACGCAGGAGGGCGCCATGTGTTATGGTGTAGGGCGCCGTGTTTTCCTGGTACGCCAGAAGGCGTGCCTTGGGAGGAGAGAACTGTGATGGTTCTGCCCTGCAGTCCCTCCCCCTCCTGCTGTCTTCGCCTCCACTTCAACGAGCCTCACCTGTTGCTCGGTGAAGTGAATAGTATTTAAGAGCTGCACTGCCAGTTTGGCAGTGCAGCTGCATTCTGAAGTCGTAGCCCTGTTGTGTTGTGCTGCTGCTCCCCTCGTTTGTGGTTTATTTTACCAGTTTTATTAAAAGTCTTTATCTTTTTACTCAGCCTGTGCATTTGGGTCCCTTCTCTCCCTTTTGGGTACATGGTCCCAGTGCCCACCGGTTTGCTTTTTGCAGCCAGCGTGGGCAAAACCATGACAATATTATAGTGGCCATTCAAGGAACTGCAGTTTTTTGGCACTTCTGTGTTGACCGCACTTTTCATTCCTGGAGATTGCCGCTTGATCAAAATGCAAATTTGGCTTGTGACACAAAAATTGGACATTTCCAATTTTATGCATCGACATACCTCCTTTTGCTCTATCCAACCCTGTGAGAAACAAATGCTTTTATTTTAGAGCAGGAAACTACTATACTGAGCAAAGGCGAAGAATACGCCGATTGTGACCGACAAAATTTTGCATAACGTCACCACAGCATCTGTTTCCATTTGCCAAGGCACAAAAGTACAGCCCATAGTTTGGACAAACAAACAAACAGGCAGACAAAGAAATGAACATGAGTAAATTTGTAATCTTTTGTTGGTGGAGGTAATAGCAAGTAATCCAGTCAAAGTCTTGTCCCCTAGTCATGTGATATGAATCCTGATATCTCCCTTTTAATTTACTTATTGCATGATGTCTATAAATTTGCTAAATATCCCCTGTTCTTCCCAACCTTACTTTTTAATTACATGTTCTGATCAGGTGTCCGTGTTAGAGTTGCTTTTAAAGCTGGGTAATTATATCTGACTTTCATGTCTCTTTATTTACCCTCTGACAACTCTCTCTCTCTCTGTCTTTCTTCCTGTGTGTGTCTGTGTGTGTGTATACCTGTCTGCCCTCTGAAAGCTACTCTGCAGGAGTCAATTTGACTTTCATTTGCTGTCACTGAAATGATGCGTGTTAGAAGACCAACACGTCCATCTACATTTGACTGAGCACCTGTTATCTCTAGTATGTGAGGAACATCTTGGATGAATTACCATGTAGGAATATTAAGTGTGGCTCAAACAACACATCTCCAGTGAAATGATGGGTCCCATAACACAAAGCTGTCAACCTGAGAGGTTAAAATATCTTGCAGAATTTTGAAAAATAGTAATTATATGGCTCCTCGAAATAATGCAGTCTTTGTGTAGCCAGATATGTAGTGTGAGACTTGGCCAGTATGGAATATAATGTCTGGATATTCCCCCACTCTGATGAAACTCTGATGAACAGCCCTTTTAGGGGCTGTTTACACCAAATGCTCTTTAGTGCAAACACAAGGCGCACTCTTGATCTTCAGGAGCTTTGTATGTAAAAAGAGCTGGTGAGATCTTTATTGCTGTTGCCAGGTAATCTCACGTCACTCCAGTCATTCACTTTGTTAACTGTCTTTACAGTATTAATAGCATTAGAAAACTAATTTAACTGGGAAAATCAGGTGTTTTGTTCATTTTACAAGACAGTACGCAGAGGGTGCTCAATTTTAGACCTCAGGAGGCTGAGTGACAAATTATTTGGGAAAAAAATTCTACATTACCTTTTTGGCACATCAGGCGATCTAACCTATACGTTATGAAATTCTTTAAATGAAATCAAAGACAAAGATTTAAATCATCATAACATTATTTTGAGCAACGCTAAATGAAATGCACTAAATTGCATATTCAAAATAACGAAGAGAACTAGTAGCATCTGATAGTGTGGATAGTTTCAGAGTGAATGTATTTTTAAATAAAACAAATGGTTGAGAAAAGGTCAGAAGGCATGATCTGGCCCAACCCTATTTTCCGACACGCTCTGAACGCGGCATATAGCGACCCTACCTGATTAAGCGTCCATTTACATTTAGGGTTAAGGTTCAGGTTAGGGAGTAGGATTCGTTTTAAACTGATGTCAAATAACGACGGTAAAACCCTCCTTTTACGTCTTATGTTGACGTTTGTTCAGGTAGCATCGCTGAACGACACGTCAGAAAGAGACTGGGCTCTATTCTCAGCTCTGGCTGCAGTTCTGCTGTGGAGTGTTTTTTTCTTAAGCATCTCAAAGTAGGAATATTTTCATCTTGACACGCACCTCAAAACAGCAAGATACCAGGCGATGATAAAGATGAGGTGTCTGGTACACAAAAGCGATGTCGAGAAGGCTTCAAATCTGTTGAAACATACTGTAACAAAAGAAACCCCAAGCTGCTGAAACACATTTGGTGTGAATCACCCCAAAGATGAAAAGATTGCTAACATGTAAACTGTTAGATTCTCAATTGAGCATTATAAAGCTGATGTAACAATCACCACTGAAGAACTTGAAAGCAGTGGATTTCTACTGCAAGAACCAAACATTCAGTTTGAAATAAACCAACCCGAGTACAACCTGTGGAAAAATTAGATAAAGTTCTCTCACTTGTCCGCGGGGCCTTGATCGTCAAGCTTGGGACAGGATTTGTCTCATACTGCAAAGAAATATTCACTGCGCTTCAGTTATAATGGGGTTTCTCTGCCTTTATACCATGGTCTAGGTGAATACTCGATTCTGGTTGGCTGCAGGGTGTCCGTTAAAAAGTGTGGTAGGACACCTATAAAAAAAGTTCCGCGGCCGACCGAGCTGCAGGCTCTGTGGCCAGAGCCTATTACCTTGGCAACGCGTCACAACAAGAAATATTAAATAGTCCACTCAACCGCTTCTTGTGAAAAACTTATGATTTTAAAGGTAAAATGGTAAAAAAAACAACATTAACGTATTAATAATTGACTTAATATTTATTTCTTTCATAAGTGACCATGGTATAAGCGGGATAATGCCCTTCTAGGTATCCATTATCAGAAATGAATGGACTTCGGGGAAGCAACCATTCATTTCTGATAATGGACACCTCATCGGGCTTTATCCCTTACTTATCTCACTCTGAGTAAATACCTATGGAGGGGTTGGGTTGATGGAGTAACTCCATGTATGCAGAGCACGTGCACATCGTCACTTAATCCTGCGCATTCAGCACTGAAAGATACAGATCATATTAAGAGTCACAGTTTATGTAACCAGTGTTGTACTTGCAGGCAAAAAAACGATAAACACACGCATTGAACAGGGAATATGAAACCTCTATTCTTTTTGCTTGTGTGATCCAGCAAAGTTCACTGTCGATGACTCATTTTTTGTTCATAGTATTATAATAGTAATTATTATTGCACTGTATTATACATTGAGAATATAATGTTTCTCTTTCAAAAAAGATGGGACCCTCTATTGGAGGTTTTACTTTCCAATTTAAATATCTGCTACAGTGGGCCTGGTTGCCCTATATAACTGGGAAATGGAAAAGAAATAACTATGTTTTGTACAACACTCAGGCTTGTAGACCTTGAACAGGAAAAGTCTAGTCTGATTTGTCTCTGGTTTGTAGGTATCAGATGAACTCTGTGTTCTGTGAACTGGGAAATAAGGCATACTGGTATCCTGAGTGATACTTTCCATCTTTGATAACTGGGGTGCTGCAACTCCTGTCAAACTGAATTGAAGATGTTGCCAGAAGGCATTTCCTACAATGACCTCGCCTCTGCAATTTTTGGAGTGTCATTATTGAATATACCACAGTTCAATGTAGGAGAAACTGGATCGGCTTTTGCTCTTTCTAAAGTGCAGTGTTAACAGTTTCTACTATGAGCACTGTCTTCCTCTGTCTGCCTTCTTATTCTTTAGGACAGTACACCTTTACGGTACAATGAGTCTCATACGCGCTTAGTAAAAAAAAAAAAAATCATTTAGCAGGAAGGCTCGAAGCAATTACAATAGCCTGCCAACGAACACCAAGTCCTTTACTAAAAGGGTAGATTAAATACTAGTCTGTGCACACCTTTAAAGGCATAGCGCTTTAGCTATTAAAGCTGAGCGAGAATTTTTCTGAGATTGTTTTCGGTATGTTTTATGTTTGACCGTTGTGCGTACAGGATAAGCCCCGTAACACACAATCATAGCTCGCATTCCCCTGGCATATTTCAGACGTGTGGAAAAACCGTCGTGAGGAGTTCTAGGACACGATCTGACACGGAGGGGGAGCCGTCCCACACACGCTGACATTTTCCAGCATGTTTGAAATCACTGGAGCAACAGCCTATAGTCTGAGAGGACCTATGACAGTCCTTCTAGGATCTTATCAGCTGCAGCGAAACTACGCGAAAGGAGAAGTCCGTGTCCCAGTCATTCTATCCTCAATATTCTGTATTCAATTTTCCTTTTTATCACTTTGAATAAATGCCACTCAGACGGCAAACTGCTCAGCTCATTAAAGCTTTATTTTCATGAAACGGAAACTACCCTCCGTAAACTCCACTGTCTGTATGGTTATCCTACATTAAAAACCACAAATTGTCATTTGTGTAGTTGCGAGGCAAAGTGACAGCTGTTAATCTGTGATCAGATTAAGATGTGCGGTGTGTGGACCACAAGGATAGCAAGATGAACCATTCCAGAAAAGACAGTTGTGTTGTCGGAGCAAAGCAGCCATGTTGGGACTTCTAAAGTCTTGAGCATCAGAAATAAAGCCTCATTAAACACTTAATGAGGAAGTATTTTGATTTAGTTTCAGAGCCTAACCAAAAAAAGCTCTCTCTGGAGTTAGCATTTGAATGTAGCTCCCTCCAGAGACTCGTATTCTAAGCCCTCAGGGATGTTTTCTGTGAGTGTGATGCTTATAAAGTGGTTCTCGACGCTATAGGGGTGAAAATTCCAGTCTTCCACACATTTGTAAAACCTTATCATGCAGTAGAATCTGCTCTTGTGATAAACACTGGCCTGATTCTGTCCATCGAACATCGTTTGGAGAGTTCTTTTACACCTAATTGAGTAAAAAAAAAAGACCTCTGGTAGACTTACATGGGGAGTTTTCCTCATTTAATATGTGGACCCAACATCTCACTCCTATGGAGATCAAATAACCGATCTGCAGGTAATCCTTTTTTTTTTAAAAAAAAAACCTACGAGGGATTTCAGCTCGGATTGTTTTCAGTGGAGAATATTCACTGCATTCCTTCAGTTTCAAAAAGTTCTTTTTAAATAAAAACAGAAGTCAAAATCAAACTAGATATCACAGAATTTTAACCCACAAAACTGCTGTGGGCGATTTTTTTGTGATACAGCCCCTTGAAATCTGGTTTTTATATGATTTTAGCACTGAGAAATGCCACTGAGACCACAGTCTTTCTAGGGCTGCAGACTGGCAATTTCTGTGCAGCTGTAATGGGGGACTCGAGGGCATTATGGCTGCCCTTTTTACGCCTCTCCTCGTCTTTTTTAGCTTTCAACAGACGTGATTTTGGGTTTTGAGTGCTTTTCGTAAAGTCTTCAGAATGACATTTCCATGTCTCTCAATTTAGATTTACGTGGATTACACTAATTACACTCCCACTGCTTGTCATTGTACTCTTTCTCTTTAGTCTGACAGGAAGCAAGGCATCAATCTGGATTGCCTGCTTCCCATTGTGATCGTTTAGATTGCTTTCTAACATTTTAACAGGGGTCAGGGGTCAAACCATTTAATTGCTTTAACTTGTTTGGTTCTGTGGCCTGACTTTTAGCCGACATTTCAGCATCATAAAAAACAGTCATTGACATTTTTGACTTCTAAGTTCACTCCTTTTTATAAATTGATGACCGGAATACTTTCATTGAGTCTTCATTCTGTGCTTCTCTGGTACATCTCTAGAATTCCAAGCTATTTTTAAGGTTTTTATTACCCACAACAAACAAACGCAGGGAGCCCTTTTGCATTTCAGTCCCTCTATTTCCTCATGGTAACACAAGCTGTTATCACAGCGTTTTTGCAATGTAGAGGCAATGTTGTGGCACTGATAAGGCATTTGAGCAGAGCTGCCAGATGCCCAATTTTTCACTGGAGTGTCCTTTTTCTCCAGTTTGTAAAAAATCTTATGTCCACTTTGTGCAGCAGACTCGATCAAGAAGCTACTCCCAACCTACCATTTATCCTTCAAATACAGACAGCAATCACATACCCCGCCCCCTCTTTCCCCCGCCATTAGTTTGGCACCTCAGCTGAAGATTAAGCTCCCAGCTGTGCATGTTGTCTGATTATTATGACAACTACTGGCAACCCAGGCTGAGAGGCAAAGATGGGTAACATGCTGTTGGATAGTGTTCAGCAGCTGCGAGAGGAGATGTTGGCCCTGTGCTGTACTGAGAACAGGCTCTATATGGTATCTCGCATGCGATTATGGCTGCAATGTAATCAAAGTAAAGCAGTGAAATTTGCTCTCTCTCCAGATACCTGTGGGCTAAGTGCAATCAGCAAATGATGCAATCTTTTATGCAGATGATTTGGCAATGGACTCCTCTTTTCTCCAGACATGCAAATCTACGTTATTTTACGAGTACTTATTGTTAGCGTAGTTCTCCAACCAGTATAACGAACTGACGGTGTTGCAGACGTGTTTAATGGCTTCCATTTACCCCTCCCCTCCCTCACCCATCTAAGGGCATGAAACTAATCTGCTTGAGGTAAGATGTCATTATGTACTTGTGCTATAATGGCCAAAAGTCCCCATGCCTTATTATGGCTTAGCCAGTAGAAAAGTATAAGAGCGCCCCAGGGGGATAACTGGCTTTATTGCCCCAGTAAACCCTTCTGTGGTTTGACCTTGGCTGAAGTGTCAGTACTGGGCCACACTTGCAATAGTAAGAGGCCAGAAAAGCCATTACATTGCAGTTTCTATCTGCTTAGCAGGTTCCCAGATCCATTCAGACAGAAGCTACGACAGAAGCAGTTTAAGCCTCGCTCAATAGCACAGTGGTTCCTCGTATAAGACCCCTCTGAAAAATCCGTATACGTTAATGCTCTGCTCTGCTCACTAAAGTCATGAATCATGAGGTCTCCTCACGTGGGTCACACCGGTATACATAGAACATTCCGGAGAGAAGGGGGGCCTCGCAATCAACCTGCTCAAAAACCATGCTGCCAAGATTAATGCAACAATATGAGTCTACATCGCATATTCTATCCTTGCCAAATAATTAAAAAATGTGCTGGAGTTCAGTTTATTAAAGCAGTGACTAAAAACAGAAAATTTTCAGTGACATTTTAAGGAATCAGGGGAAATGTCTCTGTTTACAGCGTTGATAGTAACAACCTCGGGGGAAAAAATGAATTTAGGAGGGAAATTTCATGATTTGTATCTTCCTAATCTCAGCCAGGGAGTCACATTATCTTGTGTTATTGCAGAGGGCAGACAGAAATCACAAAAGATGGCCTCTTTTCTCATCGCCAGCATTTGCTAATAATCAGTGTAACAGGATTTGGGGCAAAAAAATGAAAGTCATTTCACGGTATTTTTTTCCAAGCATGACGGAGAAAGTTAGAGAGGCACATCCCTCGATGACAGACTGACTCGTCTGTGACTGCCAGTGCTCGGCTTGTCTCAGGCGGAATGAGGAAGAAGAGGAATGAATACTCATTTATCTGAGACGGAATAGGCGGAAAAATGGAGACAGAGTGGTCAGCTTTGTGTCGGGTCCCATGGCCAACTTCCAATTAAAGGAGCTAATGATAATGGAAAATGCGACATGGGTACGCTGAAAAAGAGGTTTTTGATACATTTTCATCATGAAAGGAGTATGAAACAAGTATTTATAATAGACATTTTTTTGGGTATGTTTTGTTGCCCCATGAAACAAAACTCATGATATGATAAATATTAAAATATGATAAATGTCATATGTATTCTAACCGGAGAATGTGTGTTTATATATCAAAGTATAGGATACTGTATGCATCAGACTCACACATTAGAAACATTGCATTATGTAATCACACACTGTGGGTGCGAGTACGCGTAGCGCGAGTCAAAGTTTATAGAATTTAGCGTGCATCACTTTTTTGAAGAGTACAATATACTTCATTTTCATTCAAACAATATCAAACAATATACTTGTTGGCACAAATCCTGAATATATTCAAGAGAATAATGAACAAGACGATAATGCAAATGTCATTTATCTTTAATGTCCTTCATTCCCCTCTCTCAGGAGGGGGGGAAAAAAATCATAATTTCACTATATAGCATCATTCTTACTAATGAAGATGCTGTAGGTCATTAAAGGCTGGTGCTTAGCGTTGAGTTCTGCTGGCAGTGTTTAATAGTATTAGCGCAGTCTGATTCATTAATCATTTTCAAAGACTTACAAGCAGCCCTGGTAATCGGCAGTTTATATACAGTACCAGAGGCTTAAGGTTATGTTGCTTCAGACTCGGGAAGGCTGGAAAGATTGAGACCGAAAAACAGAGGGAGAGACTGAATGGAGGAGAGAGTGAGAGAGAAGGGGAGGGGGTTTTATGTGTTTTCGGCAGGCCAAAACAGAAACTACGGCCTCGTTTCTGAGAGATACCAGGAAATTTCCCAGTGGAACGGAAGTAATGGTCTTTGATGATCTGCAACAGCTGATCTGTTCCATCAGGCTTTCGCTACGTGGAGTCTTCCCTTGTGTGTCTTTGACTGGGTGAGTCACTCTCAAAGACAAATGCACCCTCGAAGGCTCCCTTTTCCTGTGGCGCAGCATGCATGTGTTCTGGGATCAGCTGACAAAGAGGGGAGGAGCTGAACTGGGAAGGGCTTGAGAGAGGTGTCGAGGGAGAGAGAGGGAAAGGGGAATTAGAGATATTTATGCGCTCGTGGTTTTTTGACCACAGCCGATCGGTGCCCTTTGAGCTCTCCCTCCACTCTGAGCATTATCAACTGCACTTCTTCATGAGCCCATTAAGACTGGATGCAACATTTGCGTGTATATCCCTTTAAGACCGTGTGTAGCATTTGCGTTGGTTCTCCCTTTAAGACCGGATGTGATATTTGCACGTTTTAGACATCATCATTTTAAAGAAACATGATCGATTAACTACATTGCGACTCGCTATAATACTCGTGTGGAAGGCAAAATCCATTGCGGTATTTGTATGAAAAAAGTTTTCAAAACTGCGTTTCAGACGGTGACGACGGCTGAAGACCTGAGCAAAGGGAATGACATTGATGCAGATGTACCTCAGGTACTTCGACGAAAACGGTGAATTAGAAGCGTAGATTACGGTGACCCGCAAAGCAAAGCTCATTCAGTGAGAGACATATCTGAGGAGGATGAGGAGGGTGATGTAAGCAAGTTTCCCCAATGTCAAGATGACTGGAAAATGGGGATCTTTCAAACTCATCATCAGATCGAGTTTCGATTAGCAATGATCTCATCTGGAGGTTATGATAATCATAAATTATGACAAGTAAAAATTTGTTTGTTTTTTTATTTAAAAAATGTGAACTAACCAGGGGAGAAAGCGATAATTCCCAATGAAAGCCAAAGGTCTAAGATCTCATAGGGTTTTTTTTTTCCGATGTTTGTGTCTGCTACAGAGGCTGAGAAATAAAGCTTTCGGTGAACATTGACAATCCTGTCAAGTTTTTCAGAAAACCCTCAGGTTTTAGGGGGTTGATTTCAAACACTGCCTTAGGTTTTATAATGCTTTTTCAGAGAGCGCCGTAGGTCTTAATGGGTTAAGTGAACCTTGTGGAGACACCTCGCAATACTTCACGGGCCCAAAGAGATCATTTTCAATCCAAGGCAGAGAAAAGAGGGAATCCTCCAATTTCAGGCAGCGAAACATTGGATTGACATATAATCTGGCCCCACAGTGTCTGCCTCCTTTGCACTATACGGCTGTGCTATAGAGCCACACTGGAACATTTGGGTTTCATCTCCAAGTTTTCGTGAGTGATGTCACTTACTGGTGTCTTTGTGGCTGACACCAGTGTAACTCCAAGAGACCCCGTGCTCTATAAAACTCAATGGCAACTTGAATGCAAGGTTATGGTGTCAGTGTTTTTTCCCTGCATGAAAATATACAGGCAATTAGCATTTGTCCCACTGCACATTGTCTCCCAGGGTGTGGTTTTGTTTGTTCACTGTGCTATTTGAAGAGTGGAGAAATGCTTTAAAGGTTCCCTGACATTAAATAGGCCGAAATTGACATTTAGAATTTCCCATTGTATTTTTTTGCGATGAAAACAAAGATGCAAAGGCTTTTCCGTGAAAATTTGTTGTTTTTAAACTATTAATTTAATTAAACTGATCGGGAACACCCCCTTCAAAATGTCCACAACTGGCCATATGTCACAACTGGCAACTGATGTCACGCAAGGCAGCCAGCTGGTCAGATCTCCAGCCTCGACAACAAAATGTACAAACACTACGCTTTACTTACCACAGCCAGCTGACAGACCCTTACAAAAAAATACTGTTGGAATACCATAAAATTTACCACCAAAAAACTATAGTATTACTGTTTAATTAATATTAATTGTATTGTAAATTTGTAAATCTGTATTGTAAAATTGTAATTGTTTTTTTTTTTTTTGGAATGCAAAATATAGATTTTAGTGTTTCTATTGAAATATTGTAGGGCTACCATAGCTAATGAAATAACACTACTGAAAAAAACAAGCTTGTACTATTAACTTCAGGATTATTAGCCAAAACATTTGCTAAAATAGGTGGCATTAAGCTGCTTTCACACCGGACGCGAAACAAATTTTTTGCACGACAGATTACATTCAAAATCAATGCAAAGACGTGTGTATTCGCGTCTTCGCATTGACTTTGAATGTAATCTGTCATGTTTGCTTCGTGTCCGGTGTAAAAGCAGCTTTAGACGCGCACGCAAGCTAGATGGCTAGCTGATGTTAATTTCTTGTAGTAGTTAGCCAGCTAACTTAACGTTAGATTTTCATGAATTTCGATTTTGAAATTATACAGCAAGCGTTCATTCCTGTCTTGAGAAAACAGCCAACTATCTACCTGCCAGTTTAACTAACCACCTTACCCATTTAGCAGGCTAACGTTAGTTAGTGACAGTTGTGTGTATTTCCTTCTATCCAATAGCCTCGGTCTTGGTTCAGGCATTTAGCGAGCTTTATGAGCAGAGTGTTTTGCGTGTACTCTCATCTTTGCATTGACTTTGAATGTAATCTGTCATGCAAAAAATTTGTTTCATGTCCGGTGTGAAAGCGGTTTAACGCCACCAATTCTGGCAAATATTCTGGCGAATAATCCTGAAGTTTAATGCCAAAGATGGTTAACTTTGATAAATTAGCGGGCGAGGGTAACTGCCACAGCTGGAGAATAACTGGATAATCGACATGATCCAGATGAACTCGGGAGGCTGTACTGTGATGCCTGATCGCCGGCTGTGCTGTAGGAGGTGGGTTTCCATCCAGCCATCTAGCTACGTTAGCCTACGTAACACGGTTTGTCGAGTGTAACGATTAGATGGATTGATAGATATCTTGATTGCAGGCTCATACACTAAACCAGGGGTCTCCAACCCTGTTCCTGGAGAGCTACCATCCCGTAGGATTCTACTCCAACCCTAATTCAACACACCTGATTCAGCTCATTAGCAGCTCGTCAAGATCTGTAACTGGGAAAGAGGGAGTGGTTTGCTTTGGTTGGAGTGATACCTTCAGGATGGTTGCTCTCCAGGAACAGGGTTGGAGACCCCTGTACTAAACAAACACACGAGAAAACATGCGTAAACAAGCGTGCAAATGGACCGCGGAGATTGCTATGAGAGAGGTGCGTTCCATTGATGACGTCATTGGATCATGTGACTTACGTCTCGGAAAAGTCCTACTCCTTCAGGGAGCGGGGCGTAAGAGCACAAAAAATCACTTATATTCCTTGAAATTGATGGATTTTTCTGCCATTTCAGAACTTATGAGTGCATAGAGAGATATAAATCATACAGAACAAAATAAACCAACAATTTGAGATGGTGTGTCTCATGTCAGTGAACCTTTAAGAAAGAATCAGGAGCAGGTAGCTAACGTCGCTGTCTCTCACACGATTGGAGAACAAGTCTGACATGATGGCTGCTCAGTACAGACTCAACTTTTACGACATGGCAGCGCCAAGACCTGATACTTCCTTTCACCTTGTCTGAAAAAGATTTGTGTATAATGTTACGGTGACTCACTGCATAATTTATACACAAATGAAGAGCTGTACGTAGCCCAGTGTACATTATGAAGTCTTAACAAAGAGTAGATGAGTCAATTAAATGGGGCCACTGGATGAGCGCTCGACAAAAATGGAATTCTGAGCGGCCTATGCAAAGAACAACATGGATGCCTCTCCAAAACACTTGGGATTCTGTTGCTAATCGATCTGTCACTTTGCATCCGCACCTTCTTGCCCGCATTACTGCCTGTAACAGTCATATCTGCTTTTACATAAGGCTTTGGCACCAAGGCAGCACGCAGTATTCAAATCCAAACTATTCTGACGGCAGTCACTGTTGCAATATGATTGAACAACCTCCCCCCCCCAAATCAACCACCCCAAGAAACAACTCCGCAGTGACAGCCACTAGAGTAAAACTGAATGCATACGGGGAAGTGAATAACCCAATTCGAGAGGAAGGAGACGAGGAGGAGTAGCAGCTGAACTTGATTTATACAGTCACATATAAGATTTTACCGAGCGTTAAAAAAGATGGGTTCTTTGTGATCTTCCGGCTGAGCTGCTCATTACCAATGGCCCGCATTGTTCCTTGATAACGCTTCCAGGCCTTTTCAAACACTGAGAATTCATCAGATCAGGAGTCAGGAAGGGGAGTTTATTTTTGAACTGCCTGGGGACTTTGAAAAGGCTACCTATTATGTACAAATACACTGCATATTCACAGCACTGAAAAAAACAAAGTTTTTCATGTATTATTTAGTAGTGACGTGTTGCACACAAAAAAAAAAATCAGTGATATGCTCTACAAATGCAATTACAGACTTAACTTTGATGTGGCACTGCCTGTTTGTATTTCAAATACGTGAATTGTATTGCATATACCTGCATTTCACAAAAAAGTGTGCTGCACAAAACATGCATGGGGTTATGCTAATGCATCTCACGCGTTTGTATGAAGAGATGGCTATCAAAGCACCACTGAGAGTGGGGTAGGCGAGCCTTATCATTGTGAGCCGATAAAAATCACAGGATATTCAGTATTTTGCTGTGCAACTGGTGGAGCGATGCACAGATTCAACACACCTGATTCAACACAGTCATTTCAGGCTCGGTGAAGCGTGAGAGCATTTCTTCACCGGGAGACTGCAAACAATTACCGAGATTCAACTCCAGAAAAAAAAAATAAAGTCTCTTCTCAACGGCTGCCGAACAGACGATGCGTGCGAGTGTGTGTGTGTGTGTGTGTGTGCACGCACGTGTCCCCGTTCAATCCCATCTCAATCTAAACAATCTGGCAAGCTGGAGGGCTTTTCAATCGCTACCCGAGTCCTTCCAATCTCAGCGGACTGATGCAGTTTCAATCACGACTCAATCTGACTAAAAAAAAACCCCTTGAGCTGCAAGATAATGGTGTCATCAAATATACTGCAAAGTAATGCTGCTGTGAATTATTAATGGTTATTTATATTTTTGGGTGAAATGCTTTGACAATGGCAGTTGAGCTATCCCACAATCCCCGAGGGCGCCCCTCCTCCCATGGGCACCTGACCATGCAGATCAGTGAAGGTAATGGGAATGTGAATATTTAATACCTCCTGCAGCCTCACTCAGTGTGCAGTGTCTGCATTTTGACAATATAAATTGCCACTCATTTGCTGAAGGAGACTGGGATGGATATACCTAATATTTCTATCAGAGTTCCTGGGAGATGCGGGGTATTCGTCAATATTTAGGTGTGCTGTTGAATGTTGGTCATGATTATCTCATTTATATTTCACATATTATTGATCAGCATTCTGTTACTTTTTTCTAGGAGGCACATTGTGGCACACCAGGCCCGGCGCTAGAACAGGACACGTACCTTTATCACAATTAGGATAGTCCTGGCTAGTTTTCAATTATTTTCCTTTATTGACGCGTTTTCCAATTATCGTAATTGGCAACTGAAGACAAGGTTTCTCTCCATGTGCGATCTAACAGCGATGAAATCATAGGGTAAATTCAGTAGAACTGAGAATTGGAGTGGATAAAACATCTTTTTTTAACAATTATTAGTCTTGACCTGTTTTCAGTCATTTTCATGATTAACATACGGTTCATTCTGAGAGCACTCCACACTTAACAGGTGTTGCTTGTTTTCCCTGTTTAGGTAGGAGGACAATCATTCATCTGGACGCATATTTGCTTAATTTAAATCAACCTTATTCAAAATTACTCTCAGTATTGAGTGAAAAAAAGTGGCAATCGGCAGTTAACTAGGCTATAAAAAGCATGCGGCTCCAGCTATTTGCACAGGTATGATTTAAATTCAGCAAATACGGGTCCCGATGAATGATTGTCGTCCTACCTAATCGGGGAGAACAAGCAGTAACTGTTAACTGTGGAGTGCTCTCAGAGTGAACCTTTTGTTAATCATGAAAATGACTGAGAACTGGTCAGGACTAATTATTGTTTTAAACGGATGTTTTGTCCACCCCAATTCTCAGTTACACTGAATTTACCCCATGATTTCATCGCTGTTAGATCGCACATGGAGAGAAACCATGTCTTCAGTTACCAATTACGATAATTGGAAAATGCCTCAATAAAGGAAAATCATTTAGAACTAGCCAGGACTATCCTAATTGTCATAAAGGGAGGTCTCTGTGCCCCTCCAATTCCCTGTTCTAGCGCCGGGCCTGTGCCACACTCATGCGGATGAACTGTGTAATAATTTATTGATTGATGAGCTAAGATTAAAGCAGGCGATGCTTGTATGTTTCTGGTGGGATGACAACATTCCCAATATGTTTTGGAACTCAGTCTGAACAATGTCTGAACCAACATGCCTTAATAAATTTGTCAATACCCAGCACACTCGCAGGCAGAAGCACTGACACACACTCAGAAAGTTTTGAAGCCCGGTCAAACACAGCTTTAATATCTCTCTCTTTGGGCTGGGCTGCTGCCTGGAACAAACTGACTTGTCTGGCAAGGAAGGCTGGCAGGAGATCAATAGCGAAATTCACAATCCATGCCCATAACTCCCAGCAGAAGATGGTGGGCGTAAAGCATCTATTTTCCCTTGTCCTTGCGTGGCTGCCAGGGTTTCCCTGACTCGGCATTTTTTTAGCAGTGCCTCCCAGAGCAGCCGTCTCTTGAGTGTTAAACCAACGCAGGTGCGCGAGGATACGCACTTCCGGGTTTGGCTGGCCAGCTAGATGCACCCCCCTCCCCCTTTCCCTCCCTCCCTCCCACGCCCCCTCGACCCAAAGGTGCTCCGCAGTGGCTGTGCGCACTCTGTGTACAGCTGGTGTTCTCGCGTTAGACCCAAATAAACTCGGCACGCTGTCAGATTTAGAGTGGCTGGAATAGGCCCCTTGGCACTGTGGAGCAACATTCCCAGCCAAGTCCCTCATTTCAGCCTCTCCTTCTCCAAAAAAACCACAGAGGCGGTCCTGTCCTGTTATGAAGGAAGATCTACGTCCAGCCACTTTCGCGCCGTGTATCGTAAATCAGATTCAGATGAAGCCAGTTACATATACTTGAAGATAATGTGTGTGCATCCATTCATCCAGCCATCCATTCGCTGTCTTAATCACTTATGCTGAGGATCTGTTGTTATTAGTCAGACACTTGTAAAGCACTGTGATTTAAAAATGAAATGAGGTGAGTTCTCTCAGGCAGGGTTGTTGGTGGGGGGACTCTATCCCAGCATGCAATGGGTGAGAGGCAGGAACACCATTGGAAAGTTGGCCAATCCATCACAGGGATCACTGTCCATTCACTCACATGCTTACACTTTTGGGAGTTCTAGATGCTCCAGTTAGCTCAACAAACAAGCCCTCAGCCTGAGTGAGGAAACAGGTGTAGCCAATGAAAGAGACGCAAACATAGAGAAAACAGGCACAGTAAGCTCCACTCAGGAAGGTCCAGGCCACGTTCAAACCAACAACCTTCCAGCTGTGGATTGCTAGAGCATCTCTCGGCTCCACTATGTGGTCCAGCCATGGTCACGCATACAGAATTACCCTTACACCCTCACACCTCTGCATTTTTTTCCATGTGCTGTGATCTCGAAAACGAAGGCAACCGAGGAGCATAGTCAGAGCAGCTTGTCTCATTGCTCCGCATCGCTACACATGCAGACTTGTAGAAATGAATATATTCACTTTGGTCCAGAAGACATTATATTTGAAACATTGAAAATATTGCCGGAGCTGATGTTTCTGTGACCGAACCTAAAGATGGCATTTAGACTTCGGTTCAGTTTACAGTACAGTGCCTCAAACGCTCAGACTTTCATTTTTGGCCTGAGCATGAGTTCCAGCAGATGCACCACTTAAACCCTATAATAAAGAAGTCAGAAAATAATGGAAAGTGTTATGTAAAACCAGAAAAGAGCCTGATATTTACATAATTTTTTTTTTTAAATTACGCAGGATTATACATATAGAGAAATTGACATTTTGCCAACTGCTGGGGCACCAGACTTTGTGAGGATGATGGTTCTCACTAGCAGATTATGAGGCAAAAGGGAACGGATTTAATGGGCCACTTTTTTACATAAGCCCAAAACCAAACTTTTCTTATCCAATTAAAACCAAATCTTGCACGGCGGCCGTCAGTGTCTCAGTGTTTCAAACTTCTCGCTAATCGGCAAAGGGCAGGCGGACTTTGTCCCGTCTCCCGCTGAGGCCAGGCTCACTTCGAGGACAACTGCTGTCTTTCCATTTCCATCTGGAGAAGGGAAAGCAAAGCACAGCTTGAAGTCGAGAGAATCGGGCAAAGCAAGAATGAATAACTTTCAGATGCATTAAAAGGCAAATGTTTTCGGTCCAGGGGGCTGTAATCATGAAAGAACACTACATCGACTGTCATAAAATCCCCAGTGCTTGTAAAGTATATCAACAAGACAGCATAATGTAATGGAATTCCCATAATTATTTCCAGAGCTCTGCAGAACATATTTTTTTGGTTTAACATTGTGTAAAAAGAATGGTCTGACCGACAACATTATGCAAACACACACGCACACACAGACCCACAAACGCACATATCCTGGGGAGCATCGATCATAACTCTTGTTTTTCCTGTAACAATGCCGAATTCAAAAGTTATAATAGATACTGTGGCGCAGATTAAAATGGAAATGAGCGCAATGTTCCCTGGGCGAGCCAGGGCACGTTAACCTCAGAGGCTAGGAGGGATTTTCTCACATTTTTGGCAGAGTTCTTTTCAAATTTTTTGCTGTACAAGGACCAATCAGTTTAAGAGATTGACACTCAGTGCGCAGTTGACCCCTCTGGAATTGAATGAAACTTGAAACATAGGTAGATATGGGTGTCTCACAGAAAAAGCCAAATTTTTAGGTCCCAATTTCTTTCTGCCTGCCGATAGCGCCACCTGGAAGCCACTTAAGTGGCTCAGTTTTGCTGTTGACACCACATTTTACGTTGACTAACATGACTCAAGGGTACACAGTACCAAATATGTTATACTTCTGTTATGACCTGTGACATTTCAAGTCTGGGAAGATTTCAGCACCACATCAGCACCAAGCGGGGTAACTACGTTATCAAGCCAGAATTAAAATTAAGACTGGGCATAATAATAATACCCCAGACATATACCAAACACGAATGCTTTATTATGTGTTTACACACAACAAGACTATCATTTTCAGTGAATAGTACTTTGGTATCTTGCTGTGTTTGTGCAATGGACGGCCAGAAAGTTGGTTGAAATTGATTTTGGTGTATGTTTGCGGTATATTTTCTCTCTAACCCAGATTTGTACTGTGAGGGTAAATCCTGTTTGTTGTGCTTTTGGAACTCTATTTTCAGGAATGCCAGGCATTTCTTTGGTAGTATCAACACTTTCAAGCAAGAAGGGGCCAAAGTTGGAGGAAAACTCAAAATGGTCCATTTCATGGCTGATGTTTCAGTGGCATTATTTTGTTCTCCCAGCAAGATTGAGATCTGAAAATCTCTGGATACATAGTCCCTTTAGGGCACATTACAGCATTAGTAAAATCTCAATGATAGTATTTTCAGAGCAGATGATTTTTAACATCAAAAATTGGAAAAATTCACCTCCAAGGGGCTCTGTGCACTGGATGCAAGTACTGGCCATCCCAAGCGAAGTACCAAAGAAATTGCTTTTGAATTGTGATGCACACGTAGTTTTCTCAGAATATGAAGAGTTTAGCTTGTTACTGTACTGGGTAGATAGCCATCTGACCAAAGGTGGTGCTCTAAATAACTAATGTTCTTCCAACCTAACATTCCATATTCCCAGACATATACCAAAATTCTGTCTTTTGACATATATAAAGTACATGCACAGTCATACAAAAAATTTGTAATCTCTTTGGCATAAAGCTGGGTTGGTTGTAAATTGAAAAAGAATGTTGGTGGTGATTGTGGCATTGTGTCAACATGCAAGACTTTTACCAGTAGTCAGTATAGTATACAGTTTTGTAGTGTTGGTGAGTTTCAGAACGAATTCTCTGCACTTTTGCATTACTATTAGAGTCGGAGAGCAGGCTTCAGAGTTAATTGTAGGATTTCCCTAGGATATGGTGCTTGGGTATGAAAAAGGGCACAGCAGTCGCGTCTAGCAAGTGGTTATCCTTTTAAAGGGCTCAGAGGTCCTATCAAGCAAGTAGCACCCTCTCAAGAAAAGGGCGGTTCATTTGTAGTGGTAACTTTCATGCCTTCATTCCTAACACCTGCCCATGATGCCCAGCCTACGAGATGCCCAATGGTTGGGAGGGAGGGGTTTCTTTTACAGACTCCTATTTCCGTACTCTATGGAAGAAGAGATCTTCTATCTCAGTGGGACCTTCCTGGCCAAAAAAGGATAAGTAAATAAATAAATAAATGCATACCAAGCGATGGGTGCTGATGCAACTATTGCGCCATATGGGCTGCAGCCCGCTATTTAATTCAGAGATGAAGAAGCTCATTATCAATGGCCTGTAAGCAACCCTGTAGAGACACAGGATGCGGTGTAGTAGGGCTTGCCTCGGGCTCGACAGGCTCTGTGGGTAACATCGACCCGGATCCAACAAAGAAGGCCATGGATGGCTGCTCAAGGCCAAGGCCAAGGAGCACCGCTGGTGTGCACCACCAGGTGCTGCCAACCCACAATCGAATTCCAAAAACAGATTGACGGGATAGAGCTACTCACATGCTGTGTTGACATCATTTCGCTTTGGATATCATGAAAAGTATAAAACAGTTTCAACTTTTGTACTAGACATTTTGTCTTCATGTACTCTTATATAAGTGTATGTATACTGTTGATGCATGTCTGTGTACTTATGGTGGTAAGCCTTTTACATTAGTTCTTTTATTGGCATTTAAAAATTTTGGACTGGTCATGTTTTATAATGTGCTGTATGTTTCTGACTGCGCTGTACCCGTATTTGGTTATAGCCCATGTATTGTGCATTTGATAATGCTCACAGTCACCACCAGTTTACAACTAAACAAGCTTTATGCCTAAGGGATTACAAATTTTACCTATCCAGCATAGTACCAAACCAAGCACTTCACTCTCCAAGAAAATTAGCTGGGTATATATCACAATTCAAAAAACACTTCTTTGGTACATTGCTGGGGATGGCCAGTAGCCTACAGTGCCCCCTAGAGGCCATTTTTTCTGAATTTTGAGTTTAAAATGATCTACACTGAAAATACTACCATTGAGATTTTACTAATGCTGTAATGTACCCCAAAGGGTCTATGTATCCAGAAAATTTCAGATCTCTTTCTTGCTGGATAAATAAAATAATGCCACCAAAACATAGGCACAATCTGCTATGAAATGGTCCATTTTGAGTTTTCCTCCAACTTTGGCTCCGTCAAGCTTGAAAGTGTAGATACTACCAAAGAAATTCTTGATATTCCTGAAAACAGAGTTCCAAAAGCACAACAAACAGCATTTATCCTCATGGAACATATCTGGGATACCGAGGGAATATACTGCAAACTTGCACCAAAATCAATTTTGACCATCTTTCCGGCCATCCACTGCACTAACCCAGCAAGATACCAAAGGGATATTAACTGAAAATTATAGTTTTGCTGTGAGTAAACACATAAATCATTCTTGATTGGTATATGTCTGGGATATTATTTTATTCACATTCCCATTTTCACTTTTTACGGTGATTTCTCAAATAATTTCGGGCTCAAAAACATAGTTACCTAGCTTAGCGCTAATGTGATGCTGATGTCTATGCAGACTTTAATGTCACAGGTCATGATAAAAGTATAGCACATCTGGTACTGTGTACCCTTAAGTCATAATAATTGATGTAAAATATGGTGTCAAAAGCAAAAATGAGTCACTTTAGTGGCTTCCAGGTGGCTCCACCGACAGACTTCTTGAGATACGGACCTAAAAATTTGGCTTTTTTTGTGAGACTACCATATCTACCTATCTGCCAAGTTTCATTCAATTCCAGGGGGGTCAACTCCTCAACTTCTTCAAAAAGTGCCATTTTCTCACAGAATGACTCTTAAATGTCTTGGCTGGGGCCTACAGTGATTGCCTGGAGTTGGTATAAATGAGATAGTGTGTGGGTGTGTTTGTGTGTGTCAGAGTGTGGGTGTTTGTAACAAGGTGGGTGTGTGTGCCTGTCTGTAACGTGTATTCTTTTACATAGGTACATGTTATTTCTCTGTTGGCTTTTTCGTACGTTTCCATGCCATGTAAATACTGTCTGTCCATATTATGGGAGACAGAGAGCTGTTGAAGATAAGTGATTGTGGGCGGCCAGCCGCTAATAGCCTACAGAGGGACAGGCAAATGTCAGTGAGGAGAAGATCCTTGAGTTGCAACGTGAGTTGCAACGAGTCGATTGTGCGGTCTCAGTATGGAGTTCCTGACTGGTCTGAACGCAGCCTGCCTCCTCTCTGTCAGGGCACAGGAAATGAGCTCTTTCTTTTGGAATTTTCTGGCAAAATAAGCTTGTGGGCTCAAATGCGCAGTGGAGAAGCACTCGGTGGGAGTGCATTGCTTCAGACACAATGGCTGACGCAGAACAGTGTAAACCTGTGACAAATTTAAGCACGAGACCCTTGCCAACTAAGTGTTTACCATTAGCCCAATTAGGAAATAAAGAACTAGATTTTAACAAAATTATTCACAAAACAAATGTTACATAGTTCTATTGTGCAATCAACTGTCCCTCATTACGTGAAAGAGCAAAAAAAGATTATTTGCTGCAATTTTTGCACCAAATCTTTAATACCAAAATAAGAGTAAAATCAAACCGGGCTTCACTGAATGTGGAAACAGAGCCAGTCTTACAAAAAATGAAATAATTAGAAATCAATCACGTTTAAAAGCCATATACAGTATATGTGGGTACCATCAAGTCAAGAGTACACCTGTAATGGAAATTACAAAAATGATCCAACGTATGAGATTAGATAGAAAAAGGAATCCTTTATAGTTTTACATGACATTTTGTTTTTGCATCTTGAAAATGTAAATGTCAAAGATGATCCAATGTGAACAATTTTCTCTTGAAGTATAAAATACAGCTCTCATATCTGAAAATGTTACCTTATTTGTCAAAATGGAAACCCACCGATGCAAGAACATCTAAGGACAGGGACTAGTCCTCATTTGGCCAGAAAAAAATATGTATACGCTGACTTTGTAAGACAAAAAGACCAGAAACAAAAAGTGATGCTTGTCTTTGACAACATAAAATTTCCTCTAAACATCACTGCAGAGTAGTGCAATTATAGCTGCTCTTATGACAGCACTCGCTCCAAAAAACCAAAATAACCATAACGCGGCCGATAATACAACGTACTAGCTACCATTTGCAGACATGATAAACAAGCAATTTCCTAATGACCGAAGCAGCAAGTGTGCTATATTTAACTACATCGTGATTCCAGTAAGCAATTACAAAACAAAAGACCCTAGCTCGGACAAACTACTCCATTGTGCAAAAAAGCATTTCCAATTCAATATGAGGGCTGACCCTTGATTGGATGCATTATTGAAACAGTGATTTGGTTTCTCTCAAAATAATACTTGATGGGTTCTCAAATGTTCCCAATCAAATTTTCTGGTGCCATGCTTTTTGGAGAACTACATTATGCTTCAATTTAAATATAGTAAAGCTGTTGAAAATTTCAGGCTGTTGAAGATGATGTGTCTAATTTTTATCCGTATCTATTATATCTGGGCAAAATATTAAATTAAATTGCAGACACATAATTCAGCAATCAGTAACATAGTACTTCAGTCCTTAATGTTGTCCTTGAATCTTTGCGATACCACACTCAAGTATTTCTCTGTTCTACATTTCTCTGATTATCTTCCCCATCGTTTCTGGGCCTGTGTGCAGTAAACAATTCATCACATCCAGGCACTGAGGAAATATTGCGCCATATGAAATGAGAAATGTGCTTCATCCATCCGTCCATCCATTATCTAATTCACTTAATCCTGGTCAGGGTTGCTAAGGGGCTGGTATCTATCCCAGCATGCAGTGGGTGAAAGGCAGTAATGCACCCTGACTGAGGATGTTTTTCACCTGAAAAAAAGCATGCATTCCTCTCGCCAGCTTGCATCAAATGGGACTAGAGAACTCTTCCGTTAGTTTTCTCCGTTATTTTGTCTTCTTGCTTTGCATATTATTCTAATTAACTTAAGGGTATGAACAGTTTACTAAGACACTCAAAAAGCAGGTAGGTAAAAAATTTTAAATGAGGATAAATTAATTGAAGTCAGTTATGCAGTAATGTGTTACAGCTATTTGATGAGTAATCATTTGGTGAGCATCTTAACTAAGGTATTAATTTGTATGTAATCGAATAATCTAATAGTTTCTAACATTTACTGTAAGTGGAACTTTAGGGATACTTCAGGCACGTTTTCAGTTTACAATAGAGATGACAAAAGATACATGTTAATGAGTACTACAGAATACTAATTCAGCATTCTGGAGCATTATTTAACTGACCATGATCCAATGTTATGGGGGAAATATTATGAAAAACTAACTTTTTCAGTGCTTGTACACATACGTTTCGGTATCAGCAGTAATATCAAACCACAAGTAGTGGGCTGCCTTTTTCATAGAGCATGGCATTCAGCAAGCAATTCAGATTGGGCTCCCCTTCCAACGTCTTGTGCTCGTGTGAGAATTCTTCTGCCCCTCATCTGAATATCACCATCCATGGCTAATTTTTTTATGGCAACATCCCTGCTTCAATCAGCAAATACCTATGCGTGTGTGCTAACCACTTGAAAAGGGACCTATTACGCTTTTTGAAAGATACAAGGAAGGAAAGGCCTGGATTTATTATCTAGGATAATCTGTAGCTGGATAGGCACATGTTTCCAATTTCTGTTAATATTTAAACTAAATTCCAAGAAGTACTAGCTAGCAACTAAATTCACAGTGAATTTATAAAACATCGCTTTTTTTAGCCAGAGCCAATAAAGGAGACACATTGATGTAGCAACAGATAGAATGGGTGACTGGTTTTAATGGAATTTTAGTCAATTTTTAATGGAGTTATTCCATTCAAAGTAAATGGAATGTTAGCTAACAGTTGCTACTATACAGATACTAACCCTAGATCAGTCTTAATGGACTGAATTCCATCTGTTACGTTAGTTTAACTTCTATGGTGACTGCATGTTGCGTTCTTTTGTGAAATAACTACCATTCTTGCCAAGCCTGCAGAAGTTAGCTACCTTTTCATACTCATTGCGTAGCTAGCCTAATAGCTGGCCAGATTGCTAGCCACTTATACACTCATCTGTATTCATAAAATACAGTAGCAGGGGGATTTTGATGTCATCGCTCTCCATTGACACATTGCACTGTTTGCTAGCCAATCAGAACTGGGGAACGCCAACTCAGAACCAAGGTTATTATCGTTAGCGAAAATAAATGAAATAATGAAAACTAAAATGGAAAAACCTTTAGAATGTATTGGGTTTTTGAGTTTGTGCATGTTTTACTCAGAGTGAGCTCCCTGAGACTCCTGGCTGTCCATAAATGCGACATATGTCTCACAAATGTGATTTTTTGTTCATGCGTGGGGTCTATTCTCCCATGCGCATAAGTCGATAAAAGCGCGTAGCTACGCGCTTTTCAGCCTACGCGTATTCTCCCCTCGACTTAAGTCTCTGCATTACGCGCCCCGAAGGCAGTTACACACTTGGGGTGGAGCAAGGCCAAAATCGGGGCGTTTCCGGGCGTTTCTCATGCAAATAACACTCACGCGTATTCTCCCCCTGGCTTACACGCTTTTTCTGTTAAGCGTTTTTGAGGGCTGTATCAAGGTCAAGCACCAACATAAGGCAAAATGGAATATTTTGCGTTTGATGTCGGTTAAAGGCCGAATTTCAACATTAATTTTATTTTATTTAACATGGTAAAGGTTGAGACATTCAATATTCGATTGTTCATCCTTATTTCTAAACTACATTTCTCATAACCATGATAAATTATCAAGGAAATCATCACATGATATTACGCAACAGCCTCTTCTCCAATTAGTTCAATTACAAACGCATAGCAATTAATTAATACAAGTATATATAAGACCATCATTCTTCCATGCCCTCAAAATCTAAAACCAAAATGCCAGTCCTGCATTTGCTTGCACTCTTGCGTGATTGGGAAAGAGTAAGAGGAGCTGGCCGAGCGTGAAGGCGACCACGCATATATCGGCTTCGTTTGGACATCCCGAGACTAACAAACACCGAGTGCATCCAGCGCTTTCGTCTGGATTGTGCATGAGGCAATCGTCTATCTTTGTCGACTTTTGGATGGACAGCTACCCAGGTGCAGCAATCACCCACAAAACAGACCCGTGGTCACCAAGGTTACAACTGCGCTATCGGTCCTGGCATCTGGGTCGTTCCAGAGAGTGGCTGGTGATGTCATGCACATATCACATGCGTCTGTGTTAAGGTGTCTGACACAGTTCGTTGACGCTCCAAGTTCTTCTCCATGCACTTCCACTGCAGAAAGAGTGGATGCCACCTCTTCCTCCTGTGCAGTGAAATGCACAGGGGATGATGGTTACCCACCACCTGTTGCGTGTACACTTCTCCGGTGTGCAGAGAGCCTGGCTTTTACAGCGCCCCGAAGATCTCTCCATTTATGCTATAAATCAGGGATACTGCGCTTACATCTCCCCACTAAGGCCACATCCAGAACGATTCGCAGCTTAATTCCTCGGATCAGCCTTCAGTGCTCGCTTGCCATACAACACCAACATCTGTGCAATTTGGTTTTCGGCTTTGGCTCGACGTCGCCATCGTCGTCTTCATGTTCTATTAACAAATGCAACTGCCCTATATGTTCATGATAATCTAAAAAGTTGTGATATTCTCACGAGTGAGGAGATTGATTTTCTAATTGAGGATATCTGTATTAACTAACTTGTGTCTTCGTAATTTTTTATCATTGATAATACTGTGTATTTTCATGTGTGAATAAAGATATTATTAAATAGGCTACTCTAGACTGAGCCCTACCCTGGCCAATACCAAAGCACTACCCATTTGTTAATCAATTTTAGCCTATAAAGAATAGCCAGCATGGGAAGAATCATTATCAGTAAATGGGATAATTGATTATAATAGTATTCGGCACAAGTTTAAGTGAATGTGTCGCTCAAATCAATTAGGATATGATAGGCTATGGATATGGAATTCTGTCATTGCTGAGGTGGTTTTGGGCGGAGAGATGACTGCGTGCGGGGTAATAATCCTTGTTAAAGCGTTTCAATGTCCTTTAGTTGCAAACCTGATATCGGAGTAGTTTGAGCTTTCAAGTGCGCAATTTCTAAATGAGATCATATAAACTGTCTTTGATTGCCTTTTTTTGTGTGACAAGAATGTTCCCTTTGTCCTCTTCTCTGTCTTCCATGGAACAAACAGGCTGGTGTAGGAGGGGCTCATTTTCAGTGATATGATTGTGCTGGTTGAGAAGCGCTAAATTCTTCATTTATTATTTCATTATCGCGGCAATTTGTTTGTTTGCATAGCTTTAATGCCATGGTGTCAAGTGTTTGCCACTAACATGGCAATATCCCCCGCCGCCTCAATTTTATGTGTCCGTACGGACGGACAGAGCCCAATGCTATATCCCCCGCTTCGCGCTAATCGCTAAAAAAAGAGATGTCTGAATTACTTCTTGTACAGACATACATAGGCCTACTATTACAGCAGCATATAAAACCTTGTATCTTCAAAATAACAAACTTCAAAGGAAAATAAAAAATAAATATAAAATTAAATAATAATAATAAAATAATATAAATGGATAAATATAGTTTAAAATAAAAAATGTTTAATTTTGCATGTAAGAATAGTGGACATACGAGTTTTCGTTTCTTATCAGTTTGGAGATACGAGGTTTTATCAGCAGGCCGACGATATTCAAATTTAATGTCTGGTTTGCGTTTTCCATGGACCACAAATGCATTTTCATGGTTAATCAGAAAATCCTTTTTCCATGTTTTCCTGATAGCCATAATCAATGAGCTTTGTACAGAGTTTGCCTCTCTTTTGGATCAGTCACACCTCTTTCATAAGGCCGCCTACATTCTGAAGTTAAGCGCTGTGGGCGTGATCGAAGCGAGAAGGGGAGAATGCGCATAACTCAAAAGCGCTTAACTCGAATCGCGAAAAAAAGGACTAACGCGCTAATGGGAAAATAGACCCTGTGTGTGAATACATTTTTTTACAGGTATCTTTTGAGTTTTATTTCACAATAATTACTCTGATCATTTTGAATCCTGCACCTGACAAATAACCCAAAGAATGAAAAAAAAACCTAATACTAATTCTAAAACTAACAAAAACTAAACTAAAAATAAGCATTTTTTTTTTAAAAATGAAAACTAATAAAAACTTGCAAACCCTTTCTAAATACTAATTTAAACTAACTGAATTATAGAAAAAGTTAAAACGAAATAAAACTAAACTATAATGAAAAAACCAAAATGATTATAACCTTGCTCAGAACAGCCTGTTTTTCAGAGTTAGGAATGACAGTTCCTAGAAATAATGACAGATGTGTGATTTTTTTTTTTTTTTGCAAAAAAGTTCATAAACCTCCCATTTTCACATCCAAGAATATGATGACTTGGGGGAAAAAAACAGCAAACAGGTTCCCTGTAATGAAGCTACCTTTATTGTAAAGTGTTGCCAACAAGCAGCTTATTGATAAAGATGAGAGGAAGAAGACTGAGATGCATGAAAAGATATGAGCCATGGCATATGAGAGAATAAAAGACTGGCGATCAGTATTTTTCTGCACTCCTCTTTTTCCCAAAGCAGCTGAGAAAGTGAGGTACTGCACACACATCAGGACCCCAATTGCTGAAGGGTTGAGGGGTGAGCCTTTCGCACAACAAAGACTGCAAAAAAAGAAAACCTAAAAAAAACTGGCCTCAATTAACCTCAAGAGAGTACTTTACAAAGAAACAAGAATTTAATACTCGCATTTCTTGAGCAAAAAAGTGCCATTTCTGTGAGGTGTGGCGATAATTAGGAACATGCTCTCTGTTTTAAAGAAATAGCCACCCCCCAGGGGAGCCATTGAAGTTGTGATAAAGGGATTCATCTAATATTAGTTATAGTTACCAGCTTTCAGATGACTTTTGGATTTGCCAAAACATGTCAAAATGTTTTGGATTGACCGAGCATTGGGATCAGAATATCAAATTGCATGCTTCAAATGACAACCTGCTGCAGAGCACGAACATATCTTCACTCACACTAATCCAAGGTAAACTCAGAGACTCTATCCTAGCACTTTGTCTCTGGCAGAGGATCATGAAAGGACCTACGGTTGCCTGCGCCGGTTTAAGCGATGCCAGCCGGCGGCAGCTCGGCCCCAGCGGTGGGTTTGCGCGACTTTGAGGGAGTACGTGCTATTTTACTGCATAAATAATTCACCGCATGCAGAAAAGCCATTTGGTCCCTCTTGCCTCATTTTTGTGCGGCAGTCACGGGGCCGTTCCATCGCCTCACGCATGAGTCATGTATTCAGGCCGACTCCAGAGACTCACTCTGTTGATTCACTGACCCATGTGATCACCTTTAATGCCGCAGATCGAAAGGCTAACCCTAAAGGAGCAGGAATAGTGCCTGAACATGGCTTTCTTCTCTTCTCAGGGAACATACAAAGCGTGCGCGGAGCCCTCCGTCCCCCATGCCGATTGCATGCTTTAGAATAGGACTCCTGTCTGCCTGCTGTATCTTTGAGCCAGAATGGAGAACAGATCAGATGCCACTTCCTCTTTGTTGTCAAGATGAAAGCCATTACGCCAGAACAAACAATGTTTGGAGCCGTGTGGCGTCTTGCAGTACTCACCGCCCCCGAAGAAACACACCTCAAAAGCAGCTCAAACTAACCGCAACGAAAAACACAAACATTCAACTGCCCACAAAAGAGAGAGAGATGCAAGTATTCCCCAATGAAAGACCAGCAGTGGATCCTTCTGCCTCATCTTTAAAATATAGACTGGACAGGTTTTTGGGTGACACTTGTGAAGAGTTGAATGTGGATATTCTCTAGGGGCTGGTATGAATGTTGGCCAGTGCTGACATTGCCACGAAAGGTTGTATATAAGCATTAGTCATACCTCAGGAGGACATTCTCATTGGACATGATATCTGACCCTCCACACCCTACTGCGGTCAATTCAACACCCACACCCTGTGCGCAAAAGCACTTGAAATGTACTCAACCCTTCCAAACGTTTTATCTATCTGCATATTGGCTATATGATGTAAACACCAATCTCCCCACAATTGATGAGTATTTTGTAGTCAGTAAGCAAATTTCCGTCTCACTCACAGGCATCACGGTGAACTCCATGTCTGGCGTTGATTAGTTGTCCAGCCAATTTCAAAATGGAGGGCATTTTATTGCAATCTCCATCACTGGGGACACGGTAAAGACCAGCTGATATCACGCTTATGTACATGAATGGATAAAATTGCATATCTCACGGACATCCATAGTGACCTAAATAATAAGACAAAAATAATTATGAAAATAATAGCAGATTTAGCATTTTTCCATTAGAAAAAAAGAGCTAAGTCAGCTAGTGGTTCTGAAGAAGCCTTAGCCTTCTTGAATTCACCTTATGATGGACGGGTTTCAGTCAAGGTTAAGCTTTAACACATTATATCACAGAGAAAGCGACAGGATTGCGGTTCACTGAGAATAAGCGATTTAACAGGCTTTATACCACTCGAGACAAAAAAAATGGAAACTCATTATGGAGATAAGGTGAGTATTTTACGACATACAAGGTGATATTTTTTAGTTTTATCTCAGATGGTAATTAAAATGTGAGAGTAATACTAGGCATATATTGGCAAGATATTTAAGACGGTCATTAAAATCACATAGTTCAAGGTACCACGGACAGGACACTCCTGCACTGAGAAGCGATAATAAGCAGAGGCCAGTTATTTTGGCTGGATGCCCAGAATATTTAGACACTATAAGAAAAGGCACTTGCACATTTGACGAGCAGGAATGAAATGTGCCACAGGAAGTTTTCCAATAGTTCACATTTTCCCAACACAGATTTATTTTTTTGTGCACAGACAGGCAAGATGAGTTTGTAAAATATGACAAAGCCCTGCTTCAAGGCTGAGACAACCAGTGTATATAGTCCAAAGTGAATTTTGAATGTATTTATACCAAACAATCTTTCCTAAAGCAACAAAGGAGGAAGTGGATGATGGACAGTTGGAATTACAGGTACTTATAACCACAGCTGGGTAAACCAGATGATGCGTACAGTGCTGGCATGTGGACTATCTTACCTGTCACAGATACCTCACGGGAAATAACCAGGATGTTACCATGGTAACTGGGAGCACTGACATTAGGATGTTGGATGAAGTCTAAACCGTGTTGGTATGCCATGATATACGGTCATTGTCAAACTGTGGCATAAAGATGGAACTAGGCATATGATGAGCATTTCATTCACAATGGCATAACCGTCGAATTGTCGTCATAACACACATCAGAGAATTCAGACAAGTTCAATCCCGTGAAACCCACGGACCCATCGGTAGGTCTGTCACATGCTGCTGCAGTATTCAAACCTGCGGAACTTCAGACCTGTTTTAAATTCTAGTGGAGATCCCAAGGTTTCCGACAATTTTAAATCTGTCCGGCTGAATTACAGGGAAATGTGTTTAAAATGATTTACAAGATCTAGATATTTTCCATTTGAAGTAATGTCGTGGCTATAAAAACATGGCGTTCTGGGTTTAAATTGTTCTCTTAAAATAAGTGTGATGTAGCTTCAGTGCAGCTCTGCAGCAGGAAGATAGAAAATATGCAGTGGCAGTCCATCGGCAGAAACACAGGGCCAGCACTAACCTCATCTTTCACTGCTTAACCCCTTAAAGGAATAGACAACCGAATGTATGTTCATTCATAGGTTGATATATTATTGAGAGCCCATGAGAAAAATTTCAAGCATACTTGGTCATTCATGAAAAAGTTGCGAGCGTTTTCGTGTGGCAGCCTGAGGGCCTCTACTGAGGTGCTATTTTAACTCAAGGTCGATACATGACGTCACATGGGCGCAAGGGTGAATCTCCACTCTTCATTACTCCTCTGTTGGCACATTTGGTCTTCTACCGTGAACTTGCATAAATTCTATATTTGGTTGCTGTTTTCTGTACACAAGACCATTAGAAGAGCACTTACCTAAAGCCTAACCATCTACGACATTTGTTCTGAATGATTAAGAATGAATTATATACATTTAATTGTTGCTTTACAGAGCTGTGGTGACATTACATCATATCTTCATCATAGAGAAAAGCTCCAGTTTGGTGTGCGGCACCAGAGACAGAATGTCAGCAGATAAGTTAGTTTGCATCATACACTATGAATAAATACAAGAAATTATTTTTAATTCAACATCAATGCGAAGACGCGAATACACGCGTTTTGCCTGTATTCGCATCTTTGCATTGACTTTCAATGTAATCTGTCGTGCAAAAATGTGTTTTGCGTCCACTGTGAAAGCAGCTTAACTCAGAAACAATCAACCAAAGAAAGGGTTTTACAGGCGGAATGTGTTTCGATTTGCTTTGCAACAAACTATGGACAGTAGATAGGACTAGCTTGCGGACTTAATGATGATAAAGATGCAGTCTGCTCGCCTCCATCCAAGGAACTGCTGTAACAGTGGATTATTGCGGAAACATCGCTGATGATGTGCTTGGCATAGCAGAAATGTATAATAATGGAATTGGATTTTCCTGCTAGACATTTTACAATCGACTATAAAAAGTTTCATAGTCGGAATGTTTTTTAACGGTTTGCTTTGCAACCAACAATAGACGTTGGGTAGCCTAGCTTGTGGACTCATTTAGATCAAAAAGAAATGGTCTGCTCGCCTGCAGCATCTAAGGAATATTTACTCTAACACTTGTGGATTATTGTGGTAAAATTCCAGATGAAGAGGCTGGCATGGATTTTATCGGTTTACAAGTAAGAGAGGATGTGCATTTAACTGTTTATGGGCCTGATGACAGGCAGGTTAGCTGACAGGGAGGTGTGTGAGTGAGACGTAGGTGAGCCTGCACCAACTATCACTGACTGTAAGTTCAGGGTTGTACAGTAACGATGCTTTGATGCGCGGCTAAACAAAGCCAGAGTACCTTAACTCAACGTCAGCATCCCGAAACAAAGGCTCAGCACAGTAATTGCAGTTACGCTGTTCTGTCATGGTTTGTGGTGGGATTTTTGGAGTTACTGTTGACACAGACCTTGTTTTTTTTTTTTTTATAAAAACAATCAAATCGACTCAAAAATTCATCCACATGATAACGGAGGTCTTCAATACCCCCAAAATGACAATAACTCATTTTCAACCAAATGTGATGTTACAGTGTTTTGCCTTTACACGGCAGTACCTGAACCTGACCTGAACCAGTCCTGCATGTACACCCAACCGCTGCACACGCAGGCGTATTGTTCTCTCTCTCAGCCTTCAGACAGCCTTCTTGAATATTTTCATGAATAGTAGGGTCTGTTTGTGACTAACAATGTCCTTTGGCACAGAAAAAATGGTTACAACAGTGAATGGTTAAACAGCTATCCCAATACTGGTGCTGTCTCACTCGCCATGTATAGTGTAAGCGTGCCTCGCCCATGTGATGTCAGAGCATCTCCGCGAGGATTCTTCTGATTGGTTGAAATATTTTCAATGGCGGCATCTATGAAATCGTAAATTCTGCTTCAGAACCCACTTTTGGTGATGAATAGCTTAGCTGTATGAGCTTGATAAATTGTTTGATTGTTAATCAGGCGAACTTTAATGAGCACAGCGAGAGAATGCTGAGTGGTAAGTGGTAAGGTTACTGAAGCCCCTCCGAACATGTGACCGCACGCCATGGAAAATATGTATGTGACATTGTCCAAAAATATGACAAAAATGTCCTTTCTGACTCAACCAACCTGAAGTAAAACTCAAGTGGAAAATTAGAGTTAAAGGGGTTAACTCAATTGCACTAGACTTAGCAGCTTGGTTGGGAAAATAATTTATTTTTAAGAGCAATAAATTACTTGGATGTGGTAGAGATTGGCGATGATCTGATTGTCCATTATGAAAACTAGTCAATCATCCTGTTTAATAGCACTGCATCAAAGCCATGAATGGACAGGCAGTTTATTGACTGGCTGATTTGCTTTCCCAAAAGATATGACCATCAGATGTGCAGGTATAGCGCCTCAACAAAGCCACCTCAGGAAAAAAAATGTTTATATCTTAGCCTGCATACTCTGTGGCTTTTTTAAGAAAATTTGCACTGGGAAAAATTTTAATTTACTGATTGTAATTTCAAACCATGTATTACAATTACTTGATGTCAATTTTGTGCGTAATAGACCAAGGGAACCTTGCTTTTGCGGAGCTATAGACCTGCTTGTTTTAGTTCTCTCTCTGTTCTAACACACCTAATTCAAGTGATTGTATCTTGTTGCAGGCTTTATAATGAGACAGACTCTTGATAAGGAGGATATTAGATGTAATTGTGAAGAGAGCGAGCGAGAGAGAGAGAGAGATCTAAAACATGCTGGGCTGTGGCTCTCCAGGAGCAAGGCTCCAAACTTTTGCAATAGACTGTGAGGCCTTTTAGTTTGCCAAATTCCAACACACTATACATAACTCAAACATAAACACACACACACACACACACACACATGCATACACGCACGCACATACACAGGCAGACACACATACGCACAAACACGCACACACAAACACACATTTAACCTCAGGGATAAGGATAATTTATTCTAAAGTCTCCAGAATGTGAAATATAACCCTCGTGCAGTTTGTAGCCAAACAATAAATTATAGGACATTCCCAGCGGATTTTTTAGTAGTTATTGTTTTTGTCTTAAGCCAGTTTTGCTATCAGTTTCTGAGGCCATTCAGTGTTTACCGCTGCTGATCAGAATCGCATTCCTGATGTTTATCATTTTAATTGCAATGTTTGCCGTTCCCTGGGCAGAGATGCTGCTCTGGACTCTCTGATCCTCAGGCTGGATCCCCTACTCTGCCCCTGCATGGACACAGCCGCCAGCAGCCACACACATTATACACAGACGCATGTACTCAAACATACCCATACACAGACACATGAAATGACTAACATACATGCAGGAACACTTAGAAGAACACACATACACACACACATACAAACACACACACAGAAGAGTACACAGTCAGGCGTAATCAGACATACAGACACACACACGTGTTTATTCACAAGTGCTGGTGTGCGTAAGCCGAAATTTTGTTCTTCATGCCATGTACCACACAAACAGGCATCAGTTTTACGGTAATTCCAGCGTTCAGCCAGTCTTTTTGAGCTCTATGCGTGTGTGTGTATGCGTGCATGCGTGTGTTCGCGTGTGTGTGTCTGAACATGCATGCGTGTGTGTGTGTGTTCATGTGTATGTCGGTGAATGCACGCATTGATGTATGCGAGACCAGTGTGTGCACATGGTCTTGGTAATACATCTAAAAACTGGATTATAAGCACTACCTTAACATAACACACACCTCCATATTAGGCATTATCTGAAAGACCGATGCAGGGAGAAAGTAGGACATTATGACGCCGTGGTTGTCCTGCATCAGATCTGGGAGAAGGTGGTTCGAGGTTGCCATGGGAGACGAGTGTCCCCTGCCTTCGCCTCTCAGCCCAGCACACGGACTGATCCCCGCGGGTGATGGGCATTGCCGTGCTCCCCTGGGCCCTGATGCACCGGGTAATGAAGCGACGCGGCTCTCTCGTGTACGCTCCGCCCGCGAACCCTGCCTCGCACAGATAGTGTCGGAGTGCATGTTACCGCCGCAGACCGGCCGCGTGTCGAGGCGAGAGCTTGCGGGTCTCTACGCACCGTTACACACGCGAGCTGCACGCAGGGATCTCTGACACCACCCAAAGGGAGCTGGGATGCAGATATCAGAGTTGTAGGATTTTCCTTGACTTTTTATCACCATTCACAAATCCCAGTGCATCGTGTGTGTCAGTGTGTGTGCATGTTTTTACACTGTGTGTGTGTGTGTGGCATGTGTGTGTACAGTATGTGTTGTGCGGTATGTGTGTTGAGAGTGTGTGTGTTTATGCATGTTGTTTGAGTGCGTGTGTATGTATTTTTACAGTGTACACATGTGAGTGTTTATGCACATTAATGTCAGTTTGAGCCTAGTTTAGGTGTGTGTACATTTCCACTGCTCGTGAACTCGTGTGTGCAGTGTGCATAATGCACTAGTGTGCGTTATATGAGCATGGTATGAGCATGTGCGTTCGTGCGGTGTGTATCTGGTTGCAAGTGTATGAGGCATGTGCAAGTGTGTATACGCAGGCTGGTGGCTTGCGCACATTTGCGTCCGTTTGGAAGTGCAAACGTGAGGCCAAGCCTGTGCGTGTTAGTTTCCCTGGTGTCGTGTGCGGCCATACGTGTGAGACCGCAGGCTGTCGAAACTGCTTCGCCGCTGCTGAAAACCTCTCTCTGGGGAGCTGAAGCAACCAGTCAGAATCAGTGAGAAATGGCTCTGACGAAACTGCCGAGTGCTGAAACCGAATGAGTCAGTGACAGGACCGTAAAAGCACCTCACTGTTGAATGTCAGAGACGGCGCCACATCTAACGCACTTCTAAATAGCCCTGCAGATGGATTTTTAAAAAATCACAAGAACCTTGAGAACATTAAGCTTGAATGACATGCTATGGAGCTCAATATGTTATAGCATTAAAGAGGTGGACAAATGTGGAATCGGACTACAATTTCATACAGTCCTGAGAATACCCAGAATGCATTTCGCAATATTCTACAGGTGCCAGCAGGTGTCTGAGGTGCTGCTTTCACTCTGCAGCTAATAATGTCTGAAGACAATGTGTAACTAATGTCATTACAGTAAAAAGGCATCAATTATTTCACCTCCCTCTCTTTAGATGTGACGTCATCACTAGACGGCCTCACTTGAAAGCAAGATGGTTCCGCCCAAGCAAAACTAACCTCTTAAATTTCAGTGGCAGAGGAAATTCAATAAGTTCAGTGACTATATTTAACTGAAGATTAGGCCTACCGACAACAATTTGCGGGAAGAGAAATATAAATTTTCTTACCCCCAACGCCAATGCTAGACCCTGATGCTAAAAGTATTTCAGTCTCAAAATGTCCACTTTGAGAAATATCTGACAGGCTTTTCCCCATCCTTGCTGTTTTCCCTTCTGAAAACGTGATTTAAGCGCTTTTCAGCACAAGGGTCTTCAAGTGGTCCACACTATTTGTCTGTTTCAATACAGAGAGGACTTCAGTCTCGAGAGGCCGCTTTATAATGATGGGAACATAGCTCTGGAACAGAAACACCTCCTCCCTTCCACCATTCCAGCCCCGGCTTGCAGCTGACACTCCGCAGAGATCGCCAGGCCCACCACGCACACCAATAACCGCTGGGTTATCTCTGCTTTCTGTCCATCACTGCCTTTAGCTACTTCACAACCTCCCTCTGTCTTCATTCGGCTCTTTGAAAATCTGCACCCTCAGAATACCACCAACCGCCGCTCAGGAGAAAACACCTCCTCCTTTTATGTCAACACACACACACACACGCACACACACACACACACACACACACACAGGCGCACGCGCACACACACCTCCATTCCGAATGCATGTACTACATTGTATATTTTGATATGCAGACTGCAGTATATGAACATATGCGTTCATATGTGTGTCCTATAATTTAGAATATGATTCATAAATATTTTTTGAGGTTGCGAGCATTAATGTTCACATGACACTTGTGTTAACAGAATTCCTTATCAACTGAATGCATAGCTGTTATATTATTAAGTTTGACAATGAAAGTGTCATTTTGGTAGTGTGCTTATTAAAGGGAACTTACTGCAAAAGGATTTAAACCTTGGGGATCCAATACCACTAGATGCTTTTAAAACGATTTTAAAGGAATGGGATGCAAGAAAATCAGACTGACAATGTTTTCTGAGCTAATTTTACCTTTAAATTGTCCCTGCACTCTTTCCTGACTTCGGTTAGCTACTTTTTGCTGTTCCTCCTTATTATACTGGTAATATGCATTTGCATATTTTTATGTCTGCAAAGCGTTATTTGTATGTTTGAAACCATGTTTATTAAACACTGCTGCCTGTCTTGGCCAGGACACTCTTGTAAAAGGGATTTTCATCTCAATGAGGCTTCTTCCTGGTTAAATAATGGTTAAATACAATAAAATAAATGAACAAAAATGGCCTTTTCACGTATATTACTTACAATGTATATTTATTACAGTATGTTTTCAAATTGTTTTGAATAATGAGTGGCGTAATCTTCACTGTCAAAGTGAGCTGAACTCGGGCCACGCGGCATTTCCAGTGGGCTGGATGGAGTGAAGGGAATGGAACTGCCCCACATCAGCACCGTGGTGGTGCAAATCCAGGATGCATCAGTTCTTTCAACCATAATGGCCAGGGCCACTTCCCTAAAATAACACTATTCTACTCCACTAATGGGAAGAGAAGAGACACAAAACGCCGGCCTGAAATACTGTGGCGGTCGGTGTTTTCTTTCTTTCAGTGATAAATGGGACACGGTGTGCTGTGTACACTGTGACAATATGCTAAGGGGTCACAAGGGGATCCGAGCGAGGGGGGCGGGGGGCTGCCTCTGCATTGTGGTTTTGTGTAAAAGGGAGGGAAAAGCTGACTACTTTTCAGCAAAAAATTGCTTCATGACAAAGCCTTCACAGCAGCAGGACTGAACTCATAAACTCGGGAAGGCTGTATCGGGCTTTCTGCAGCCTTAACTTAAAATATCTTTTGCTTTTCTCTCCTGGCAATACGCTAAAAAAGAACAAAAAAAAACTGCAGGGCAAGAAGACTCCACAACTTTTTTTTTTTTTTTAACTGCTCAGTCAGTGTTGATATGTATCAGCTATGACAGATGCATCAGTGGAAGTAGACTCAATTTTTGAGCTTTGAGACTTAGAAACGGTCTCTCGATCACAGATGTAATTATTATGTGGATAATATGCCGTTGCAGCGAAGTTCTTTTCCAAGGCCCGACAGAAATGGGTATGAAGATTTATGGCTTGTACGTCAACACAGATTTGTCAGTCTTCTGACAGGTACATACAGTATGAGTGATTTAAAATACATTTGCTCTTCTTTTAAGGTGCTCGGGGATGCCTTAAGCACTGCCAGATACAGGGAAAAAAAGGAAGAAAATGCACATTTTCCCTCAAACAAGAATATTATATTAGAAAGCCTTGATAAAGCTTGGGCGCATTGCTTTAATCTTGGCTTACATTAACCTATACTATAGGGTTTTTTGAGGAGGGCTTCCATCTAACAACCAAAGGACACGCCATCTTTCATTTAACCCATGCTTAATGGAGGTAGTAGCCTATCCCAGCATGCAATGGTAGAGAGGAAGGGATACACAATTAACCAATGCACTACTAGATGTACTGGTACCTGCGGGACATGAAGACTGTGCAATTAGAATGCAAGTTTTTGGACTGCGGGAGGATTACGAGTTCCAGGAGGAAACACATATGCAAACTTCACACGAAGAGGCCTTGGGCTTGACGTAAACTCGAGACCTTTACTCACTCTGAGGTGCGAATGTTGCGCTATCTTTCCCTCCTGGAATTTCTGTCTTCGGGGTGGGGAGAATAGGTAAGCTTTTGTCTTTCAGGATCAATATTAGCATACACAGCGCGAAGGGGGTCAAGGGGGTGGGCTGGTAAATTAATACCCACCAGTCTTCACTGATAATTACTCGCAAGCGGATAAAGAAAAAATCACGTTACTAACAAATAGATCACCTGATATTAACAGCAGCAGATTGACAGCAAAGGTTATCAGTCGGCCGGGAGGTCCATGGGGATGAAATCGGATGACTGGAATCAGGCATGAAGTGGAGATGGGTATATCCAACCTTTCTTCTCTTAGCCAGATCACCCCTTAAATCTTCAATGGGGATTTAATTCATGGCACAATTAACATGGAAACAAGGTACTGAATGTACCACTGACTACATTACTTTTCAGCCAAGCCTTTTCTTTGCCTTCATGTCAATGGGAATTAAACGTTAATTAGCATCTGGCCTTTGTAAGTACATTCATAAATCAATTAATTACTTGATTAATTGATTACTTAAAATAATGATAATGATAGTTTAGGTTTTTTGTAATTTTTTTCTATCTGCTGTCAAGGGTACCATCCAAGTTTGAGTGACATTTCTCTCTTTTAAAGCACTCCTCATGCCTGTCTCTCCACAGTGTGTAATTTGCTGTCAAAAGCCATTATGCCTGTCCTGTTCAATTAAATATTCACCTGCAGAAAACAGTAAATGCTGTACAACCCAGGGGGCCAGCTGTGAAAAACAGACCTGGCGAGCTGTAAAAGCCAAGCCCACAAAAACTATATCTACACTACATACTATACCTAGGATTATCATCAAGGGGGACAACCTCGTGAAGAAGCTGTTACAAATTTATGGTGAGCCCCAAAACGAATATGTGCTTTTACTAACACCGGTACTAAAACAGATTATGGCTGTGATGGTATGAATATATATTATCCAGCCAAAACAACTCATATTAACTTCATCATGTGTATATCTTGCTTTTTTTTTTTTGCATCTCAGGGTTTACATGTGAGTTGCATGGTTACTGCTGTTGTTTGAAGTCAGTGGGCAATATGCGGGAGTCTTTTACAGTTTCCGCTGACGAAGCTGCACTCTTGTACTGTTTGTGCATGGCATGGAGCCAGAATGAAAACCTGAAGTCAATAGGTTCAACTCATCTGTATCTCGATGGCGGTTTCACGGAGGAAACAAAGACTGTGCTAGTGTCAAATGGCACTACAAATGATGTTGCAGAGCTGCAATCCACTCAGCAAGAAGCAGACACCAGTGTTTTTCTACATTCAGTCTACAGCTTTCAGAACAAGGGAGTGAAATGAGGTGTCATCGATGCAAATGACACCGATGTCATCGTTTCATGTGTGTACTATGCTGCAAAACTTCTCAAAGAACTTCCTGAAATGTGGGTGCGGGCCACGAAATCTAGCTGTCTGCCTGTCCACGAGATCGCACCTGCACTGGCCCCAGCACAATGCAGGACTCTTCCATTCATTCACAGCTTAGGTGGGGGTGATATCACCAGCTCCCCTTCTATGACATGACAGTGCTGCAGCAAAGAGGTAGAAATACCAGCTCTCGAGGACTTTGGTGATGCAGGTGACAGATCTTTAAACATCACCCCAGCAGATGTCATGCAGCAAGCAAAAGATCTGCTTGTGGCTGCGTACCCGAAAAAGCATGACGACGTTAAGGGGCCGGAGCTGGAAGACTTAAGACTTCACAAGTTTTTGAACCAGGGTAAACACTGCTGGAACTTCTGCCTCCAACTGAAGATGAGTTTGAGCTGCATGCCAAATGGGCAGCACTGGCTACACTGCTGGACAAAACAGTCCAAATTGCCCTGCCAGATCTGGGACCATTCACAAATTATGGCTGGTCATTAGTTGATGGCAAGCTTGTACCAGTGCCGTCCATGCAACCTGCATGGCCAGATCAAATGTCCAAGAACATTTCGCGTGGCTGTGTGAAAGGCTGCTGCGGAAACTGTTCGTGCAGCAGGAATGGCATCCCTTGTTACATTGGTTGCTGTTACTGGGGGTCAGAAACCAAGTGCAGTCGTGTGAAGTTCGCTGCTTCATTGGATGATGAAAGCAGTGGCTGTGTTAGTGACATTTAATGCAGGTGATTGTTTTTCACGTGTGATATAATAATATTATATCATGCCTAGAAATATTTTATGGACTGAGTTTCGGAGGTTAACTAAGTACAGTGTAAATTTATTTTATAATCTTGCTTAAAATAATCTTTTGTTTTGTTCTATCGCAAAATGAAAAATATTTGGTTGTGTTTGAGTAGTTCTCTCAGCAGCAACTGTTATGTAATCATTAGATCTGAATGTTCATTGCTGTTTATTTGGTTGCATTAAAGTAGCAAAAATGACTTTAATTAATGGTTATTAGGATATTTTTTTTATACGTAAGTTAGCTGATTTTCATTTTTAAAAGGCCAAATTATTACAAGAGCTAATTACTTTCACAAATTTAATGTTAGACAGTGTACGGGTAGTAATACTCTGGACTGAAGACAAAACTACAGAAAACTACAGCACATACAGACACAACTGCTGGTTTTCGAGTATATAGGGTTATGACACTCAGTGGCTTCCCAAAAATTTTCAGAAGCTTTTTCTCAGGGTGGTCCCCCCCAGAATATGTTCCTAAACCTGTCTAGATATGATTAGCAAGGGCTTATGTTTTACAGCATGCCATGTCTACTTTCTGGGGGGGGGTATCAGTTTTAGCCCCCCGAGTGTACACAGATCATGGGAGAGAGAGAGAGAGAGAGAGAGTTTAAAGCCTAACCATGGACGCCGTACAGCTTCTTTGAAGTCTTCTGGAAGCAGATGAAGGTCATTCTAACAGAACCAACAGAACATTTAATAATAAAAGGACACCTACACGACAAAAGTGGGTCTCCATCTTCCCCAGCGTGTTCTGCGTTCCTCTGTTTAGATGTTCTTCATTCATCAGTTCCAGTGCCTGCCAGGTCTCTGTGCTCAGATGATTTCACTCTGGTGAACAAAACAGTCTCTTCACTCTGCCTGACCACCGAGGTTAATCTAAATGTAAATGTGATGCTTTGCATCCATATCGTCTGAAATGAAAAGGTTGGGGTATGATGACTTGTCTTACATTCAATCTCTCATTCTTTGGTTTAAAACTGTCAATTCCAGTTGGGTCAGGCATATCAGAGCCAATTCAGCAAAGCAAAGTGTGTGAAACCAGCCTTGCTCTCCATCACTGGAGAGAAATGACATTCCTTTGGTTTATTCGCGGGTACAATGTCCGGTAACTCATTTTTGGGAATGTAAACATCTTTGTAAGACTGAGCAATATGATGCCGTATGCCCCGTTCAATGGACTTCCACTGTTATTGTGTCTCTGACATAGACCACTCGAGAAAATAAATTAATAAATAATAAAATGAACAACCGAATAGAGACTAATTCACTGTTACCGGACATGCCGTTGACGTGTGGCCATATTTCCACCGCAATATGTGCGATTCTCTGGGATCTGTATGTATGAAACGTCCCATCAGATTTCACCCTAATGCGGAGAAAACACCTCATTCAACAGCTACTAGTCTCATTATGCTGCTAATTAGAAGAATCGGGCGTGCCGGATGAAGGTTGAAATGACGAGCGGCTGGAAAAGCAAACCTCCAGGAAGAGGGTTTGGGAGCCCAGCTCTAAGTCAGAGCATGTGCAGAAGAGAGGCGAACCAGCAGTTCTCAGCAGGCCATTACTTTGCATGCTTTTCAAGCTGTAGCCTTATTCCGGCTAATATGGATCCCTGCCGTCCTCCAAGAATAATTTTTTTCCCCTGTGCGTTTCCGAGTTTCCATGCGGCGCTTACCAATCACTTGCATATGAAAGAGTCAGAGAGCACAGATTTTGTGATGCGCAAGAAGCTGAGAATTATGGGGAAATCAGTCGCGCATTTATTGCGAAGGGTAAAATAATTCTGTAGTCAAAAATCTGCCTTGATTTCTTTTGTTTCGTTTCAAAATTTGTTTTGATATAATTTCCTCAAACTCTGCCATTGGTGTGCAGTATATTGACACACGCTGGCACAAGTCATCAAATTGAAAGTCCCATCACCGTACGGCTATATGCCCTTTATGCAGCTTTAGCTGAAACTTTAATCCACTGGGAAAGGACAGAGTGTACCAGTAACGGCAATATGACAGCAAGAATCATATGTAATACCGCTCTCTTATTCATGACAAGATTAATGTGGATGTGGTGTACTGTTGAAAGCTACAGAAAATGAGCTACTTTTGTGCCAGGAATACTCTTTGTTTCCGTGTAAAAGGGAACACAGTGTTTCTTTAGCTTTTGCCCTTTCCAAGGAACAAAAAAAGGTTTTTTATGGACTTTGTATTGAAGGTTTGCATGTATGGAGTGTGAAGGGTTCCATTTCCTGGGATAATTCTGTCATTCAGGGCAATTTTCATGGCTGTTTCTTCTGAGTGCATGAGGCATTATTGAAAGCAATTATGTGTACCCCACTCAATTAAATATTCACTCACGGAAAACTGTAAGTGCTGTGCACTGCTGTTGAGAGAGGGTTCCGAGAGAATCAAAACACAAAAATGTCATTAGCATCATCGGGAAGCAGAGGGATGTTGACCGACAGCTCTACTGAAGATTTCGTAATCAAAAGGACACCAACACAACAAAACCGGACCTCCATCTGCACCCGTGGGTCCCGCGTTCCAATTAGGCACCTGTTTCCACCCATGTCTCTCAGGCAACCAGGCAAATTAGTCTATGCCAGCCCTCCTTCTGAAGTTGCGCCTGGCACGCAAACAGGGATGCCGGCTTCCACCCTTTGGCTCGGAGTACTTGGCACATCTCGCGTTTACAACAGTCTTAAAAAAAGAGGACTGGCGCTCGCTCGCCTGTCGGGAAGCAAATCAAGCGTGTTCTCTGTAGCCGAATCAAAATGCGCTAAACAAGATTTCGGAGTCCAAGCTTGGCTTAGCGCTGAGCCTGGTGGCTGCGGTCAAGTCCTTGGAAACGATCTTTCTCTCACACCCCCCTTCGCCACCACACTCCTTTTTTCATTCCGTCTGCACCCAGGCTTTCGGGGAGATGTTTATGTCCGTGTATTTTTAACATGGCGGTTTGCCTGGCCTGCTCTTTACGTTAATGCACTGACCATTCCGGACTGTTCTGGACCACTTCCCGCTCACGGAGCACAGGATGACAGATTCTTACCGTTAGTCACTGGGGCTTCAAAGGGAGAGACGTCCAGCCGGAGACACATCCAGGAACCGGAGCCAATTAAACATTAAAGCTTTGAGGAGATCCGAGGCCCATAAGTTAGTGGGTTGGGACCTCTGAGAGATGCCAGTGATGTTGCGACATCCACGCAGACTCTGGTGCCGAGCTTTTGTTTGAAAAGCCCACATGGGCAGGCTATGTCAGAGCAGAAGAACTTGAAAACCTTCCCATATGCGCACGCACACACACACACACAAAGTACACACATGCACACACATACATACACGTGCATATGTACACGAACTCAGACACATACACATGTACACACACGCACCCACACACACACACACACACAGACACACACATGAGCACACACACACACACACACGTATGCGTTGTGCCCTTAAGTTGCCCACAGTTGTCAAAGGAAAAAGGAAAGTCTTGTGTTGACACTCTGCCTAGATTCCCTTATTTTAGTCTTCCATCCAGTTCCAAGAAACATTAGTTTCCACACAAATCATGTGTTCAAGCCAGTAATGTACTCTACATTTAGAGTTCTGTTATGTACTGCATCTGCATTTTAGAAACAAGAAATCAAACAAGTCGTGCCAGGAACAGCATTCCGTGCTCGAGGGAGATGTTTTAGTGCTTTGGGTGTTGAATAACTTGGGAAGCCCCTAACATTAAACCCATGCTGCTAATGACTGAAGGTGTCACACCTTAATGTAGCATATGGTGGAAAAAAGAATTGAAAAATGCGCACTTTCAATCCAATTAGAAATTTATCAGAGAGGATTTTCACAAGTTAAAACTGTGAGAAAAAAAAAACCTGCGTGGAACACTGCACACCTTTCACTCACCAAACTGTTTTTTGCGCTACACTGCTGAAGCGCTGACAGAAAGATGTCATCAAAAACAAAACCTTCTCACCCTTTGGGTGGGGTAATAAACATACCATAAGAACACTGAAGAATTCTGATATTGAAGTGTGCAGAAATCCTAGTAATTACTGCACAAAAATCTAACGGCATTTTACAGGGGAGTAATACCCTCAAGTGATCATTTAGATTGGAGGAGAAGTAACAGAAAAAATGGCAAAATATTGCCACTCATCGTGACTCCTCATCTTCTCGTGCTTAAAAGATACACTAGCGGGGGCGTAGACATATATGCACACACACAAAGGACTTGAGAGCGAGATGGAGAGACAGCAAGAGTGAGCGGTAGAGGGACATGGAGAGAGAGGGGGGGGGGGGGGGGGAGTTATGGTTCTGCTCTGAAGCACAGCCCAGTCATACGCACAGTTCTGCAGTCTTCTACAGCGTCAGCAGTACTAGATAAATGTGGAATTTTACCGGCTGAAGTTTACAGCCTGGTTTTTCCATTCAGTGGTACTCCGGCTCTCTGTTCCAGGACTGGGCAGAGCGACAGATGTTGTTCTGCTGAGATTCATTTTGACCGAAAGGCTGGCCATTTCTTCTTCTTTGTTTGCAAGCCATAAATTTTCCACGTCAGATTGGTTGAGTCCTTTTTTTTGTTTACAATTGCTGAAGAGTATTTCTCAGTTCCAAAGTTTTTTCTTTTGAAATCTCATCAAGCAGTTTATACTACCGACATGCAGCAGGCCGAACAGCTAAATCTGACCTCCAAAATGTGCTAAAGACACCTTAACACTTTTTTACATGTCTGAAGGTAAACTAATTTCCCCGTAACACTGGTGTAAGTTACCAAACAACATAATAGACACTATTAACAGGAAAGATTAGAAGTTGAATCATTTTGTCTTTGGGGTATATTTGGGATTTTAATTTTTTTTTTTTTTTTTTGGAGAAATCAAAGTTTCATTGTTAGAGAACAACATCTTTCCATATAAAAGGTTGTCCTTTGGTAAATGCTACATGAAACAGAAACGTTGCAAAGCTTTGATGGCCTTTTTTCCAACCAAGATTTTTCAATAAAAAAAGACACAAAATTGAAAATAGAGTGATTCCATAATTCATGCAGTGTAAATCATGATGAAAAACTGAAACAATACATACTACTAAACATTTTTAGACCCCCCCTGTCTTCTGGATTTGGCCACAGATTCCCGTCTCCATTGCATCAACAACCCCCAAACTGAAAAAGCTGGTATGGTGAGTCAAATGAAAATTAAATTTGAAAGCAGTAAATGATCTCTCACCTGTACTGCACTGAAAACAATTCAACAATTCAGAATTTGATGTTTTACTCCATTAGTTTTGTTGATTTTGTCAAAATAAAGACTGGTTTCATGTTTAATTCTTGGAACATGTTTCAGAAAATGTTAAGACAGTTAAGTATTTGGCATTTTGTCAGTTTATTATTCTTTCCTGTAATACTTTTCAAAGGTTTAGGGACTGAAGACATCCAGTGAATGAATGTTTCAGGTGTAATTTTGTTCTATTCTTCCTGTAAAAAAGTGTTAAAGTACAATGTATGTAACAACATGGGATCTTCATTTTTGCATTTTTTGTTTCAAAATACACAACACATTCTCTTTTGGGGACAAGTCAGGACTGCAGGTTAGCCAATCTGGCACCTCATTTTATGCAGCCATGCTTTTGTGATACAGGCAGAACGCAGTTATGTGTTGTTTTGTTGAAATATGTATGCGCAGCCCTGGAAAAGATAGTCTTGAAGGCGACATTTGCCACAAAATTTCAACCTACTTTTCAGCATTAATGGTGCCTTCAGAGAAATGCAGGTTACCTTTGCAAAGGGCTCTAACACAACCCCACACCATGATAGACTTGCGGATGGTAACAATTAGGATGGTCTTCTTCTTCTTTTTTCGTCCATAGCACACAATATCCATTTCTTCCCAAAAAAACCTGAAACATTGATTTGGCTGACCAAAAGAGATGTTTACATTGTGTGCTGATCCATCAAAGAGGCCTCCAAATGCAGAGAACAGCACCGCTGGACACCACAAACCATGCCATGGCAGGAGCCGAGCAGGACAATCCCAGGTGTTCTCATATGACAACTAGAGGCACTTCCAGAGTGCAAACCTCCACCAAGGCCGCACAGTCCAAATCTTGGTGAGTGGGAGCAAAGATCACTTATCGCGTGACATACGATTTCAAGATGGCCTCCATGGCGGCCATATTGTTTGACTGATCGCGGTGAAAATCAAAAGGGTCCATCCCTGATGTAATAGCGACTCACCCACTAAATTTCAGAGATATCCGTTCATTACTTGAGTTATCTTGTTCACAAACACACAAACAGACAAACCAAGAAAGAAACGGCACCAATCATGTAACCAACTGCCAACTTCGTTTGGTGGAGGTAACAAATGTTGCTGCACTTCCTCTTCACATTCTCTTTTCCCCTGGAGAAAAGTGCACATCCTCTAAAAGTGCAGATTTATCCCAATGCAATGTGGTTAGAGCTTAATACAAACGATTACATTTTACTGAATGTTATTTTATTACATAACTTAATATTAATTTTTTTTTCATTTTTAAGCAGTTCAAGTCACTGTAAGGACAGAGGCGAAGTCACATACTTTTACTGGGGGCTTATATTGATGTTGTTAATATGCAATTTCGTCCAAATTTTTGGGTATCTTGACATTTTGTGCTTAAACTCACTTCTGTGTTCTGTATTCATTTTGAGAATGTCACGATTAAATACATCATCAGTTTTGAGACTGCAGTAAGTGCTGCCCTTCAAGGCAGATCAAAAGTTATTTTTCTTTCGAAAAAAATTCCCTCAGCATTGATTAAAAATCACTTCTTGAAATGTTAGGTTTTTTTGCCACTGAAACCACAGGGAGTGATTCCTTTTGCTGCTTTTTTTTCCCAGCTAGGCATTCTCAATAATTTCTCTAATTAGATGATCGGCTTGTTCTCTAAAGACTTTCGGCATGTTCAACATGACGCTCACGTTATGACTGACTTTTCCAATATGCTGCAGTAACTCATTTCATCAATTAAGTTTAAGTTCTCATTCAATTAAGTTTATGCTGTTCTTCCAAAAGCATAAAAGTGTCACATCAGCATAGTTAAGAGTTATCGCACATAATCAAAGTAATGGAGCAGATAAGAGTTTTAGTTGCTGAAACATGTTTTAGGGGAGAAACTGCCATCTGATTGGTTCAATCAGATCACCAATTAAAACAGTGAGGGGCGGGGCTAAATTTAAAACCCCACCAGAGCTTGAGTGGCAAAACTAGTGTTGTCAAAAATTTAAGTAAACTGACACAAAAGGTTTTTTTTTTCATAAGTTAATGAAATGTCATACAAATACCTTCAAATAACATTTGATACAGCCCCCCCCCAAAAAAACATTGTTTACAAATGATTTTAGAATGTTTATTCCTGGCATGACAAAATTCAATCCAAGATCATAGTGATTACCCTGACACTGTATGCAACACCTTAACCAACTGAGCCAACTCAACAGCAAAACCTCGGATGGCCGTAAACCCATACAAAGCCAGCTCTGGTCGCTCTCAAAGTCTGAAATTAGCATGCCTCCTCCCCGCTTTGATTGGTCACCTGATTTAAACCAATCACATCAGTTTCTGCCCTGAGAACATGTTTCAGTTTGCAAAACTCCTTTTACCAAACAAAAAAATGTACATTATCTAAAATTTCAACGCGTCATTTTTATTCACCAGCTGCGACTGAACACTGCATCAGTGAATCAGGGGATCTTAACCCTAGAACACTATTGCTAAAATTAGTAACACCATCACTAACGCCAGGTGATTTTTCCCGATATTGTAAAATACCCAATAAAAAGTACTTGTCATCAAAATATGACAATACATGACAAATTAGAGTAGTGTTCTTTTATTTTCAACTGTGCCATGTCTAACAAAATGAAAAAAGTACCCTGAGGTAAACAAAACACCCATGCCTTCAAAGATGTCAAAGACAATGCTGAAGCTGCCCAGGGACCCATAACACTCAGACAAACGCAACTTAATGAAAATCACGTAAACACGTTTGCTCGGGTGAAAATCACACGGCGATAGTGTTCTAGGGTTAAGCTAACGTCCACGCACCATTATAATCCATTTGCTTGCGAAGTCTATTCACCTCATTGCGCAGAAGCCAAATTTGGCTATTTATGGGTTACCCAATTTGATGCTTTTTAATTCAGGATTTAAGCCTCATAAAGAGGAAGAATGTGGCTCAACTCATAAAAGACATTTACAGTATTTAGAATTACATCGTATTTCAGTTTATTTTCATGATTTTTGTAGAGAAAATGGGCTGCAAACATAAATCTTCATGAGAATTCACCATTGAAACTGTAAAAAAATAATTCTGAGGATTGAAAAATGGCTGGGGGTTAAAACAATACATTTCTGGGATAATAAACTCCTAGACCTCAAGTACTCCTCATCTGAACATGAAATATTAAATTATCCACTTTTTATACGCCAAATAACATAGCTATCCAGGTAGCTCCTAAAACTCCCAGAGCCTTGAAATTTGCGCACTTTCAATTAATAAAATAATCATATTTTAACGTAAATCAACTTTGTACTCATGAAGTTCAGTATGAATGGATGATTTTCTGGTTGAATTTAGCATGAGTTTATCAATACAGGCGCAGCTGGACATCAATGGTCACCATCGACCTCTCCAAACCAAAAACATGCCTTTACTCCACAATAAAGTTCAGAGTGTCGTCCATTTATCTGCAAAGCCACTTCAGCAAGCACACATACTCATTAAAGGAACTGCTTATTTTACGGTCAGATCGTTCAGATTAAAAGCTTGCTGTTTACAATTCCAATCATCTCAGCGAAACGCAAGCTTGTAACAGCGCTTTTCACACCCTCTATGGAACAAGTATAGCTCAGGTCACAGTAATAGCTGTTCGCACTTAAAAAGAGGAAAAATACAAGGCATTCCATTTCATTGAATGTGGTATAAATTCTAAAATTGATCGCCTAGTTAAGAAAAATGCCAGCGCACTGCAGTATCGACTACTCTTTTGTTACCCAATGTGACAAACTAGCTCTGTGATCACGGTGGTAAACCAAAAATAAGAAATAGCTGGCTAGTTAGCTAGCAGGCTAAAAGTAAGATAGAGCTACACCATACAAAGACAGCTTTACTCACTTTTCAATCTCATAGAGCTGCTCCTCAAAAGTATCAATGCTGTTAGCCCTTCTGTCTGTTCCATTCAGAATAACTGCTATTTTCCATCTCAGAATCACATTTCCATCCCACAAATAAGCTCTGCTCTCCAGGCTCAGTTCTGGAGGTTTTTGTTCCCATGCAACCACGTCAGTCTGAGCTGCGTTAAGTTTATTCTACACAACGTAACCTTATTATGCAAGTATTTTAATATGTTTTTAAGGTCCAATCAATGTCTTTCACTTACTGAGGAAAGTTTATTCTGTCTGTAATTGGATAAAAATCGGGTCAACCAACTGGTAATTACCAGAATTTCACATGGGTGTTAACTGCAGCTGGGCTTTCACGCAGTAACCATTGAATCACCATTAAAGTGATCGGATTTCCATAACAGCTTGTATAAGGCTCTGAAAGACGGCTAAATTCTTCAACCGACATATCTACGCGTTGATTCCCTACAGGAAATTGCGTGTTTTTAATATGTGATGACTGTAATTGATGCTAGAATGACATAGTGTCAATACCATGGCGATTTTTTGCCTCAGGAAACAGATTTTTTTTAAACTACTTGGAATACCATTGGGTCACTGTAACTGCAGGGGTGGCAGCAGAGAACAACAAAATTTTCTGTCGCAAGAGATCATTTTTTTTAACTGCTGGATAGATACTATGGGCAACGATACTGAGTAGTTTGCACATCAGGCTTAACTGAGGAGTTATATTCATGCAACTCCTGAAAAACAGGGATTGGAGTGAACTCGTCAATATTCTAGACTGTGTTCCAGCTCTGCTTGCTTTTGAATATTCAATAACTAATTTGTGGATGCCATCTAGTGATAGAGTAGTGCAACTGCATCAATGAAAAGAGCTGCTCTGTGTCCGTAGGTGTCTGCATCTGCAGAAAGGCATTAAGAATACTGAACAGCGAACGTTCTTGTGGTGTTACTGAGAATGCAATGACAATTCCAATACATAGCAATATTGTGTGAGCTTTTTTTTTTTCTGTTAGCCAGGTGTAAGCCTACTGAGAAGCACTTACACCAATTGCAGGTGCATCTCTGACCGAGAGAGAATATTAGATTATGGGCACCTGCTGCCTTGTTAGGAAGAACCATGGCTGACCCAAATCCACCCAGCTGCTTCTGGTGCGAAATCAACAGGTTGCCTCTAGTGCGTCATATTAGCTAGGCTAACACCTATTATTAGCTTTTAAAAGCATGGGAGGTTTCCATGGCATTAAGGTTTTGCAAAACCCAGTGTGAAAATATGATGTTTATTGCACATTCTCTACCTCTCATAAGTACAGCTCCCAATGTGAATTTTTATCTTATTTTAACTGGATAAGTCACCTTCAAGACAAGAGAGGAATGGGACATCTGTAGTATTTCATATGCACTTCCTACAATTATTATATGATACATTTCAATATAATATAAGGATTTCAGTAGCCAAATTTATTAAGTTATAATCTTTTGCTTGAGCATGTGACAGATGCCTTCAGTCATGCAATTAGAAATTTTGTACGAGACAAAATTTTTAAAAACTAAAAAGTGAAAATAAATAGAGGGCTGCAGCCGTCCTCTCATGTAATGAGAGGTAAATGGTAAAGCTTCTCTTGTTTCAAATTCAAGGAGTCATCTTGGAAGGCTGAAGCCAATTATTGAGAAAGCAGTGAAGTGTGAATGTGATTGGATTACACTTCATTTACCACTGCATTTTAACAGATTAATGTCTCCTTGGGACAAAGGAGACCTGACTAAGTTTCGCACAACTTCTTGGTTTTTAATTTTATTCTTTTTACATCTTTGTTTCTTTTGGAGTAATAAATCAAACACTCTTTTTAAAAGTGATAAAAATCTAATTCATTTGGTGGCTTCGGGGCGTAGCATAAAGTGGTCTCAGCCATTTCCCATGATTTTATCAGCCGCAGCTTCTTAATCAAGATTAGAGAAGACTATAGGGGTTATTTGTCTGTACACAGCTATAATGAAATGTCTTCTCTCCCAATGAAATAATATCTGAGGATTCAAGAAAAAAAAAAAAAGCCCCAAAAAATGAAAGATAAGGAGTGATGCTCAAAATGCAAATGAGTTGGTACATAAATAGGTAATGAAAATCCTTTGTAAAGTTAGTTTTGTTTTCAAAACACAGTCACATCCAAACGGCCTGTATAATATGCAATGAGGGAAGTGCAATAAAAGCCTGGTTCACCGATAGTACCACAGAAGGAAAAAGCACATACATATTCATGGTGTAATACATTCATAACTGTGGATACACAAACACTGCTGATTCATGAAATTATGTACAGAACTCTGGGGATGAGTGATTCTTCATTATTAACCCAGAGATGTCCTCCCCAAAAAGAATTACCATGTTTATCTAAATAATAAATTGCAGATGTACTGTAATCATTGAATTCTTAATAAACAAGAACATATACTGAATTCTGCAATACAGCATGATATATGATTGCGTAGGATGAGCTACTGTCTAATACAAGTACTTACAACCTCAATTCCATAAGAACTGGGACAATATGCAAATAAAAACAGAATAAAGAATGAGTATATTCCCTTAGCACAAAAAAATGAAAGTCTCAACTTCCCAAATGTATACATTTTTGGAAATAATTGCGGATTAGGAATATTATGCCTGCAATACGCACTAAAACAGTCAGGGCTAGGCTGGTAATTTACCAGCAAGATGTTCTGAGATTCGCCATTTTGCTAAAAGCCGCTCAAGTGATTTCTCAAGCAGTTCAAGGTCAATGTTTGTCAACGTGTGATTGCAAGAAATTTACTTATCTCACCGCTGATATAGGAAAATAATATTGTAAAATGATTCTGAGAATCTGCAGAAACCAGAGCAATCTCCGTGCATCAAAGATTAGGATGAATTCCAGTATTCAATGCGGTGACTTTTGCACCCTCAGATGGCTCCACATTAAGAACCAAGATACTCCTATAAAGGTCTTAAACAAATCAGCTTGAAAATATTTCAGATGACCTGTGTCAGTGAATATAGCTCATCACTGCATCATCAAATGCACGTTAAGCTGACGAATCAAAGAGGAAGTCATATATCAACACCATGCAAAAGTACAACCAACTTCACTGGGCTCAAGTTCACCTGAGGTGGACAGATGGGAAAACAGAAAGGAGTGCTGAGGTGTGATGACTCCATCTATCAAATTGTTTTGGGCATTGTATTCTTAAAATTTGAATAGAGAATGGTCCACCGTGACTGTTATCGGGGTCATATTCAAAAACCAGGGTGCGTCACAGTCTGGGTTGCATAATTGCACTCGGCATTGGTAACTTGTGCACTTTTATGGGCAAAATTGTCACAGAAGGGTACATTTTGGAACAATGTATGTGCCTCCCAGATGATCTTTTTCAGGGATGTCCCTGCCTGTTCCAGCAGGATAACACCAAGCTAGTCTATTCGAATTAATGCACCATTGTTTTGCCAAAACAGAGTGCAGGTCCTGTCTGTAGCTTGGAGTTGTAAAGAATGAAACATAATCCACACAGCAGTCGGGTCTGGCCCAGATCCGGCTTCAAGCCAGCACTGCTGGGCGACTGTTAGCATGGCAAATGGTATGTTGACCTGTGGGCCAGGTCTGGCAATGATGGCACCATTTGTTTCTGGCAAAAACCAGATCTGGGCCACAAAAGGGCCGTCATTCTTTGCTGTATGTAGGCCAGAACTGGGCTGTAAAAGAGCATTATGTGGGCCAGAACTGGGCCAGGCCACTTTTGCTATGTGGGGAAATACGGCAAAGGAGACCCCATCATGTTGCCCACCTGAAATTCTACAGACAAAAATGGGAACAAATTTCACTTTCAGAACTCCAAATGTAACTGTATTCAGATTGAAAAAACCTATCGTAACTTCCATAGAACGTGTTGCAGACATACGATTCAAGATATCTATTATTTTCAAAGAACAAAAACACTGAGGAGTAGAAACATTACTTATTTTGTCTTTGTACTTTGTCAGTTGAATAATGGATTTGCACATCAATATTTGCTGTTTTTATTGACATCTTACACCTTAGGCTCTGTTTTTGGGCGTTATTTGCAGTGCAGTGCGTTCACCAGCACATTGGAGAGTTTGCCAGCGAATACAGCTGCTGCACTGCAAGCTTTGTGTTGTAGAACTTATTAGCATTGTGACTCATGCAGCCCTCCTTTTAAAGCAAATGCTTTTGCTTGATGGTAGTTTCATTTGACTGAATCACAGCCAGTGGTGTGTTTGAATGGGAGGGAGAGGGTGAAGGGGTATTTTTACATGTGAATATCATCTGTGTTTGGGGGAAAATCAAATAATTAACATCAGTCTCACACAAGCTATAATACCACAAGTACCGTTTAGTATATAGTTCAAATGTCTCAAATCTGGTCTGCTGCCAGCTCATTGCGAGTTTTCGCTTTCCTGTTTGCCTCACATCATTGAAACACTTCCTACAGTGGAGCACGGATTTCAGAGGACCCAAAGGGGTGGCAGTAATGCATGATAGGAGTCTGTGCTTCACCTGATGAAATGCTGGTTCGCATTAAGCCACTGGTTTGAAAAAGAAAGACAGCATCTGTTCTGATTGGCCTAAATGGAGCCAGGCCCCAACCACACCCACACAAAATTTATTCACCTTAAACCAACCCTATTGTCAGCTGCTCCACGGTTGCTCAATTGCCTTATGTCATGAAATTACTCAAGTGGAGTAAGACACTCGCAGTTTTGATCTGTGGAACCATTAACATTTGGGTTTCCAGACTGCATTTAGGCTGTCCAACTTGGACCCAATGCATTGATTTTCCTGGCAATGCGACAACTGCCATTTCATGGTATATTCACTTATTAAACTTCCCTTGTCTGTAGCATTACTTCTCTTGAACAGAGCAAGCTGGACTAAAATAACTTCTGGGTGGGGTGTGTGGCCAGTATATTCTTTCAAACAAAAAGCACATTTTCTTTGTCTTTTATCACATATCTTTATAGCATAAGTCAGAGGAAACAGCAGCTTTCTCCCACTGGCCAAAGACTCGGTCCAAACTGTGCAGGATGTGTTCCTGCCTCTCACCCATGGCATGCTGGGATAGCAAGGCTTTGGAAAATTACATGGATATACAGGACTGATCAAGCCCGAAAGGGCCTTGTTTCAGAGCAGGCTTCCAACGAGATCATAAAACCGCAGAATATTTTGATATTTATAATGCACTTCAACAGCAGTTCTTCATTCATAAGTTACAGTAAGTCAGGTCATATCCACATCCAGTGAATAACCTTAAAAGCCTTGCATAAAAATGAACTCTACAATTTGCTCAAAATTTTATTGGCCCTTAAACTTGGATGGATGGGGCACTTATGACTGCGAGCCAAACTCAGGGTCAGAGGAGAAAGAAATCTGAGATAGGAGATATAAATATTGCAGATGAGAATGTTCTTAACTGCAAACTCTACTGCTGATGCAACAATGACTCCTGGTAATTGAAAGCAATGCAGCTCTAGAAGAAATACTTAGCAGCTTAACAAAATATAAACTGCCAACTCTTTTGAGAGTTATAGCCCTCCAAGGCAGATTGGAGTCCTTCGTGAACATGCACAGTGGTTAGGGAGAAAGGAGAATGAATGGATACAGAAAGCTATTTACACCTCTGTATTTGCAAACAGCAGCAGACTTGGTTTTAATGCTGGGAGTATGTCTATGAATAAATAATGAGTATGGGCGCTGAAATTTGACATTATGATTTCAGGCCATGCAAACACTATACGTTTTGACTTCTGTGGGATAAATTTAGAAATCTGCTTGAACTCATGTTCATCTCGCATGCAAGCGATACCACAATTCTAGGGCAGCCATGCTCAAAGACGGAGATTAGACTGGATATATTTGCCTCAGATGTCAGAGCGAATGGATTCGTGCAGCATCTTGGAATCTTTGTGTGTTTTTGTTTTCTTTATTTCCTGTTTTTCCTGAATTCCAGCGGACTTTCAAGCCACGTGAGGATAGCGACTTCGGTCCCGCGCCGCAGTCCCACGGGAGTATTGTTTCCCTTGGAGAAATTCCATCTGGAGAGAAAAAGCAAACTTCCTGAACCACATGAGAAACCTGGCTCATGCCATCGGGTGCATACGGAAGCAAAATCGGCCGTGGAAGCGTATGCACTTTCAAATCTGCGTTTTTTTTCCCCCTCCTCTGTCAATTCAGCGCGCTTCTTTCAAGCCGTGTGAAATTGAATGGATGAGGGTTTGATGGTGTGGAATTAAACGTTAAGCTTCCATGCCGAGGTCGAGCTCTCACTGCCAGTATATTGGCAAGGCCTTCAGCAACTAGTGGATGGACATCATTCATGCACTCCTTTGATATACAGTGTATATATCTGGAGGGAGCAGGCAGGACTGTGATTAAACTGGAATTAGAGTCAAGGCTGCGAGCTATTAAATGCCCTGAGCTCTCACAGGCATAGCTCAGCATTCGCATAAAGTCACTGACGGGACTAAAAAAAGGGGTAAAAAAAAAATAACCAGGCGTAATTTGCCACTTTCAGGAAACGTCTGCAGTGACATTTGCAGCAAAGGTGCAGGCGAAAGAATGTTTTTAACCTTATTATTTTCTTTTTTTTTAAATAGTTTTACAGAGAAAGCATACATTTTGCTTCCCTGCCGGGGGATTATATTCTAATGCGCTCATATTCAAAGTGCATCATGCGATGCAATCGCTCAGATATTCAAATGGCATTTCAGACGACATTTAGCTCCAGCGGAGGAAACTGAACTCGCTGACAGCTACGGGACGACAAGCAGTCAGGACAGGAAGTGACATACGGCCGTGACCGTGAGGTTTAGTTTGCTAGCGCTCGGTGAAAATTGCTTTTGAAAACAGCAGGTTTTGAGGTGCTTCTCCGATGGGTGTCAGGGCTGGAATCAGCACCACAATGGCAGTTAATGTTTTATGATTTCCAACCCCAGTGATCCTGGCCTCAGCCGACGCTACACAATCTGGAGTACAGCTTCCAGCAGCTACTCTCGCCTCCTTAACTGCAACTATACCGCACAGTATTGTCATTCGTACATCTTTTTGAAGTGTTTGTTAATCTTAGAGTGTTAACCTAAAGCTTTAGGTTCCGTGAGTTAGGTTTTGTGTTCCCCTACTCCCTTTAGTTAAGCTTATTCACTTATCCTTTACCTGTCTTTAAAGTAGGGGAGACTGAGGCTGGTTGGAACATGGGGTAGGTTGAAACATTGTAAATATTCAATGATATTGTTAGTTGATGATGTCACAGATTTTAGAGAAAAACCCAGCCAAGACACCATTTGTAGCCATATTGTTTTCAGGAAGATCTGGTAGTAGTGGTTAACAGAGGTAAAATTTTGCTAAAATTAAGGCTCTTGAGTAATTTTCATGGAGCCAGATCTTTTCCCTCTATGACCACACCGTGGAAAGATATCATGGAACACAATTTTGTGAATATACAAAAGTATGTTAGTACAAGTTTGCCTCGGAATACTTGTTGTTTGAGAAATATCTTTAATATCTGTTTTTGTAGTACAAGTATTGGTTATGCCTACGGGGTTGGTTGGAACGCTATGGTCCAGGCAGATTGGAACATGTTTCAACCAACCCCAGTCGGTTCTAACTTTCCCTGAAAAAATATTTGTTCGTGTCCTGAATATGAAATGATTATATGTAGTTGAGAAACTTACAGTATTACAAGAATTTTGCTCGTCTCACATATCGTTTGGGTGATATGTGTTTAGAATGGTGTTTTAGATATGTATATTTAGGAAGTGTTTTTACTGCTGATGGCACCACACGCTCTGCTGTTAGGGAAGATGTAGTTGGTAAATGGAAGCACCTCAACAAGTTGATTTTATTTTTGAATAAAAATCGTGACATGCCTTTCACAGTAAAGCGACGGGTAGTGGATGCTGCATTTGATGCCGCGATATTATACGGTTGTGAAAGCTGTATAGATACAGACATTAGACCTGTGGAAAAACTGTATATCACTGCAATGAAACACTTATTGGGTGTGAAGGCTAGCACCCCCAATGACTTGTGCTTGGTGGAGCTAGGGTTCATTCCCTTGGGTGCACTGATAAGGCACCAGCAGCAAAAGTTTTCAATAAAATAGCAGCCACATTGTAAAAAAAAAGTTGTCTCAACTGAAAAAAGTTGTCCAGGCTGCCTTAAAATTTTAAGCTCATTGAACTTGAGATGATAAGTTGAGGTAATTTTCAACTTACAATCGTAAATTCAGTCAACTTGAAATTTTAAGGCAGAAATTTTAACTTTTTTCAGTTGAGACAACTTTTTTTTTTTTTTTTGAATAGAGACATTTCGGATGATCCGCTGGCATGTGCATTGGATTTAACCCGTGCTCTCAACCACAGGACACACTCCAATATCAGAGGTGTGAAGACTGGCCCTGACTTCGTGGCACAAGGGCTGCAGGACTTGCGTGCCGGAGTACAGTCATCCGGGCGCACAAAATGTAAAACTTGCATATCTATCGATCCTGAACTCATTTTACACAGCGTATATAGTAAGAGATATGTGAGAGGCTCATGCGTCGGTGAGCACTTGCGCCGGTCTTATACAGATAGACTGTTTATTTACGTGTCAAACACCGTGGTTGGTGCCCAGCCCTCATGGGCTTATTAGACACTTTATCAAGTAATGTACGACAGCCACGTGGCAAAATACAGAACAGGGCATAACATAACAAAATCTATGAAAATATGGACGCATACCAAATAGTTTTCATATGGGATACAAAATACTTTGCAGATACAGATACCAGGGCTTTTCTATAAATTTTGCCAGAGCAAAAACTTTGTTTTCAAACAGCCAGCTCAGAATCTTAGCTTCATGTTCCCAAAATAATCAGGATTTTTTAACTGAATTGATTCAAAAAGAGAATTCCTTAAATCACAGTATAAAGGACAATGAAAAACAAAATGAAATTCATCTTCCACAACCGGAAGATCACAAAATTCACACAAACGTAAATGTTCAGATATACTTTTAAATCGACCCACTTCTACTGCCAGAGGCACGGTACTAGTTCTTAACTGAGCACAGAGGGACCTCTGCCTTGTCTTTAAATTAAACAAAATATAAGGGTCTGTAACATAATCATTTTTAAACTGAACATAATTTCTAAGCTTTGGCTTCTTCCAGATATCCTGTTTCCACTGATCTTCATATTTCATAAACAATCTTTGTCTGACAGAATTTATATTACATTGCAAGTTATTTCGAAGCGTTATAGGCATGTCTTTTACAGGGTTCCGTCTGTCATCGCACAGACTTCGGGCGGAAACAGGCAGGTGGGTACGCATTCCACGTGACCAACGGCTTTTTCGGTGCGGCTCAGCTGTCCGAGACCAGCAACATGTGCTGGTGGACTGTACCACGAAACAGCATATGACAGAGACATTGAGTGAACCCCTGGTTTTTCCACAGATTTTAAGTCATCCAGAGAGAATTGTGAATTTTAATTATATAAATGATGTGTATGTATTGTTTGTGTAAAAATTTTTACATATGTTTTGTTTGGACCCACAGGTCAATAAAATTACTATTAGTGATGTATATTACATCTTTATTACATGCTGTAGAATTTTAGATATGGGAAACTACAAACGAAATACAAACAGAGGGAAACTCTAGCATGTTATAATGCGTGCTGCAAATGAAATTCTAGTAAACAATAAACCTTACAGAGCAATTGCAAATGATTTTGGCTGATCCTTGACATACCCTAAACTTCATTTAGGAAGTCAGGCAATAACAGATACACTGAACAAAAATATAAACGCCCCATTAACAAAAAACTGGAACCGGGATCGTCTGTGAATAGCACTCTTCTCCAGTGTGCCAAGGGCCATCGAACGTGTGCGTTTGCCCATGTGAGTCGGTTCCGACGCTGGACAGCGGTGAGATCCAGACCACGTTGAGGACGCCGAGCGTGCAAGTTGGCTTGGAGGTGGTTACAGACTGTCTGTGCTGTGATGCGTCTGTTGTGCAGACCAACGGTCTCATCCGCTGTCCGTGTCGCTGATCTAAGCCGATCCAGCAGGTGGACAAGCCGGACGTAGCGATCTAGTGCTAGTGTGGTCACACGTTGCCGACACGGCCTATTGTCCTATAGTTAATATTCAGCTGCACAGCGACCGCTCTGGTGGACATCCCTGCATCCAGCATGCCAATGGCACATGACCTGAGATATCTGAGGCATGATAACTTTTGACAAAATTTGACATTTTGGGGTGGCCTTTTATTGTCCCCAGTAAACGGAGTGTCTGGGTACTGCTCATTCTGTCTGATCACTGTCTGGAAATGCCACACCCATGTACTGAGTGAAATCACTGCATCACTGAACAAATGCTCACTGACAGAGAGATGGATTAAAAAATAGTACACAAATCAAGAGAAATATCCCTATTGTACAAGTAAAAGTCAGCATAAGCTCACTTAGAGTCATCAACTCCATGCGGCATCAATATTTGACATGGGGCGTTTTTATTTTTGTTCAGTGTATCAGTTGTTATTTGGGGTTAAACGTACTTGGGATAGCAGCGCTTCTACTGCTGAAATAAATTACATTTAAATTCTCATCTGTTCAGAAAATGTCTGCTGCCTCAGACTAAACTACAAGAGGGGTTCTCAAAGTTCGTTGTGAAGTAAACCAGTCAGCTGTCTACTATTTTTTTGGGAATGTGTTGGCCGAGCAGATAGTGCAGCTTGCTTGGTGTGCTGGCGATTGGTTCCTGACTCTGGGGTTGCTGGTTTGATTCCACAAGAGACAATAAAATGTCAGCAGTAGAATCGCTGCTATCCTCAGGAAGTGTAACCCCAAATAATAACAAATAATACTGTGTTTTGAAATGTTTAATTCTTTGGTGCCATATTGTTCTTTGGCAAGTTTAAAGAAAAAAAACCTCCAAAACGACTTCATATTTTACATTTTCAACCAATCCCACCCGTTTTATTTTGCTTTCACACCGGCCTCAGTCTCCCCGACTTAACAATCTTCTGCGATTCCAACTACATTTTACTACTTGACTTTGCATGTGATGAGTATTTATTTATTAATTCATTTATACGTATATTGTTTGTTTGATTATTTGACGGGGACAGTGTAAAGCTTCTTAGCTGTAGCAGAGTTAGCTATAAGCTCATTTTTATCTGTAGTCCCTGAGCAGGAGACAGATAAAAAAAACTTTGAATTTTAAATCTTGGGATGGTGGTACAGTGGTTGACATACTTGCCTCGCAATCAGGAGGCTCTTGGTTTGAGTCCCGGCCCGGACCACTCTGAGTGGAGTTTGCATGTTCTCCTCATGTTTGCGTGGGTTTCCTCTGGGCTCTCCTGTGTCCTCCTGCCATTACTCCTGATCAAGCCTCGGAGTTAAGAACCGCAGTCGGTCCTCGGCTGCAGCACTGTGGCTGCCCACTGCTCCCGAGTAACTGTAATGGGTCAAAAGCAGAAAATAAATGACCCTACTGGGTTCAATATAGTATTCCTAATCGCTCATATCTTATTCAGGATGTGTAGGAATGCCATCACATGTGCCGTGCCTCGGCTCCATGTCAGATCGCATGCTGTGCTACTTGCACCATAAAAAAATGGTCAAAACACACTGATTACTGCCGAGGGACCTTTGTTACGAGCACAGTATACCGTGCCGTATTGTAAATTCTGTCACAGCTCTGGGGGTGATATTAAACACGGCACAGAACAAAGTGCGGCTGCATTCGCACTGCAAACTGCACAGCCTCCAGCGCTGTATAGGCTTCCTGTATTGATTACAACGCATAGAATCGATTAACTGATTACACAATGTCAGAGTATCCATTTTGCGCCATTATTTATAAGTGATTGTGCAGAGAGCGATACCGCTCAAACAGTTAGTGCTACTGTACTGTATTTACAATTACTGTAAGAATGCTGTCTCAGCCCATTGGCATTCATTATTGAAACAAACCATTTTATAAAAGATTCTTTGCAATGTATCTGACTTAGAATCTATAGCTCATTAATAGGAGGTGATTACCTAAATAATAATAACTAACGATTTCCGAAATGCTATGACCACAAAATATTACCAGACAGGCATATAATCAAGCTGGTCATTAATTCCTGCAACACAGTATGTTGTCATTATACTGATTTGTGTTTCTGACAAGGACTACGGCCGTCATTCACAGCAGTTCAAGCGGTGATGACTGCCCACTTAAGAACAGACGAAAACCACTTAAATACTGGGCGGGTTTGTTTGCTTTGGCATGACAACACAAGATGGAAAACTTAAAATGAAGACTTCTTGAGGGGTAAAAAATTTGAAATTGATTCAATAAGGGCCAATTTTCCCGGTTGGGAGAACAGGAGACTGAAAACCATTAGACGGCCTTATCTCCAAGGGGCTGTGGCTAATTACAGCAATGCATCACCTGGAATTGCAGACCTCATTGAAGAATGGAGCTGATTGAGAGAACTGGAGTTTGTGAATTTACATAGTCAACTCTGACAGACAATTACACGCAACACTCTTCGGTACTAAGTACACCTGATAAAAAGCTATCACTTACAGGCAAATGTGTGTGATTTGAAATTACACAACAGCGAGAAGTGTTCCCTAGGCCTAACATTAAAGCTTGATAACTTCATCCCTTTTTAAGCTTTAGTTCACATGGTCGTGGGATTATCAGGCAAAAACACTTATCACCTTGCAGTACTGGAAAATGCCATGCAAGCTATTAAATTGCAGATTGCAAGTGTAGTAGTCCACTAATACAGTAAAAAAAAAAAAAAAAAAACCAAATGGTTCACCAAGTGATATCTGGCCATTTGCTCATCCCATGCTCAGTATACTTTGAAGACAAAACAAAGAGGGCAGTGTGACATGCATTGGTATCCTTTACATTGCTAGTTCCCCAAAGTTAACAATAAGGCAGCAATTTCTTTTGCGTAATGTCTGTAACTTTCACACGAATTCCAGGTCTGGATGGCTTGTTGGCCTCGGGAGTGGGTTGAGAGGGGGTAGGTAGCCCATTCTCACATGCAATGGAGAAGAGCAGCAGCCTGATAATTGACTGATAAATATTGGAAATGTTATTGGCTAGCTGTTAGCATATGTTTCTATCTAATCTGTGCAGTCTATTCCAAAATGTATTCCTTGGTTATGGGAGGATAGCCAAAGCACTGCGTACAAATATTACACATTATCAACAAGTAAAAAAAAAAAATTTGCATATTTAATTATGATGACATTCCGAACCATGTTTGAGTGACAAATTTTTTGACATATGCTAATAGTTTTCTTAGAACCTGCAAGCAAAACGACGGGACTCATCTCCACATGCAAGATAGACCAGACAACAAGTGTGATGAGACAAGGCTCCTGATTGAGTTTCCATAGGGGTGTGGAATGGGGGAGGCCGTAATGCTTTGAGATATGGGGCCCTATCTTATGCCAGAGTCCCTAAACCTGTTATTTGGGGATTTAGCATTGCGTAAGGGGTGTTCCTCCGCATAAGTTGCTATCTTGCACACCTGCCTATATCCCTAAAACACCCGCGCTACCCGCTATATTATGCATAGGCATGGTTTGGGCGTTATGCCAATCTGTGTGTCAGGTTCCATTGCCCTTAGGAGCAGGCTGCGCTATCCCAAATCCTCAAACCGAAACCCGTAATGGAGAGAGGAAGGTCACCACCTTTCTCCAAAGACGAAGTTAAATTGCCCGTGCATGAGGTTAAATCCAGGCAGGGGAGGATCTGTTTTAGTTAAGTTAATCATGAATCGTATTATTATTATTATTATTATTTGACATTGAATATTGTTTAATGTTTGGCATGTAATAAAAAAAAAATCACGCCTACCCCTTTTGTGACGGAAACTTCAAAAAAAAAAAGAAAAAGGAAAAAAGCGCTTCCAATTGAGCTGAGTGGGTGTTGGAATGACCCACTATCATAGAAAAATAGTGCCACAGTAACCCTAACAGCAACGGGCAAGGCAAACGGACAGCTGGCAGCAGTGTCTACATCATCTGCAACCAGATGATATAATTCCATCACTGCCAGACGGGAGAGGCACAGTCATGCATTCTTATTCTGTGAGAAATAATGCTCAGGGCCGGTGCTAGACCTGAAAATTTGGGAGAAAATATCCATCCCTTTATTGTATACAATTAGTCCTGGCTAATTCTGGATGGTTTTGCCTTATTAACATGTTTTCCAATTCAAGAATAATCAAGTGACAATTGAAGACATGGCTTCTCTCCCACCATGCGATCTAACATTGACAAAATAATGGGCAACATTAAGTACAGAAAAATAATTTAATTATAAATAGGTCTATGCGCTGGCACTCAGCAACAGTAATATTTTTTTTCAGCAAGAGCGGCATTTCAGAACTCTTTTGCGAATGAAGATTATTTCGACGACAAGATGGCTACACACACCTGTTTTGCGGCACGGTCATGCAACTTGCTGTAAAAAAAATAGACAGCTGTCCGATTGGAAAATGTAAATGGATCAAACCACGTACTTGTCACCAGAATTACCTTCATTCGCTGAAGAGTTCTGAAATGCCGCTCTCGCTGGAAAAAAGTTACGTCGCTGAGTGTCAGTGCATAGACCTAATTATTATTAATTATTTTTCTGAACTGAATGCAGCCCATTTCTCGCTGTCAGATCGCATAGGGGGAGAGAAGCCGTGTTTTCAATTGCCAAATGAGTAGCGTGTGGTTTGAGGACCCACTATACACTTTCCCTAACCTGTGTGGTCAAGATAGCAATTGTAGGGAAAGCGCATAAACACACCCACGGGCACACCTACAGGCTCAAATAAAGGATACGGCATAATGTACAGCTGGTAGTGTGGCTGCAAGATACCGTTTAGGGATAGTGGAAGCTGCTAAATGCATTATTCGCGGGTAGCGGGTAGTGGCAACGGGTAGGGCAGTGTGACAGTAGAGCCCTTGGTCCCAGGTCTGCTCAGCAGTAATGAAATGCTACATGGGTAGGGTGGGATGAAATGTAACTGGGATGGAACTAGAAGAGACAGACACCTTCTAAAGCCTGCAGTTTCCACACTTACACAGTACAGCATTTCCTTTTCAGCCTGCTCTGTAGATTTCCATCAACGGTTTAAATAAAATGGCCACCTGAAGGTGATTACAGGATGCTGGTCTCCCTCATGCAGAGTTTCAGACCCTTGCCTTTGTACAGCTGTCTCAGTGCTGCATCATCTATGCCAATGATTGCAGGCTCGAACAGATGCCCTCGGTGTAAGATGCTGACCTCCAAAATGGCAGACCAGTACAACACAGGGACAGTTAGGAAATGGCAGGCCAGTATAACACAGGGACAGTTAGGTTATTCTCAATATGGCCCAGTAGTACAATTTTTCATTCTTTGTCATGCATCTAAATATATTGCCAGGGGTCAAATATGAGTGCTTGCAATAGATAAAGCAAGTGGAATTTCCGTCATTCCTCTTTTCCTATCAAGTGCCTGTCTGTCGCTGTTAGATAGTTTTTTTGTGCTTGGCTAGTGTAGTCCTAATTTATGATACAGTTCCCAAAGCAATCTCTAAAAATAATCCTCATTTTGTGATGAACGCACCTGCAATTTGGGCACCAGCTTCTTGGCCCCTTTAGAACTCAGTCTCATGTTGCTTTAAAGAATTACTTAACAAAATTTTGCCAGTTATACCTGAATAACACGGGCAGATGCTGGTTTATAATGAATAGATGTCTCCTTTATAGCTGCCATGTGCTATTTTAGCACGGAAACTTTAAATTTAAGACCAATTTCCATTATTATGTCCTCCCCCTGTAATGTGGCAACAAATCACAAGATTACTGCCTCACCAGAATTTATCTGTGCACAAAACAACACACCCTATGAGGACTAAGTCTTATTATTTCTCATGCATCATATCTAATTGGCATAGCCTTGAATATTGCATTTAAATCATCACACAATAATTGATGATCACCATCAATGCAAACAACAGCTGTGCAAGTGCACAGAAAACAATTCAGATGATATTGCTCCGGAAACTTTATGTGACATTGAAAGATCATAATGAAAGGCTAACTTCAAAATGAATCGACTGAAACATAATTTGACTGATGCTGGCTATAAATATTAATCATGCCTCAGAGAAAATGTTGTTTGCTAGCCTTTCCTCCAATAATAGCCTCAGCCATTTCCCTGGATTTTTTTCATGTCGTACTGCAATAATAGCCCTGTCTTTGTTTTTTTTTTTTTTTGTTTGTTTTTAAACCTAAAAAGTCCCAGATGTGAACCTTTATCCTTAAACCAGTGGCTTCCAACCCTTCCCTTTACGTTCTACAATAAAGTCTTCTTTGACCCATCTCCATTGATTAAGACTTTATACTTCTTAATGAAACCTTTTATCACAGGCATGAAAATCCTCAAAGTACTTCCAGTTTAAATTTGCCCAATAAAAGAAAGCTTGAACTAAATGCAGCTCCACTACAGCATCACAGGATTCCTCCAGGAGAGCTCTGACCTGCAGGTACTTTGTTCCACCCAAACAAAACAAACTGCATTCATCGGCCAGAGATCTGGCAGAGCTGCAAATTAGTAGAATCCGTTGCATCAAATTAAGGTTGAAATGCAAACCAGTGGGGCAGGAAAGCTCTGCGAACAGGTATGGGAACAAGGGTGCTGCCGAAAACAGAGCCAAATGAGGTGCCATTGAACCAAGCTGTGAAACATCTTACTATTATTGACTGGTCTGTTGAGTTAAAAGCCTGTGGATGGATGATAAAGGAAATGAAATTCCTAAGGAGGGCTGAGAAAGCTGAACAGAAGGTTGGTAAGGAAAGTGGGGTTCAGAGGGGGTGAAGTGGAGGCATTACTTCTTGCTCCACCTGGAAAAAAATGAGCATGAGAGAGATGACTCAACATTAATTATGTCTCCACTTCCTTCTCCTGGTAGGTGTGTGTCCAAGGTAACTGTGAATACACACTCAAATAAATGAAATGTTATGAAATGTTAGGCTTACATAATAAAGTTATGTCAACTGGTTCCATGCAATTGCTTTGCATAACCTTTATTTGACTTCTAACATTTTTGGCCAATTTAATTATTTGCATTGAGTGAAATGTACTTAACTCAGTTTTGTGGAACTAGTTCACATAACATTATTAAGTAAATCTAACATTTCATAATGTTTAATTTTTTTCAGTGCAGTGCTTTTCTGGTAAGTGTTGTTGTTCTTGTTCTTGTTATTATTATTATTATTATTATTATCCGCACATTTTCATATCCTGATGGAACCAAAAGACCTCTCAAAGATGGTAAAGTCTAAAAAAAAAACAAGTACTTAGGGACCTTTTTTGGGTTCCCATGAGGCTAGAATCAGGTCTAATGATAATAATAATGCATCAATTTTATATAGCGCTTTTCTGGACACTCAAAGACGCTTCACAATGGACACATCATTCATTCACTCACACATTCACGCTCTGATGGTGGTAAACTACATTTTTGTAGCCACAGCTGCCCTGGGGCAGACTGACGGAAGACTGACGGAAGTGTGGCTGCCAGTATGCGCCTACGGCTCCTCCGACCACCACCAAACATTCACACACAGCCATACAGGAGGGAGGGAGGGTTCCTATATTGCACATTTTGTGGGTGGGAGAAACCGGAGTACCCGGAGGAAACCCACGCGAACACGGGGAGAACATGCAACCTCCACTCAGAAAGTTTTAAGGTTAGCTATTAGCTACTATAGCTACTATTAATTAAAATTAAATGTTTGGCTGTTTTGGGGGGTTCGTAGGGTAGGATTAAGGTAAGTTTTAAGATTAGGGACAGGGTTATGTTTAGGACAATGGGGCATGGAAGCTGGCTTTTGGAGCAAAAATATATATTTTTTGTGCCCACGGAGATAAAAAAAAAGCATGACTGTGTGTGTGTGTGTGTGTGTGTGCGCGCACGCGTGCATGCGTGAGTGTGTGTGTGTGTGTGTGCGTGCACGTACGAGGTGGTGGGCTTGTATAGATATACCTGTGAAAACCGACCACAGATTTTGTGCTAACATTAGGGGTTGTGAGGATGTTTGGGTGGTCCTCGCTGAAGACTATGGAGGATTACAGCAAACTGGTTAAAGTTATGGTTAGGAATGCAGTTATTTATGCTAAGATTGGAGTCAGGCATAATTTTCTTATAGTTAGGGTTTGGGGATGCTTTCACAAATACTATCGCAAACTACACAACTACTGATAAGCCACTGACAGTCTTCCATTCCTTTAAGCAGGTATGCGGCTGATTTGGATTTGAGTAAAATTACAGTTCTGGTTTGAGCAGAAAACTCCAGACATTGCCAATTCACGGAGCCAATATATAAGTAAGTAAGTAGGTAAGTAAATAAATAAATGCATTTGAAATATTATAAAACGCGCACCCCGACATAATAAAACTTTAATTTCCGTGTATTGTTACTCAGCTCAAGATGTTTCGCCACATGTAAAAAATAGCCTTGAAATGTCAGAATAAAAGTATTTTTTGGCTTAAATAGCCATTTAGTCAGACAAGAATCATATTACGTCAATAAATCTATCCCACTTGTGAAGGCGTGTAAGGTGTTAGGACTTCTCTTTCTCTATACAAACTGACATAAGCTGTTCTGAACCGACATTTGATTCCCCCATCCTACCTGATGCCGAGCGAGGCTACTGTTTTAATATCCTAGCGCCCTCTACAGTCAAAAAGAGGAGTGTTTTCCAGAGAACGAAAAAGAATCAGACCTTGGAATAAGTGGACGCAGTTAAACGCATTTTTCGCCTCGCACACTCGAAAGCGGTCCGCTGTCTGCAGACGTGATTGCATACACACTGGGATAGCCGTAAGATTACTACAGATTCAGGCAACGGGAAATACTTTCAAATAAATGTCAAGCCAACAAATGTACTTTTCTGTACGATGACGACAGATATTCTTTTTGTGCACTGTACAATTCCTGGAATAATTGGCAGGACGAACTTCCTTTTGTTTTTTCACTCTTTTAACGGAAGTTAAGTTGGGAGAAGTGGGACAAAAGCGCGGAATGGAAGACACTAAATTGCACGACGATATTACCAGCACTAATCTGAGAAACCTCAAAAATACAATGTAGTTGTCAGTTACGCATGAGGTGTTGTATATTCATTTAATGGATCAAATGTGTGTTTGAACTGGGACGGAATGAACACGCTTCCACGGGATATCTATGAACTGACCGGACTGTGGCTTAAAGCGTGAAGTGGTTGCGGAAAATTTCACCGTGGAAATGTTTTGTGGACAGCAGAAGGATATCAGTGTGTTGCTGTTCGCCCGGAGAGATGCCCGGCGCTTGCTCCTCGCCCTCAGCAGTATTTGCAATCATAAGACTTGGCTTCAAAAACTTGTACATCTATAGTATTTTGGAGTTGATTGTTTTCCTGCACCAACGGATGTCTTTCCATCTTGGAAATACCCTTTATCATTACACAAGCTTGTCTTCTTCCGCTAATTTTGCGTGGCATTCGCTTCAGAAGTCAGATTTCACTGGATATACACATTGACGCACGGAAACCTGTTCATCGCGATACAGTAATGTGGATGTTTATTTCTGCACGCTAGTTCAATTAGGAAATAAAATCATACTCGGGTACCGTTATAGTACTGGCTGGATAATTGGTCATATTTTTTGTCCTTCCAGTATGAAAACGTGTGAACATTTAACCGTTTTAACATTTACTTTTGCATCTGACGGACCACTTGCTGAATTGGCGAAGTGACAGAACATTATGATAATACTGGAGTATGATGTCGCGTAATCTTGGAATTAGTGTATCGTTTCTTGGATACAGACCGCGGGCTTTATGTGGCGAAATAGTATGATACATTGCCAATGCAAGTTACGAACGGACAGAAGTAAACTTTATTAACTTAATTTTATTGATGTAAAGCATAAAAGCTGTGTTTGTGCACTGGAAATAACTACAATAACTTTCAAAGAGACAAGGTAGCAATTCACAGGTTTGAGCGAAGGGAGACAAGAAAAATTTAAAAGAAAATATTTGATTCTTGGATAATGGCTGCTGAGTGCATGGGGCGGTTTATGGTTTTATTATTATTTTTGGCAGTGGGAGCTGCCTTCTCTGGTGTCTTTAATGCTTCAGACAAAGACGCTTTCAGCGATGACACCGAACAGGTCCAGCTTATGGAGGACAGCACCACGATGCAATGGAAGCACGTATCGGACAACCTTCACCCAAATCTTTATTTTGACCCAGTGGAGATACAGTTACTTCGGCAAAGGTCCACCGCCACTCACAGCCACATTTTCAAAGTGATCCGCGCAGCTGTCATAACTATGCTGTCCAACACCAACCTTTACCTGCCACCAGCTAGGCACGAGGAGTTCACCAGTAAATGGAATGAGATATATGGCAACAACCTCCCCCCACTTGCCCTGTACTGCCTGATTAGCCCAGAGGATGGTGCCGCTCTCCAGTTCCTGCTGAAATACATGGACAGAATGGCAGAGTATCCCAACTGGATGGTGACCAGCGCCCCCAATGATGAAGTCCCCACGGCGCACTCGCTCACTGGGTTCGCCACCGCGTATGATTTCATTTATACCTACTTGGATGCGCCGCGGAGGGTCAGGTACCTCAAGAAGATACGCTCTGCCACCGACGAGCTCTATGAGCTGTCAAAGTACAGGGGGTGGGGCAAGCAGTTTTTGCAGAACCATCAAACAACCAACATCTTAGCCATTCTGACTGGCGCCATTGTGGCAGGGGAGCACAATGACCCTGAAACAATGATATGGAAGCAGGTGTGCGTGAACTACATGGAGAAGACAATGTTTCTTCTGAACCACATTGTGGATGGGTCCCTGGACGAGGGGGTGGCGTATGGGAGCTATACCGCCAAGTCCATCACACAGTACGTGTTCCTGGCGCAACGTCACTTCAACATTGACAACACGCAGAACAACTGGCTCCGAGCTCACTTCTGGTTCTATTACGCCACTCTGCTTCCTGGCTTTCAGAGGACAGTAGGCATAGCTGATTCAAACTACAACTGGTTTTACGGGCCGGAGAGCCAGCTGGTGTTCCTGGACTCTTTTGTGCTGGAAAATGGCACAGGTAACTGGCTCGCCCAACAGATCCGGAAACACCGCCCCAAAGACGGTCCCATGGGTCAGTCCTCTGCTCAGCGATGGACGACGCTGCACACAGAGTACATCTGGTACAACGCTCACCATGCTTCGCAGCCACCCGCTGGGTATGGCAAAGCAAAGCTGCACATCTTTTCAAACTGGGGTGTTGTGACGTACGGTGCGGGCATGCCCAACAGCCAGGGAAACACGTTTGTCTCCTTCAAGTCCGGGAAGTTGGGCGGAAGGGCAGTGTACGACATTGTCCATGCCAAGCCATACTCTTGGGTGGAGGGCTGGAACAGTTTCAACCCGGGGCACGAGCACCCAGATCAAAACTCCTTCACTTTCGCTCCCAATGGACAGGTCTTCGTGTCTGAAGCTCTGTATGGGCCTAAGTACAGCTACCTAAACAACGTGCTGGTGTTCGCCCCCTCCGCCACCAGCCAGTGCAACGAGCCGTGGGAGGGCCAGTTGGGAGAGTGTGCTAAATGGCTGCGGTGGGCAGACAAGGAAGTAGGTGACACTGCCGGTGAGGTCATTGCTGCTTCTTCTCACCACGATAGCATGTTTGTTAGCGGGGAGTCAGTGGCAGCATATTCCTCGGCCATGAAGTTGAAAAGTGTCTACAGGGCCCTAGTGCTGCTCAACTCTCAGACTCTATTGGTAGTAGATCATGTGGAGAAGCGAGAGGACTCGCCACTTAACATGCTAAGTGCCTTCTTTCATAACCTGGACATTGATTTCAAGTATGTCCAGCAAAGGTTCATGGACAAATTCAATGGAGCTTTGATGGATGTCTGGGACGCCCATTACAAAATATTTTGGTTTGACAATCATGGCTCGAGCCCTGCTGGCAGGATACAGGAGGCAGAGCAAGCTGCCGAGTTCAAAAAGAGATGGACGCAGTTTATCAATGTTACTTTTCCCATGGGGAGTACAGTTACCAGGGTGGCCTACGTGCTGCATGGACCTTATGTGAAAGTCAGCAACTGTAAGTTTGTAGAAGACAGTAAAAATGGACTGAAGGTGTCCTTAATGATTAATAACACTGAAAACATAGTGTCGATAGCAACAAACTACAAGGACATTGGTGCCAGATTAAGTTATTTAGGCTTTGGAGGGCATGCTAAAGTGGAGAATGAGCATCAGATCACACGTTTTGGTGTGGGAACTCAGCTCATCCCCAAACAGAGCGCAGTGGTGCACAGCGTGTTCAACTTTGGATTTACAGTTAATTTAATAGCAGGGGTCACGCTGTGCGTCGCCATTGGATTTTTAGCTTTGCGAAAGAAGTTTTACGCGTGCTTCAGCAAGCTTATGCGGTATACGCTGATCTCTGTTCTCTTGCTTTGGATTGTGGAGCTTTTGTTTGTGTCCAACAGCTGTGATCAGCTTCTCTGCGGAGTAAAGTGGAAAGGCAGCACTGACCGCGGGACTGGTATGCCACGCACACTTTCAGACTCCCACCCCTTTGCTCTGCCGACTGTCGTCATAACAACCCTGCCTGGGTTTGGAGCTGAAATCCTCAAGCACCTTTTCTACAACAGCTCGGATTTCATTTACATCCAGGCCCCCACAGAGCACTTGGACATCCCCGAGACGGAGTTCGAGTTCGACTCCCTGGTGGACGCCTGCGAGTGGTCCAAGGCGGACGCCCAGAACGGCCGGTTTAAGGTCATCCAGGGCTGGTTCCACTCACTCATCCACAACACCAAACTGCATCTGCAGAACATACAGCTGGACGAGGCCAGCCGGACTAAGCTGGCCCAGGGAGTCGGCGATTCCGCCAGACGCAAGAGGAAAAGAAGTAGGAGGAAGGATTCGCCGGCTGAGCAGAGGGGTCCTGGCAGGGGGAGCTTGGAAAGAGACGCTGACTACATCCGGGAACTGCGACGGCACCTCGGGCAGTACCAGAGCGCTAACACTGTCCTTAGTTTGAGCAGCGGTAGCTGGGGCCTCAAACTCCCCTTCGTCCAGGAGGTCATCGGCCCTTCGTTACGCGTGATCAACGTGGTCCGGGACCCTCGGGCTTGGATCTACTTAATGCTGTACAACAGCAAGCCCAGCCTCTATTCCCTTAAGAATATCCCACAGCACCTGGCCCTGATCTTCAAGGAGGACAGCAGTCGGGGCAGGTGCGTGGGGTTTGCCCCTGAGTTCCGAGGGCTGCAGAAGCTACTGGCTCGGTCCGAGTCCGAACCGATTGTGCTACTCTCCCACCTGTGGCTGGCTCACACGGCCGCCACGCTCCGCATCAGCAGAGAGCTGTCTGACAGCGTCTACCTCCAGGTGAGGTTTGAGGATGTAGTGCATTTCCCAGAGGAGACTGCCCAACACATACACTCCCACCTGGGCGTACCCGTCTCACCGACGGCTCTGAATCAACTGATGTTTACCACATCCACAAACCTGTACAACCTTATGTACGAGGGAGATATATCACCAGCCAACATCAATGTGTGGAAACAAAATATGCCCTACAGTGACATCAAACTAATAGAGGACATATGCTGGGCTGTAATGAAGAGGTTAGGCTATTCTAGGTTTACACATTAATTGCTGCGGGTCAGCTGATATTACATCCTAGTTCTTTTATTTTTGTCTTTTGCACTAATAGGATATGTAATTAAAGCTCAACCACAAACTTGATAGCAAGTACAGGATGGGAAAGTGCAAGCTTAATTTGTGTTGCGTTCAGTCAGATGAAAAAGCAACACCCAAAAATGATTAAAACAATAATGTTTTACATTAAAATGTTATTGGATTTACTTGGAATGGATGAGTATGTAAGTCACATTTTCTTTGTGCTTTATCAAATCCGGTTTGAGCGTTCGAAATGGATGTCAGAACTTGTGGATGTTGCGCAGCATTTTGCTTAGAAACATTGAGGAAAGTTATACTGTAATTTCAAGGGTGGTTATTTTTCTAAAGCTGTGCCCAGTGTGCCGACATGGACCAGGTACTACGTGTTCTATAGTATACATATGTAAATATGGACATTATTTTCATATAAAAGCAAATATTATGAACTGATAGTATATATACCGTCGTCTCTTTTTTATACGTGTATGTATATTTTGTAAACAGGTTTCTTTTACCAAAGGAAAAAATGCACTTGATTTGAATTGTGCTGTGTTATAAGAGATGATGGCTGCTTAAGTTGTACTCTGGAAGGGGAAAAAAAGATCTGTGGTGTTTAATTAGATGCTCAGTGGCAAATGTACAACACAGCAAAGTATACAGGAAAGTAAATTACTCTTACATTGGAGATTCGCAAATTGTATGTCAGACCAAACATCTGCTCCAGACTTTATTTTCCTCAGAGGAGAACTCTAGTTGTGAGAAAATGCTATATTTCCAGGCTTTACGGTTGGCACGCAAGTCCTCGGTGGTTTTGTTTGCACTGTGTTTTGGGCTCATTTGTTTATGCTTACAAATTGCTTATACTCCTCACCTCAAAAACAGCAGAGAGATGGCAGCGTAGCTGGTGACTTCCTGTGTTGCTGTGAAATCTGTGAAAGGAAACAGTAAATTCTGGATGTTTGCAGTACAAGCATAAAGCTTTATTTCAGTATTTCTGTGTCTGCTTTGATCATTCGCACAATTATATGCTTTGCAAAATGAGAATGTAAATTGCATTTCAAAGTACATGTGTACTTTCCCTTTGTAAACTGTCAAGGCAGAACAAGCTTAGATAAGACACTGGCAACGTTAGATGATAAGAAGGCTGTGCATTTCCCAGGAACTGCTTAAGCGGAAGGAACGCCAAACTGTGAAGGGGATCACAAGAAATCTGGGAGTGTTCGGGTGAAATGTGATTTGGCCATATATGATGTTACCCATATATTATCCACTCCCCCGGGGTGCATTAATAGGCAAATCTGTCCATCTTGTGAATTAATTATAATGTCAGTCATTGATTGGAGCCGTGATAAAAAACAATGCCTTGCCTTAAAAAAGAACCCTTGAACTGTTACAAATGGATAGCCAACACAATTTACACAACTTATAAGGAAACGTTATTATCCTGTTAATTTTGGATTGCACCTGGTCAATAGGTCTAGTGGTTGTTGAAATTACCTAAATAACATATAGTGGAAAATGTTCGCCAGGTAATAAATCAAGTTACCATAAAGAATATTTTGCGTTTTTATTGTTGCGAAAACAACCTGTTGATCACACTGTCTGCTCTTGATTGATTTACAGTAGCTCTTAGTCATTTCATGAAAATTATCTTCACTCCTTCAGTTGGCATTTATGGAATGTGCGCTGTAGTTTTAATTAGTGTTAGCAGTCAGAAGTCCTGGAATTCCAAATGTGAAGTAACTGAATTTTAAGCAGAGTTGATGATGAGCTCTTTAATTTTGAGGTTTAGACAGAGTACGTTCATGCAAATCTTGTGGTTCAGTTAGTTCCAGCAATACTAATTCAAATCACAAGCTGATTTTCACAGCATGTTTTGACATTGTGGTTATTCATATCCTTTCTGGACACATGGCATTACTGTAATTGCCAACTAGTTTAGCAGGGCAAGTTGATACAAGGACGTGGTATGATGCAATGCAGTTAGCATTGTCAGGGAATGTTGCTTGAACAAATGATTAGTGGTGTAATGTTACCTCATCATTAGATATAACAACAGGGGAAGTTGGTCAGAGGACATATCCGTGAGAAGTAGTTGGTCTTGTCACCCTGACCAACAGCCATTTCTAATCCAATGCAAGCGGTCAGTGTTAGTGGTAGACAGACAGATTGGGCTCCCTGATGTACCTCGCTTATTTTAGTTGAACCAACAACCAGTTGAACTTGTGATAACAGAGAAACAGTGGTCTGCTTCAACAGCAAATGGAACAACAATACTGGATTTGTTAAAAAAAAAAAAAAATCTGAAGTAGATAACGGTTTCTTGAATCCACACTAACCTGTGAGGTTAGCCGCATAACATTAGCACCACCATGTTTACTTTATTTTCTTGGTGCTTTGCTGCTACCCTCGTATACAAAGTAAAATGTATTGTCCACAGTGATTGAGCATGCAACATTCATCACATGCTCTGCTATCACCAACCAGTAAGTTGGATTTTGAGAGAAGGACTAACTAGCCAGTCAGGTGGTGTATTCCCATCTGTTTACATTGATGGGATAAAATAATGCTCTATCATTAACTCCTGGAGCTGTTTGCGAATTAGGGACCGGTCATCCATGCCAAGATCATATTTATCTTGCCACCTGAGATCGTGCTAATGGCAAATTGATTGATTGATTGATTGATTGATTGATTAGTGAGTGATGCTCAAGTCTCATCACAACACGCCTTCTAAGCTTCGCTTATCCAGGGGTAAAAATTAAATAACAAATGAACAATACTTCCAACATTTCAAAATTCTGAATGTTAGTACACTCCATGAGACTGAAGCATGTACAACCCCAATTCCAAAATAGTTGGGACAAAGTGTAAAATGTGAATAAAATCAAAACCCAATGATTTTCAAATTACACCAGCCAGTATTTTATTCACAATAGAACAGAGATAACATAGCAAATGTTGAAACTGAGAAATTTTACAATTTTATCTACAAATTGAGCTCATTTCAAACGTCTCAAAGAAGTTGGAATAGGGGCCTGTTTACCATGGTGTAGCATCCTCTCTTCTATTTAACACAGAGTGGAGGTGTCTGGGCATTGAGGAGACAGGTTTCTTGCGTTTTCCCATCGGAATTTGATCCCACTCTTGTTTAATACAGGCTTCCAGCTGCTGGAGAGTTTTGGATCTCCTTTGACGGACTTTTTGTTTAATTATGCGGCAAATGTTCTCAATCGGGGAAAGATCAGGACTGCAGGCAGGCCAGTTCAGCACACGGACTCTTCTACTATGAAGCCATGCTGTTGTAATAGTTGCAGTATGTGCTTTTGCTTTGTCCTGCTGAGGTACACAAGGCCTTCCTTGGAATAGATGTCGTCTGGAGGGGAGCATATGTTGCTCTTAAACCTTTATATACCTTTCAGCATTCATAGTGCTTTTTAAAACATGCAAATGTCCCACACCATATGCACTAATGCATCCCTATACCATCAGAGATGCTGGCTTTTGAACTGAACACTGATAACAGGAGGGGTGGTCTTTCTCCTCTTTAGCCCGGAGGGCACAACGCCCAAGACTTCCAACAAGAATGTCAAATTTGGACTCGTCTGACCACAGGGCACTTTGCCACTTTGCTACAGTCCATTTTAAATTAGCCTTAGCCGACAGAACACGGCGGCGCTTCTGGATCATGCTCAACAATGGCTTGCTTTTTGCATGATAGAGTTTTAGGTGGATGGCACGGCGGGCTGCGTTTACTGACAGTGGTTTCTTGAAGTTTTCCTGGGCCCATTTAGTGATGTCAATGACAGAATCATGCCGGTGAGTGATGCAGTGGTGTCTGAGGGCCTGAAGATCACGGGCATCCAGTAAAGGTCTTCTGCCTTGTCCCTTAGGCACAGAGATTTTTCCAGTTTCTCTGAATCTTTTGATGATGTTATGCACTGTTTATGATGAGACCTTCAAAGTCTCTGCAATTTGATGCTCAGCTAAATCTGATAGTTTGACTGAAATTCTGGTGTCTTCATGACACATTGTCTTTAGATACAAGAGGGTGTAAGATACCAGTTTTTAGAAAGCATTTTCAAAGTCCTCTACTGTATGGTAAGCATTAGTGCAGCATCCTTCAGGCATCCAGTAAAGGTCTTCATCCTTGTCCCTTAAGCACAGAGATTTTTCCAGTTTCTTTGACTCTTTTGATGATGTTATGCACTGCCGATGATGAGACCATGAAAGCCTTTGCCATTTGACGTTGAGGAATATTGTTTTTAAAGTATTCCACAATTTTTTTACACAAGCCTTCACAGGTTAGAGATCCTCTGTCCTGGAGGTTGGAGATCCTTACTTCTGAGAGACTCAGCCTCTCAATGATGTCCCTTTTATAGCCAATCATGTTACGCACCTGATGCCAGTTAACTTAATTACGTACTAAATGTTCTTTCAGCTGATTCTCCTATATATTAATTGCTTTTTCAGCCCTTTTTTTTTTCTTGTGTCCCAACTTTTTTGAATTTTTGCAGCCAGAAAATTTGAAATAAACTAGAATTGTGGATAAAAATGTAAAATGTCTCAGTTTGAACATCTGAAATGTTATCTCTGTTCTATTGTAAATAACACACTGGCTCATGATCTGAAAGTCATTGCATTTTGATTTAATTCACAATTTACACTTTGTCCCAACTATTTCGGAGTTGGGGTTGTATATAAATGGAGGTTTGGGGTGGACAGAAGGAAAACTGTATGAGGATTAGCACTGTATTTGAATCAGGATAATAATAATAATAATAATAATAATAAAGAATATAATACAGACAAACAGTATGCGAGTGGCCTCGCTTTCAGCTGGCCCATTAACTATGTGGGGCCTCTCACCCTTGGAGCCACACAATGGATGTTTGGAGTCAAAAGGTGGAAAACTGTAAGAGGAGTTAGCAGGTAAACAACAATAATAACAATAATTATTATTATTATTATAAAGAATATAATACAGAAACAGAATGCGAGTGGATTGGCTTTTAGCTGGCCCATCAACTTCATGGGGCCACACTGAATGAGGAGCCTTGCTCAAGAGCCCCGATCCCGCTCTGATCTTGGCTGGATGGCTGCATTGGCCTGGTCTAATGCGCATACCATAGTCTGGTGTAGACAGTGCCAATGCCCAGGAGAGGAAGGGATTCATTCAACTGGAACAGGCAAATACAGCTATTGCAACCGCCATCCACTCACAATTCACTCACACACTCATACCAGTGGGCAAATATAGAGTCTCCAGTTAGCCTGAAGGCGTCTTTCTGGGCTGTAGGAGGAGTACTTGGAGTGAACCAACATTGATACAGGGAGAACATGCAACCTCCGCATAGAGAGGCCCCAGGCTGGATTCGAACCCTCTACCTTCCTGTTGTCAGGGAACAGTGCCTCCCTGCATCCCTCCCCCCAAAAAAGACAAAGAAATAATTTGCCTATTCTCAGTTATTAGCGGTGTTATTGTAGCTTTGCATATGCTGAAGATTAGAGTAAATTGGGCCTGTGATGTCCGTCTTAGATACATTTTTAAGCCCAACTTATAGACTTGCCCTAAAAATCAAAATGAATCATATGTGCTGCTTGAGTTTCCAGAATCCATAACTATGACTGAGGCTGCTGAAATTAGCACGGCCACTGAATACTGTTGGGTATCGCAAATCTAGAGGGGAAAAAAAAACACAATGACAAGCATAATAAAACTTAAGTCCTGATGTCCATATGCCATTAATTTTCTCGCGGCTTTGAAAGCATTTTGTTATCTCTAAAATATATGTGAGAGTCCTTGACAGATACATGATATTTTTTGTGCCAATGACTGAGGCCCAAGGGTACGTCCCGAGAAATTGGGTTCAGCTTTTGTTTTTGGAGTAATTTATTGCTCATTCCAAGGGCTTTAATGCTTGAGCCAGACAAAAGGCTAACAGAAGCTTTCTCCCTCGCAGTGTGATAACTTGAGGGCCCTCAGACCTTTGTAGATGCCTCAGAAATGCCAGACATAAAGTTAAATCAAATGGAAGCAGATAGTGAATGAACACAGCATTTGATAATGAGAATTTCCTTTAGCGTGAAGGTCCCAGTGTTCTTCCTCAGTATGCGCCATATTTCTGCGTACAAATGAAGGAGGGATGTTTAAAGATAATCTGTCCTACTCAAGACTATACGTTTCATTTTGAAGATGGTGGCTCATTCGAGCTGAAAAAGTTGATCCTCTGCCCTTCGATACACTCAACAATCTTTGTAATCGTTCAGTTCTTCCGGAGGGCAGTTTCCAAGGTAGATACCTACTGTCACCAAAATCTTATTCAGCGGGCAAAAGATAAAGTTGCAAGGGTAATGAAAACTCTTGCATTGCAGTCACTGTTCTGTAAAAAAAAAAAATTGTCTTTGCATCTGTTTTGCATCTGTTTATGAAGTTATTGCACTGCCACCACGGCCTTGAATCTTGATTTAAAAACAAACATATTTTATTTAAACATTTTTATTATGCATTTTTAAAATGATTTAGACGGCCCACACGATTGAAATGAAAAAGGAATTTATGCTTTGGGTGTAATTAAAAAGATATCGGTGAATTGGCAATTTTGAGGCCTTTGTGACTTGCGGGCCTTGCAGCATACAAGTATAAGGTGGATTGGGACTGCTTATGTTGAATATTTGCTTGGTCGTGCAGAGAAAGAGTATTAATGAGAACAGGGTGAAAAACTGTCCATTTTTCCTGTGGTTAAGAGGTCGTCTAGCCCTGAAACTCTGTTTCAGACTCTACATAGCACAAAGGAAAGTAAGTAAAATATGGGATTAAGTCACCAATATCAGCTATGATACGCAGAGATAAAAGTTTAGCTCCAGTATATGTGTGCGCACAGTATGACCTGCTCTCCGTTTGCCCTCTAAACGAAGGGTTAAGCAGACTGAAGTGATGCCGGAAGGGATCACGAGATTCAATTTCAGCTGACTGGCGCATGAAATGCCCTCCATATGGCCATCTGCCATCTTTTGGACCGAGGCAAGAGGGAACACCAAATATAGAGCCCCCCCCAGACCATCCACTGTGATAGGCAGCATTCACCCGTGATGTCTGAATCATTACTGGAAGCAAAAGAAAGAGTTTTTCATTTCCTGTGATTATAATAATAATAATAATAATAATAATAATAATAATAATAATAATAATAAATTAAAATAATAATTAACTAAATCATACACTTTGCCAACAGCACTGAAATGCTTTAAATGCCAGGGTTTAAAATGGGCGGCGGACATGTCATTTTCCTAAACATGTATACTTGCTTAACGAGTGTTTGTTCGCACACCCATATGACTACAGTTCCAGGACTATAAAAGTCTCAAGTTTGGTTTGGATTCACATGACTTTTAGAGGTGTATGTCAAGCACCAGCTGAATAGCTGTTAAAGAACCACTTTAGTTATTCAACATTTTATTTCAATGAGTTTTAGACGATATTATTTAGATTTAGTTCTAGAGTATAATTACATATTTTTTTTTTTTCAAAAATATTTTTTAAGCAGAATCAATCTTCACCAGCTTTATTTGTGATAGCAAATTCGTTTTTATCTGTGGTTGCAGATGCAAACTGCAAACTGTTATTCATCGCAAAAGCACTCCAATTTTTTGCAGCTATAGCAAGCAAACCTATTTTCCATCTTGAGGTTTATAACTCAGAGGTGGCCAGAAAGAAAACAAGAACAGCTGCCAGTATCACCACCAACAGTCGTCACAATCCCAGATCCCTGTAGTGTCATTATCATCCTGTGCTGTTAACAACTTTTTGTCCTTGACAGTTTTGAAGGTTACAGGAACATTAGCTGCGTCTATTTAGGCCCAAAAATCCTGCTTATAATCGGATTGACAGGTTAGTCAGATTAAAAATGTCTCAGGTAACCACCTTAGCCGATCCTATCCACCCAGATGGGTTAAAATATTTGATCGGATTGTAGTCTACGCCGACTGATAATCAGCTTGATGCCGCATATAAACGGCTGAACAGAGTGGATTCGGTTGATGGACTGGATTATTCGTTCTGTGCCCGCGCTCTGTAGTACGTAGGAGTCACGTAATGATGTAATGACGTTCGTGGGTAAACAGGAAACCGGAGGTGCACCCCTTCTTCTCATACACCATTTCAGGTAGTTGGACCTTTTGCGCATGTCAAAGAAACTGTAATCGGTTTCAGCTGGGGCCAGGTATACGCGGATTGAACGTGGACCGCTATAATTAGCGTTCATTCAGATTCATTTAATGTTTTTGATTTCAATCAGATTGAGGAAAATAATCCATGTAAACTCAGCCAATGAATACAAAAACTTCACCATAGGAGGGGTATTCTCTACAGGAGCCCAGTGTGTGTTTTTCACTTTAAGAGAACATAAGCTGTTCCCTTGGGCTTGGCTTACGCTCTTCAGATTCAGATCTAAATTGCGTGATTGAAGTGTTCATTCATGCGTGACGTCCATTCCCAGGTGACGCCAGACCTGAATGAGTCTGTTGCATCCAGTAATTGTAAAACCAGAACGATTCCTTCCCTCAAAGAGTGGCGAGACCACCAAATAATAGTTTAGAGATTGACTCAGTTAGTGGTTGAATACACTCTATATTGGGCTACAAAAATGTGCAAGGCTATTTCAAAGATGAATTTACCTCCGTGGGGGATATTGCATATTGTGATATAATATCATGCGTTATATTACAAAAGTTTGGTGTTATTCCTATCATAATGATTATTAATATTAATTTTCATTTTGCAAAAGATAAAGTTTAGAAAAGATGACAGTGCATTCATGGCTTGTCCTACAATGGAAATAGCCGTACAACAGTGAAGTAAGTTTTATGCCCTTTTATAAACCCAATGCATTTTGCAGGCTGATGCCATGTGAAAGGCTTAAAATATGTTTGTTGAACACCATATGTGCTGATAAACATGTGATTCGAGGCTATATAAAAATGTGTATATTACAGAGAGAGAGGTGTATCTTAACTTGCGGCAAACTAAAGCAGCGAAACTCCAGACATTCCAAATTACCGAGTCAATACACTTGCATTTGGAAAGCAGCAGTGAGTTTAGGGGTAAAGAATTAGCGACAGACTTAATGGCTTTATTTTTGCAATGAGTTTGCAATGAGTTCTCTCGAGTTTGAAAGAAATATTAGCTGATGTATAGTGATGACTTTTTTTCTTGACGGCATAGTTTTCTTACCCCATTGGCAAATCTTGAAATGGGTCCGTCTCACCTCGTTGGGAACGTCATGGGTTATTACGGGGGGGAAGAAAAGTGATTGAAATAAGATTATAGATCTCGAAAGTTCTCTTTAAAAGTGACTCATGTGCTTGGCTTTGTCCTGAATGGTTGGAGTTTCAGACCCCAGCGTAGTCACTGTCAGTGCAGTCCCTCAGGGGATTGGCTTCCACTTAGTCTTATGCAAGTGTAAGTAGCTTTGGATAAAAGCACCAGCTAAATGAGAGTCGTAGTAATTCTTCTACATTAGCCGAGTAGGTGAGCGGCTCCGCTGCGTGAATGGATGTGGGATTTTGAATTTCTTCATCACATTTCTTCTTGATGCTCTCTGTCGCTGATTTGGAGATAAAACCACCTCATCATCTTTATTGAAAAGCCAGCAGCCCCAGATTCAGTTTAATTTGCTCACGCCTCTCAGAGAACCCAGATTCCCCTGGTTTTTGATTTTCTGTACGACGGGTCCCGAGATACCGCGCACATCAATAATGGAGGTTATTCATAACAGTGAAATGTTAATAAGCCTGAAATGAAAACATCAATTTTGTGAAATTGAAACAAGGAATCAGAGGCTCACGCTACCGTTGCCCTTTTGAAAATACAAATAGGCTGGTAACAAATGCTTAGTTTAAACAATGAGCAAACCAGAGGTGATTAGAATGTTATTCTTTTAATTTTTTTCCCCTTATAAATATTCAAATAGTACACCACATTCCCATTGAACTGGTCTCCCTCCATCTTGGGCCTCTTCTGCCAGCTGATTTTGTTCTTTCTCCTCCTAATTTCAAGCTTTGTTGACTTTACTCACATTATTTTCTTTAGCAATCGTGCTAAGGCGTGTTGCTTTGCCTTAATTGAATGGTATTTACGACATGGCTTCCTCACTTTGCTCTCGAAATGAGGGGTTAAGCAGGCTTAAATGGAATCAGCAGAAACACATACGTTTAGGGTCTACTCATTTAGCTCAATGTACTGTGGTAAAAAGCAATGAAACCCGAATCGAATTTAACAGCCACTGTTTTCTGTACCATTGGTAACCACAGCGTTTTACATCAATTGAATTTAATCCCATTTGGTTTTTTTATTCTCTAAGTATTTCTTGTGTAGTTTTGGGCTATAAAATGGTCCCCCCAAGTTATTTTTTGTCTTCCATTTCTGTAAACAAGATGTGTGCTGAAATGGCAAAGTATTAATTATGTAATGCAGGTTTTATGGACACTACTTTACGGGCAATAACGTCCTCCCAGCTCTAAACAACAGTTATGATGTTCAAAACAAGAAGGCATAAAAATTTTAAAATTGCTTGCATTGTTACGCCCCTCTTATGTAAAACCCTGTTCAAAAATATGACATGAAAAATATGCGCATATCAAGTTTTCGGCTTGACCCTCTGTCCACAATATCACTCTTGATTTAATTATGTATACTGACAGTGGAGTTGGTTTCACCTATCTGAAGGCTTTCTATGGCAGGTATAACTTTTATGAAGCACTGCCATGGGACAGTTGAACAATTTGGCCTGTAATGTTTTAAATTTATAACAATATTTGCAAAAAAGGATGTGATGTTAGTTTATGAAAACAAGCGGCATTGTATTTGACCTCATAAATCGAGCTAGGAATCAGCAAAAGCTAGCTAGGGTATAAAAATATTGCCCCTTATTTTCATCTTAATGCAGCCTGAAACTCTTAGTTGGGCTCAAGACAGTTAAAGGTACACTCTAAAATCTGACAAGTTGACCTTACTTAAAAAAATCTAGGAAACCGGTTGCCTTGAAAAAGGCAAGTAAATATAACCAATAGTCTTAAGTTTTGTTTACTTCACATCTAATTGTTCAGTGTACTTTAATGGTTCAGTATTTACTTAGTTAAGTGAAGTCATTTCAACTCAGTTCTCTGAAGTTGTTCCAACTTAAAAATGGCAAGTTGTTCAACTTACCAAAACCAAGTTTGTCTGATTTATGTGAACAGTAAAATTTACTCAGTAGAATCTAGGAAACCGATTGCCTCAAATGAATAAAGTAAGCACAACCAAGAATGACAAGTTCACAGGATTATTTATTTATTTTAGTAAAATATCATTCTCAGCATCTTAACAAAGGCCATTTACAAATTAAATTGTAAAATCAACACAAATCAGCTCTTTTCAGTCATGAAATAAGGATAAAAAAAAATCTCAACAGCACTCAATAGCAGTTTTATCAATCAAGCTTCAGCCAACTGCTTTCGCACTGAAACAGCAAGACAATAGCTGCAAACATCTTACTATTAATTAGTAAAAACTAGTCACATTTACATAAAACGTAAACAAAACAGAACCACCAGTCAAGTCTTCGTTTGGAATGTACATTTGACATGATTAACTCCAATGGTCAAATGCCCAACACCTGGAACCATCCAACTTCACAAGCCAGTTTTGATTTTGTTTGCCCCATAAATTGAAAAACCATACAAACTGATATATAACGTGCCCAAAAATCAGCCGTTTGTGATTGACTAACCATCAGAACTAGGCAGTGGTCACTGATTGAAAACATTCAGCGTGTAACAGTTGAATCAAGTGTCTATGCTTCAGCATCTTTTTCTGTTATCTGCAGCTGCCTGCAGTAAACCCACCTACTGTAAAAGTGTGTTTTTCAAGCTCTGAAGTTTTGGCCTCAGGTTACCCACCCCCAGATTGAGCATCACCCTCTGAATGAAGTCAAAGAAGTTTTTTAATGTTTTTGGATAATCGAGATGAAGGGCATACATTAGTCCAAATATAAGGCAAATAGCATGAGCATGGCTTTCAATGTCATCCATGACGACAGTACCTTCCAGAATAATACCAATGTTGCATGGTTCCAGGTGTAGAGCATTTGGACCTGGCAGCTGACTGACTTCAGGTATAACAGTCAATACCCCAACAGGGACCTGCGTAAAGTCTGCAGTAGCATCAGTGTTCTGTGGATATAAAGAATGGTAAAAAAAAAAAAAGTGAAAATCATTGCTTCCTAGTGCAAAGCATCCAACATACCAAATTATACAATACTTACAAAACAGACTTTGTAGAAGTCACTTCCATCATCCCCAAAGAAAACAGGGAGACATCGCAGGACAGCAGTCCTAATGGCAATGACGTCATTGGTCTACAAGTGGGTAAAAAGAGTAAAACTAAGGAAAAGCAATTCCTAAAAGAAAAGCATCACATTTTTTTCCAAAGTAAGTCAGATAGAATAGATCAACATGTTTAGAAGCAGTCTTTATACTTGCAGTCTTGGTCAACTAGATTAGAAGGTTGATATCACGGTCATGTTTGTACATTAAATGTGAGGCTAAACTCTGGTTGGCTTAGCCAAGCATAAAGATCATTAGAAAAGAGAATTTGAAGTGGAGAAATTGTGTATGCATGTGCACGCGCAACTGAATATTGTCTAAAAGAACAATTTGCACAATTTCCTGCCCTAAGAAAAAATTAATGAGAATAAATGCTTACCCTTGTTTCAACCTGGGCAAGGATCTCAGAAAGTGTCTGGCCAACAATCCCCTTTTTAGATTTGAAGATCTCAAGGAAACGTGGGGTATGGCGATCCAAGGACTCAAAGAAGTCTTGCTCAAGATCTCTACTAGCCACTCTGGTGAACTCTGCATAAACCTTTTAGGACAACACAGAATACAAGCACAACATTTTGTACAAAAGTAAAGAGATGAGGAAATTTTGGAAGACAAACTGCACGAGGCAGACATAAATTTGGTTTTTATTATCTACCTCTTTGCTTACCTGTTGTTTTTTGAAAAGTGCTGGCCAGCGTTCTAACATGTGCTTCACAGAAGGCTGGTCTTCCACTACTTCTTTGCGCCTCAATGAGAAGGTCTGGCTCATCAGCCGATTCACATACACTGCATTTGGGGACCTTTTCTTCATCTCATTTTCAAGTACCTGTCTACAGCTTTCAAGTGTTGAAGCATCCTGGCCCTGCGGAAAGTTTGGCAGGAAGTTTGTTTCACTTCTCCTGGGTCTCTTCAGTTTTTTTCCCGGTGGCTCTCCATCTGGGTTCTGCACTGTCCTCTTGTTACTGTTGACTGACACGTCTGCCATTCCACATCTGCGAAGTTTGGCGCGGAGATTACCCATTTTAAATTTTAAGCTATTCTTCCATCCATAGCAGCCCCTGGTTGACCCTGGCTCAGCAAGGCAAGGGTGCTTAGCAATCAGTGCCTCAGCAACAGTGGTGAAGTGTTCATCTTGTGGGTAAGCTAAGAACTTGTACATCTCCTCAGCCAGCTTCTGCAAAATATCATGCTTCATGTCTCGTGACACTGACATGCGTGTGCCATCTCTCATGTAAATAAGGTTTCCCTGTCGAAGTCTATATTCAATATCCACTGAAAAATATGGCACCTCAAATGTAGAAGGCCATGGGTTACGTGAGGTCTCCTGATTGTGTGGCAGTATTTCGGTATCAGATGAACTAGTTGTTGACATTTCACATGCTGAAGATGAAGCAGTAACTGAAGACAATGTTAAAAATACATTTTCCAGGGAGACTATCTTCAGTGTTGGTCTTGGGGGCAATTCAGTTATGTCAGTGACATTGCAAAAAGCATTGTTGAAATCTGGGTCTTCATAGTGAAGCATGAAATCATACTGCAGACTGAGTCGTTTTTTCAGCTCACATCTGAGTTCTTCCAAATCATTAGGCCTTTCTTGGAAGGTAACCTTGCGAATGTCATTATCACCAACAACAACTCTCACTGGCCAGGACTGGTCCATGGTCCTGAAAGAACGAAATGACACATCAGCACAAAATATAACGTCTCAGGGTAACAAACAATTGGCCTTTCACTCTGTAGGCAGAGAGGGGAAAGATATCATTGAGGTCTTGTAACTCCGTTACAAGCAGGCATGTGCTACTTTTGCAGACTTCATAAGATCTGAGGTGTTCATGATACCATGCACACATCTGTCTGCAAATGAACAGAACATTGGTATCTATAACCAAAACCTGATGAATCTGCCTGAACTCTGGAAGGCCGGCACATGAACCAACAGACACCACCATATCACTTGCATACTTAATACCATCTATATTAACAGATGTTGCTGCAAGGACTGTGTTTTGAGGGGCACATCTTGCCAACAATTGTTGCTGCACACTATCTTGGAGAGAAGATATCATGACACTCTTCACTTTATTCAGTTCAAATGCTGGTTTAAAAAATGAAGCAGAATCTAAGTGGTAAGCGATCATCTTCTGATGTCTATCAGCTAAAGTCAGAGCAACATTTCTGAAATTGTGGGCTTCACGAATGACTCGCTTGAAGAATTTGTGCTTTCCCTCAAACCTCATTGTCCAAACATCAACAAGTGGCCCATATACTTGAATCAGATGGGGGTAATGCTCTATGTAATGGTGTTTTGGGCGGAGTCTGTAGTGAGGAAATGCCTTTTGAAGCAAAGCCCTATGCTCGGACACCTTGAAATCCAAATAATGGAGTGACTCCTCAGTAAACCTCGGAGACATGGCCAACTCAACCACATCTTTCAGGCACAGTAAAACTTCCCATGTTTCATCTCCCTCAGGAACATAATGGCCAATCATCAGGGGAAGCAGTCTGATCAGGCTCCAATTTTCATGACCATTTCCTCCAATGGTCCCTCTGGCCTGAAATGTTTGAGAAATTGTTTGAGGCTGGTTTGTCTTGTCTGAATGTGTGTAGGGAAATTCCTTTATGGCGCTATTGAGGATCTCAAGTGTGAGGAATTTCCTTTTTATCAAATCCTGAATGCAAATGCACAGCTCTGAAGGAATGATACCTTCAAGCAAATCATGGAGGATGTCAGGGGGAAAACCGCCAATAACATGAAAGTGCTCCAAATGATCACTTACAGGACAGCTGCTTTTCACACCGTACTGCTTTGCCATTTGCGCATCCTGCTGAACTTCCTTCACCTGCTGATCATGTGTTTGTTTTGTTCTCAAGCAGAAGTTACCAGATCTAACTTCGTTGTCTTGTATTCCCTGGCTTGTCGCCATGCAAAAGCGGCAAATCTTATTAGAGATGAAACTTTCATGGAATCCGGCCAATGAATGAGCAGCCAAATTATCTGCTGCAACATACAAAATGGTTCCTTTGACACTTGATCCCAGTTTCTCCACATACACACCATGCTTTTCAAGAAGCACTAGATCCTGAAGAAGTGGTCGCAGGACTTCGGAGTACCCGCATGCTTTGACAGAGTTTGCCTTACAAAGGAGGGCCAACTGTATGGAGTTCAAAGACGAGCGAAATTTTGGTGCAAGATTTAAGAGAACCCAATACACTGCACATATTTTGTGCTTCTTTTTAGAGGTTCCAAGTGGATTTGCAACCTCAAAGTCATCTATGTAGAGTCCCAGGGCAATGTTAAAATTTTCTTCCACCAGTAAAGTATTTTCTTTGAACAATGAACCATCTCTGAAAGAGCAGTATTCTTGCACATCACCACTGCTAACTTCGAGAGCCCTGTCCAAGATTTCTGCTTTGTTTAGCAAAGCTTGGAGCATTTTAAGAACAGGTATATAGACAACTGACTGCTTGTCTTCACCCGTTACAAACTCAACAGGTTCCACAATTTTAAATTCTTTGACTGAGTATGATGCTCTTCTGCAGGATGTGGATAGGGAACCTCCTACCTGAGTGTGCCTCAGAATGACATTGCTATCTGAGATTGCACTTACCATTTCTCTTACTATGGACAAATCCACATCAGGATAGTACTTCAGGAGTATTCTCTGAATAGCAGATAATAGCAAAGGTTTTGATAAGTCCATTATCTGCCGTATTTGCTGTATTATATCTTGCACAGCACTTTCAGATATATGGAGTATAGTTCTCATTCTGAGGAAAAGGGCCGCCAAATTATGCTCAAGCTGCCACTCCAAGTTATCAATGTTATCTGCCATCAAATCCTCTTCTTGAAAATCTGTTTCATCTTGAATGTCACCTTCAATTTCAGTTTCAACAACTTCATTTGAAGTTACTGTATGTGTCAAAATCCCTTGCTTGAACTGCAACTGGTTAAGTGTCTGCCTGCCACAGTGGTTCCTACTCTTATGGGCATTAAATGTTGTGTAGACGCTGGTTTCAAAATCACAATCCTGGTAGGGACACTGGACTTTCTGGCGCATCCGGATATGTGTGCGTAAATGTGAAAAAAACTCATTTTCTGCACATGGCTCTTTGAAATCACAAATTTGACACTGGAATACATTTTTCCTGACATGAATAGGATTATCATCAATCAGGGAGTGTGCTCTTGATAGATGTATCTTAAGTGCATTAAAGGACTTAAATGAACAGAGGCACTCTTTGTGAAGACATGGTAATGGTGATGTTCTTGTGTAGCCACCATGTTTCAGCCTATAATGCTTAAGGAGATGCCCTCGCTTTTCACACGTGAAGCTGCAAAACTTACACGCCCACCGCATTAGAGTCCGTCGTATGTCTTGAATCTGCAAAAAGATTTTTAAAAAAAAAGTCACAAAAATGGCTTTAAACACATATTTAACAACAACTACTTAAGACAGGCAATAGATAATGCTTTTGCTTCAACGCATCATTATGAAGTAAATGTTGAATGGGCAATATAACGTATATAGAGTCATGAAATCATTGCTGTTTACATTGGTTAACTTCATATATGATGCTATCAGATAGTGACAAAAGTTTTCGTGAGTTTACAATGTGACAGTAAGGACCAGTAATATGATCTATATGTGCAATACGTTCTCAGAATGCTTTGTTTATTATCTGGGATAAAAACAACCAAAAAGTACTCACTCATGTTATAAACTTACTGTACAGAGCACACATTTTCAAGTCTTACTCAGAAATCATTTCTAGTTTTTCAAAAGCTATTAACGTATTCAAGATACTGCTGTCCACATTTCACTTTGTTCAATATCAATTTTTATCATCAATGTAGCGGACCAATTTCCCCATAGGTAGGCTAATGTCCCCTAACCGTTTAATCGAATTTGTTCAAGTCTCTGATTAGCGTTATGTGGCTTGTAACCTCGCAGTTAACAGTTTGCATTTCTTCAAAACCACAGTGTTACCAGAGACAGATGATAGTCACGATTATCCAGGATCGTGAATGCCCGTTTTAGCGAAGAAAGAAGTAACTCAGATAGACTGAGGCCTCATGACAAAAGCGCGAAAGCAGTTGTCTGCTAGCAAAGATCAGAGATTCCAAGTTGAAATCGGGGAATGGGGGAAGATCTCCTGACAGAAGGGGACTGATGGCAGATGTGTATGCAGCTCGCGAAGCGAGCACCCTTTATGGCCAGGGGTCTGGGGCCCGCTGAAGGGCCCAAGGAGCTGGATCCCCCAAGACGAATTCAGGTGCATTCTTGGACTCTCCTAGCACCAAATCTCAAGTTCAAAATCCCAAACCTCTCTCAACAAGGTGAACAAAAATTAGCAACACTAAATATCATTTTATTGATGGTTCTTATACAATGTATGTATCAACAAAAATACCGACTAATAGTAGAAAAAAAGCACCTGAGTCACAAGAATTCTGAGCATGGCTTAAATTCAGAACAAAAAATAGCTTTAATCAGTAGGTTTAAATAAATACCTTAAAATACCAATAAATACCTTTACTTCAGTTTAGACTGACGACCAGAGACAGAATATTATGGTGTTCTTTTAGTCTATTTGGGACCATAATTTATAAAAATGGACATCATGAGATATTCAAGGAGACTTGAAACTTGTGATAGATACAATAAAGTAATGTGGAAAATAATTATTTAAAAAATAAATCAGGTGGGAAAGTCGGGTAATTTTCTCAGAGACTTCAACAGAATTGAACTTCTTTTAGCAACCACCGATGTCGCCATCTGCTGGCCATTAAGTAGGAAGCAAATTTTAGAGATTTCTGCATTGGCCTCAGTTTTCAGACCCGATTGCTGCGTCAATATTTTTACACAGTCCATGCTGTCGACTTTAGAGTTTTGGTTTGATTCGAGAAATCTGCATCCGGTCTTTGAGCCCCACCTAGCGAAATGCAGCGTAAGGATTACAAGATTAGAGTTTAAAAAATGTGCGTGGGTGGCATTTCGGCGTAAATTAATTGCACATGCAGATCAATTTTAATAAACGTAGAATTTTCGAGTATACGCCAAGAAAGCGGGAGATACTGATTGCAAACGTGAGGTCCAGAGATTGTGTGTAATTTATGTAAAAAAAAAAATGGGAGATTCTCTCCCCCCCAATTGGCAGACTTGGAACCTCTGCAAGACCTGCAAACTTTTTTCAAGCCATGAACAAACAACGAAATAATTATGCAATACGCAACATGCTGCACTATTGCTATGCGAGTGTTGCCCCAGTTGGTGAGTACTGCGTTTTGATGCTCACCTCAGACCTGTAGCTAATCAATCCTCCCTCAGCCTGCCTCCTTATCCCGTCGTTATCTTGTGTGGTCGCTTTTTTCCCCCGAGTGTGCGAGCGCGCACATACACTGACACGAGGACTATCTTTTTCCTATACTCCGGTGGCACGCCTCGGCACTTAGTGCAATGAATTCTTGCTTCCACGCCACTGAAAAAAAATAAAGATCGCTTGTATGTTATGTTTGCACATGTGCTTGCCCACAATGAATGCTACCTTTAACAGCTTGAAGCGTGAAATTCGCATTTAAAATATAAACTAATGAATGTAAGCAGAGCTCTTAAACGGCATTGCGCTTTTAATTATTATTAGCTAAATACCTTGGCTAACGTTAACTGTTAGCCACTCGTGGTGAAACACAAACGCAAGTCTGAACATTATTCAGAGTTATCCTTATAACCCGAGACGAAAATCGGGCCTGTTCTATTCAATTGGGAACAATAAATTCATACCTAACCCATAGAAATATTTGTTAAAGTCGAATAAATTACCTTGAGACCGAGAGACGTTCTGCTCCTTCCAGCAGCCACTTCTAGAAAATTCCCGACCAGTATTGCTCTTGCGCATGTGCACCGCTGTGCAGAGACGGTCGCTCCATGAACAAAAAGTTTCAAGTCCTGTTCACACCCCCAAACTCAGTATAATACTTCTTTCAGGCAAAACGAGTACATTACTCACATTACAAGAGTTGACACAACAGGATAGTGAGACTTAAGTAAAGAACACAAATGTACTTCAAGTGAGCATTGGTATTACCTTTTAGAGTGTATGAGGGCATCATATTAAGAGCTCTCAGTCCTCGGAGACTATAATGGCTTCCGCAGCAAGTGAGGAACATCTGTCTGCCACGTTTGCACAGGTCAGTGATTCCTGCACAAAGACTCCAGAACTGTGCGTCGTGTTGAAAAAATGGATAGACTTACGTGACAACAGGGCGCTTTGGTTTTTGTAATACTGGACTGAGGTTTGGAGGGATCAGAACTACAAAGTAGGGTGCAAATATTTGGGCACCCCTGGTTTAAATGTCTATTACAATTAATCTGCAAGTGAATGAAAGCAAACCTGAACATTAAATGCTACAAAGTTAAAAATGACACCTTTCTGAATATTTAAAAGCAGGGTATCTTTTTATTTTAAGTTTTCTGAGTTTTTAAATGGTTAGAAAGGAAAAAGGGCCCTATGAAAAAGTTTGGGAACCCTTTATGATTATTCTTTGTTACCTTTTAAGAAGATGATTACTAAGCCCCAGACCTAGTTGATGTACTCATTAGAGCTTCAATGAGTCAGGTGAATATAATTCCAGGGTTGAACTGTATTTCCTGAAGTAACTCAATGCCTTGTAAAGTACCCGACTGTGGTGGCTGTTGTGTCTGGTGTTAAAAACCATGTGTTCCTTTAAACAGTTGTCCACGGATGTCAAAATCAAGATAATTCACTTCCACCAACAAGGAGAGGGCTACAAAAAACTCTCTCAGCATTTCAAACTACCCATTTCTTCTGTCAGAAACATTGTAAGAAAATGGAAAATAAATGGAACAATTGAAGTCAAGGCAAGATCTGGAAGACCAAGAAAAAATTTGGATAGAATGGCCCGAGATCTGATGAGAAATGCTTAGAAGAACCCATACATCACTGCAAAAGAGCTGCAAAAAAGAGTAGCAGACAGGTCTAGTTGTTCACAGTACAACAATACAGCATACTTTAAACTACAAAGACCTACATAGCAGAGCTGCAAGAAAGAAGCCTTTCCTATGACCTCAACACACTACTAAAGTAATGAAAAAAAAAAAGACCTCCTATTACCTCAACACAAAATGAAGCATCTGAAGTATGCAAAAGAAAACCTTGAGAAACCTCACCCAGATAGCGAAAGTTGATTGAATAAACATTGTGATATTGTCAGGCTGAAGATTGCAATCAACAATGATGTCAGATATTGAAAAAAACATTGAAAGTGCTCGCTATGAACAACATGGAAATAACATTGAATTTCCAATCAATTCTGACAATGAATAAACCTTAATTCAACTATGATATGATCAACATTGAAAGAATGTAGAATTGCATCAACATCGATTTAACTATATGTATGCATTGCATTATAAATTGAAACAATGTTATTATTAAAGGGCCAATTCAACACTTTTCAACCGTCCTCTGTATGTTTTTAACATGTGTAGAACCTGAATATTTGATTTAGCTCAAAACATGGGTCAAAAATCCTATTGTTGGAACACATGCCCATTGCGCTGGTAAAATCTGAATGTTTGGGTGATCTGACACAATCCAGAGCGAGCAGTTAACTTTTACAATCTTACAGCCTGCCGGTGAGAGTGGCATCCTTTGTTCCCCACGGCGGGGGGTGAGAGCCATCAAGTCTAGCAGGCCCAGCATCTCTGGAACTCAAATTCACTGGTTTCATTGAAGTTAAAGCGCAGCTACTTCAATTGGCTTAAAACAACTTAAACCTCTATCAAATTCATATTTTGTTTATGTTCAATATCCTAAAAGGAACCTCTCATATATTTATCATACTATTGGGCTATTCTCGGGGGAGTCCAAGGAGTTGAATGGAACATGTTTCATTTCCCTTGGAATTATGGTTCGTTTGTAAGATTCATTCAAGCAACTACCCTAGTCTCCCTGTGCAAATTATCTTATCACCTAGGCCAGTAAAACTCTGATTCGGCCAACCTTCCCTCTACCTTTTTCGGAGGCGTGGTGTGGAGTCTTTAAAAGTACGAGATCCTGAGGGGGGGGTCTCTTCTCTTCCTGTCCTGTCCTTTCTTGGTCAACTTCTGACGTGCGAATAGGTAAGTGGGGAAAAGTCACGTCACCTTGTTCCGGAGCGGGGAAGCATGTGAATTCTCCCCGACCACGTGGAGCGACTTTAGCTCCACGTGGTCATTCATCTTTTCCAGGTATGAAAATACTCTAAATCCTTCTAAATTATATGTAACGGTAATTGGCTTATCATTGATTTGTTTGATTCAAGTTGTGCCTACCTGGTGAATTAAATTATTGTTATTCCTTTTCCAGCTTGCGTGTTCTCATTGTATATTCTTTCTGGCCTTGTTGCGATTGGGACTTAAGGGGAGACTCCTACCAAGACATGTGTAGGTAGCGATACTTCTAAGTTAGATTGAGATTGGGTTCTACCTATTAAGGGGTTATGAAATTATCGGCTCTTAAGATTTAGCTATTGGTTAATCTTTCTAAGGGGCCCTTTGATATACATAAACCTAGGTTCGCGGTACGTTCATACTCAGAGCTATTTGCCTGATGTTGCTACCGTGCCAGTCTCCTCTTTCCAATGGAAGTATTGTCGAATTAGACCAGGCAGTGACGCCTATTTTAACCCTAGGGGGTGTTTTGCTTAGTGACAATGGTTTTCGCAGATAGAGTTTGGGTGCGTAACTGCCCTGAGATTCACGCATGCTGTTTCAATTCTAATTCTAATTTGGAGTCAGATTTTTAACGAGGATATAGCTAAATGTTGTATTCTAACTGTTATATGGAGTCAGATAAATCGTAACCATTGCGCTTTCATGCCCCGTCCTCGGACGGAGAAAGATTATTCATTTTATTGTGATTCACCCCAGCCAGAAGAATGCTCTAATTAAAGTTAGACTTGGAGAACACGTAAGGCCTTCAACCCGGGCAATATCCGCCTTTATATATAATATAGATAATAATATCCGGTTATTGCTTTCTTGGGGTTTTACACATGCCTCATTAAAAAATAATCACTTTATTACTCTAGTGATGATATAGTTCAACAAGGAGCATGCCAAAATAGTCGGCTAATCAGTGATATCACTGCCATATGCCTGAATGGCAGTGATGCCACTAATAGACAAGTTTGGAGCAACCCCCGCAGAACTTTAAAACACCAAATAGAGTAAAATGATTATTTAAATGAGGCATATTAAAAATATACAGACCAAGGTTAAATTGCTGAACTGGTTCATTAAGTATGCTATACTGCAGTGATTCTCAACCTTTTTATACAAAGACCGCACTTTACAGGGACATGTTTTGGGGGACCCTGTACTTCATTATAATCGTTTCATAGGTGAATATTCAAAAATGTGTTGTGAGCGTGCAGATTGTGTCATGGTTTCACCTTCTGCCGGATATAAGCTGCTGTCCAGTGGGAGCCTAAAAGAATGCAGGACCCAAATGCCAGGCTGATACAAACTGAAGATTTAATTAATAGTTTAAAAAAAAGCGCACAGGCACACAAACAGGGAGCAGCATCACCATATCATCAGGGTTAAAATCACACACATCAATAATAAAACCAAAATGCAGAGCCAATGAGAACTAGCAACTGCCAGCCCTATATACTTCAGATAATCACCTCCACCTTAAAAAGCAACAGGTGCAGCTTGTTAAGGTGGAGGTGAGAGAAAGCCACAGGGGAGGGGCTGCAAGGCAAAAACCATTACAGATTGGCTATTTACATTATTTTTAAGAAACCAAGGTTGAGAAAAGCTACTTTACTGCATGCTCTATTAACAAAAAAAAAACAATAAAACAGACCATTGTTCATTTAGTTATTTATTAAAGATTCAAAAGAAATTACACTTTTGTACTTCTTTTGTACATTTTAGCACACAATATTTCTTTTGATCTTTTAAAGGAGGACTACACAGAACTATACATCCTGACTTAATCTTATAGTAATTAACTCCAACATAATATCCACGGTCGATTATCTGTCCATACATACCCCCTGTTGTTTTAAATGACCATTAATTAGCCGGAATTGCTGTTTCCAGGAGGCCGCCATTAACGCCACGCCTGGTTTGAGTTGCAAGATGCAAGTTGCAAGATCATAACGTCACTACGGCTGCCATGTGCATTCATGTGCATAATGTATGCAATGTCAAAATGTCTGAATGCATGGATATCCAAATAAATTAGACCACCAACCAATTTAAAATTGTTCATTGAGCGAATCAACTGTCGGATTGCGAATTGAGCAAAGTAAATGGGAGGGAGGTGAAAGCAACTGTCAAGTAGGTGAGGATGATTTTGAAGACCTTAACTTTGCTTAGTTCAGCACGCAATTTGCCTGAATGTGTTTGCTTGATTATTACATTAGGCCATTGTGTGCGAATCTTGTTCAATAATTAAATAAAAAATGTTTAAAATTTGCGGCACTGATTTGCCTTCGCGTGCTGGCCCAGTTTTCGGTGCTGTTGTCCATTTCTTGCAATGCGAAAATAATTTCTCACATTCATGTTTGATGCAGTTCACACAATGTTTTCTACTTTTCTACTTATTTTTAGATGCTTAAAAACCAGGGCCATCTTAACATGATTTTATTTTTAAGAAATATTTTTTAATAATACGTTAAAGTTTTCAGACGAGAGGTGGAATTCAGAGGTCTGCTATTTATTCAGATTATTGACATTATTTCAATCTAGCATGGTAGCCTGGTTCAGTTTGTCTGCTTCTCATTATCTCTTCTAAATCATTATTGGCTAGATTTAGGTTTTGATTGGTCAGTTGGCTGAATAAATGGCTTGATTACAATTCAGGCAAAGAACTAAGGAATTGATTTAAGGTGAGCTAATTATGCCAAGGTGACGGCAGCTGTCCAGCCTCGCTGGTAATTAGCAGACTTAAAATCGCACTTTTCTTTCTGGAAGTATTTCGAATGGTCTCTGATGTAAGTTCACCACTAAATTAAAGTTGTATTGGATAGAGAAAGGTAGCTAATAATCAAGCTCGTCTGTCTGCCCCATAGAGGAAGAGGGAATGTCTCGGTCATTCAACAATCACAATGCAAGACCACAGGAAAATGGACATTCATGGCGCTGGCAGCCGCACTGATGTCACGATTCAGGGGGCACCAAGTGGATCGAGGGTGAATTTTCATCTGCTGCAGTGAAAATGGCACGGTCCACTAGTTTTGTAAAATCGTGAATAAAAATTAAAGAAATCGCAAAATAAAGGGAAAAATAGTCGTAGGAGCTTTCTTCATGATATAGTGAAATACTATTACCCACCTTTCCAAGCAATGATAGTCCTCCTTTAAGGTTTCCTGTCTGGCCTAGGAGGAGGAAACACCTTAGAGAAGAGCCCCCCCCCCCCATCAGCACCATTAAAATGATGTCAAATCATTGTAGGGTATTTCAACATTGAAAAATCATCATCTATACTACAGTGATTCAACAAGTTTTTCAAATGTTGAAATGGCAACTGTAATTAAACATTGAGTCAGCATAGATTTTTCAACCTCAACCAAAAATAACCAATCTGACCAAAATCCAACATTGAATTAATGCTTTTTGATATCTGGGTCAAGCCTATAGGAACAATGTGCTTTGGACTGATGAAACCAAAATTGAACTTTTTGGACAGAACTAAAATAGATATGTTTGGAGAAAAAAAGGTGAAGCATTTGTTGAGAAGAACACATTGCCAACTGTTGAGCAAGGGGATGGATCCATTATGCTTTTGGGTTGTCTAGCAGCTGGGGGCACAGGCAATACTGTGCAGGTGGAAGGAAGAATGGATTACACCAGATATCAAGACCTTCCAGACATTCACCTTCAATCCAGAAATTTAAGTTAAAGAGACGTTGGGTATTCCAGCAAGACAATGACCAGAAGCATACCTCAAAATCCACCATGAAGTACCTCCAGGAAAGACTGATGAAGGTTTTGGAATGGCCATCACAGTCCCCAGACTGGAATATTATTGAAAACTTGTGGAGAGACCTCAAACATGCTGTGTATGCAAAAATTCCAAAGACAAGAATTGAAAGACTCTTAGCTGGATAGAGGTAGCGTTTGCAAACTGTTATAGCTGCCTGAGGAGGAGTTACGTAGTACTTGAAACTGTAAAAAGTTAAAAATAAAAATGATTCTTGCTTTAAAATGTGATGAAATGTGCCATGTTTAATAGTGTACCGTTTAGTGTTCAGGTTTGTTTTCAGTCACTTGGAGATTCAATGAAACAAACATTTAAACCAGGGGTTGCCAAATATTTGCACCCCACATATATAAATGTTAAATGTCCAATCATTATAGGCCCCTTACAGTTTGATAGCATGGTCCACAATAAGGGAGATAATTATTTATTATTTAGTTATACTATCATAAGGTTATTGCAGTAATCTAATAACCTGCCCAATACACAACTGTTCTCATCCGAAAATCCATTTATCATCATTAGCACAAAGGGCATTTTAATCCTTCATAATTAATCATAATTACGGAAACTTACATTTACGGGTGAACAGCTGTTGAAATTGCAACATGGCTTCATAAACTTCACACCACTCAGATAAGCAAATATGTGTTCCAAAAATATGTAGAGAAAAGCTTATTTCATTTTAGCTATCCAATGCAGCACATTGAAGTTCAGATAAAATAATGAATATGCTCAAAGTGAAGACTTCCAGATACACTCTGTGGGTATATACATCCAAATAAGGAGAACAGTGCAGGAATTACTGAACTTTTGACATGTGGTTTCCCAGTTTTAAGTGACTAATGTAATCAAAAAAATTGCTGGACAATTATTCTATTGCCAGGTGCAAGTTATTTATTCATGTCATTTAATAGTAAACAGATAAAAAGTTAGAGTTTGAATTAGCAATCTGTTGCTGTTAACTCTCAATATATTTTGAAAGAGCTGTCGCTTCACGTTTAACCAAATCAAATATTTGGCGCATTCTCATAAAAAAAGAACACAAAGGCACATCAACCCCAATCATCTCGACGCGTCATATAAAGACGCTACCTGACCGTCGATATTCTGCGAAAAAGGAGGCTTGTGGCGTCCTTACTTGATGCCATTTTAAAATGAACCCTTCCCCCTAACCCAACTCTTTACCTGAACCCTAACCCTAAATGTCAAATTGGGATGCCAAAAAACCTCCTTTTTCATCGTATATGGATGCTTCGTCAGGTAGTGTCACTAAATGACGAGTCCAGATGAGAATGCGTTCATCTATCAGAAGACCATGGATAACTAGAGGGGAATGCCATAGAATTATGTGCCTAGAGTGCTAACCCCCTTCAGAACAGTCGGTCAAATTGAGAAGATCTTCCAGGGGATAGGCGTATCAGGGTCTCTGTCAACAATCAAGAGAAGATTTAACCAACCCTTGTCTCAAAATATATGACCGTAAAAATGCGCAGCCACAGACAGATCAGTGGACTTCAACAAATAATTTGGGAAATAGAAATGCTTGAACAATGCTGCCATACAGATTCAAAAATATATACTTTAAGTTTCAAAATAAGGCTTAAGTTGTGAGAACATTTTCCAGTGTCCCAATATGAGCGGTCCACTGAGCTTTTGTGATAGCTTGTTCGAGGGGAGGATTCATCTTGCAGATTTATAATGTCAGATTTAATCATATTTTTATATGAGAATAGAACGGGCATTGAGTACTGAGCATATAATCTCCTGATCTGAATACAGACAGAAGCATTATATTTTCATTGTGTGCAGCAAGGTCTAAAAAGGCCATAAAATGTGCATGAGTGACAGACCCTTTTATCGTACCAGACAGCCGTAATTAGCAGGAGTTTATCGGAGGTCGTGAGTCTGAGGGACAGAAGGCTTTTGCATCCAAACAAGATGGAGGCCGATCATCTGAAATGCAAGGTCACCCTCTTCAGACTCAGCCTCGAAACTTGAGTGCCTCTTAAAATAGTCGACGGAAGTGACGGACGATGAGAAATTGCGAAACGGAAAATGATGGCTCTATGTTTCAGTCAGAGAGCATTCGGCTCGATGGTAGCGTAGGTGGCGAAAGTAGACAGTCGAGAAAGTGTGAAAAATACATCTGTCCGTCAGTTATCTAACCCACTTACTTCTGGTCAGAGCTGGGGGGGGGGGGGGGGGTGCTGATTTTATCTCAGCCTGCAATGTGCAGTAGGCTATACAAAAACAAGGACATGACACCAAATTACTATGTATTCTTAATGACAGAAAATAACCCTCTTAGTGTGGGCTTTGCTTCAAAGGTGTTGCTCAGCACTAAGTACAGGCAGTAAAAATATTTAATTTGCGAAATACAACACAGCAATTTACATTCATATACAACGTAGTAATCCTGCAAAGTGCGACTAAAAGCAAGGTAGCTCGTTGCAGCTATGCAGATAGGCAAAGATTGCTCCAGCAATTCCTCGCTGTGAATTTTCAAAAACTGTTTGCCCATCTGAAGAGCTCTTTGGGTCTATTCGACAGTTCTGGGCAAAGCAGTGCATATTCTTGCCCACGCAAATGTGCAGGAGAGAAGGACTATTTTCATGATTTAAAAGCCTTTTTACCTTCACATGAACACACTTACAGCTAAGAGTTGGAAGCCACAGCTGCTTCAGAATGGCAAAGATGAGCTTCTTGGCGTTACAGGCAAAGTAAAACCACTTAATTGGAATTAAAGTAATCATAGATTCCGAGCATCAATACAATCCAAGTAATAGTATAAGGAGCAAAGGCCTAGCAGCCGAACTATCTTTATTGTCCTCTTCATTTGTAATGTTCTAAAACTACAAAGAACAAAAATATACTGGCCTATTAGTATTTATTACTGCTGTGGGAATGTACTGCAGAAAATGAACGTGCACGTTTAAAGTTTATGGGAGTGACGGGGGCACATATTGCGCTGCATTTTTAATTTATCGCTGGGGCCCGAACTGTCAGTTTTTGTGAGCCTGTTATCAGGATGGCGACAGGTTGAGACTGAGTGAAAATCCAGGCCGAGGAGGGTGCAGCAGTGGGCTCAATTTCTGTCAAGTGACCCCCAGTGGCAGATGCTGGGAGACAGTCGCTTCCAGCAGCAGTCACAGAAATGGCGGCCTTCCAAGCCACTGAGCCTCAGTTGGGGTTCGCACCTTGTGTACAGTAGTGTCGCAGTGTAATTATATATGCATTAGCTGCCTGTTTCAATTACAAAGTTAATGACAGAGAAACATCCACCGCCCCAACCGCCTCCGATCTGCAGTCACGAGGGCTAGAAATTAGCCTTGCCTTCTCTGGCTGTGGCGCACATCTGGACCAATCGCGGCGAAGGCACTTTTCACAGAGTCGGCATAATCTGGGATCAGCTCCGCTAAATAAAAGTTAATATCCTTACGAGAGCCGAGCAAACTTTATGCGTCAACACATTCACTTTTCACCCACTATTTGCATTATTTTGCATATATTCTCACCTCACTTTCAAAGTTGGCCCACCACCCACACTCCTCAAGGTTTTGTTCTGCAGCATTACCTTAAAAAGTGCCGCATTCCCACGCAATTTGATTAACGGCCAGCACGACTCAGGTGAGCCGCTCTCTCCACATTTCGTGGTAAGGAGGGAAAATGGCGTGTCCTAGACTCCCTCTGTCCCCCCCGGGCATTCAGGCGACTCTTTTTAGGCTGGAACTTCCCAGTTTTCACCTTCGAGAGCAGTGGCGGAGAAGGCTGCCTGTCAGGTCTCGTGTCCTAAAATGACTTCAGCCCCAAGACACCTGCAGGAGAGAGACTGACTTCCAGGAAGTCCAGGACATCCGATCAGGTTTGAGACCACAGCTGAGCCTCTTCCAATCAGATAAACCCCAGCGCAATTCTGGAGCTGCACCGAGTTGACAGCGGAAGAGGGTACTGGAAGAGCTCGACATGACAGGCAGCTGGTGGAGTCTGGGCAGGAAGTCTTGCAGCCCTGTGGGCATTGAGATCTCAGATACTGAGGGAGGAGGCCATATGGTGGCTGGTCCCTTAGTGGCAGATCAACAGGCAGCCCATGCATTTTCACATCAGCGGGGTAATCGGAATTGACCCTGGGACTACAGCGAATGCTAAAGTCGCTGGCAAAGCTGTTCATACTCGTTTCAGCTCTGCTGCTAGAGTGTTCAGTTTTGTTGCCAGTCATTGCAGAAGGCAGGAGTGCTCTGTCCCCGTTCTGAAGACAACACTGACAGCACACATACTTACATGTTCTGGCATATTCCTTGCCAAAGCAGCTTCAAATGTCGCTAAAGAAACCCGTGAAGCTTAAATGATGGGTGGAAATTTCACTAGACTATACTTCACAAGAACTGTGAGGACCATAAGTCTTTGGACACTGACAGTTCTGGAGGTCTATTTTAACATGGATTATTTAACACGAATGTACTGTGCATGCTCAAAGGAAAGCTTACAATGTACACTGCAGCCCTTCAAATTTAGGCCATTGCTAACAAAATCTCACAGACTTCAATCTCCATTTACTCGACTCACGCTAAATGAGCGCTGAACACAGAAAACACAGTCTGGCTATGAACTGCAGACCTTAATCACGCTTCAAAAACCCCTGATTGCAGCAAGTCCCAGGGGCATGTAAGCACATTCCCAGACTCTAGCTTCACGGTCTACCTGTGAATGGGATGCAGATGGTTAAGATATTCCAGCCAAATATTGCCAGGATTTGCTTCTGAATTGCATAATTTTGCCCATTTTCTACATCCATGCGCTCTTAGATGTTAAATTCATGTATTCCCTACAAATAAGTTGCATTAAAAATCAATGTTTGACCATTGCACTCACATTTTGACCTTGTAAACAGGGGTGAAACACCTGGCCTTGGGATGTCTGTATGCTTCTTGCTTCCTGAAAGGGACGGAGGGCAGATAAGGGGGGGTAAAACAGGTTCAGACACTGCTCGACTGAGCCGGGGAGGGGGGACTGCTGGATATGGCGTATGTAGGTAACCTTTCTTCACCAGTCGCATGGTTATGGATGTGGACCTGCTTCAGTGAGCATCAAACACCGCTCAGTGTTGGTGCCCGCTGCGGTTTTCGCAGGGTGTGGGTCATGCCGTCGCATCAATCAAGCACACGGCACTGCCGTATTCACTTCCTGCAGCCGAGTCAAGGGGGTGGGGTGATAGCGGAGAGGTGGGGGGGGGGGTTTGAGCTGGGTGGTGTTGGGGTGAGGGAGCCGGGCGCAAACCCCCCAAAGGCCTGATCGCTTCATTACGCGGCCTGAGTGGTTTGTTGCAGAGGTGCTGCATTATTGATGAGGCGGGAACGAGGGGAGCAGATGACGAATCGGATACATCCGAGTGAGAGGTTTCCAATCAGAGCCAGCGTATCGGATGACAGGCAGAGCCTGCCCTGCCCCCTTCCTTATTTGTTGAAATGCAGTCAAGCTTCCCAGCTGAGCTTCAACTCTGAATCCATAACAAAAAAAGGCCAAACATGGGCAAGAACATCAGAAAAGAAATAAATTTTAATGCCTTTAAAATGTGAAACACACGGGCGCTAATTCTGCGCCGTAAATCAGGAATGTGCATATGCACTTCATTGCTTGAGTGCGATCTGACAAGTGCTTTTCATACCGCTTGTTGATTAGTCAATAAATAGACTTGGGAACCATATTGTGAGTGGAATTTATAACTTTAATTCTTTTTATATCGCATAGTGTGACCAAAGTTTTATTGCATACAAGCTGGGCCGTGAGCTTAATATTCAAATCTACCTATAAATATGCACTACTATCTCTCTCTGACAAGCAATGGGAACTTGGACTTGTATACCCGCATCAAGGATAAAAATGAATGTAATAAAATACATGGGCATATGCATGTTTCTGCATATTATACATAAATAAAAAATGTGCTAAAACACCAGTGGAAGACACTGCCAAAGACAAAGCATTATAAATGCAAGACAATAAAGGAAACGCTTTCGAGAAACAGGTTTCAGATGATGGCGCATCTGCTTTGTATCACTCTAGCGCTGTCGAGCAGAGAACTCATTATCAGGAAGGCACAGATGCTATTTTACATCTTTGCAGTTTGGCTAACATATCTGCATCCTACCAAAACATGAAGCCTTCCTTTTGGGTGAAGTGCGTGATTAGTATTCAACCCAGAACACAGATTTGTTTACAAATCGTGAGAAAGACACACCGTGTAGGGTGCCCAATTATATTATTGGCGTATTTTGCGATCAAACTTTTTCAATTAGCGCAGCAGACTGAAACGCAAGCCAACAAAAAATAACCTAGTGTTGCTTTATGCCTAGAAAATATCATATACTTTAAGCAGCAATGACACCAAGGAGCTAAAACGAAAACACATAATACAGAGACTAAACTCCATAATATAAGTGACATATGTATCCTAGCATCTGTTTGGCAGAGTGTGCATATGAGTAGAATCACTTGAGGCTTTTGGTTTACAGTAAATGGAGACTCAACTTCATGTATCAGATCATTTCTTTGTTTGGTTCTTATTCTTCTCTCCAGCCTCTAATGACTCTAACAATCAGTCTCTCCCACTCCTCATCAAGCTCTTTGGTATGAATTCCACTTCCTCTTCTTTCATTTACAAACTATCTTGTTGATGGTGATAGATCAGCCTCAAACTGGTCTCTCTGCTAGTCTCAGCTCACTATGTCCTTCTGTCCCCAAACCAGCGTGCTTATCTCCCCTGGCCACAAGTGACTAATCCTTTTCACTCCACCCAAATCTCGCTGCCAGCTGCTAAGAGGAAGTAGAAGAAATTCAGATCCTCCATTCACCTAGCTTTAGATACCGCTGATCTGGCCCCATACCAGGTACTGCTAATCTGGCCTCATACCAGATACCGCTGATCTGGCCTCATATCAGATACTGCTGATCGGGCCCCATACCAGATACTGCTGATCCGGCCTCATACCAGATACTGCTGATCCGGCCTCATACCAGATACTACTAATCTAGCTTCATATCAGATACCGCTGATCTGGCTTCATATCAGATACCGCTGATCTGGCCTTGTACCAGATACCACTGATCTGGCCTCATACAGCAAAAACTAATCCTAAGCGCTTTTTTCAGTACTGTAGCAGAAAAAGGAAAGTCACAGAGGAGGTTAAGTGCATAAAGAATAAATATGAATCGCTGCTTTATGACAACAAGGATATTCCGGATGGCTTGAACAGTTACTTTGTTGAGAATTTTACCTCGGAGCAGGTTTTTATTCCACCAGAGGGCATGTCCAATGCTTGAGATTATTTAGCAAAAATTGAGGATGGGGATAATGAAGTGTCAGACAAGTTGGATAAACGAAAGGCAGAAAAGGCAGCGGGTCCTGATGGCTGTTATCCTAGAGTGCTCAGGGAAGTTAGTGAGATCATCTTTAAACCGCTCTCAGCTATCTTCAGACGGTCTTTAGGAACTGGGGAAATACCAAATAATTGGAAACAGGGCAATATAATACCAATATATAAGAAAGGGGACCATACTGAGCCAGGAAATTACAGGCCGGTCAGTTTAACTTGTATTGCATGCAAAATACTGGAATCTATCATAAATGACGAGCTGGAATTATTTCTTGAACGTAATATCTTGAGGGATAGCCAACATGGTTTCCGTATGGTAAGGTCATGCCTGACAAACCTGGAATTTTTTTGAAGAGGCCACCAAGACTTTTGATCAGAGCAGGCCTTATGACATCATATACTTGGATTTTCAGAAAGCATTTGATAAAGTACCACATAAGAGACTAATTTTTAAAATGAGCTCCATTGGAGTTACTGGAGGTATTCTAAAGTGGATTCAAAACTGGTTACAGGACAGAACACAAAGAGTGGTGGTCAGTAGAACCTCATCTGAACTAGGTATAGTGGGGAGTGGGATCGGTGTTGGGTTGCCTGCTGTTCCTCATCTACATTAATGACCTTGATTGGAATATCGAGAGCAAATTAGTTAAATTTGCACAAGACACTAAATTGGGAGGTTTGTCAAATAGTTAAGAGTCCACTTAAGTAATTCAGGATGATTTGGATAGAATCCTGAATTGGGCAGAAATGTGGCAAATGAAATTTAGAGTAGCGAAATGTAAAGTTGTACAAGTGGGGAATAAAAACATTAGACAGGATTACTTCATGGGAGGTTTAAAACTGGAATGTGCTCCACATGAAAAATATCTGGGAGTGATTGTTGACTAAACCCTCACAGGTTCTAGCCATTGTGCCACAGCAGTTAAAAAAGCCAATCGGGTGCTGGGATACATCGTCAAAGGTATTGAGTACCTCCAAAGGTCGCACTTCTCTTGTACAACACATTTGTCAGACCACACCTGGAATATTGTGTACAGTTCTAGGGACCATACTTTAAGAAAGATATAGAGGCTCTAGAAAAAAGTTCAGAGAAGAGCCACTTAGCTAATTCCAGGTATAAAAGATGAAAGCTATGAGAAGAGGCTAAAGATCCTTAATCTTTTTAGTCTTAGGAAAAGGAGACTTATGGGTGATCTGTTTGAGGTCTTTAAATATGTTAAAGGGATCAACAAAGTGAATTATGGAGGATTCCTTCTGCTAAGTTTCGTTAGCAGAACTCGGGGTGACAAATGGAAGTTGACTGATAGTGTTGATCTGGCCTCATACCAGATACTGCTGATCTGACTGCATACCAGATACCGCTGATCTGACCTCATACCAGACACTGCTGATCTGACCTCATACCAGATGCCGCTGATCTGCCCTCATACTAGATACTGTTGATCAGGCCTCACACCAGATACTGCTGATCTGGCCTCATACAAGATACTGGTGATCTGGTCTCATACCAGATATCGCTGATTTGGCCTCATACCAGATACCACTGATCTGACCTCATACCAGATAACGTTGATCTGGCCTCATATCAGGTACTGCTGATCTGGCCTCATACCAGATACCGCTGATCAGGCCTAATACCAGATACCACTGATCAGGCCTGATATCAAATAGTGCTAATCTAGCCTCACATTAGATTCCGCTGATCTGGCTTTTTACCAGACACTGCTGATCTGACCTCATACCAAACACCGCTGATCTAGCGTCATACCAGATACCACTGATCTAGCCTCATATCAAATACTGCTGATCTGGGCTCATACCAGAGACTGCTGATCTGGCCTCATAACAGATACCGCTGATCTGGCTTCATACCAGATACCATTCATCTGGTCTCATACTTGACACTGCTCATCTGCCCTCATACCAGATACTGCTGATTTGGTCTCATTATTGACACTGCTTATTTGGCCTCGTAAAATACACTGCTGATCTGGCAGCATATCTGACACCGCTGACCTTTGATCACATCAGACACAGCCAGCAGCCTTCTAGTCTGGCACCACATGACATGGTTTTGCCCCCGCCGGCTGAAAACACGAAGCCGGCGGGCACTCGGGCCATGTACCCAAAAGCAAGTGAAGGGACCCAAGTGCACAGGCTGAGTAAAAATTTAAAAACTGTTTAATTAAACACATAAAAAAACAGCACATTAGGGGAGCAGCAGCGTAAACACACACCAGTGACTCACAAAATGCTGCTGCACAGGACTAAGGCGCAGCCACCCCTTAAATAGCAGTCCTTCACCTCCACCTCAACGAGCCACACCTGTTGCCCCTTAAGGTGGAGGTGAAGAATGCAACAGGGGGAGGGACTGCAAGGACAAACCCTTACACCACAATGGCTGAGGCCCATTTTTTCAGGCCAAAACCAGTTTATGAGTTTCTTACTCATAATATTTCTTTACCACTTTCTTTTCCCTGCTCATCTTCTTCCTATCCTCCACCTCAGCCCTCTCTCCTCCCCGTTGTGCACGTGCATGTCCACTTGACCTAATATTATCTCCTGTTCTGAAATTTATATGCAATGAGTTTGTTCCTTATATTTCCTGCAGTATAACTACTCCATTGCCTGTGGACCCTTTCATATTTGCTTTCAAGATATCACAGCAGTCCTCACAATGCCCTATATTGATTCCTCTAATACCTGATATTTTCCCAGGAAATTCTGTGCTGTTTTATCGCTTCCTTTTATCCATAATTTTGAATTGTGCTGTACTTGCATATTCATAATTTGTTCATCTGATCCACCTTCTTGACTCACACCAGTCTGGATTTTTGGCTGACCACTCAACCAAGATTGCAAGTGCCTTTGTCTTAGCCCTTCTTGACCTGTCGGCCACATGAGACACAGTCAACAGCAAAGTCCTTTACTCTACTCTAAGTGAGTAAGGGATTTCTCAGACTTCCCTCTCTTACTTTCGTACCTGTAAAGATCCCATCTGGGAAACCTGTTTCTGGACCCCAACCACTTACTACAGGAGTCCCCCAGGGATCTGAATTAGGGCCCCTGCTGTTTTTTATTCATACCCATTTTTTTGGATTTGTTATAACATTCAATTGCTTTTCCTCCTGATGTGATGCAGATGACGCTGAACTGTTCCAATCATTGTCTCCCACTAATATGAAGGGCCAATAAGAAATATTCACCTGCATGGCAGTCATCTTCGTGTGGATGACTAGGCATCATCCTAAGATCAATATGGATAAGACAGGGTTGTTCTTCTGTCCCTATACCAAACTCTCTAGAAGAGCTTGCCTTCTGTCAACAGCACAACAGAGGCTGCTGCTCACTCTACAAAGAACCTGCAGGTGGAATTAGACATACAACTAGACTTCAAAAAGCAAATTGCAGCATCAACTCGTTCTTGCCGACCACCAACTTGACATAATTCCTCATCTAAGCCATTAATGATCTCCTTCAAAGACAACAGTAATGCCTCACTTGCAAGTGTTCCATCCTGTGCCATCCAACCCCAGCAGCTAATCCAGAATGCCTCAGCCAAAATCATCTCCAACCTTCCCATCTTTGCATTTTAGCCTGATCCTGAAATCTCTGTAGTGGCAGCCAGTTGCTGCCAGGGACAGATTAGAAGTTCTGACTCTGGCTTACACTGCTGTGCACATGGCAGCCCAGCAGGAAGTCATCATTCTCGACAGACTAGCCCGTCTGCTGTATTCCGCAACAGCAGGTTGACTACATCTTCCTTCCCTCCATTTGAATGACAGGTGCTCATGTCCCAATTCATCATATACCGACGCTACCTGACCACGTGTCTATACATGACAAAAAAGGAGGTTTTCGGCACCATTATTTTATGTTGAGGGTTATGGTCCAGGTTAGGGGTTAGGGGGTGGGGTTCGTTTTAACACTGGCATCAAATAAGGATGGCAAAAGTCTCCTTTATTGCTGGATATTGATACTTAGTCGGGTAATGTCTGAATATGACGAGTCGGTATGAGACTCGGCTCACCCTAGAGCCTCTCCGGACCACTCTAGGTCCCCAGTGGCTGAATGACCTGTCCATGCCCCTGCAAAATTCACGGTCCAAGCAGATCCTACATCGAAATCAGAAGGCTCATCTTTTCAGACAGCACTCAGCCTTCGTCTCGGCCCTGCAATGTCTCAATCAAAACGTGCCACCGCCCCAAACTAATGTATTTTCAGTCCCTGTGTCAGAGCGTTCGCAATGATGCATTCTGTATCAGGGATTGCAATTTAAAAGTAGTCTTTTTTCTTGTATCTCTTTTGCATTATTCTACAATAGCTTACGTCTGTGTACCGTGTATTTCACACACCTGTTCATAACTGCGGTGATTGCTGCTCCATATGAATTGTACCTTGTCTGATCCGTCACGTAGCTGCCCCAGTTACATTATTCTATACACTTACTGAACATCAGTTTGATTGTAAGTGTCTTGCAGATGAATGTTATGCTAGAGGACGGCAGATAATTTGTCTGTCATTTCCGAAAACAGTGGGAAATATAAACACACATCACATCAAAATCCATATATTACAAAGCATTTGAAATCCTTACCGGGAATACTGATAAAAACATTGATTTAAATTTTTCCCCGCGTTAGGGAGACATACCAATGTATGATTAGCATTTTAGATGTCAAGGAAAGGAGACATGGCTGTCCTTATATGAAAGCAGACACACACACACACACACACACACACACACACAAACTGTCTGATTTTTACTCGTTAGTTACCAACATAATTTCCAAACCAGTCATGCCCCAAATGTTGAAATTTATAATCATATATTATTTTAATATCGGGTGGCGAGAAAAAGTCACAGTACTTCCATCACTTCAAAAGGAACAATTCTACTGCATAAGTACAAATAAAAACACTAATGCTTTCATTTATATTTCAAAGCAATTTTCCCATTGAAGATAAATTCAATTTATTTAAGAATAGTTCTGCATTTAAAACTTACCTCTGGTGTACAGCATATTTGAAGTGTTTCATCATGCTCAAGAAATCCATAGTAATGTACAAAGAAGTATGAATGCTTTCACTCCTCTGGCATAAATTCCTAAAATATTCCCATATAACACTTAAACAACACAATATCACTCAAAGTGTTCCCTTTATTTTTTTGAGCAGTACATTTAACTGTATAGAATGAAAATTAACTCCTTCACCAAGAGTTAATTCAAGAAATTCAGATTTTTAAAAAAATTCATGAAAAAAGGGAATAAAATCTTGGAAATTTATGAAAATGTCATAAAAACCACAGTTACTTGGAATCTGAATTTAATTTTTTATATAATAATAATAATTATTATTATAACTTTATTTATATAGCACTTTTCTAGCAAGAGCACAAAGTGCTTTACACGAAGAAAAACAAACAGCAGTAAGAGTACAAAAGGCATTAAAAAATTATTTTAAAATAAATTAATTAAATTAAATTAAAAAAAAAAGTAATAGAAAAAAGCACACAGTGCACCACACCCTGCTGTGTTTTGCATTTTTTAGTTTGCGGACCAGTCAAAGTATCCACTCTAACCCCGGTCCATCACTAAAGTCACCCTCAATGGGCAATTGAGCTACAGAACTGGACCTTGGAGCAATTAAAGGAGGCTGCCTGGTCCAGTTTGCCACATTTCCATTTACATCTGGCGTTCCAGCTGGATAGGTGTGCACGATTCACCTGGGAAGAAATGGCAACATGATGCACTGTGGGAAGAAGACAAGTTGGTGGAGGGACTGTGAAACTCTGGGAAATGCTCTGCTGGGTATTCAGACGATATTAGTTTGATGGAGCAGTTTTGGCAGCACAAGTTGACCTTAACTATATTAGGCCAGTGGTTTTAATCTTATGGCTGATTAGTGTAGTACATTCTGTCCAGAAATACCAGATGTTGGAGCAAAGTTTTTGTCCTTTTTCATGACAGTTTCAGGCAACACACCAGATATTCAGTCGTACGGGTCTTACACAGCGGTAGCAGCCACAAAACACTCAATCAAGAACATGGTGGTGGCACTGGGGAAATGGGCTGCACAATCACTCCCTGGACAGCTAGTTAGTGGGCTGCCTGCGAGTCGAATGTTCCTGTTGAAGTACATCTGGCTAGCGTTTGTCGTTAAGAAAGAACTCCGTCAATGCCCCACTGCTCACTGGCAGTGTTCCCTTGCCCACAATACATCACTTATTGCAAGCTCATCCACCTACAGTATCATTCTTTTTAAAGCTGAAATTCGCCAACAAACTGTCTCACAAAAGTCTCCAACAGAATGTAATAGAAGTACACAATGCCTTGGCAAATCTGTTATTTTAAACTGAATTTATTAAAGGGAATAGTCACTGTTTTGTTTCCTTTGCTGACTGCAACTGCTTGTTGAAGCAAATTATGTGACAGGGACTAGAGCCAACGGCTGCCGCTGTAACCATGGCAGTAACAGACCCATGGAAAGGTCAAGTGCTTAACTGATGCCATGCCTTTATTTAGATGTCAACCCATCCACTACCTTTCTTCTCTGGGTATAAATGCCACTCTATGACCTGCTCTTTATCTCTGACCTCATAAAGCTGACTCCACAAACAGTGTTTATCCCACAACGTATCCAATGACAAAAAGGCTAGAAAACCGAGGTCCGGAGGGTCAAGTATAATGGACGTTTTGACAAATGAACGGCAACCCTGATGTATCCCAGATTCACAGGTTTTGCGGAGATATAGTCTGGCTCTGTCTAATCCGCCTACACTGCAAAAAATGAAAGATGAAAATACTAGGACCATTGTTCTTAGTAAGACAACAAAAATTGTCCTTGATTTGGGGTAATTTTGACTAGCTTTCCAATGGAATAAGAAAATTTTCACTTGCCAAGCAAATAGTAACTTATTGAGGTGATGGGAAGTCCTATCTGAAATTGCTGGAATCCTGTTATTTAAGTTCTGACTAGATAAATAAAAGGTATCATGAGAAATAAATGCGAGAAAAATGTGTTCTAAACGCCTTTTTTTACATTTATTTGTACAATTCCGAAGATCATTCAAATTTCACGGGGAAATACTAAAATTTCTGACTAATAAGGAAGTGGGACGTCATTTCAAGAACACAACATACAATCCAAGATGGATTGTAATTTAATTTCTTTAAATTACCATTGCCAAAACTCCGGAAACTCTCAACATTATCAGGTGTGGCCAGTTTTAATTTATTACGCATATCTGTCAACTCTCACGCATTCGGATTTCTGGTGCTTTTCTTTACTGATGGGTTGGTAAATTCTGCGCTCAGCGGCTCGTGGGGCGCGTGTGGATCGGTCTGCGAGGCTCATGTAGCTGTAAGTCACGAGAATCCATCCTTTTCTACATTCTTAATTGCTGAATGTAGATGGAAATGTCTGACATGTTTCACAGCTTGTTGCTTTGTGAACCTCGCGGGCTGTCCTGCACCTTTCACAAGTCACTCGACCACAGAAATTATGAAGACATGCTGATATTTACGTCGTCATTTCTGTGCGAAAGAAACGCCTCAATTTTGTGAAGCAATGTATAACAACGCTATTAAAATACCTTTCATTGTCGTTTCACCAATTAGTCTGAGAAACTTTCTAATCAAGAAAAGTGAACTGCGACAGGTTTAGGTCATTCAGCACTGAAGGGTGAGGATTGAGCGTCCCTTTGCAGCAGCCGACGCACCGCCTGTGGTACCCAGTGCCCACTACTGTCAGTTATGCTCAAGTGGCGTTTGTGAATATCACCTGGCGAGGAGTGGGACCGCTCCCTCGGTTAGAGGTTGGTCGATCTTTCTGACACACTAAATTTACATTTCAATACTTTTCAATCGTACTCACTATATGGTGAGTCGAGTGTGAGTGTGTTTCTGATTACACACCATGCACACTACATACACAATACCGCACAGTAAGCAAAGAGGCTGTTCTTGAATAGACGTCACTGCCGGAAATTCCCGAAGATGGCCGAAGCTTTTTGTCTTGGTTGCTAAGTGCCTTGCTATGGCCATAACTCAGTAATTAGGTGATATTTTGGAAAAATTTCAGCGAAGAATGTTTTATGACAGTGCATTAATCGAACTGAACTTGGTTTCAGAGATTTTAAAATTCATTCCCACAACCTCTTTAAAATAAGTTACTATTTGCTTGGCAAGTGAAAATTTCTCATTCCTTCGGCAAGCTAGTCAAAATTACCTCAAATCAAGGACAAATTTTTTTGTCTTACTAAGAAAAATGGTGGTAGAAATAAGTGTTTTAAGTCTTAAAATAAGTGAATTCATTGAATTCATCTTAACTAGTATTTTCATCTTCTCTCCTTTTCTTACAGCTGGGTTGTTGCATGAATGCCTGGACGTATCAGCATCTTTTGACAACCAATTCTCTATGATTCTAAATCTATGTTCCAACTACACACTCGCACATTAGCAGGGAAATGAATTGGACAAACAACCATTCACCATTAGACAAAGTTAGCAGTGACGTAAGTGGAGAACAGGGTCTCTCTAGCCTGTACTGGACACAACTGCAGTAGCCCTAGTGGGAAATGTTCTCAACAAGTCAGAGAAATCAGCCATGCAAATGAAGCTTGATTGCAGTCAGGGAGAACACATTTCAGGATTCATTTCAGTCGAAATTTCATATACAATTTTCAGGCAGTGCTAATGATGCAATTACAGAATTAAACTCTACAAACTAAACAATAAGTCAGTTTTATTATGTTGTACCCTACTGCCAAAGAAAACTTGAAAATAAAGTTAACAATAACAAGGCAGACACAAGAGTAAAATTAGGATCAGTTCGACAACTAAACGGGGGTGGCGCGTTTGGGTTATGGATAGCACTATGGCTTCATTGTAAGAACACTGAAGGTTTGACTCTACCCTGCGGTGTTTCTGCGTGTACCTGGAATGCTCCTGTGTGGGTTTTCTCCCAGTAATTGTTTCTTCCCATGGTCCAGAGATATACATGCTAACAGGAAACTCTAAATTTTCCATAGGCATGAGTGAATTCATTGTAATCCCAGTGATTTATTGACAGACTGTCCAGGATGTGTCTATACGTTTTGCCCGTTGCATGACACAGAGAATGCTACAGCCCAAATTATGAATATGCAGGGTAGATATTGGATGAATGCGTGAAGGTTCTTGGTATTTCACTTTTTGCACTTAGATCACCACTGAGGTGCTTTAATATGAGCCAATCGACTCTTAGTCCTGCTAGCCTTGTGTCAGTAACATTGGCCTTCACTTTTGGCTACTTTCATTGCAGGTTCACATTGAATGAACCCTTCTTGTGCTACAAAGGGCCGACTCCATTAAAAATTAATTGTTGGGTTGAAACACGGATGGGCCCAGAAATGACCTCATTGAGCGCTGCAAAATCTGCTGCAAGCATTTAGTTGAATGCACAGGCAGGAAGCAAGTGCATCTTGATTGCCCATCCATCCGGAAAAAACACGGCCGCAGCTGAACACGATGCTTTCTTGTCACAATGGTTCATAAATTACCGCTACCCTGTAATAGTCGTACTCTGGGTCATGTACTGATTTATTATTGGACTCTGCCTGCGAACATGCGTCAAGATTCTCTCCGGGTTTATGTGAACCTTATGCCAGTCAATGTCAATTTATTTTTAGCACCCTTGCTAACGCTTGCAAGTCTTAATTCATTTATTTCTTGATTCATTTATTCGCTCTGAGCTACCCAACATTAGGGTGTTGTCTTTGTTGACTAAATGCACTGGTTGGATAAGCATCTCCTTGAACAGGATGCTATACATCAGATTTATGCAAATTCAATCACTGAATTCACTGTAAATGGCTACAGCCTAAATGAAAAGAGGTCCCTTACAGAAGATTGTTAATTGTACAAAGTAGCTGGAGTTTGCACTGAAACTGCAGCGACTTTCACGTAAGAAACTGAAATGCCAATGATGTTTCAGATTTTTTTTTTTTTTTTTCATGGGTTTTTATTATTATTGACATCCAAATGGGCTTCAATCAAAAAGAAAAAAATAAAGAAATAAAATGCAGGCCTTTTTAGAATGATTATTGCCTTGTCACATCAAAATGTTACATGAATGATTACCCAGGGACGTCAGTGTTTGATTCACAAAAGCGGATCCTGAGGTGAAGACTGGCTTTCATCAAATTTTAGACAGATTCTCCTGCTTTTTTAAAATCAATTTCACTTCTCTCCCTTTTCATCCCTCAGTATTTGATTTGTATTACTCTCAATCATTCATCTGCTTGCTTTTCCGCAGAATGTCAAAAGGCGAGGCAGTTTTGTACTGCGTGTCCATATACGGCAACACAAAAAAATACAAAGGGGCCGCCCCGCAGACTTTCACAGCCACGAACCATGCGTCTTTCAGGAGCGCGGGTGGAAATGTCCTATTATGTTGTCAAAAATGCATTTCAGACTGCCGACAGCTGGGAGGGGGATCTGTAAAAGAAAGCCATCCTCACTTTCCGCTTCTCAGTAAATTGCGCTTCCCCCTGTTTTTTTTTCAAAAGTCTGCCGTCGTTCATTTCACATTTAAAATCCCATTTCCGTGCGGAGGTCTTTCAAAGGAAAGCGCTCGAGCTAAATAGGGCACCATGCCGGTATACTGTATATTCATATTCAAATGGTGATTTTTATTCCTTAATCCCCAGTTAAGCCTCACGTACCCGCTTGTGTGCGCTGTGTGTCAGTATGCAAGTGGGCTGGTTACTGTGCCTCTTGCTCTAAAGCCCATTCCTCGAGCTTCTCGTTCACTGCACTATTCAGCACACCTTCTTGCCGTCACAACCCTTTGTCATGGATTTGTCCCGCCGGATGCAACATGCGGTAGGCACTGGGACCATGGACCCCGACACACAGGCTGAGTAAAAATAGAAAAGACTTAAACAGTTAAAAAAAAAAAAGACATGTTGTGTTCCGGGGTTCTGGCCTTTGGCCAGGACAGCATTTATGGTTTTAACAGTTTCATGTTCAAGATTTCATAGTTCATAGCTCATGTTCATAGTCACAATTGTAACAGTTTCTTGTGTTAGGATCAAATATTTCATAATTCATGTTCATTGTCCATGTTTTTACTTTTCCGTGTTTTTGTTCATGCCAGGTCTGCCAAGCCACTCCACCGCTTGTCTGCGTTCCGCCCCGTGCCTTCGTTGTTGCACATTTCAGAGCTCTGGTTGGCTTTGGTATTTCCCCCTTCCTTCTGTGCTGTGCTGATTCGGGGCTCCCTAAGCTTAATTGGCAATTAACTGTTTTTAAGTTACTAACATTTACTAACACTCCCTGGGTGGTGTAATTCTTAGATAGGCACATTACTAATATTACTAATTTAGACAGTGAGTTTATTGTCATGATTCCTGCTTTGCTATTTCAAGTCTTGCTGTGCTTTTCTGTTCCGAACATTCATGCTGCTTTCAAACCGCATACTTAATTGGTACTTAAGCTGAGCACGCTCATTCTCTTAATGAGAAAGTCTTGTCAACCAATCTTAGTCCATGTCATGATCTTGCCCTGCCTCTTGTTTCTCCTTCTCCAGGTGTTGCCCCTCATGTGTCCTTGATTTCCTAGCCTTTATCTGGATGCGGTGGAAGTTGGCTGGCAGACAGTGTCTCGCTCATGTTCCCAGTCCTTGTTCATGTTTGCAAGTTCTTGTTCGCAAGTTCATGTTCCCAAGTCTCGTTTTCATAGTCATTTTGTATATAGCCTTTGCATTCCAAGAATCATTGTTCTTTTCTGTTTATGGTTATCCTGCCAGGAGTTTCCAGTGCCTTTTGTTTTTGTTGTTTTCTGATCCTTAGTTCTTAGCTCTGTGTAGCTCACCTTAGTTTGTCTTTTGCAACCCTTTGGGCCAAGTTTTTTGTTGGCCCTCGTCCCTGTTTTCTTTTGTTTTATTAAACTCCTCATTCCCCTTCACCTCACTTCTGGTGTCTACCTGATTTCATATCAGTACAATAACAACAACATTGGAGCAGCAGCACAAAACAGCAGGGCAACAATTCAGAAATGCTGCTGCAATCACTAATGCACAGCCAACCTTTAAATATGCAGCCCTTCACCTCAACGAGCCACACCTGTTGCCCGTTAAGGTGGAGGTGAAGAATGCAGCAGGGGGAGGGACTGCAAGGCCAAACCCTCGCAGTACCCTCCCCCCAAGGCACGCCAGGAAAAGGCACACTAAAACACACTGGGCCCGCCACACTGGAAACCCTGGACCTGTGTTACAACCTCCCCATGGGCCTGGGGTGCATGGGGCGAGTAACTGGATGTTATTTATACCTGGAGATGTAAAATGTAATGGTAACAGTGGAGATAAAACAAGGAGGCAAAAATAATTCAGTGCAGGGGTTTTTACTGTGACTGGGTTAGACAAACTCACACAACCAAGGACAAGGGACGCTGGATGTTGCCAAAAGAACATCAAAAAAAAACAAGCTAGCTAACACAGAGAGCAATCTAATCTAATGTTTCCTGAACACAAAACAAAAGCCTGACTACTCTAACTAGCACAAAAAAATACAAGGGTTGGCAACCACCTCTAACGGCTAGTGGGTCTATACATAGAACAACTACGGGCATATGTATAGGAGCCCCCAGTCTTACCTGTCCCAAGCCCTGGAAGTGTACACAAACCAAAACAAATCAAACACTTACTGGTAAACAGAAAAACAAAGATAAGGGAACGGGCAGTTACTGCATAAGTAAAGATAAGGAAATGAGCGGCCACCAGAATGCAAACAGTAGTGACTGTTAAACTGGATGAGTGGATCGGGACTGATTGATTGTAGGATGACATGGGAGGCTTGGATTGGTGAAAGCGGGACTGCAGAGGCTGTGATTGGTGAAGGCGGGACCTGTTAAAATGAAGACTGACTGGCAGCACAGCAAATGACATGGTGGCAGATGAAAGCTGGGAAGTAAAAACAATACATGCACCCGTGGCACGTAACAACCTGGCACGCCGGAACACACGGGGCCCACTGGACACACTGGAAAAGCAGGCACACTGGGCCTGGCCAGCTGAACAAGGAAACAAGATTCCTGGTTTTGAAAAGAAAAGCACGGAACGTATAAATACAAAGAACCTCACTTATTTAGACAGTTTTACAAATACACGCAAATATGAGGGATATAAGTCTAAACAAGACTATAGTGGAAGCTTACGAGACTTCACACCGAATGAGTGCAAAGCTCTACCTCATACAGAGAGATGCTATGGCAGGTAAGGAATGAGAAACCTGCAGACAATGCTTTAGAGTGTGGAATGCGGTCCGGGTCATAATAGGCCAGTGAGGTAGAAAGCTGGAGGCGTGGCATTACAGAAATCATCATTGTAAACACAGATACGGTTAATTAACAATTAATGCAAAAAAATGTGCATTATTTGATTTCAAAAGGAATAGTTATTACATTATTAATTTTTTAGCTTATTCATAAAAAACTTTTCACCATTGGTTCACTGATGAAACGACATTGTTAATGCACTTGCTGAAGTCATCATTGTAACTACAGATGTTAAGTACCAGTTAATATAATGCGTGTTATTTTATTTAATGAGGAGTTGCTTGAATATAATATTATGTAATTACTTAGTTAATTACATTGAATTTTATTTAATATTAAATTGTACTTTTGTATACAATGTACTTAGAATTATGTTATTACCTAGTTTAATTGTGATAAAAAAAATTGGTACTTTTCAGCTGGAAGAAAATCGACCAATAAAAGGGTTAATTTCAGAAATTAGCTCAATCACATCTTCATCTGACACTCGTATAAGCACCAGCTACAGTTCAACGGTTTTACTCTGTTGGAATATCGGTGTGAGCCAACACAATTCATAGAGCTGTCATAAAACTACTACTGAGGTACTGAGTGGGCGCAAAACCCAGAACAGAGAATTTCCATTTGAAAATTAAAGAACGCATAACCTGCACCTCTGAGCAAGGCAATTTGGTCTGATGAGTCATCTGTTACTCTTTCTAACACATCTGGACAGGTTTATGCTTGGGAAATGTCAAAGGAGGCATTATCTGTTGCCAACTGTTAAGCATCCAGGTAGCTTAGGTGCAGGGGTATTATTTTAATCCAATTAAAGTCCACAATCACAAATCAAATTCATGTGCTTTCAAACCAATGATGTGAATGTGTTAACTGTTTGAGCACTTAGTTTCGACCCAGTGGGCCCACCCTGTGTTTCATGTGCCTCAGGAAATATGCATGACGCGAGTCAATCAATTTCTGCCAGAGAGAAAGAGGATATCTTGCAACTCACTAAAATACGCAATAGCATCATTGTCTTCTTGGCTAGTAATCAGGCACATGATAACACCGTTACAAGTCTAAGAAGTTGCATGACCGCCTTAAAATCATTAAGCTATCCCCTGATTTCACATCAGAAAGCACTGGCAAAAAATCTTATTTCAGCGAATTCAAACAAAGATTGTGAGACACTGAGCAAAATTAACAGCTTACTTCCCAGGATTAGATTTTTTTTAATCCTGTAAACTCTGAGATTCACTTGAATGTACCCTTAAGTATGTTCAATTTGAGAAAAAAAAATTTTTTTTTCAACATGGGACAATGTCATATCCTGTGTCTGCTGGTTGCAGAGCTTCACTGATGCTACAACACACTCACACTGAGTGAAATATTAAAAGCTAGGACACCCAGGTTTTATGGTTGCAGCATCACATCAAAAAGAAAATATCTTGTACAGCATTTTATGCACATTTGCCTGTTATTCAGCAGGACATATTCAGGATCTTTGGAAACCTTGGCATCCCAACTAGGATTTAGAATAGGCCCAAAATTGGCAGGTTTGGATGAAGCAGCTACATTTGATGAACCCACAAATAGGATTGCTGAGTTGAAAAGGTTAAACTAGTCCATAGATTGCATTGTGGAATTGGCTTTTGATGTTGCCCCCCCTCCCCCCATAACATAGTATGTAATAATATTACATATTATTTTAATATTTAATATTATATATTGTTATTTATTTATTTATTTATTTATTATTATTGTTATTATTATCATTGTTATTATATATGTTTTTCAGTGCTCTGTTTCTAAGATCGTTTTGAATTTTTAATTCATCATTTCTACCCAACGTGAGAAACTTGTCAGGGTTTATAGCAAGGGTCCCCAGTCTTTCCCAGAAAGGGCTAGTGTGGGTGCAGGCTTTCATTGCTACCAAGCAGTTACACACCTGATACTACTAATCAACCTAAGGACTCTTTGGTAATAAGCTTGATTAGTAGCATCAAGTGTGTAGCTGCTCAGCTGCAATGAAAGCCTGCACCCACACCGGCCCTTTCCGGGAAGGATTGGGGAGCCCTGGTTTATAGTGTAGATTGTGGAAGTTTTTATGATATTTTTATGATTTATTTTAGTGTTTATGATATTTTATCCTCTCCTCCTGTTTTCTTACTGAGTTCAGAGAGTGTTCACAGTTAATGTAAATTTACTGTTGGGTTGTCTTCATGCGGTTATGACGGAGACCTCGCACTGTATTTCGACATCGACACAACATTCGACAATGTTGAATACCGGCACCAAATCAGTATATTAATCATTATAAACATTTGAATAACAATGGAAATTACTGAGGGTCATTTTCAGCCCATGCTGTCAAATTTGGAGAAGTTGAACAGAACCGATTAAAGGGGCCATACTATGCTTTTTTGGTTTTCCCCTTTCCTTCAGTGGACTGTATAGCTTTTTGAGCATTTGAAACATCTGGAAAGTTATGAAGCAAAAAGTCAACACCCAAGGAAGTTACTCTTCATCCTTTGTGTCTCTGCATCAGTCAGCTTCAGGCTGAGTGAGCCTGAGGTGCTGCACACACACTATACAGAGGTAATGTTTTGACCATAAAACATGCAAATTTTTATATAGGGGAGACTGGGGTCCGATGAGCCATGGGGACCAATGAGCCATATCACTATTTTGCGATCAATGGATGTCAAAGCTGCTTAACCCATTTATGCCTGAATTTTCTTTTTTTACTTTTTTATGTTATTATACTTCAAAATACCACTCTAATAGTCATTCAAACAGGACACTTTTTCTTAACAGTCCTCATGTGAGGATGCTAGGCAAAAATGGGTTAAATATTTGACCATTGACTGATGAGTCATGGGGATAAATGAGCCATATCAATATTTTGTCTATTTCAAACACCTTTGGCATCGATTGATCGCAAAATAGCGATATGGCTCATTGGTCCCCATGGCTCATCGAACCGCAGTCTTCCCTAAACCATGAACATGAAAATTATAAACTTGGCATAATATGGCCCCTTTATTAAGCAAAAAGACCCAGGAGAAAACAGGATAAAATATTTATTTTCACTGAATTATGACTTAAAGTGACATTGATATCTTTTAATCGTGAATAGACTGTGGCATTTGACAATGGCATGTTGACTGCTTTGAATGAGTGAACTGAATGACCGTATGAATATGATATCAACAGAACTGTTAATTAAGCTCTTGATGTTTAAATTATATCAGGAATATTAGACTCAAGCTTTTTTTACGTTCTCATTACTATGGACCATTATTCCAATGTCTCAATGCTGCAAAATCTCATGGCAATAATCAACTGAAGACCTGCAACAGGTGCCGTTCACGCTATCCCATTGCAAGAAGCCCAAATAATCGTTTACTTTCCCCATAATTACCCATGTTATAACTTCATTCACTGCCATGTGGCGAGTCGTCCAAACATGTAATTGTGTAAATAGAGCAGATAATCTCCTGCTCACTCATTTCACAACACCGCACCTGCTTACAACACATTACCAGGTTTTCTATTCTAACAGTCGTACCACAGCTGTGTGGGCAATTTAGTTTCATGCACACTATTAATTACATATAGATTAGAGTATTTGTCTATTTGTTCCAATCTCCAACAGAGAAGCACCTGCTAGGGGATTCAACCTTTCACATCAGCTCTAATCCACTTGCGTGACGCCCCCCTAAACAATACTTAACAAATTACACTAATGCAAACAGGCCAATAGCTAAGGAGAAGATAATGTTGCCCATATTCTAGAGAAAAAAATTTATTGGACTACAAAACAGATGGGGTTCAGTGTTACCACAGTTAGATACATACAGCTGTTGGGTCCTTGAGCAAGATCTTTCAGTGCTCCAGGGGACTAGCCCTGTTTATGTCTTAAACTGACAATTAAAGCATCAGGAAAATAAATTGTGAATACAGGATGAAAGGTCATTCAGTCCTGCCCAACTTGCCCATCTCAATTATGCTGAGCACTGATGCATGAACCATATCCTTTTATACATGACTCATAAACAGCTAATGCTCTGAAGGAGAGACTTGTAATTCTAACACTTTAAAATGTGATTCAAAATTTATGGCATAATTTCAAGAAAGAAACAAAAGAAAAGTTTAGAGTCTCAATTTAAAAAAAGAAAAAAAAACCTTAAAGCCCACTCATCATCTTGGGACAGATCAATTTCTTCAAAGACCCTGCGCCCTGTGCAATGAAACACTGTAATACTGACTGCGGAAAATGGTTGACGTCCTAACTGAAGACCTGCCTTGATGACAGGGGTGCCGCTTCACTTTTTGAATTTGAATATCATCCATTGTACAGCAGGTGAAGCCTTTGAAAATGAAATGTCAAGTGCGCTTTTCATTACCATTTCCAAACTGTTTAAAAATTGTATAACCCCTATTCCGAAATAGTTGGGACAAAGTGTAAATTGTGAATAAAATCAAAATGCAATGACTTGCAAATCACGCCAGCCAGTATTTTATTCACAGTAGAACAGACATAACATAGCAAATGTTGAAACTCAGGAATTTTACAATTTAATTCACAAAATGAGCTCATTTCAGATTTGATGGCAGCTATAGGTCTCAAAAAAGTTGGGGCAGGGACCTGTTTACCATGGTGTAGCATCCCCTCTTCTTTCTGACACAGAGTGAAGGTATCTGGGCATTGAGGGGACATGTTTCTTGAGTTTAGCCTTTGGATTTTCATCCCACTCTTGTTTAATACAGGCTTACAGCTGCTGGAGAGTTTTGGGCCTCCTATGACGGACTTTTCGTTTAATTATGTGCCAAATGTTCTCAATCGGTGAAAGATCAGGACTGCAGGCAGGCCAGTTCAGCACACGGACTCCTTAACTATGAAGCTATGCTGTTAAAATAGCTGCAGTATGTGGTTTCCCATTGTTCTGCTGAAATACACAAGGCCCTCCTTGGAATAGATGTCGTCTTGAGGGGAGCATATGTTGCTCTAAAACCTTGTGTACCTTTCAGAATTTATGGTGCTTTTTAAAACATGCAAGTGTCCCACAATATCTGCACTAATGTATCCCCACATCATCAGAGATGCTGGCTTTTTAACTGAACGCTGATAACAGGAGGGGTGGTCTTTCTCCTCTTTAGCCCAGAGGACACGACGCCCATGATTTCCGACAAGAATGTCAAATTTGGACTCGTCTGACCACAGGACAGTTTGCCACTTTTCTACAATCCATTTTATATGAGCCTTGGCCCACAGACTTCTGGATCATGCTCAACAAAGGCTTCCTTTCTGCCTGGTAGAGTTTTAGGTGGCATCTGTGGATGGCACGGCAGACTGTGTTTACAGACAGTGGTTTCTTGAAGTATTCCTGGGCCCATTTAGTAATGTCAATGACAGAATCATGCCGGTAAGTGATGCAGTGGCCTCTGAGGGCCCGAAGATCACGGGCATCCAGTGTTATGCACTGTCGATGACAAGACCTTCAAAGCCTTTGCAATTTGATGTTGAGGAACATTGTTTTTAAAGTATTTCACAATTTTTTTTTACGTAAGCCTTCACAGGATGGAGAGCCTCAGGCCACTTCTGTGAGACTCATCCTCTCGAAGACATCCTTTTTATAGCCAATCATGTTACACACCTGATGCCAGTTAATGTAATTACTTGATAAATGTTCTTTCAGCTGATTCTCTTATACATTAATTGCTTTTTCAGCCCATTTTTGCCTATGTCCCAACTTTTTTGAGACCTGTTGCAGGCAGAAATTTTGAAATGAGCTCATTTTGTGGATAAAAATGTAAAATGTCTCAGTTTCAACATTTTAAATGTTATCTATGTTCTATTGTAAATAATATATTGGCTCATGTGATCTGAAAGTCATTGCATTTTGACTTCATTCACGATTTACACTTTGTCCCAACTATTTCGGAATTCGGGTTGTAATTTAACTTCAAAATTGCTTGCATAAATGGAAAATTAAATCACTTTGTTCGAATTACATTTTTATTTTAAAATTTGAATTACAAAAAAGATTTGATTCATTTTCACTGTATTTCTTTGGAAACTGAATGTCAAAATGGTTTTCCTATTTTCATGCTACTATGGTCATTGCACGCCCACAGTAGTAGGTGAAACTGAAAAATCTATTTCTATTATTGCATTTGAATTTAAATTTTATCTCACATTACACATTCATATTTATTTCAGTTATTAAATAAATCTGCATTATTAATATAATAACTCAAATTATCTGCACCCTTCAACAAAAAAAAGAAGCAAAGCGAAATGCGAAAAGTCTTAGTTCTTCCTCACGTCTTTTAAACTTTAATTAATGTCACAAAATAGAAGGAAACATTAAGTTCTTATCATGAAACCATTTTTTTCCCCTCAAAAACGTGCCACAATTATTGACATCCCTTTATGTCATATTTTGAGCAGCCTCTCTTTGCCAAGGAAACAGCTTTGAGTCTTCTCCTGTAGTGCATGATGAGTTTGGTGAACACATGGCACAGCCTCTGAGACCGTTTCTCCCTTCAGAATCTCTCTAGATCCTTTAGATTTAGTCCCCCTGAGGGACTCTCCTTTAGTTCTTCTCGCAGATAATCTATGGATTTTAGTCCGGGGGACTGTGATGGTCATGGCAATATCTTTATTCTGCAGTTGATGAATCATTTTTTATGCAGATTTTCTATTGTGCTTCAAATTATTGTCCTGCTGGAAGATTCAACCAATAACAACTTTAAGCTTCCTAGCGAAGGCTATTAGGTTTTCAATCAATATCTGCTGGTGTTTGATGGAGTTCATGAAACCATGTATTCCAACAAGATCTCCATGGCCTTTGGAAAAAAAATGCCTCAACATCGGAGATCCACCACCTTACTTCACAGGGGGGATCTTTCTGTCAACACCATACCCAGCTTTGAAATTTGTTGCCAAAAAGAAATACTTTGGTCTCATCAGACCATATAGCCTGGGCCCATTGAAAGTCCTAGTAACATTTGCCAAACCATAGACACTGTAGTTTGTTGGCGATTGAAAACTGAAGCTTTTATCAGGCAACCCGCCCAAGCAACTTGCAGTGATGTAGGTGGCACCTGATTAAAGTTCTGGAGAGTCTCTGACCCCAAGGCACAACTAACTACTGCAATTCTCTCGCTGCGACTTTTGGAGATTCTTCAGAGAGTCAAACCATCTTCTTCACGGTGTGCATGGGGTAAATGTATGCACACATCCCCTTTCAGGTTGCTTCAAACTTGCCCTGGTAGTGGAAATGACCAGTGTCAACTGTTTAGAAATGTTCTTATATTCATTTCTTGATTTACACAGCTCAACAACTATTAATCGCTAATTGTAACAGTGTGCATCTTGGGTCTATCCCATTGTGATGAATGACTAAGGGAATGCAGCCTGTGTCACCACATATTTATTCCAAAGTGAAACAGGAAGTCATGGCTCACTATTTACTTTCCAATAAAGCAGGTGAAATGTAAACCAACTGGAAATATACTTCAGTCAGATGTTAATCGCAGGATTTTTTAGGGGGACAAATGATTGCGGCACGGGTTTTGAAGAGGGTGGCACATTGGCACAGTGGGTAGCACTGCCGCTTGACAACTGGAAGAATGTGGGTTTGAATGTGGCCTGCGGACTTTCTGTGTGGAGTTTACATGTTCTCGTGAGTTTCTTTATAGGTGCTCTGGTCTCCCTGTTACAGTCCAAAGACATGCATGTCAGGCTTATTGGAGACTCGTAGGTATGAGTATGTGAGCGAATTGAGTGTGTGCTCTGTGATGGATTAACAAGCTGTCCCTTCACCCAAAGTCAGCAGGAATAGGCTCCAGCTCCCCAGTGACCCTAGAGAGGAAATAGTGGTACAGATAATGGAGGGATGGATAGATGTTCTGGAGAATAATATTTATGTCTGTATTTTTCTTTTCTTTCAGTAATTTTACTTCAGTTGTAACCGTTGTGCTTCCTACACAGTTCCGATGCACGGAGGAAAGGAAGTTGAGGACTGGACTCAGGTGCAAGGATGGAGTTGGTTGTATTTATAATGCCTACCACACAACAGAAAGCACAAACATTGCAATACAAAACAAAAAGGAAACAAGGTTCCTAAATAAACACTATTAGTAATAAAGACTCTAGTAACAAAGTATCACTGAAAGGAAACAAATGGAAATGAGGTTCCTTTAATAAAGGGCTGGTTTAAAACAAGAAACAGCACTAAGTTAGATTTAGAGAATAATACATGCAAAATGCAGAAAATACATCTATACAAGACTCATAATACAGCACAGGCATGTAGTTACAAGATTTGGCAAAGAGTAAGTGCAAAGCTTGTTCTTAAACAGGCCTCTGCTACTGCACAGTAGAAATTAGTAACAGGTGCAGGTGATAATTGAATGATCACCGAAGAGCAGTACGGATCTTAGTTGAGCTGGATGGCTATAGGCGTGGTCTTACATCACTGAAGAAGAAAGAGTATCGTACAACTGTCAATATTTTCAGTGGAAAACAAAGAGGATCAACTAAGACATTATTTTTTCACATCCCATTTTGCTTATATTCACCAAGGTGCCAATAATTTTTGAGGGAACAGCATTTTCAGTTTGTGGTGTGAAATTGAAAGGGCCATCCACCGAAGTGACCAGTCCAATCAAAAAGGTGCATCCTATCAGTCCTTCAACCATAACATCTCCTGGAGAAGAAAAAAAAGAGTATTTGTTGTATGGTGTATTTGCAATATAGTGTATTTCAATTGTAATTAGAATGAAGAATGAAGTACATTGTTCCAGGTTTTTAATATTCATGCGCACTGCTGTGAATGGCTTTGTAGAATGTGCAGCCTATTTCTCCATACCAATATGAAAGTCTGTAAACCTACTTTGTTCTGTCCTCAAAGGAGAAAACAATAGCCCAGTGTTGCACTCACTTTAAACAGGAAAATACTGTGACATTATATTGATTTAACACACGCTGTCTGTGCGACACATGATTGCTACGCCTTGGTGGCTAGTATTCATTGTAGTTTCACATAGAATAAATTCAGAAAAATTAGAACTCTTGTTCCCAGCAGGCACCTCACCCCTGCTCCAGCTACCTCTGCTAGCCCAGCAGGTGTGGTTGTGCATCTACTGCAGGAAATAAGGTCTATTACTCTCCAAAAAAAAAACTGCATAATATTTGCACACTTAAATAGAACCCAAGCTGGTATGAATCCTAAGAGGGTCCATAGCTGTGTTTTTGACACTTACAGCTGATCATTGTTTTTTCCCTTGCTTGCGAATTAAAGCTGATTTATCTTACAAAACTTGCTGTTTAAACTGAGGGAATAGCTGACGACAGGATCCTGAGTTTTTCAACAAGTTAAGTGTCTAAAACAGCCTAAACCAGCTTGATCAAGTTAGGGTGGCTTAAGCTGCTTTCACACCGGATGCAAAACAAATTTTTCGCCCAACAGATTACATTCAAAGTCACTGTAAAGACGTGAAAACACTTCATAGGTGGTCGTAGCTGGTGAAGATTAAGCTGGTGTCCGCTGGTGAAAGGCAAGTTGACCAGCTAAAAATGTTCAGAAACACATGGCGCAGTCTATTTACTGCCTGGATGCACGGATTTGACATGGGCAGGCGAGAGAGTGGAGGGCTCCTAAATTGAGTATTAGCTGTTTGACAGCTTTGCTGTAATGCGGAAATCGCGTAAACAGAGCATGACCCGGGCAATTTCGCAGTTTAAATCGAGTTCTTACTCTGCCCGCCCACTGTGCCCACAGCGTGCACCCAGAGTTTACACCAGCTCGACCAGCTTACTCTGGTTTTTGAAGTTGGAACAAAATAGTCGAAGGTTTTACATTCTGAACCTGGATTGTCTACATCTGCTGCATTCATGAGCACTGAGTGGAGCACAGTTCTCTCTCTTCTCTAGACTTCCACAGGTGAGGCCAAGCTTACAGGCGCGCAGAGGACGTGCCGTCCTGCGGAGAGGTTTTTGCTGATGCGCGTCGGGGAACGCGCCCCGAGGGGAGAGAAAAAGCGGCGGGTTATTTACAGCAGCGTTGCCATGGGGACCATGCCAGCTTAAGCTCCATCACGCAAAAGGACATTCGCGAGGGAATGACTGCGGTCGTCCGGGCGACAAGACGGAGAACACATGACAATGGGGGACGTAAAAGCGCTTTTCCATATAGGCTGTTGCACAGAAATTAATTACATGGGCAGTTCAGCACACAAATTTCACGTCATGTGTATGTTGTGTGTCACGAGTTTAGTTTGATTGACCATGGGAAATCTATCTATCCTTGTGCTTAGCATACCCAGTACCATCCTAGCAGATTTATAATCCTAAAAGTAAACAGTCACATATATGAGTATGCTGTATTTCAGAACAGAGAAATTTGTTCATGTCACTCAAATTTAGAAAGTATGTTTGCTGTATGAGAACATATTTTTTTAACTGAAAAGATAGCCATTTGAACTCTCAGCCTCATACATCGTCCCTCTTTAATGCAAGCAATTAAATTCAGCAAAACATGCCTACAAATCTCACTAAGTAGTGGTAACTAAATATAGATTTTATTTTTCGGTCTCAATTAGCGCAGATAAACAGTTTTAGGTAGCCAGGCAATCAACATGAAGACTCTCCTTGTCTGAAGGTGATGTCTCTGAGGCCGTGTTGCCAATGAAAGACCAGCCCCACTAATGAGAAGATTAAATTTAGACTTAAATTTGCATCAGCAAGTAGCCTCTCTGAAGACAGTTCAATTGTGAAATAATCTGCAACAAAACAATAACGAGAGGTGTGGAGCTCTGTGGGTAAGAGTGTGTGAATAATTCTCCTTGGCTTGCTTCTGATGTTCAAGTCCCAAAGGTGCATCAGTGAAATGTTTGAAGACCAGTCTGTCGGACTGAACGATGCTCACTGGCCCCAGTGCACTGTGGAGGTTAAACAAAGCTAGAAGACCTTGCGGCATCGACTGCACAGCCCACTACCATAGAATACCTGGAGGGATCTTGAGCTATTTGTTCAGATGAAGTCCATACGCAGATGTAAGGCCGACTCCTCTGATGTGTCGTGCTCATAGCAGTTACTAATCGAGGGCAGCTTCAAAGCCAGAAGGATTTCACCTATCACCCATGTACTGGCTCTGGAGAATCTCAGCAAATGTTAGCCTGCGATGAAAGTAGAATCTACCTGTGCTAAATTTATCCAGTGATGCATTTTTAAAACCTCCAACTAGAAGACAGAAGAAGTGGATAGAATGAATGTTGTTATATTGTCTACCTCAGTTCTTCTCAAAGAGGAGCCGAAAAGGGGGGCCCAGAAAGCAGCAAGGGGGTCCTGAAGACAGGGGCCTTTGGGGCAGAAAAGTAGGGACCAGCAGCTCTAAGTATACTGCTGGTGAGACATTTTTCGCACAACCCTTTTACCGGTGCAGTCCACATTAATGCGAGAGTTGATGACCTTCACGAGACAAAAAAATCTACACCGTTAATCAGTGCTCCATCAGGCCTATTTCAAACACCCATTCAGCTTGTGCATAGTTAATTAAGCAGTGCGCTAAGTGGATTTTTTTGTCGTTGGTGGTCGAAACACGGTGGCTTAGTGGGAGAACTATTCCATAAGAATAAATAAAATTGTCCCCCCCCCCCCCTTTGACAGAAAGAAAGATTACATACATATTGAAGTTCAATCTTTGAAATGTGACAGTGTAATTTTTAATTAAAGTTCATTTAAAATTAATAATGACTGAGCGGCATACTCATTAACATTTTAATGGTGACATTAGCACTTTTTTTAAATTTTTTATTTTACCATAATATATCACATTCCTGATGAGGAAATGACACTGACCATTATAGCCCAATATGTGGGCCTTTCATCATTATGAAGCAGGCATTGATTAAATTAACAGACTTTTTTTAATTAAACAATTACTGTATGAACACTCAATTATAGCACTAATCAGGTCATGACCTCCTTTAGCCTGCATTTTTCGAGCATTAAGCATATTACCACAAGACAATGGCGAAAAAGAAGAAAAATACTAACAATCACGATAATTAAATCTTTTGGTGAAATCCAAAAAAAAAACAAAAACAAAAAACATGAATTCATCCAAGTTGCATGATTATACAAGCATCTTACAAATATACAATAAAATATTTCTGAAAACCCAGTGGCATCATATAACGTTGACCCATTGAGAAGGCTAGAGTTTGAGCAAATAAGAAGTCTGAATCAATGGCCTCAAGCCATTTTCACAAAACTAACAAGATCCGCCCACATAGGGTGTTAGCCACAGTGAGTCAGGGCCGAGTAGCAGGCCAATGAGACGACGAGCCTGCCAAAAAGCCACAGGCGTGACACTGACCAATGCTAAAGCCCACATTACCTCTCTGTCAGGGCACAGAATAAACAGGATAACACGAAATGTGGCCATTTTAACTACAACATTTCCCCTTTCTTTTGCAGCACTAATTGCACACTTCTACAAAAAAAAAAAAAAAGTTGGTGTCATTTTATGGCCCAGAGAAAATGAGACAAAACAAGTAAGGCTTTTCAACACCTCAAATCTGTGCCAAATTAATAACGATTTTGGCAGAAAGAACCAAAGCAGCTCGGGAGGAACTGTTCCTGGTGGAGGTGTCGAGAGTTTTAGTGAGATAAGCGAGCAGCGGCAGTGCTCATTACGGCCTCCAGCTTTTGTACTCTGTTTACTGCATCGATTGTATAAGTTATTACGTTGTACAATGTATAATGTGGTTATTAGCTTGTATTTTATGACATATTCACATGCATCCTGTACCACACTGCCTTCAAGAAGCCTGTGACTTATATGAAAATTAGGTGGACGCTAATGCCACAATTCTAAGGCATATTTGCTCAAAATTATGTTCAAACCCAACCCATTCCATTGAGAAATGAAAGTCTAGCTGCAATAAAAATTATATTATGCATTATGTTTTGCAAAATAACATTGTTCCGTTAGAGACATGGCAGTTACAAAATTTAAAACATTATTCAAATAACATGGAGCGGGGATTGCAGTGATGCCTCTTCCTGTTGCAGGGCGGAGGTTTGTACGAGAGAGCAGGAGCGCGCAGCGTGGCGTCCATTTGGTAATGACACGTAAACGACTGAGCCTAGCAGGTGAGCAGTTTCCTCTCAGTGTGAGTGTTCCTCGTCTGCAGGTGGCAGCTAGCTGAGCACTACATCCAAAATATTTCATTCCCTCCACCAAATGTCGAAGTGTGACTTTTCACACTGTTTACAGATATTATTGGTTTGCTGTTTACACGTCATAAGGCCATTTTATTTAAGTTTGTGCGTTTATTGTTCAATTCTTTCCCCTGCTCTTTTCCCCTGACTAATTTAAGGAGAGAATGTCCATGCGCAACACAATGCCGCTTTCTTTCTCCTCCGTACTGTCAGATGGCCTCAAAATGACACGTCATTCTCCAGCTTCATCACCAGATGGATGACAATCCTGTTTCAAAGCTATAAGTCCTCCCCTGCATTTTGTTCAAAACATCTACATTTGCTTTTGGGCTCAATTTTACAACCAGAAGGTAGATTAATTACGAATTGTTTGCTAATTATTCAGCAGGCTAAATTCAGAATCACAACAGAAATTTTACTGTCTACACTGGGACTCTCCACCTTTGCATATCAAATGAAATGCTTTAGAATTTTTTTATGTCATACTTTATCCATAGAACACATTTAAGTCCTGTTCTAGAGTTTGACATGTCTGACTCCATTAATTAGCTGCTCACCATGATATGTAGCTGCTTATGAAATATACGTCATAAAGACAGGAGAGGAGCGACTGATCTCCAGGAACAAGACAGTGCAAACCTGCTTTAGAAATATGAGAAGTACTGCTTTGAGCTGGAGGTAGTGCCTGCAGTCGTACTAGCAGAAGCCAAATATACAAATTAAGAGTATAACACTATCCAACATTCGCAGTGCTTTTATTTTGGAAGGAACAGCCAAACAACCAAAGCTGCCGGACGTTCCCGGGCTCCGTAGCCATTTTCAGCCTGCAGGACCAGAGAAAATCTGCTGTTATTGATAAAGAGAGCGGCTCCTGCCATGACAGAATTGGCTGAGGACAGAAGGAGGGGTTATGGGGGATGGAGGGAGCTGGAGGTCAGTGATAAACAATGTCTCTTCTCTGGACAGCAGCAGAAACATCCTTTGATTAACCCGGCCAGTGTGCAGTGAAGTGTGCAGGCTTGAGCTGGTGAGTGGTGTGTATGATGGGGGGTGTTTTACCGATCTGTGACCTCTGTTATGGACAATAACTTCAAAAATAGGAAAGTTTTCAAGGTTAGGCGCGCAGGAGTTGAATGAGTTAGGAGACAGGAACCAAGGGCCAATACTCCGCCCTCAGACACGGCCTTGGCTGATGCAGGCGAACGTTAGCACTGCCCTCTCGTTCTCACATACTGTGGTCGGTTTGGCGGGGCCAGATCTATAAACAATATTTGAGCATGTCGAAAGATAGATGCATTACAGTAAATACGCTTCCTGCCCTGCATGTCTGAAAGGCTGAATATATGGTGTGCCAACGAACAGCCAGTACTGTATCAGCAAATCACTACGCCTCCCATCTGTGAGACTTTGCTTGGAACAGCTCCTCAGCGAACAGTCGGGAACTGAGCTGATCTCTTATATGCCGAAATCTTCCACTTGCCTGCGAATCCATGAGTTCCGCACCAGTGCGGCTGTTTTCTAGAGAACGAGTTTCGCTTGCCGCTTCGCCAATGTGGACCTGGAAATTTGCTTGTCACCCCTCATTACGTTTAAAATTAAATACACTTTAGCGAGTGTCTGCAGTTGTACCGGTGGATGCTGTATCTGACAACTACGACACATGAGACAGCACTGAACACGCACATGAATCGTACATCAGCAGGGCGGTTTTCGCGAAAACGAGTTTCGCTCACCAAGGAGCACCTGGCAGAAATTTGCTTGTCATGCTCTTTTCATTGAAAATTACTGAGACAGGAATTTGTGTACGATGTATACAGCCCATTAATCCTCAGTTACACTGGTGGATACTGCATCACAAAGTGATGACAAGATATAGAACATTAAGATGAAGACTTCCTGTTTGATTCCAGAGATGTATAGTAAATTACATCTACATAATTTTATTTTTAATGTTGTTCAGCGGGAGGTTTTGCATTCTGAGTTTGCTGGAACTACACCACTGCACCCTAAAGTATATCCCTTGAGGTAAATACTCCCATCTTAATGACATGCAGTATCAATAATGAGTCATAATCAACCCCATAAAATATTACATTAGATTACCATTAAATAATACAAATACATGTTTAATATTAGAGTTGTGGGGCCTGGCGGCTCTTTTGTTCTGCAGTCATGATACAGATAAATACAAAGAGATGTTCAGAAGTGCTCCGCGGAACCCCAGTGAGATGATTTTTACCTCCTAGAATGTAAATTTGAGACATCAAAACACTTTCATGGATTTTCGATGTCATTTATGCTCTGATCTTTGAGTCTGAACAAGGAGAATCTAATATCAATCCTCCGCTGAAAAACAGCACAATAAGCAAAGACTGAAATGCAGAATTTGTTCTGTAGATGGATGGGTCATCGTTGGCAGTGTGAAAGGTGGTGATGATTCCCGCACCGAGTCATGTGGATGCAAAATGACTGACCCAAGTGTTGAGCCAGGGCCAAAGTTCTCATTTCCAGGTTCCAGGATAACAGAATACAAGAATGGATACAGGATCAAAAAGCGAAAGGAATGACAAAAAAAATTTAGAAAATTAGTGGCAAATGGGCAACTAAAGGGGGATTTACATTTGAACGTACGGGCGTCTACGTGCAACTTACGTGCGAAATTTGGGAAAAATGACTGCGTGCTCGATGTAGCGAGTACGTGACACGTGCGTGTTTTGCTGGCCGCAGGGTACGTAGAACCGCCCGTAGCAAAAGAATTGGTCTGCAAATTAATTCCACGGTGCACGCAGCGATCAGTCGAAAATAGTCCACTCCAAGTACATGGCAAGTACGTCACAAGTGCGTGTGCTGTAGATATATATAGGGTTTTATGGGGAAAATTCCATTAAAATTAATTCAAAATGAATCATATATCAAGAATTTTAAAATATTTTTAATATTGTAAGCATATGAATATACACCCACGCAAGTGCCACGCACGTGGTAAGCACTTCTGTCGTCCGGGTAGCGCAAAACTGACTTACTTTCCACGCACGACACTGGCGGAGCAAGCAGGTCGGCCGTACGTCTCACGCAGCGCACGCATGTGGCAAGTACTTGCACGTGCGGGTTATTTAAACCCGGTCATTTGCCAGTTCTTGAACAGCTGTGAAAATGCCACCCAGGAGATCCAAGAAATCACCAGCTTCAGTCAAGGATACCAGCACGAATGAAGATGACAAATGATGCTGAGTCCTGTTACATCAGCATTTTTAAATAGTACCCCAACCCGCACTGGCCACGTAGAACATGTACTCCACACTCACTTGCGCCTTGTCGTCGACGTCCGTACGTCTGCATTACTTGCCACTTGAATCGCGCGTGCATGTTAAGTACTCTCCACTTGCGAGCATCACGTCCCACGTGCGTGTGAAAAGATCCCTGATCGTCACCGATTTCGCAGATCACGCCAGCTTCATGTAAGTGGCACGTATTGAACAAGTACTTACCCTGTACGACCAGAAAAATTAGCTGCGTGCGCCACGATCGGTCTGCGGGTCAGTTTTGGCCGTAGAATTCGGGTCGCCCGTAGAACACGCAGTTCACGTAGACACGCACGATCAATTGTAAATAGCCCCTAAGGAAACAAATAGAAGTCAAAGAGCAACTCAGCCACAAGAACAAATAACAGTGTACTGGCAGGTAATGAAGGGAACTGACAGGCCTATACAATGATAACTAATTAGGGTAGTGGTCTTCAACGTCATTCCTGGGGACCTACCGTGTAAGCTGGTTTTTGTACCAACCACAATTGTAATTGCAGGATTTTGACAAGCTGTTGATTACCCCACCCCAGCCAAAGGATGAGGGCAAGAGGTATTGTTTTTGGTTTGGTTTGTAACTTGCCGTAATCTTGGATTTGCAAGTATATCACTCTGTTTGCTTGATTGTTTGTTTGTTTGTTTGCACTATGGCGTCCACAGTTTCAGCTCAATTTAGCTCATATTTCATGATCAACATAGGATAGGCATTGGGCATGGGCTGCAAAATTTTGGTGAATCTAGGAAAAAGTTCAAGGTCACCTTCTTTTTTGGTTTATTTTTTTGTCTGTCTGTTTGTGTGCACTTTAGCCATATCTTCGGTTCTAACTGTTGTACAGACTTCAAACCAAGTTCATATTGTTGATAAACAAAAGGTCAATGTTACTTGACCTAAGAACTGTACTATTTTGATTAATCTAGATCAAAGGTTAAGGTCAGGGTCACACAAAAGGTCAAAAACACATAGGAAGCCATATCTTCGGTTCTAACGTCCTGGATACTTCAAACCATGTGCATATTGTTCATAAACGAAAGGTCTTTATTATTTGACCTGGAAATCTAAGTCAAAGGTCAAGGTTACACAAAAGGTCAAAAACAAATAAGAAGCCATATCTTTGGTTCTAATCATCGTTGAGACTTCAAATCAAGTGCATATTGTTGTTTATGTTACTTGACCTAGGTACTAAACTATTTTGATGAATCTACATCAAAGGTCAAGGTCACACAAAATGTCAAAGACTCATAAGTGGCCATAGCTTCGCATCTAATTGGTCTACACACTTCAAACCAAGTGCATAATTTGTTGATAAACTCAAGGCCTGTGTTATCTGACCTAAGCACTGCACTATTTTGAAGAATCTAGGTAAAAGTTCGAGATCACCTCTATTTTGGTTTATTTTTTTTGCCTGTCTGTTTGTGTGGATTCTACAAGCCACAATTTTCAGATTATCTTCACCAAGCTTGGTGACAACATTGACTAGCCTTGCGGCTAGAGACCAGTCTCTTTTCAAGGCCAAAGATCAAAGGTTAAGGTCAGGCTCACCAGAAAGGTCAAAAACACATTTCGGTTCATAACCTCTCTACTATTACAGCTAGAGAGCTAGAGAAAACAACTCCATTCCGTTCATTCTGTTTCAGAGATCTGTGCATGACTCCAGCAAGTCGTTATTATATGAATGACCTTTCATTTATGTGTTTGTGTGTTTCTTTGTTAACATTCTAGCTCCAAAACTAATGGCCAGACTCACCCCAAATTTGGTTTAGAGATTGCCACTGACCCAGATTAGATCCCTATTGAATTTTGTTCAAGTGAGTGAAAGTATGTGTGAGGGGCGGGGTTTGTTGTGCCTGGCACCACTTGTTTCTCTTAAGTTCATTTCATGTTTAGAGCAGTTATTTGTGCTCTTGACACAAAAGTTAAAAGAGGATATCATATGGGCATTAAAAAATACCATAGCCACATTGCTATGTATTGGAAATAACAGCATAAAATGAGAGAAAACAATGTATCCAATCAAACTAAAGATGCAGCTGGCTCCTAATTGGTGAAAACTAATTGGGACATCTTGACAAATTCATTCAACTAACAAATGGTAAAGAGTAAAACCAGTTTGTGTTAAGTTTATCAAATTAAGTTCACTGGAAGGTTTTTGAAATAACTTGAAACAGTTGTGTCCAGCAGCCTAATTTTAGGTTTACTGATTATCTCAGTGTCTAATTTGATCAGTGTGAAATGTTACATTACTTGAAATGCTTGCAGTAAATAAACACACTATCTTCTACTGTATTTTATTCTTCATTGCATGTATGGATGTTTCTATGTAACATTTGGCTATAGAGTAATTAACAACTCTAAACATGAAAAACACCTAATTAAGACAATAACAGCTTGTCAAAATCCCATGATTACAATTGTGATTGGAACAAAAACCAGCTTACACAGTGGGTCCCCAAGAACGACATTTAAAGCTACTTTCACACTGGACGTGAAATGAATTTTTCGCATGACAGATTACATTTAAAGTCAATGCAAAGACGCGAATATTCGCGTCTTTGCATTGACTTTGAATGTAATCTGTCGTGCGAAAAATTTGCTTTGCGTCCAGTGTGAAAGCAGCTTAAGACCACTGAATTAAGGAACAAAGCATGGCTGTAAGGGGTGAGATACCAAAAACTAGGGGGAATAGCAGACTCAAGAGGACTACGGGGTCAGGATAGGGACAAACAGGGCAGGGTACAGCAGTTTTCCTCCAAGTGGCCCAGAGCTCCAAGACATATCCCTGTACACTAGATGACTTTAAGGGTAAAGGCTTAAAAATACACACTAAAATTCAAGTGCCATCTCTGGCTTATTTTTTTGAGCATTTCGTTTTATTGACCAAGCCAGGCTGTTGGCAAGGAACAAACAGACACTGAAATTTAATTTGAGACGGAGCATTAAGGCTAAATTGAATGATGGGAACCAGGCCAGACCAGTCTAGGAGACCGTTGTCAAGTTTAGACAGAAAGGGAGAGTTGCTAAATCCTTGCGCACAGAGGTTGCCATCAATGTCAAGAGAGCGATCCGGTGACAGAAATCATTCAATATTCATGACTTGTTTGCGGTGCAATCCGAGAGGCCCCCATTACGATTTTAATTTATTGATTGTCAAGTGAGGTACTGCAGGAAAGCATTTAATTTTCCCCCACCTCCGAGGACACGGGATAGGCTTCAGTGTGAGATCGAAAGCCCAGACGTGAAATCCTCTCTTTTATTTCACCCCTCCATCTTTTCTCTTTCCTGAAACGACCTCACAAACAGTCAAACCTTGCACATTTCCTTGGAAACGTTAGTGCAAACAGAGACGCGAAGAAGGAGAGGTGTCAATGAGATGTCATAAGTCCCCCCCCCCAGTAATCTCTGTCAATCCAATAAATAAATAGACATTGGACTTTTACAGTTTGACTATAATCAGTCCGCCCATTTAGAGGACAGACGGCTTTTCTGATAGATTTAAGTTTAATTTTGAAACGCTTTTTAAATTTTTCCATGCATGTGACTACAGATTTTTATTTCAATCAATAAATGAAATACTTGGAGAACTGAATGTAAATTTATTTTCATTTACTAATGAATGAAATACTTATAGAACTATATATTTATGTTGTTATCCGAAAAGTATTAGATATACACCAGTAGTACCATGGACTAACAAAACTAATTAGTTGGATTGTTAAGATTGCATTGATAAGTTTCAAGACATTGCAGTATAAAAAAGAAATATGATATGTTATTAGTTCTGATGAGTAGGAATGCTTAAGGAAGACTTTGATATACAGCACAATAATTGAGTAAGCTTCAAACTAATTGATCATTCTCTGGTTTAAGAAAAGTAATTAATTTCAGCAATGCCAAATAACTATATATATATATATATATATATACATAAGTATTTCTCTTTTCTGTGCAGATAACTGTCATGGTTTGGTCCCGCCAGCAGAAGGCAAGAAGCTGGCGGGCACAGGGACCATGAACCGAGAGGGGAAAGGGACCGACACGCACAGGCTGAGTGCAAAAATATAATAAAAACTTTAATAAAAAGCTTTAAAAAACAGGAGAGCAGCGGCAAACCATGTCAGGGCTCCAGGAATCAGAATGCAACTGCACTGCCAAATAGGCAGTGCAGTCCTTAAATACTCTCCACTGCACCTCCACCTCAACGAGCAACAGGTGTGGCTCGCTGAAGTGGAGGTGCAGGGAGCAAGGGGGAGGGACTGCAGAGCAGGACCATCACAATAACTTTTTTGTTTTTTTGCCACCGAACCTCATTAGAACAGGACCCCACATCTCACAGTAAAGTCTTAGGCACAGAGAAACTATTTCCAAATTCAAGTTATTACAGTACATTCAGAACAGGAATGGGATACAGTTTCCCTCGATCCAGTGCTCAGAACCAAAATTTCGTTGAAGTCTCATGAGTGTGCTGGCTTCGATTTCTAGGCTGTGATTTGCTTTTCAATGAGAAAATTGGTTATTTACTACTGTATATTAACGCCTGCATATTAAATGTGACAAGCCCAGTGCAATCAATAGTAAATATTATAGGAAATGTCCCATGATACCAGAGCTTGGGGCAAAAAATATTATACACAGACACCTTAGTGTAACGGCAACTTTTCTATTTCCTCTGAAGGATTTCACTCAGACTAATAATGCTGATCACCATTTTATCTTGCGTGTTGATGTACTTATAAAGGGATTAGAATGCAGTCATTGTTTTACATATTATCTTCATGTTGAGCGCCAAATCGTGTTACAAATGACTATCAATTCTGAGATACCCACAGCGAACAAACTGCAGAGGTTGGTCAGACGTACAGTGTCGCATTAAAATGAGAAAATGTTCCTTCTGTGTCAAAGGTCATGCATGGCTATGCATAGAGTTTGAATTATAGGAGAAAGTGCCCTTTGGAATTCAGCTCACCATTTGAATCATAGAGAGGTAATATCAGCCTGCAATTGATCTGTGTCTTCCACAGTCTGAGTGCTGTGAGTCTCATTAACAGGACCTGGAGCCTGGTCTTGTGCATATGTGCTTAACTAAGTGACATTTCCAAGCCGATGGTGACTTTCGAAAAGGTCACATCTAATGTTTTTCAGTATTAATCTCTTCATCTCTACTGATCCCATATGTGGGTTCCTCAAATGGAGCTGCTGTATTCAAACCTGAGGAACTTACTGTAAGGTCCATTTTAAATTTGAGTGGAGATCCCAAGGTTTCCAACAATACCAAATATGTCTCGCTAAATTACAGGAAAATGGTTTAAAACGATGTGTAAGGTCCAGATATTCTCTATTTGATGCAATGCTGAGGCTATAAAAACATGGTGTCCTGGTTTGAATATTTCACCGATTATAAGACTGATGTAGCTACAGTGAAGCATTGAAACCAGCAGATACAGAATAAGTATATGGCACTATCTTGCAAAATGTGGAGGAAAAAAATGCTAAATTTCAACCGACAGTACATCAGGGGGAACTAAAGCAAAAATCAGAGTTTAAGGGGTTAAAGAATTTTATTTGGTCGTGAATGTTCTCACCGTGGAGCAAGCTGAGGTAAGAATAATTTTTGGCAGCGAAAGAAAAATAAAATGAAATAAATAAATACATAGATATCTTGGAAGATACAGTTGCAGTTACAGGGTGAGACTGGTTTCTCTCCATGTTTCTCTGTATTTTAATTGACTAAAACAAGACATTGTTAGAATATTCACCAAAAATTTTAACTTTTTTCCCAGAATGAAAATGGGTATAATATCTTCACGGAACAGTTAAGTCATTTAACAAAAGGAGACCATGTCCCATTTTACTATGCAAAATATGCACAGAGAATTTAAAAAATGCTCCTCTAGTTTGACAGTTGTGAAATTCTGTGTGTACCCAGCATTAGATCAGAACAATGGTTATTTTAATAAGAAAAAGCACTTCTGTGGGAAGGAAAATCCATCATCGTATTAAATATAAATGTTGCTCCGCTGCACCGCAGCCTTTTAAAACGCATTTCCCATTTGTACCGTCCTATGCAGCATCAAAATCCATTGTTAAAAAACATGACCTTTTGTAGTCCTGAGAGAGATGAGCATTTAGCATTGTTCTCTCTCAGGCCTGACTGCACTCACTGCTCACTTACTCACAGAAGTGCGCTCTTAAAGCCGTCTGTAAGTGTTTGGACAGCGGCAAAAAGTTTTGCTTTTTAAGTCAGGACTCCAGCAGATAGAGACAGCCTTCATGAATTTCCAGGTATTGTTTACCCATTTCAATTAAATTGCGTAGGAATTTAAATTTTTTTTTCCATCTATTGATACTGTCCAACTACTGTATTTCTGGACTGCACAGTGCAAGCATGAATATAAATATACTCAAATGGGCATTGGTTAAAAGAATAAATAAATAAATCACACACATGTATTGTCCTTATTCACCAAAGAATCAACAACATTGGGGTGCTGGCTAATTTGTAAACATACTGCCATTTTAGCTCGCAACTTAGTTCAGAGCAGTCCAGTGGCTAGCACATAGCCATGCATTAGAAATGCAGAATCTCCGCTGAAAATTTCAGCAGAAGCCAGCCTAAGCTGATCAAGCTAGCTTGAGCTATTTTTGACGTTTAAATACAGCAGCTGGTCAGCCTGTTCATTCAGCTGGCCCACCTGTATGATTAACAGCCTTCTCTACAAGCTAAACCAGCTGAACACACTTTGCCCAGTAAGACAGTAGCTTCAACCAGTAGCTCAAGACCAGTGAGTGGCTAGAAGTGTCCAAAACACAGCTTGGGCCTTGGTAAACGAGCTTTGGACCACAGTTGGACTGAGTTGGAATTTGTTCCTACTGAGTGATACATGCAGTGAAATCCATAAGTACATGCTGCAACACATGCACACACACACACACACACACACACACACGCACATTTGCGCGCATAAATGCACACAAGCATTGTGTTTTCATCCCATAGTCTAGCATTCATTCCCTAATTCCTTCCCCTGACCTTAACCAAAAACACTGCACGCCTCACTGTAATATTAACTTAACCATAACCTTGTTCTCTGCCCATTACCCATTAAAAAGCTCACTTTGTGGCAAACAGAAAATAAGGATATAAAATAAAAAGAAGGACAAAAAAATAATAATTTGTACGCTTTCACTTGTTGGGACCCCCACCACCCCACCCACACACACACACACACACAAACACAACCAAACAGAAACACAAGTGCATGCACATACACACGCGCATATACACACACACACACACACACACACAGACACACCCACACACACAAAGCGCCCAGTGCTGACATTCCTTCAATTCTGCCCTTATGTAACTGAAAACAAAGTGACTCGTCGAAAGTGCACTTGCATCCCACCTTTGCTGCAAACCCTGGGCTGTCAAGTCCGTCCAGCTTCGCTTCACCCGGAAAGTGCACATCTGAGCAAAAGCCCAGCGGCCCCCACACAGCCAATCAATACTGCAAACATGCAGACACAGCCAGCTCTACTGTAGCATGCTAGGTCATGTCGCCAGTGGGGAGGAGGGACACGGGCACAAAAATAATCACGGCTAGTGAAGTTCAGCTGAGAAAAAATGTCTGCTCTGCGACAAACTGACCAGTGCCTCAAAAAAACTTAGAGACATTCGGCAGTTGCCTCAGTCTGACTTGTACATTCAAGTTCAGCTCAGCTCATTTAGTGAATTAAAGTTCTGCTGACAGACTCACGTGCACACTATTAATAGCAGCAGTGACAAATAAATATAGGCTCTGACCCTGACACACGCTACGGCCTACTGAGCTTGAGAAGAGGAGGGGGTGGGGGGGGGATGCCTCCCCTCACCCAGCCAGGTGGATGCTGAGATGGAGGTGGGATATTAATTAGCAGCAGGCAAATGTAATGCAGCAGCAGAGAGCGACTCAGCGCAGCAGCAGGCAGAGGCCTGTTCTGCTGCGGTGGCAGCACAGGATAGCGGCTTATATAGTCCCTTTTCCAGAGGGACAGAGCAGTGTGTGATCTGAATGGGCATGTCTATAGGAAATATGGGCATGTCTCAAGTTTTCTGCCATAATTACCTCCATGAGCTGTGTCCACAGAGCTAAAGAAAACAATAGAGTGGACACAAGACCAGGTTTGGCGAGATTCGCGTCCGCCATCTGACTGAAGGATAGCGTCCTGTATGGAACCGTGAGAAACCTTCGACCAAGGTAATTTAGAGGTGGAACATAGAGATTATGTTGATGATTTTTACATGACGAAAGGGTATATTATTCTAGGTGAAGTTCATATATGAGCATATGGGGAAAATAGACCCGAAAGTGAACTTGATGCTAATGATACTACAATAAACAGATTTATCACTTACCATACATAATACACTGAAAAAAGTGATTTTGACCCCTGGTAAATGTTCCATATATTAATTAAGCATATTTTAATAGAAATAGGTGTGTTATTTAACTCCACTTAAAAAATATAAGTAATTTCAAAAAGTCAACATAATAAAAATATCTAGCTTCAAATAAAAATATTTTGTGCAACAACTTACCTTAAAAAAATTATGTTCATTCAACAAAACATTTTTTTCAGTGTACTTATACTGTGAAAGAAATTCTGTGATTTTCATATCAGTTTACCTAGTCGCATATGCACAGGTATGGCATTTGATTACTCAATTCTCCTGCCAATTCCTTACACACGGACGCGTCTCACGTTTTCTGGTTGGTTCAGCCAATGACATTGTCCACTCTAGTGTTTTCTTCAGCTCTGTGGCTGCACCCCATTTACTCAGCTTATCCAAGACGACATGCAGTTGATTAGTCCAAGCAGGGACTAATCCCCACCTGGAGTGGCGTGGGGTCTACAGCCTTTCTCGAGGCCTTAACTGAGCCCCAGTCAAGCGTCACAGACACGAGGCTATAGGCTCCCCCCACTCAATTGCCATTTTTAACTTTGATATTTAATTGCTTTCTAATTTTTATATATATATATCTCAGCAACAAAAGTTTCTGTGACACTATTTATGTGTATGTTATAAATGACACGCAAAGATCTCAATGCAATCAATATGTTTATTTAACAGGAGAAACACTGACTTTTCAGTGCCAACGTCACTCAAAACGAAAAATGTCATTTTCATGCGTCATGAAGCACTTGTCTGACGTCTAACCAATTGTGACCTTCACACTTCAATACCGGGTGTGACTTCCTCGTGCCATGATGCAAGCAACGCATCTCCGGCGCATGGACCGAATCAGATGTGCCAGAAATTGCTGTGGGATGTCATTTCAAATCTGACGTAGACGTTGTCGCAATTCCTGGAGTGTAGCTGGCGGGTTATCCAACCGCCGCAAACGTCGATCCATCTCGTCCCAAAGATGCTCGATTGGGGACATGTCTGGGGATCTGGCTGGCCATGGCAGGACATTGACATGTTGTTGCATCAGATACTGCTGTACAATCCTTGCAACGTGTGGTCTGGCGTTATCATGTTGCAGCGTTATTCCGGGACCATGTTGCATCAAAAACGGTACCACCAATGGCCGTAGCACTTCATCGCGATATCTTTGACCTATCAGATTTCCATCAATAACAAGCAAATCTGTTCTGTTTCTAGCCGTGATCCCTCCCCAAATCATGACACTACCACCTCCAAAACGATCAAATTCCTGAACACAGTTGTTGGCATAACGTTCTCCACGTCGACGGTATACACGTAAACGACCATCACATCGGTTAAGCATGAATCTTGATTCATCAGTGAAGAGTACAAGATCCCACTGACGTTGGATCCACCGTCGATGTTGTTGTGCCCACTGTAGACGCAGTCGTCGGTGTTGTACTGTGAGTATTGGACGTCTTGCTGGCCGACGTGGGACAATGCCAAAATGACGGAGACGGCGACGGATTGTCCGTGCAGACAGTCGCCTCAAACCAGGTATCGTTCTTGCAGTTATGGTTGCAGGTTGGAATCAATTTCGGAGATGGGTTGTTCGAATCCAGTTGTCCTGTCTGGGAGTGGTTACTCGTGGACGGCCGCTGCGAGGACGGTCTCTGACATGTCTTGTCTGCTGATGACGCTGCCATAAGTTCCAAATGGTGTTTCGGTGGACATTCAGGCGATGAGCAACTTCCCTCTGCGAGGTTCCGGATTCAATCATCCCAATGGCCCTCCACCGATCATTTTCAGACAGTCTTGGCATTTAGAGGGTAGAGTTCCTGATCCAAAATGGCTGTGTTTTCGATAAGTGATGCTTCCGTCGTTCATCAGGCACAATGTGAACAATCCAAACATTCTCCTCTTTTATTGCCATCCACAAGCATGATTTACGCACATTTTCACGTGCAAAGTCATTTTCTCGCATTTTCATGATTTCCATTTCAATGTTGTGTTTAAGTGTACTGTTTCAGTCTGATATCACCATGTATGACAATTTCATAATTGCGTTATGAAAAATAATTAACAATATTGGTGTCACAGAAACTTTTGTTGCTGAGTATATATATATTTTTTTTTTTTTTTTTTTTTTTTTTACAAAGGTACTAGACTGAGGAAATAAAAAGTGGACAGAAAATATGAGCAAAAGGTGTTATTAAAAATAGCACAGTGGGAACAAAAGTAATCAAACAGCAATGAGAAAGGAAAAAAGCCTCCAAAATGTGAAAAATCTTTGGTCAAACCAACACATCAATATTACTATTATTAGGCAGACCATTCTCAATCTTTGGGTCCCATTATCGCTTACATTGACTCAATACACTGTGAAGAACCACATTCTTCCAACTTAAATACCAGAATAAATGGAATTAAACAATATAATGCATTTACGGATCATGCATTGCTGTATAGAATATCAGCTGGGCAATCTATAAATGATGGCAACAGTGACAACATAATCAGTTTGCAGTTGACATTAGTGCATGGATGGGGAGAGATGCTTTGGAAGATCGATGCTTATTGATCTTTCGTCATCTTCTTAATGGGCATTTTAGATTTTTCGAGGTGTCATTGGGTTTAGCTCAATCATGTTTTTAGTCATTTTTGAACACTTAATGTACAAATAATGCTTTCAAATGCAATGTGAATTCCACAGAATGAAAGCTTTTTTGCCTCTCCCTCCCTCAAGCAGACACCTTTCACCATTATTCATTACCTAATTACTGCCTCATTAAATCTAGCTTGATTGGCCATCTAATCAGCAAACTAGAATTGGACTTGCAGGGAAGCTACCCAGTTAAACAATAAAAATGTTTCAAAGAATTCCCCGAATGCGCCATTGATACATTTTACATATTTCTGCAAAGATATACGTTTTAAGCAATTCTAATGACAAACACCTCAAAACACAACCATCAACATACCTTACTAATTAGCCAAACAGTCAATTTGTAAAGGAATGCAAAGCTAATATAATGATGCAGTTTAAGTACCGAAGTCTGCAGATCATCTTGTCAGTATATCTCTCACCATACTACAATTTCTTAACTTTTTTTCTTTCCAAATCAGTTTTTCTACTTCAACTTGCACTCCGAAGCTGACTTCCGATGATGTTTTCTGGGGTGAGGACTGTGTGCTGTCTGGGTCGGTCGGGCTTTTTAAAGCGACAGCGTGATGAATAATTTAAACGTGTTTTCTGTAGCTGTATATTTCTGTGACAAGCCCTTTATTCTCCAAGCAGCGCGCAGTCTCTGCACAGACTTACAGCTTCCTCGCAGTCACCGAAGTGACTACCGTCGAAAGAGACCGTTTGGTTTTGATCGTATTGTCTTGAGATGTTGATTCGTGCCTGCAGATTTGAAATCCTTTTCGCTTCACATCACTTGCATTTGGCAATAGACAGAAATTCTACCTGCTCAGAATTCATTTTCAGCAACAACCTGTTACAACTTCCACCGAGCACCATATTGAAGAGGCTACTGAGATAATATTGTCCCAGTATCCTTGCATTCACAAGCTCATATTCTGTCCCAACTTCGGCCATATTATCTGTATGGACCCAAAGTCACGTTCTTTAATTGATTGAGTTTGATCCCGTCATGGATGTACACTGCATGCAAAACGTCAGAGGTGTGCGATGAGGGCCATATCTGTCCCTGGTTTTCACACCAACTTCAGGCCTTTAATTAGTTGATGATCTAAATTAGCCAAACTATTTATAAAATCTGACATTAATGGCGCATTTCTTTAAATTATCACGAATGACCACCAAAGACTATTTTTGTCTCCCAACATAAAACATTTTTCTTTGATCTAATCTTTGCACAAATCTATATTTGTGTATCCAACCAATTTACTCAATTAGTCAGGGTAACTGAAGTAAAAACCTGCATACACACTGGCCCTCCAGGACCGCAATGGCCCACTCCAGCAATACGCAAATGCGTGCTTGCATGGAATAATCATAAATGTTCACAGGATCCTGGTAGTAAACGGTCTCTCCCAGTGATCAAAAATAAACCCCTCTTACTACTAATCACAAATTCTGTTGACCTTGACTGAAATGCAGTATCAGTCATCCCTTCACTCAAACAGACAAGTCCAATGCTGAAAGATTCTTCCAGCTCCAACATGTTAATGAGACTAACGTGATCTATCTGAGTGAGCCATCTACACATGATTTGGAGGACAATGTGCTCTCCCAAATTTGTCGAGATTGCTGAGACGTGACAGCCCTACAAACACCGTCGAGCAGTAATGTACTGAAACAATGAGCTAAGATTACATTGTTTCTTCAGGGCCCTCTCAGCTCAGCTATAGTTTTTATAGTTAAAACTTTTATAGTTTTATGTAGTTTCCTAACTGTTACCCCATTCCAGCACCTTAATCACCTTAATAAATGTACTTAAATCTAAGCAAATGATTGCTAGCAGTAAGTCAGTTCTCAATCTCATTCAACAGGATTATACATTCAATCCAATTAAAACTATGCATTCAATGGTTTCAACAACTGTGCTTTACTAAAGGGCAGTGCAGTGTTATGCCTATCTACATAAGAGGGCGGAAAACTCATAAGGATGGGAGCTTATATGGTTCCTATTGACCTCATGAGGCTCCCCTACTTTACCCACTTCCACATCAAATGTTTTTGCGAGTTAATTTTTTGATTTTCAAAAATCCAGTTCGGGCAAATACGTTGTACATTCTTGTTAGTAGTTGGCTCAACAAGGAAAATTAATAGAAAGCAAACTGGGTAACTCTTTACAAAGAAGGCACAATAATTAACATTGACAATTAACATTAGTTCATGAACTTTCAGTTAATTAGCAGGTAACTAATGCATTAGATAGCCGAATAAGCATTAATGACCATAATTCACCATTTATTAATTTTCGGTGTTTCCCTTATTGTGAAGTCGAAGACATCCCTTAAGTATCCCTTATGCAGAACTTCAAACTGATAAGCCATAATGTATAACTTCATACCTTAGTCGATGTGAACATCATTTGTACATGATTACCAGATGCATAAGCAAAATGTTAATTAGCTGTTAGTAAATGGTCAGTACTGCATTAACTAATGCTAATTATTGTACCCTTATTGTAAAGTGTTACAATAGTGATTGGTGTTGTACACCAAATGTTGTACTCCTCAAAATGTTTGATGTAAAACCTACCAAGCGAGCGGCGAAAAATAGACGACTCAGCCTGTTCTTGCTTTCTGCTAGAGGACCGTTCTAAATTGAGTTGGATGATGACGGGAAAGTACGTGTACAAAATAGCCATCTGCACAATTTTGCTTATTCTGTGGTGAATTCAGTGGATAGCAAAGCCCTGCAAACCAAAGATGCCACAGTGCATTATGAGAAGTGGGGAAAGGCGAAAAGCGTTCACTCAGGTAGCCGATGAAGCACACATTTTCATTCAAAAGCTCCTTGTGCACTCTAGCTCCCCTTGACAGGCTATACTTGATCTCAGCGTTACTCCATTGTTTAATGCGACTCATTGATGAAATAATCTGGAGGTCTCAACTGCCCAACGGGAGCAAATTAGACCCAGGTCAATCCCACTATTGGCATGGAGAGCTGAAGCAAAGAAAATATTGGTTCAGATTCAGTCAACATTTGCCTTCGTCTTTGACTCCGATTAATTTGTTCGTCCTCTGTAAGAGCTCTTGCTTCTATCAATTGTGGAGACTCAGCAATTGCCCACAAATCCTGGACTTCAAAGCCAATGAAGGAGTAAAATGCTGAGAATTATAAAAGCACTGCGGCAACATTTTCAAGATCTTACAGAGATAATTTTTGTTAACATGCATCCCAGTTGAAACGTCACTGCTGCTGACAGATACTTTACCACAATTCATGCAGATGAAATAAGCTCAATGGGGGTACAATTTTCTCAACCCACATGCGAACCGTTGGTGTAAACATGAAGTCCATTCTTGCCAGTGTCTTGTCTGGTTTTGAAATAAACATGCAAAGATAGACAACAATTCATATCTACATATAAAACTAAAAAGAGGTCCTGCAGTAGGGATGCTCTCGGATGCTTTTCGGAGAATAAGATAGATTACCTAAAACCGAATATTAGCACGGGGAAAAAGCACAGATTTCTGCTGTATCAGTGTTTTTGTGTGAAAAGCATCCTAAAACAAAGTGCGACACATGGTAGAAGTAAAAAATATGCAATGACCTGAAAAGAAGCCAAGGTTGAAAATCCAGGAGTCCAGGAGAAAACAAACAGTTCCGCCATATTTTACCTCCAGCCCTGAACACAGTCAGCTGTTTTCACTAATCAGACATGTCTCCTGCTGGAGGAACTGTGCAGATAAAAACATACAGGTGGTTGGAACAAAATCCTGGGGAGGACTTTTACTTTTAGAACAAATATTTTCCCATCATTGGTGAAAATATGACTGGATAAACATTTATTTTGCTATAGCTTTGGTAACTTTTTGGAGGAAGGAGAGGAGGGAACACAACCGCTTTCTTTGGAAGGATGACAGATGGGGGTGGGGTGGGGATATTAGCAGCTCAGACATAGCTTTGCAAAGCTATTTTTGGATTAAGTGGAATGAAAGATTAGCAAAGCTTAGCTGACTGAGGCATCCCATGGCATTTGCGGGCCTGAAAAACACCACTGCTTCCTTATGTCGGATTAATACTTCATGCACAGGCACCATTGCATCTGTTCAGAACTACGGTTTTTCATCTTAAACATGGATGGAACAGCGTGTCATTTAAGCAGTGTGACTGCATGTGCAAACTTTAGCAAATCGAATGCCACTTCCTCTAGTCGTGTCTGAAAATGATTTGTGCTCTGACGAGGTTTGCGTTTAAAAAAAGTAAAATAAATAAATGAATAAATAAGTATCCTGAGAACTGATGTTGTGGCATAATTTTTCATGAAAATTGAAAAAAAGAATTCTCCAAGATATGAGACCATCGTTTAAATTCAGTCTTAATCAGGATATTACTGTCTGATGCCAACTGGGAGATGGATCGGAGGTGATTAGACTCAAGTCTGTAACATCTTGAGTGAGCTGGGGAATTGCATTTGGACTCACGCGCGTGCGTGTGTGTGTATATGTGCGTGTGCGTTTGCAATGTAATTCGAGATGACTGTTTCGCTGCATCGCGGTGCGAGCTGCTGTCCTATGAAAGTCGCATCAATGACAGATCGACTGTGATTTGCAGAAGAGGTCCCACATCGCTGGCAGCGCGGAAGTAATATCCCTGTGAAGGAGTGTGCGTATGCTGGCGAGCTGCGGATACCTTGTCAAAGTCAATTCAATTTATTTTATTTTTTATGTTTAGACAAGTACCAACAGCTTGGGATGGGCAAATATTGGGAGAAAGGAAGTCCTAAAAAACACTGAACCGAAGCCAATCCAAGTCGCTTATTTTTGAACACGGTTCCTTCCTAGCCCCCAACCTGAAACTCAATTGTGGACCAGTATCAATAAAGGGATAGTTCACCCAAAAATAAAAATTCACTAATTATCTACTCGCCCCAAGGCTAATTGAAGGGTCCATTAATTTCTGTATTCCTCAAAACACTTTTGGAATTACAAAGAAAAACAGCATTTAAGACAAATCCAAGTCAACTGACGTCAATAGACGCCACTTTTTCAAGCGTAAAAAACAACATTTAAAAACCACAAAATGCCTCCATACTGCTCTTGCAGCGTAATCCAAGAGTCCATAAGCTATGACATTCAAATTTGACTCGTAAAGACGTCTTTTCACTATATTTTTAGCCTAAATGTCCAATGTAGCCACTTAGCTAAGAGCCCTGATTATTTTCGCTGAAAAAGTTGGCCGACCATGAAAATGCGCTGTTAAGTAAGCGAATTTTAACATTCAAAACTGCAGCGTGTTTCTCCAATCGGAGATGTTTAGGGCCATTGCAGCATTATTTACCCTCGTTGGCCACTGTAGCTGGTCTTGAATTTTAAATTTTATCCATTAAAATTAACTAGGCTACTAGCTAAGTGGCTACATTGGACATTAAGGCTTAAAATATAATGAAAAGACGTCTGAACGAGTCAACAGCTTATGGACTCTTGGATTACACTGCACGAGCAGTATGGAGGCATTTTGCGGTTTTTAAATGTCGTTTTTTACGCTTGAAAAAGTGGCGTCCATTGACTTTAAATGACTAGGATTTGTCTTCAATTCTGTTTTTCTCTGTAACTCCAAATGTGTTTTGAGGAATAAGGAAATTCATGGACCCTTTGATTAGCCTTGGGGTGAATAAATGATGAGTGAATTTTCATTTTTGGGTGAACTTTCCCTTAAAGGTGATATGAGCAAGGGTGTCCCATTTCACTAATTCTCTTTTCTGATACTCTCAACCCGTGAGTAACTTTTCTCGTTTCATTCTCTTGCCTCCATAGCTGGTACTGCAAGAAAAGGAAGGAGGGAAAGGGAGGATGTGAGGACCTTGACGAACTGTGTGATAAAATTAAGTGGCCCTGACGTTATAAACGTCATGCTATCATTGAGTTCAAGCAGGGACAGCCGTGTCATGCAGTCGATGAGTTTATGGCATAATTTGTGGGAGAAATATCGCTCGAACAGAGATATCATGCTGGCACAATGACACGGTGCAATCGACTCAAAACTCTGCGGTGACACTAATACCAGGCAGGGGGAGTGACAGTGAACTTGTTCAGGGACAGTAACTCTCCGCAGTGGCAATAACATTAATCAACTTGTTACTGGCCTAGCAGGTCAAAGTCACAAACTTGTAATTCCTTACCTCATTTCTGAAGTTAGTCTCTGCTCTGAATAAAAACGGTTTCAATGGGGTACACTTGCAGTCATTTTGTAGACACTGCTACATGCCATATTGTCCAAGAACTCAAACACTAAAGTATTATAACTCAATACAACGGTGGTTGAAACTGTTACCACATTCCCGCTGCAACATAAGAACATTGGCCAGAAGCGATATTTGACTGCATCAACCATTTCAGAGCTGATTGACAACAGGGAAGCTTTGACTGGACTTCAGTGAATGTATCAAAGGAAATGGAAAATTTTACATTCAAAGAGTCAGAGCCCAGAGGGCGAACCAGACTGGACAGTTGATATGAAATCAAACTGCCCAAGCACATAAAATTAATCCCGGAGAACTGATAAAACGTGTCCGATATTTTTTGAGTTACCGTTAAGCGGTGGAGCAGATTCATTTTTGCCACCATACATGTTTTATTTACTGAATGAATGAGTGTTTAATTAACCCCTAAGATATATTATGTCGAGGTAAGTGCAGTGCAGGTGACGGTATACTCCGTGGCACAGAGGAAGGGTAAATAATAGTTTTGAGGGGGCGCGCTCCTTCGCTGAGGCTCGACGCGCATTTCAAAGCGGTCCCCGATCGATCACGCCTCTTTATTTATTCATGTAAAAAGTAATTAAAGTTGAAATACGCCACTGCGCCGGGGACAGGGAAGATAGCGGCGGTGGCGGGGGGTTGCCACAGCAACATTTCCCCATCTCTTTCCCATGGCCCTTTTTTAGACGGGGGGGGTTTTTTGGGGTGATTCCTTTTGCTAAACCCCCTCCTGTTTCCACCACCCATGATGGTTGGGATTTTTCAGTTCCTCTGTATTGCATGGTGGTGGGGGGGGTAGTTGGATGCGGCACTTTCACCACAAACAGAGGGATAGTAGAGCATTCGCCGCGCAGCGGTTGGCCCCTCTTTTGATTACCAGGTCCCAGAGGTAGAGGAACATCCCCAGGTGAGAACAGCTGGAATTCTGGGATAATGAACTCATCAGGAGCGACGGCAAGCTGTTCTGATGAGGGAGGAGGAGCGGGGAGGTGGCTCTGTTCCTAGTGGAGCGGGACAATCTGCAGGTGGAGAATGAGAGAGCAAAGAGCAGAAACTGTGGCGCAGTCACACATGTCTGCGCCACTGAATCGTATCAGCAATGCTGTGTGTTACTTCCCCCAACTTCTCACAACTACAAAGTGTGAATATCTGAAGAGAATTGCTGCTGTCAGTTAATTCAGAGACGTACAGTTAACCCTTGGACTCCCTCGAGAGACATTATCATATTTTTGTACTTCTTAGCAGGTTCAGTGATGAAGTGGCTTTCAAAAATTGTAATATATCCTCAAGCACTGGCATTACCTTCACCAAACTACCTTTTAAAGAACTCCAGGTAACATTGGATAAGTGATTGATTGGTCTCCTTGATGGGTTTTTTTTTTTTTTCATTTATTATTATTTGAATTTATTTTCATTGTAATATATTTCATATTTTACACACATATTCAAATAGATTTTTTGTGTAATTTTTATTTTATTTATTTACATTTTTTATTATTATTTCTCTTATGTTGATTCACATATACAAGCTATTGTTAAATATGAAGCGAAATATTAATTCTTATGAATGCCTTGACTCTGGCGCAAGTGCTTCTAATTAAATTTTTGAATCAACAAACTACCTTTTAACTTATTTTCACTGTGTACTGTCTTATGATTGGCCCTTCGACACTTTTTGAGACTCCCCCCAAAATGAATAATAAAGCGTATTTCAAATTATCCACTACAATTTATTATACTTATGTATTGTACATGGTCATGATCTATAGATCTCATACTTGATGGCCACAGAGACCATGTAATAGCATCGTCTCTGTTTAACTAACAGCAACAAGTTGCTGCTTCTCTTCCAACTGAGTTCTGACTTAAGATTTAAATTTGTCTGCATCACAGTACACCTCATGCAATAGATAAATGACTAGATAGATAGATAGATAGATAGATAGATAGATAGATAGATAGATAGAATTTTAAAATGCAAGAAGCGCCATATTATTGGAGTGGACACATCTTTAATGCTTGATTTCCCGAAAGACTTGCTGAACTCAACTGCCTACTTATGTTAATTTCTAATTAGTATTCATGCGAAGAGCTCAATTAATCATTTTAATTAACAGGTCAGTGTGTATGAAAACAAGCATACAGTGTAAGTGATTACCTTGGGCTAGAATTATAAAAGGCTGTTTTTTTTTATTCTTTAGTCATTGGCTCTGAATAGCAATGAGTAGATTGACAAACCCAGCCTCTGTCTAGTACACAAATAAATATGAATAGATTTCTAAAATTCAAATAAGAGTAATCACAATCTCCGGGACATCTCCTCTGTTTTCCCTTGAAGATATTTAAATTACCTAATGCATTCAATAAAATGGATCAAGCAACAGGGAGCACAGATAAAAATTCAGCACGCATCAGTGAGCTCCACGTTCCACAATCAGTGCATCTAGAAAAAATACAACAGACAGATTTTCTGAGTGTTGAAACAGCAGGTGTAGTTATCACAGATACAAAAATAAACAGATCAGCCTTTAAGCTACAGAGAGGCAAAGATCGTTAATGATATCCATACGCTGCACTCAATATATCTAAACATAGATAGGACTCAAAACATTTGTGCCGAAAGTCTTCATCACTTTAATGGCGTTTTCTGCTGAACCTGATATTGTGAACCCAAATCTATAACAAGAATGCGCATGTACAAGTTAATTAGAGGGTAACTGCCAATGAGATTATTCTTTAATTAACGCAATTAGGTCTTAAAAGCAGATATAAAACAGTGTATTTATTTCAAGTAGCAGTTAACGTCTAACATGCTTAATTATTTAGCTGATTGCAGTTACGAGCCACTGCCACAGGCCTAGATCATAAAAAATTTGCTCTTAATGTTTTTAATTTAGGGTGGCACCGATGATCATTCAGCATTCAGCCTTCAGTGAAATGGTGCTCGAACCACCTTAAAATCCCAGGATTTCCAAATAAATTTTATTTTCATCAAAAACACAACCAAAAATTAACATTCAAATCCTCTATTAAATATTCTTCCTGCACTTGGCAGCACAAACTATCACTTTCAAGCGCTGAACTGTTATTCTGAAGGGCACTTAAAAACACTTCGTGACCAATTTGTCTTCAATTTAATCAAGCTATACCTTCCTCTTTTGCATATGAAAATTCAAATCCTACAAGGCAGGAGATTGTTAATGCACAATAGAATATGAACAGCCAAGTTTCAAGGGTTTATTCTTCAAATTTAAGGACACTGTAGGCAGAGATTTAATTGGCCCAATCACCTCCCGTAAAGGCTCAGTTTACAGCAGAGACCAAGGTCTCCCTACTTGGGGTTCATACCGACCAAAATTTCCAGAAAGTCCCTGGCCATTTGCCATAAGCTGTAGCACCAGAGTCATCTTCACATCCTCCCATTTTTGAAACTTCTGATTGTGCCTATGTCGCGACAGCTAAATGTGGGGACTTCAACGTGCTCTGAATTTCTGTCCAACAATCGAATGCGCATGCACATCCTTTAATTTTTTTCCTTTTTCCTGGAGGTGAACACTATTACCAAAGGGCATTCCAAAGTCACACAAATGTAATTAAGCCCCCGTCATTGCTGCAAATTCATTTCCTTAAAATGGCATTAATTAGATGAAATATCTCACTACAGAGCAGAATAACCTTCACAGGAAATTAAGGGATCCGATGGCAACATGCTGTGGAGACCTGTGAAATTGAATGACATGGTAATCCCGCCATCCCAAGGACTCCTGATCTGATGCAGCTCATCAGAGCTTTCATTTGAACTGCTGAGGGGATAAAAAAAACAACATTCAGGGGCCATTTATGAGTCACAAATCTCATCAGTGGAGATGCTGAGTGTGATAATCATTACTCTGACAGGGTAAAAGGATGTTTTACCTAAAAAGAACAGACATATTTGTAATGGGTTTCTAAAATTCTGAGTCAGTGTTCTAAAGCTACATTACTTTCAATTACTGGCTGTGATTGTACCCTCAGCATTAGAATGCCCAGTTAAGCACTTTCAGGTCAACCATTTATAGTATTGTGCCTTACATATAAGGCCAACATGGCGAGGTAACATAGTGAAGACATAGCCAGTCCGTTATGTGAGGCTGAAAGAGAGAGTCAATTTTATTCTCTTTGCACCTAATTGAACAAAATCCCCCTAAAAAGTTACTATCACAAGGGCTGAACCTAACTTGAATATATTTAGCCTATGGCGCAATGTGTATCCACCCAGATATGAATTGTGTAATCATATTCACTGGGGCAATGTGTCAGCAATGTGGTGTTGTCATACTGCAATCATGTGTATTACATTACAAAGTCACATTTTTGTTTACATGGAATAATGCTCAATGTGTAGCTTAATACCCTTTTCCAACCAACCCCCCGAATGAATCCCAGGCAACCTGGGAGTATGATTCACCGTTTAGTCCATTATCACCTCCAGGGATATGCAATTACATCACCACGGAAGCACACTAGTGTTAGAAGGACCCACCAATTAAAATCTCCCTGTGTCCTTTCAGAGGAAGCTAATGCCCAAGACACAGTGAGCTTGGATCGTTCTATTGGATGAATGGGTGCACGTTGATACAAACAGGAAAAAGAACATGTATTATCCAATGTATTTTTATGTGGTCCATGAAATGAGTGTCACATATAGAAAGATTATGCTGTATATGAACACATGCATATGTGTAGCTGGCCGAATGAGGGCCCAGGAGGGGACTTGAGCCTCCAGACTCCCGGGTAATAGTCAAACGCGCTGACCGCATCGCCAGAGAGCCAGGCTCGTTGGCAAGGTAGCCAGGGCGCATACTTATTAGGAGACACTTCCAGTGACAGGACCCTTCAACTGTCATATATGTAGAGGATGAAATGTTGAAACACCGGCTGTAGTTTCAGCTTCAGTCTCACTGAGTCAAATCCATTGGTTACAAAGCTATTTTAAATCAAAATTGATTGCAGCTCATGGAAGTCCAGAAGGGAGAAGATGGCACTGTTAAATATCTCTTAGCATCACACTGGCTGTGTCTCCTGCCTAAGAGTTTCATAGTAAGCTGGACTCGCATCGACTGGCCTATAAGTCAATTCCATAAGCTCAAGCTTACCACGGTGTAAAAGCTCACTTAACGTTATATGCTAATTTGGTGAGCATTACATCTGAAATGCATACTCTACCTGTCATCTGCAGCAATGCAGTGTTTTACATACAAACACTTTTGTAGAACTGAAAGGCTCCGACAAATGCTTTCACATGGTTTATTTTTTTCTTTTAAAATAATACTGTAAATGAACCCATGAACATTTAATGACAAGTCCTTCAAGTGGCTTCAAGACAAAATGCAAATCAATATCAACCACTGCTAAAGACTTTTCTTCAATTTTTAATGAGAAGCTCAGCAGATATTTACTTGCTAAATAATGAGTTTGAGTGCCTGTTCAGGAGCTCAATGATATGACTGACTCAATGATATGCATGGCTCAATGATATAACTGACAAAAAAGCCCAAAGACGGTTCCTCTGCTTGTGTAATGGTGATGTGTTGCCGGCAACCTTCAGATATTGACTCTTAAGCTCTGTGGATCCATCGAAGGATAAGTGAGCTGAATAATTTTTCTTACAAAACGCAGGATTTTAGAACTCTATTGCAGTCTGCTACCATCACCAAATAGATGCTCCTCTTTGAATATTAGCATCACATATTTGTGATCTGACACCTTACAGGGTTAACAGAGATGTTTCTATTTGCCAGCGGCTAAAAGCTTGTGAGAAAAGGGGAGGCACATGGTGTAACTTTTTACTCGAACCACTGTTTGTGTGTGAGAGAGTTTGTGTGTGTGCGTGTGTGTGTGTGTGTGTGTGTATTTGCGTGCACTTGTTTTCCTAAACCTGTAGGCACTAAAACATAGCTTCTGAAGACTATAAAAGACACCAGACGGCTCGTGAATCTGAAAAAAAGCACTGTGGGGATATTTTTTTGGGACACCAAGAGGTGTGAAGGCTTGTTTCTGAGCTAAAGACTGGGTTTATGTCTCCAGTCAAAATTCTGTTTAAGGTGAGGACTAGGTGTAGCTTTACGACTAAGTATTAGAATTTGGCTATAGGTAATGTTTCAGTCCTAAATTTGGTAAAAAAATTGGTAATTTCGTAACATAGGTTTAATGTTAAGATGAAGTTTAATGTTAAGATTAAGATATTGGGAAGGGGATAGGAAAATAATAAATTTTACGGTATGGAGATACGGAAATACAATTTTAGTGGGAAAAAAATCTAGGTCCCAAATAAGATAGTATAATCATGGACTGTGTGTGTGCGTGTGTGTGTGTGCACAGTCAATATGGCATATAAGTACCTGGAATAGTCCATAGCCATTTGAAATTGTGCATGAGGAAGGTGACACCAGTCTTCAATACTGAGTCAATCAATTACCGCTTTCTTGATGGCATTGGAAAACGCTGCCTCAGGCAGAATTCTGTAATATCCCAGATTTGCTCCATCAGCCTGAAGTCAGGTGACTAAAATTGCCAGTACATATACTGTATACTGCAAGCAATGTCAACTTTATGGTTATTAAACCGTTCAGTAATTAATCCTTCTCTTGGGACAGGTGCATTTTCCTTTTGAAAGACTTGCCTTTCAGTAGCAGGCAAGGGTTTAATGAGGATTTAAGAAGATTACTTGATGTCTTTAAGTAAGTATTTGCATTGACCTTGCTTTCCGAGAGTACAATTACAATAAAACTATGCATGGAAATTGCAGTTCATACAAATTTTTGTCAAAAAAACAGAGTGCTTGACTCGTGGAAAATGTGCTGTTTACCCAAGCTCTGTGGCATACTGTCTGTGGTGGTCCAAATAAACTATGAACACTGGAATAATTTTTTAGCACAAAACATCGGCATATGATTTTGAAGTATGACAGTTTGTTCTCTATATAAGTTTAAAATTAGAATTGGTTGTCCACCATATTTCTTCCTCTGGCTAAGTGGCGGAGCTAGAACTGGGAATTGGGGGGGGGGGCACTGACACGTCCCTTTATGACAACAATTAGTCCCAGCTAGTTCTCAATCATTTTTCTTTATTGATGCGTTTTCCAATGATCGTAATTGGCAACTGAAGACACGGTTTCTCTCCGTATGTGATCTAACAGCAATGAAATCATGGGTTAAATCCAGTACAGAAAAATAATTTACTCATTAATACGCTATTGCTTCACGTCGATTTAAGTGGTCCGCGTTCTAATGAAATATCGCCTTTCACTCTCAGTATTGCGTGGGTTGATAAAAAAAAGGAACTCAGCAGTTAAATAGGCTATAAAAAGCTTAGGCTATTTGCATGAGAGTTGACAGGTATGCAATTTTGAATAACGTTGATGAAAATTCAGCAAATACGCGTCCAGATGAATGATTGTCCTTTTACATAATCAGGGAGAACAAGCAGCACCTGTGAAGTGCGGAGCGCTCTCAGAGTGAACCTTTTTATTAATCATGAAAATGACTGGGAACAGGTCAGGACTAAAAATTGTTTTAAACAGATGTTTTGTCACAATTCTCAGTTCTGGGTCTACCTCTGTACTGAATTTCACCCATGATTTTATCGCTGTTAGATCGCATATGGAGAGAATCCGTGTCTTCAGTTGCCAATTACGATACTTGGAAAACGTGTCAATAAAGGAAAATGAGTGAGAACTAGCCAGGAATAATTGTTGTCATAAAGGGACGTGTCTGTGCCCCCCCAATGCCCAGTTCTAGCTCCGCCACTGCTCTGACTATGGGTTGGCAATTTAGTCTGATTATGCACACCAGCTTTCTGGATCTCAGCTCAGTATGGGTTCCAGATGGCACAAAACATTAGCAATACAGCTGTTTTCGGTTATGACAAAGTTTATAACCAAAGCTGTGTAGGTGATTACTGCAATGGTGACAAATTAACCAATTAACCAGCCAAGAATATATTTCATTTATGACAGTTGACCCAGTTCCTGTTGCATCAACTGCTGGATAGGTTGAGGAACCGAGGTATAGTTAAATTCCTACATTAGCTCCCTACTCATAGTAAAGAAAGCACCTCAGGCGACTGCTGTTTTTCTATTGCCGGAGACATAGTTCCCTTAAGGCTAAGGCTAATGAGGCCTGAGCCTTCGTGTTTCACAGTGTGTATGCCCCCTCTCAGTGAACGTGGCAGGCAATAACAGTCTCTTGCACTATGCAACACCTCACAGCCCTTGGTATCCAGGGAGGGTTAGAGTGTATTGCATCATCCAGCCAACGTTTCACCAAACATCTGCCTCCCCTGAACTTGCAAGTAAAGAACTAGCTTTGCACTGGAATTTTAGACTTGTAGGGAGGCAAGCATTGATAGGCAGGAGGTGTTCAATCACTACCCTTACGCAGTCATGTTTATTCATCATGGCCCAAGGCTTGAGAGAGGACACTCTGTAGATCAGTCCACTTCAGACTCCACGAACCCGCCGTAACGTTTGTGAGGGAAAACCCCGTCTTGCTTTTAAATTTACCGGTGTCCCAGTGGCCGCTTTTCCAGCCATCAGAGGTCTTCGTACGTTCACCTTTCCCTTGGTTTCCTCCTTCAGTTGTGCATCTGCTCTGTTTTAGACCAACCAGAGTTCCCTTCACCCACACTTTGACCCTGTCAATCCAGTTCTCGCTCTGTCTCCATCTTTTACAGTTCAGCAATAACCGCACAGTGCTCTTCAGACCTCCCATGTTTCTCCAGTGAAGGCAAATGGTCACCCACATCGGTGTTATACCCCTCCCTCAGTGTCATACTGTACACACATTTTCAGTGCTCCTGAATTATCGCACATCATGAAACAGTGCCCGACATGTAGTTTCATTAGCAGCAATTTCACCTGGTTATGTGAATGTATCTTTTGCTTGTTAATTCACTTACATTCCCCCTCCCATACATAATCAGAATGCAGTGTGTGTGAGCGTGTGTATGTGTGTGAGAGAGGAAAAAAGCTAGAATGAGGGAGTAAACAGAAATGGTAACAGCCTTTGGTGAAAAACAAGCCTAACCTTCTTCACCATGGCATCATCACACTCGCAGGAGAACGCACCGCGATTCCCCTGAGTTTGTTTTGCTCTCCGAATAAAAAACACACGTGGTGATTGGATGTTGCCGTGGTGATGAAGTGCAGCAGAGAGAGCGAGGGTTGAGAGATGAGCTGTCCCAGATGACTGGTCAGCTTACCCACAATGCACTCTGTACCACACAGAAGCTCTGCAGTTCTCCATCATAAAAAAATGTTACAGACACAGAATAAATGCCATTTGGTCTCTGACTTCAACAGGAAAACAAATATTAGCACAGAGAGGATCCTCTTATTGCTGGGAGATGAACAATAATAACTGCATTTCAGTAATTGCCATATTGTGGTGTATTGACTGTCTTTCATAATGAGAAACCGATGCGGCATAATTTTAATTGATCGGAAAAAGTGAAAAAATTTTTGTTGTGTACCACCCAACCGAAGTACCCACTTTTGTGAGTTAGTACATTTGTCAGATATACCATTAATATGAATGAAATTCTGAGGATAATTCGATCAACTGCAAGTTAAACTAGCCAATTAACTTTCTAACCCCAAATGCAATGAACATCAACTCTCACTCACATGAAAAGCATAGGCAGACATCAGTAGTTCTAAGTAAATCAAATCAGTTGTGAGGCATGTTTACAAAATAAGATAGTGACATGATATCAAAATGATGGAGGGGTGAGATGAACTTAGTATATGTAAATATACAAGTGATATTAAACTGTGGGTAACCCCGTGGGGGGGGGGGGGTTTGTAAGGAGTTAAGGTTCAATCTGAGGGGGAAAGATCTGATGGTTTGAGAAGCACTTCCGAAATTCAATTACTATTATTGCCTGTTCATTATTCTCACTTGGGGAGGATAATTTGGATGAGTATACTAGCCTTTGAGATAGGTTGTTTGAATGAAAATTTGAAGGGCCCTTGTGTAACGCTCTTAACCTCTGGGCCCCTGAGCAAGGCCCCAAACCTCAAAAAACTGCTCTTGGAGTTTTCCCCCTTTTTCTTTCTGGCCCTCCTCACTTGCAATTGTTCTTTCTGGCATTTACCCCTACGGCGTACTTGAGAAAGACAAACATACACTAAATGGAACTTTCCCTGGTTAAATAAGGGTACAAACCTAAATTTAAAAAAAAAAATTGTGTTTGAGGATAATCAGCCAGCCATGTACAGCACCTTAGAGACTTTGTCACAGATATGTAGCTTCTGGTATTGGGAGTAAAATCCCTAAGGGAATTTATAATGGTATTCAGACACTATCTGACATGGCTCAAATTAGAATGAATTTTATGAGCCTGTACGCTTGAAGAGTAACCTATGGGGAATACAGATGCAAGTGAGTACATAGAATCTTAGTTTATAGCCAAAAAATGTAATGCTATTACATTTGTAATCCTGTTTGTGGACCATTTATGTAAGCTACGGGAGCCACATTGATGCTACGCTGGAGATCGGCAGCCGAGTGGATCATGGTTTGTGTAATGGTTTTGCCCCCGCCGGCTGAAGACACGAAGCCGGCAGGCACTGGGACCATGTACCCAAAAGTAGGTGAAGGGACCCGCACGCACAGGCTGAGTAAAAATATAAAAATCTTTACTTTAAAGATAAAAGCATGCAAGAGAGGAGCAGCGGCAAAAACGCAAATAGGGTTCAGGACACAGAATGCAGCTGCACTGCCAAACTGGCAGTGCAGTGCTAAAATACACTTGATTGCACCTCCACCTCAACAAGCAACATCTGTGGCTCGTTGAAGTGGAGGTGCAGACCGCAGGAGGGGGGAGGGACTGCAGGGCAGAACCATCACAGGTTTGTGTAGGGACATAAAATGGGTCAGCTCACTGGCAAAAAATTCAAACTATGCAAACTTTTGTTGACTGCAGTGAAGAGGAATAATGTATAGTTACTCGGAAACCTGATACAAAATCTCAATTAACGGCAGCATAAAAATAACAGGAAGTATTTCAAAAGTGATTTAAAAGAGAGTCTGAGGGTGAAATGACTGGGAATATTTACGTCTGACACCAATGTGACGTTGTCACTTCAGCACTCAGTACTGCAGAATGCACCGTTGGGAACTCAGCCTTTGTCATGGCAAGCCAATGATAAACATTCTGTCGAGCACTGGCTGCAACAAACAAGGGTTTATTTATTTATTTGCGTAATGTTAATGTATTTGAGGTTGCTGCTGCAGGAAGTCATCTTCTGATTTAAATATTCTGAGATCATACTACAGCAAATGTTTCCCCTTCACAGGCATATACTGACTGGATTAAGGACTTGCACCAAAAATTCTATCAAATTTAATTTTGGCTTATCCCAAAACTTTATGTACACCACAAGCATGTTCAAAATGTTCTTATTTGCCACAAGCTTTTTTGCCCCCTCGGAACTTGTAATTTTTGCAATATGGTTTCAAGCTTCAACTTTAAAGCAAGGTCTCATGAGAGGAGAAAAGCTAAATGCATATTTCAGACAAAAGGCAAATACATACACTCAGGGTAAATCTGTCTACACGACCACAGCATACGGTGTTTAAAGGTCCAGGATCAGCACCAATAACATTCCATTAGTCAGATGACTTGCAATCCTGCTAGTGTCAACAGGTCAGTATGGTCAGTGTTCCCTCCTGTAAGGAAATTGAATCCTAGTGTCTCAACAACAATATAAAAATAGCACTGGAAAAAGTCTTTGAATGAACATTGATTAGTCCGGGGTTTTTAAAAAATAAATGTTTGAGGTAATTAGTGTGCATCTCTCTGACAGGGCAAGATTCATTTGTCAGTTCATGGCTCGAAATACATTAAAGCACTCAGAGGTGGGAGGGCAATTAAAAAAAAAATCAATTACTTGAAAAATATCCTGACCAGAAGTTATTTTCAACCTTTCTTTAAATAGTGAAGCTCCACTGAGAACATGCCTCTGTTTGTCATGGACACCCAGGGAGAAATGCCAGGTAGAGAAATAGCAGGTATGGAGGGTGTAATGGACCAGAGCAAGCCAAGGCGAGAGGGCACAAGGTAGTGAAAAAAATTTAGGATTTACTATCCAAAATTAAACAAACTTTACAAAAAATTCAAAAAAAAAAGAGTTACCAAATTATAACTGGCCCCTAAAACAATGGCAGACCAATTTAACAGAAAGGGTAACTTACTAGAAATGAACAACAGAGGGGTAAAGATAAGCCGAGCCTGGCACAAAATATTTAAGGGTAATTAGGATTAATTAACAAAATACATACAAAAACATGATTTAACAAATATACTTTAAACGGAAGCAATTAACTTAAAAGTAAATATTTATAATCAAAAATTACACAAAGAAGATTTTAACCAAACTAATATACATTAAAGCTATTCTTACCTTTCTGGCATGCGGCACAGCGCTTAGTAGAAATTTGAACATGAACACCTCCGCCTCCATCCAAAGTCCCACCCTCCTCCGCCTGCCTGACCTCTGAGGCTCCCCTCCTCCCTTGACGCGTGCGGTGAGAAAGTGAGCAGCGCGAATGAAGCTGCTTTCACACCGGACGAGAAATGAACTTTTCGCACAACAGATTACATTCAAAGTCAATGCAAACATATTCGTGCCTTTGCATTGACTTTGAATGTAATCTGACGTACAAAAAATTCGTTTCGCGTCCGGTGTGAAAGCATCTTGAAACGGGGCGATGGAGTCAGATTCAGAGGCACCGGGTAGTGAAAACTAACCGACAGCAATTATATAATATTCGATTCTATATGTGGTATAAACAAAAATGCCCTCGTAACGTCTGACGAACTACCATTAACGTTAGTAATTATAGCATTTCAGCGCCTGTTTGTTTACAGTCAGATGCTTCGTGTTTTGGCAGAATTCATTCATATTTTCTTGCAAAACTGCTGTCATAACGTCTTACCTCACCAGAATTGTCCCGGTAACGTTAGTCATTTAATCAAGAGCAGTTGCAGCTGCTTTGTTTTCAGCTAACTTCGTTGAGTAGCTACCTGCTTTGTCTCCGCTCTACCGCCCTGCTGCTCTGCCAGAGAGGCGCGCGACTCGCAAGTAGTGACAGCGATAGGCAACTGGAAGGGGCACAGCTACGGATGACAGACAGGAAGCTCGGCAAACCATTTTATTCGGACCGAAGAAAATGATTGGTCAGACTTTTATCAGAAATATATGAGAATTGAATATCAATGAGTTTCTACACCTGGTGGGTTTCTTTTACATTTTAGTGTGCCATACGCTTATTAGGAGCATTTTAGATTACAAAAGAAAAGTGTAAAAATTCCAGCAAGGTAAGAATAGTTTTAACTAAACATAAAATATCCCCCTCCAATCAAACTTCCAGTAATGGGCTGGTCCACCACCCCCATTTTGGGTATATAGTATCTTCCGATGCCTGCTGCGCACCCTTTGGCAGTACCGTGAGGCAGAAGACAGCTCCCAGGGGAAAGACGACCGACGTGGAAAAAACTCATACAAGGTGAAGTACACAATAGCTTCAATGCAGTAAAAGGGATGGGCACTCATTTTAAACATACAAAGTAATGAAAAAATCGCTAATAAAGACTGGGTTGTGTTTATATGAGACCAAGAGCTATGTGTCGTCATGTGTGATTCGCTGTGTGTGCACATGGTGAATGTAGAAACATGTGTTAATTAAACAGAATAGTGCTTGAGGAACGGGGTTTTTAAAAACATTCTGTGCGGTGATTTGATGCAGCCGTCACTGAGGGATAGAGACAAACAAGGGAAAAGTGCCTGGGGTTAGAGGCCTTGCTCAGGGGTTCTTCCCAAAATCATCTCTAAAGAGTAAGTCAGAATCCCAGGCCCCAACAGGGGATTGAACTATCTAACCTTTAGTTATCAGTCTGGTAACCTACCACTATACTACCCTGCCATCCGAGGTCAATCTGGTGTCCACAGATAGAGAGAGTCACAACAACTCAGGAATAGGAGCCTTTTATTGTCCATCATGCAAAACCGAGCTGCTCTGCACCATGGAAGTCGTTGGCTTATTGTCGTTCTTTTCTCGGAAGCAAAACATAATTTCATGGGGAAACGATAAACCAGCAAGCAATGGTTTCCACAAGCATAAGAGGGGAAAGTGTTCAGACACGAAAAAAGAGAAAACGGGGAAAAAAAAGAAATTCACCGAGACGGCACCTGATAACACAATAGAAACAAAATGACAGCGTGACCAGATTTTTCTGGAACTCTCATGTCATTACTTTCTCCATCTAGGAACTCCAGGTCAACCCAGATCCAAGTCCAGGTACTGCTGTTGTGTCGTCACCCTCCATTCAAACCCATAGACATCAGGTAAAGTGAGCTAATTTCACAATGCTCCGCTGTCATTGGTTGGTTAAGTGCCGCATACCAATTAAAACACGCAGACATTGCTGCTCCTGGACCTTCTAAGCTCTAGACTGGATGTGGTTGTTAGCTTTAATAACACCGAGACCTCCAGAAAAACACAAAGCTTTATTTGCACACTTGACCTATTCGCAATCACATATCCAGTGAAATGATTTAGTCATGACATAAAATCAGTAAAAATTTAATGATCCCCATAGAATCTGCACAGTCATAAAACCTGTTTGAGTATATAATCCATCTGAAGATGGTCACATGCTATGAATTAAATTTGCACTGCTACATCATTACAGTCATTCTTAATGACTTCGGCTGCGTTTTTTTCTTCCAACTCTGTGGCAGCTGCATGAATTTCATCCATCTCCATCTCAATAAAAGACAGGACATATTAATGAATATTTTATTGACCGGATTATACTTCACCATTAATAAACTGTTCCAACATAGAACCAGACATGGACATCAAATAAAATATTCACAACAGTAAAGCAAATTATTTTCCCGCCGATAGCTTTGATGGGGTATTTTTATTACGAATGTAATCTTCTGTGGGGGTGACCCAGAAAAATGCATTGCTGAAATCCGATCTTTTATTTTTCAGATTGTTGCATCATGGCTGCATGCCTCTTTATTGAAACATCACAAGTTCACGCTCATTTAATGTAACGGAGTCAAAGTCAAATGCTGCCTTTAATAATTCATTGGAAGCCTCCCCTGGAAAGCCCTCGTGTTACTCTCAAAGAGGAGTTAATGCTTTTAACTGTGCGTTTATCATGGGGTATAGCAACATAAAAAATGCATAAGACAGTTACCGAGCAATGTTTTTACCGTTTAAAATGTTCTTTTAAAATGCCTTTCTCAGGGTAAGTGAATAAATAAATAGGAAGTAAAATAAATTTTAAAAAAAAATGGCCTTGACTTGTCTGGGCAAAGTCTTGCCGTGACTGGAGAATGTAACTAATCAGTGACAAGTTTTCCTTGGCTCTACTGACAAAACTGTTGATGACCATTTCATTTGAGGCTATTCATATGAGGCAAAAGAGTCTGACTAACACGCTGGCAGAGAAGAAGAATGCTGATCGCTGCTAGTCTTTCAGAAACAGGCCTCCTTAATCAGCCCTCTGTCCGCGGGCTTAGACCACATGCAGAAAAATCTCTCTCTCAAAAAAAAAAAATAGTACCAAGACGATTCAGACAGCATCCAAGGTTCTGTTCTGCCCTGTAGCAATCACCCTGACAGCACTGGCAGATGACCATAGAGATGAGCAGAAAGTAGCGTAGCTCGGTAACAGCTGCATAAGAATTTCGCTAGCAAAAATATGCGGTGCCCTCAGAAAACTAGATGAAGTTCAACATGGTCAAGGTTCATAATTTATAGTTAGTTTTGGATCTTCGTCTTGCCTTTAGAATGGAAACGCGCCGCTTGGAAACGAACTGCACATAAAATGCTTGTGTTTGACTACTCATAGTGAGCTGAGCAAGCGGTCAAGGCAAATATGGTATTCATTCGTGTGAACAAAGAAAGAAGTGGTCGAAAAAAAGAGAGGTATTTTCGCGACTTTTCACATCTGTATAAATGCACTTGATTCAATTCAAATTGCAAATTTACATTTTGGGCCCAGGAAGACAGCCACACTAACCGCATCAGCTGTCTATTAAGCCCCCATGGCAAGGAAACTACAGAGCATCTGTTCTCCTCTGGCGAATTATGCCTATGACAGATGCACCAATCTTCCTGTCAATCAAATGCACTGCGCTGTGTTGGCAGCCCTTCAAACCTTGTCATGCAGTGGGGCGACTTCCAGGTTGCAAAGTGTCACGACTCATGACATGTTCTGACTGATAGCCAAACCTTTCATTAGGACAGAAGAGGTCGAACCAGGAGAACTGTACTCCTATCTATCCTGAAAAGAGGTGATATTTAGCCCAGTAAGACAGACACCTGCCTCTGGACTGAAGGCTATGTCGAGATAAACAGTCAAGCCAGGTGTCTCAGAAATTGGCTAAAATAAAACCTGCACTCTCCAGGCTCTTAGAAGCAATATTGCGCACTCCTGGGACAAACTCTGACTGTGATGATGTGTTTTCAGACTTCACTCCAAGAAGACTGCGAGGTCTTAAGCCCTCGTTTTGATGGCTTGATTTCAAATTTATCTGAATAACCGCATGGAGTAAAATCTACAACTTTATCACCAGCAACACGGAAAGAAGTAGAGCTGTTCCCTGTTTTATTCAGTGGAGTAATCCAGTGAACTTAATAATACACTTTTTTAACACAAACCCTGGACATTGTGTTGTTCTTCCAGAACTAGAGTGTCAAGCTGCAGTCCGAGAGGGCCACAGTGTCCGCAGGCTCTGGTTTTACTCCTTTCAAACAGTAGGCCATTACTGCCTCGACACCAAGGAGTGTCCATGCGTCAACCAATCAGCGACAAGCATTGATAGCTGGTGCAGGAACACCCCAGGAGGCATTGTGGCCCTGCGGAACCAGGTGCACAGCTGCGATGGCCAGCGGGATGGCTACGAAAGGCTTGTCCCACGGTTGATGGCAGCAGGTGCCGAGATCCCTCACTTTTATATTGGTAGCGCAACAAGCCATTTCCTGACAAGCCTAATGCATTATTCACCCGTCAATCCGATTCATTTGTACGGCAGCAGTAGAGCCTCTCTATGCAATTACATCCCTATAATTAACACTTATTGTGAGAATTAATGCGCAAATCACAGAGTAAACCAGCGACTGTACAGGAAGCTCTCGAGCGGGCATCATGTCCATCACTGGTTTATGTTGTCAGGGGTTACAATTAAAGGGGTCTGTATGAATTATGCATGCACTATATTCATCTTCAAGGCTCTCAATTCCCCTGTCATCGTAACTCATTTATTACTTTTTAATCAAAGAGAGAATGTCTCATTTCTCAGGCATGAGGCAGACAAAGTAACGTTGAAAGGTTGTCCGCAGCCCAACCCCTGGTATTACGAATTAAGCTGTAATCCAGACGGTCTCGCCCTGAATTTTTCTGCAGTCCTTCGGGGACCAGTATTTCAGTGTTTGTGATATTTTAGATGTTTAATCCACTGAATGGGAAAATTAAATGAAAATAAGCCCCTTTTCTGTTAATGAAAAAAAAAGAACCCCAGATGAAAGCTTGAGGTGCTGAACCAGTGCTGATTGTCTTGGTGAGTCATAGACTCTTTCAAGGCTAATCTTCGAGCTTTCGCATACAGATAGTGTTCCATTGAGGCACATGGAATGACACCAAAACCGACACAAATGACACATTTTTCATGCGCAAAAAAACTACACAAAAGGTAAATCAAATAATTGACTTGAGTGACAGTCGTCCAAAGAGCCTGGGAATCTTTGTGCCCCACGCTTTCAATCATCGCTCCCTGCAAAAGCCAACCTGGCAGGAAGAGATTTCCAATTAATAGTGTACAGAGTGACATTTTCATCCACCAGAATAATGAAGAGGGGCATGTGCTCAATTCTCCAAGGACAGCCCGCAATTTTAATTAGAGACCAAGGAAAATAAATGAAGCCTTTGGAAATTAACAATAAATTAATTAATAATGACAAAATAAGCTGTGACCGCGGTGGGGAACTGGTGACGGGGAGCGATAGCATGAACTGGGCTTCCAAGTTAAAGAGCTTTTTTTTTTTTCTCCAGGTCTTGTTTTTGTTCGACTCTTCCTCTCACACGTCCATAATTATGGCATAAAATGGAAAAAGGCATCAGGCAAAGCTGCAGACTTTACACTGGCGAATATTTCTAGGTATCAAGCAGTCTGCCCGTGGCACTGTAAGCCATCTTCTTAATTATATCCTCTCAGTGACATTTTGCACATTTACAGACAGTGCTGCTAATTGAAAAACACTGCACCTCAGCCAGGTCCTTTGGACACCAGACAAATCATTTGAATTTCTTATTTACTCCTTACACAACCCTCCACCTCTCATGTAACTGCTCAACAAAAAAAAATCTTTTTTTTTTTCTCACTAAAATACACAGTGTCACCTAAGAGTAAAAAAAATAGAAAAGCCTGGCTGAGAAACAGATGGTAACAAGAGCACTCAGGGAGCGCATACCTCCGCCAAGGCCCAGCAGTCCCCCATATGTCTGGGACACATACGAGTAGCGTTATTATGTACCGCCACTTGAGTAATTAAAATAAAAAATCCTGGATCCAGAATTTCATCCGGATCACTCCCAAATTGAAATTACTTCTAAGTTGGGCCCTGGCACAACTCAAGTAAAAATAAAAAAAAATTTTAAAAATTAGTTCAATACTTTTTCTGTAATGTTGCTAACAAACATAGTTAGTCACAAATCCAAGGTAAAACATAACCTTTTTGGCGAAAATAATGAAGAAATCATGAGATCTTCATGCAAATTCTAGTGGGACATGGGAGGCTTTACCATTATGCTAGCCATGCAGGAAAGCACGCAAACGCACGCATCACAGATGTCAAGGCCCGTGAGCATGTCGTATCTATCCTCTCCTGACAATGACGCTGATGTTCTTACAGTCAACGAAAAACTTGGCCCGTCATTTCTGAACGTTGATTCTGTCATTAATTCCCTCCACAGACTCCCAAGAGCCGACTGCAGCCTCAGCCGCTGAACAGTGCCAACAAAAACCATCTCCAAGGACGTGTTACACACTATCAGGGTTATGCAACTGAACCAAAATAATGCTTAGTCCTTTCATTTTTTTAGATTCTTTTTTTTTTTTTTTCAATTTTATTTTATCCTTTGTTTAGCCTGGAAGATGCCGAAGAGAAAAAAATCTCTTCTCCCAGGCGAATTGGGCTTCCTCATTGTGGCAGAAATCCACACTTCACTCATAAAATGGAAAATAAACAAATGTTAATAAAAAAAAGTGAACAAACAAAAATCCATAACAATTACACACAAAAAAGAACAGAGATTGGATTCTTTAAAAGATATAGGCAAACTGCAGTCCATTTCCCAGTCAGTATTCTAAACTGGGCCCCTGATGGGCCCTATGTCGGCTGCTTACTGGGCCCGGGCTACCCTTGTCCATGGGCCCCATGAGGGCCCCAACTGCGCAAGCCCATATCTGACCTTTATTAAAGGAGATATCAGCAAACTCAGCAACTTAAGTATTACAGTACGCCAGTCAAACAGAACAAAATCCTATTCAATCTGTATGATACTGGTCCATCAATTTAAAGTTATTTAATCTCTCACTTCTAAAGAATCTGGTTGACAATAATTGGCAAATATTTTTTATCGTGCTTGCTCCTTTTGCTGAAATAAAAAAAATTTTCTGTGCCTCAATTTTTCTGTAGCCAGCTGCCTGTAGTGCACACGCACCTCCTGCCTGGTTTAATCTTGTTAAATCTCATGAGATCTGGGCAGTCAATGAGGGACTTACACTGAGCCCAAGCCCACATCGAGCCCAGCTCATCATTCGCACTACTTTCATTCCTGGGCCCCACATTGGCTTGTTGACTGGTGGTCTAGGTTTGTAAACAGGTGTTTTAATGAGTTTTCCATGTAAAGGGTTAAAGACTAAAGGTCAAGCTATTTGATTTAACTTCAGGGTACATATCCATTTTAATGTGTAGATACAGCCCAGCAAGAAATAGTCAAGTCCATGTTCTCTCTGCAAAGGTCACAGGTCATACAGGTGTGGCCTGGGGTAGTACTAAGTTTGTTGGGAAAAGGCATCTGTAGATCAGTGTAGGCTGACCTTCTTGTCAGTCAAATAAGCCCCAATGTAGTCTATTGGGACCATGCCTGAATGGCAGGAGTAACAAACGCTAAAGGTTTCTATTTCAACCCTTATTTGCGTATCTGACTCATATCATTCAGTTTCAATCAACATTGCTCCAACAATTTATGTTCACAGATGGATTTACCAAATGCCCTGATACCCACCTATTGCACCAATTTGCAGAGCAAGAAGCATCAAATGAACCAATAGCGCCATCTTGTGAAAAGAATTGTGCACCAAATACTTTTCAAAATATTATACAAGATGTCCACCTAGTGGCAAAGGTACCCATGTCCCTCAAGTTCGCACATCAGCAGGTACTAACAGGCTGTCGAGTTGCAAAATGTTTTGGTATCCTGAATATCATTTTCCCACCCAACGCTTCATAAATGTGTATTTAGTGGGTGTTCATGCTTTGAGAGTGGTATTTCTCCATGGCAATTTTATAAAATCAACCAAAGAGAAGTGATTTTGATTTGGAACAGATTTGGAAACCTCATGATGTCAATCACAATTTCCAAACAAATATAAGCATAATAAAAGTAGGAAATTATTTCTGGCAATAAAAATTAAAAAGTCATAATGGCACAAAATCATGTGGCATACAAATACCAAAATCATTGCAAAAGAAAATGCAACCATTAATGTGTGTAATGTTGACGTTTCAGCATTTTGTTGAACATGATGCTCAATTACAGGCTTCACTGAACTACATATGCATCACCTAATATACGGTAGCACACATGGTAGCAGAGGTGAGTGGATAATGGTCATTTGCACTCTGAGGAGACAAAATTAAAGAGTGTCCAGAGAGGAACAATCAAAAGACAATGGAGTGGCTTCATGCAGTTACATAACATTTCCTGTAATACCGGAAAAAGGGTTACAAGGGACAGCTGGGTAACAAGGAACAATTTTCTCGGAAAGTTTTCAAATGCAAATTCAAGTTTTGTTTCAACGCTCCCTGTGATGACACATTATTTTTCTGATATCTTGGTAGGTACTTGAAAAATGCAAAGTGAGTTTGTTATGATTCTATTGTTCCTTTATGATTGACAGCAATAAATAGCTTTACAGGTATATTAAATTTTTTTTAAAGTTTTTGACTTGCAAAACTTCATCATTTCAAACTAAGCCAAAGTGTTCACAAACTGAATAAGAGTTTCCTTGGCGAGAGAAGACTATGAGGCATGTGCACTTTGGATAGTGTTATAAGATTATTATTCTTTTTTAAAATTTCTTTTATATTTTCAGGTAAAATTTGACTGAAATCTCGGGTAACAAGGGACACTATGCCACGAACATATAAACCAAAGTTAGGCACAAAGACTCGCTAAAAACAAGAGAAGGGGGATGTTTTGAAGGCTGCGGAAGCGGTAGATGGAGATATGTCCCAAAAAGCAGAGGAGACGTTCAGCATACCAAGTGCAGTGATACAGAGTCATAAGAAAGACCTTAAAGTTGGGAATCCTGGCAGACCAGTGGCCATTGGTGCCAAAATTGAAGAGATGGTGAAAAGCCTTGTTACCTCTGGTGAATGAAGTTATCCAATAGATTGCATTGACCTACATCTGGTTGTGAAAGGATATTTGGACAGGCGTGGGATCATCAGCAAGGCCTTCAAAGACAAGATGCCAAGAGAAGAGTGGGCCATTCTGTGTCCCTTATAACCCTTATTATTATGTGTATAATAGAGCCATCAACTCAAATGAGTGGGTCTCCATCATAGCCCTACACATGGGGCTATTAGGGACACTGAATAACAAATAAAAATAAAGTCACATAACCCCACATGCTCCATATGTCCAGTAGTATTATAAAGTCTGGGCACTAAGTCACAATATGAAACATACCTGGACCTGCAAAGCTATTGTGCTTTGGGATGAATCAAACAAAATATCTCAAAAGTGTCTCTTATTACTCCATTTTACAGTACATCTGGACTTTGGTAAGTGTTCTGTGAGCTAAAATGGCTAATTTTGGAAGATAATGCTGGGAAAATGGTTCCTTGACTCTACAAAACCTACAGACCTATATGGGTGCATCAAGCACAGCTGCTGTATTCAGACCTGTGGAGTTTAGGCTTATGTCAAATTCTAGTGGAGGTCCTAAGGTTTCTAACAATCCCAAATATGTCTTGCTGAATTACAGGGGAAATGTGTATAAAATGATATACAAGATCTAGATATCCTCTATTTAATGTAATGCTGTGGCAATAAAAACATGGCATTTTGGGCTTGAATATCTCTCTTGATATAAGTGTATTATGGCTTCTGTGAAGTCCTACAACTAGTGGATATGGAATATGAATGTGAAATTGTCCTACATTACAATATGACATAAAAAGCTTTTTCTGACTTTGAGCCTACAGAGGGCAAAACTTTGGGGAAAATTTAGGATTTAACCTTCTATTGACCAAACCCATTTCCAATTGTGTTAAAATTATTTCCCTATGCAAAAATGTTTATTTTGGACCATTATTTGAAAAACAGTAGACAAAAATAATTGACACATTTGGCCCACCTTTCCAAATTGCAGCAAATATGCTACATTGGGTAATAATGCTAATGAAAAAAATAAAGTGACAGACCAAAGTTATTCAAAAATGTCTATGTGGCAATAAGAAAGAAAACCAGCAGGGTGTCCAGGCTGTTAACCCTTTTATTTCATGTAGCAGATGCTACGCTGGTTAATACAGGGTTAAGCAGTTTTAAGAGTTAAGTTTTTTTGTCAGTTTTTTTTCTTTTAGTATGTGTTGTGAAATGACGATGAAAGTACTTCCACTTAACCTTTTTTTTCCTGTGAGGTTTTCTGTGAGAAAAATCTGTTAATTATATAATAATTTGTTAATTATATAATGTTGACATGAACCACCATGAATAAAATAAATAGATAAATAAATAAAATAATAATAGTAAAAATAAGTTCCCAGTTGACACTAAAGAGCCAAATGCACAGATTAGGGAGTTAGGTTTATTACTCCCCTGATAAAAACCAATGCAGCATGGTGGCCAATCCATGCCAGTACAGTGATTTACATCAACTCCAGCCTCTGAGACGTTAATCCAGCAGTTTCCCATCGTGACTGAGTTAGTGTGCAGAGTTCAACGGCAGTTATAATTACATCCTGTGCCCCATGCACAAACACCTCAACACTCATTCCCTCTCACATCACTGAACTACTGTTTACACCGTATAAATAACAGAAATATATACTCCCTGGCCAAAGGTAAGTCAGTGAACTGCCTTTAGCTTTGATTACAGCTTGCATTTGTCATGGCAATGTCACATTTATTTCTGTCCAGAGTTGCATTCTTTTTTTATTTTTTTTTGGCAGGATATCGTATTGAGGACATGGGTGTTGAACAGCAATGTGCTCCACAGCACATGCCAATGCGCTTTGCAATGCGCTGGTTAACCCATTTCTAGTGATTTCAGTTTGTCACTGATTTAATTTTTTGGCCAAAATGGGTCAAGGTCACCCAGGTCAACCTCCTAGAAGAATCTACTCTGAGTATAATCTGAGTGGATTCAAAGCGTTTCACTTATCACTTTTCAAACTTTCTTCCAACAATATCCTACGCTATGGTGTGACAACATCAGGCTTGTTAGCAATAGGAGTCAACTGGCAGGCCGGTCATTCAAAACCCAAAGCACAAAAATGATTCTTTTGGGCAGGTTTATTACGCCCAACACCACTTTTTGTTTTCTTTGCTTGATGCAGGCCAATAATTTGCCCCTTCAGAGATACAGTACCATCTTTTCAATGACCAAGGGATGTCCTCTGACACGATTGTTTGAGAAATGAGAAGCCACACACTGCATCATTTAGGGTTAAAAGAATCGTTAGCAGCCGAAACATATTAATCACTGCAATAATTATCCTGCCACTGGCTCCACAATATTTGTTCATTTAAATCTAAACAGCAACTTCGTATTTGGCACATGCACAGCACGATCCTCAGGCCTGTCGTATTGCCAGTGCATAAAGTAGTAATAAGAAAGGTTTCGCTTGAAGACTGCTGATTTTTGATGTAGCATAAAAACAAATGTCCGAAGGTCAGAAGAGGTTACCCAACCCATGTAGGCTTAATGAACTAATGCCTTGAGAGTACCCATGCGAATACCAACATATGGGTCAAAAAAGGATAATGATATTTAAGAAAAACCAAAGTCCAGTACTTGCTTTGAAAAAAGAAATACTAAATGTTCCTCACCTACCTTCTGTATTTACAGTAAACAGGTAGACTGTGGGGTGCAATCCTGCACTCTTTACCCTAACCTGGTTTCTGGGATGATGATGATGATGATGATGATGATGATGAAAGACCAAATGCACCAATAGAAACCCCTAGTGATTACACAAGAAAAAGAAACAGGAGTGGGACAAGGATGGCAAGCATTATGAGCCTGGTCTTATGAAGACATGACTCAAGTGCAGCAAATCAAACTAACACGTGTTGATTTCATGTGTTATCTGCTCAATACACACTACAACCTTTACTTCCTCAGTTAACCACTTAGGCAAGAAGCGCTTCAGAACAGTATGGGAAATTAGCAACCTGTCCTCCAACCATACGCTCAGACAGGTCGATTATTCTCATTTACTCTGATTTACGACCCATAGGAGTGTTTCCTAAAATCGTGCCCCTACTGGCAGCAGGAAGGTACTGTTAGAGTTACAGTTTGAGTTCCTGATAGAGTTTCAGTCATATTTACACTTAAAATAGTGGTTTGGGTAAGGATTATGGTTGGGGATAAAGTTAAGGTTAGAATTAGGATTAGGGGTAGGATTATGTTTAGGTTAGGGATATATTGACAGCGACGCTGTCAATGGAAATCTGATTGTAGTTATTCAAATGACCACTAGAGGTCACTTAACTCCTAAACGTAACTTTAGGTCATAATTAGCTGCTTGACAAACAACCTTTCCGGGCGTGTTTTGTTGGAGGACAGGCTCGAAATTAGAGCTGAACCCTTGATAGTGTGACACACTAACACATTTGAATGGTGCTTTTTTTTGTCAAATTTTTCTCTTTGCTCTATGAATTCTTGAAGCAGGGATCACCAGAACTAGACCATGAACCCAAAGTCAAGCCCTGGCTCTCTATTCTCCTTGATAATTAACTACTTAAATGAACAATTTGTGTGGCTGAGAGACCATTGTCTTCTCCTGACACCCTTATTCAGAGATGTTGCTTCAACACTGTTGCTCATGAAGTTGGAATAATAATTTTTTTTTACCTCTTGTCATGAAATGATTGTGACAATGTGATTTGTTCTTGATAGATAAAGTGTCTGAATACAAAATGACTATAACTTTTTGGGCGAAATTAAATATGTTTAATGCTATATGCATGTAATGAGAAATGAATCTTGAGTACATGTGAATGTGTTCACTGGAATTGTTTGTTCTGCTGAGCTAACGATTGCTAAAATGTAGCATATAACATACACAAGTGTGTCTCTCAGCGGCTTAAAGTGTATGTAGACAATGACATGCTTCCTTTGAGAATAGTCAAGGAAGGAGGAAATTGTGTGCCTCCACTTTGGGTCATTACAGCTTTTCAACCATTATAATTGTTATTTAACATGGAATATCTTTATTTATGAAGTCCGTTTCTCAGATGATATGTTGTGCTTTACTTGCACAAATTGAGGATTACTGCTATCCGCTTGAAGAAATTATGTTTGTTGATTATTCAGTGAAGCTTGTGAACAACACATGGGGATTCCTAGTGAATGTGAGTTTTCTTCATTTTGGGAGGGTGCACAAGTTACACAGTGAACTATCAAGGAGCACAAACCTGAAAACGTGGGTCAAGCCATCATAACAACCATTTGGAACCGAAATGGAAATGGGCTAAAACACCCTGGTAAAGGGAGGGCGGAAAACCAGCAGGTCTTGGCCCTAAAAGACTGTGACTTGAGGCCCCTGTTCTAGACTGTTCTAAAAGTCCATGTCCTGAAGTTCTTGGGAGACAACAAGAACATGACAGCAGTTTCGTCGGTGACATTTCCCACACGGCATAATCCCCGTATAAAACAGACCAATCAGGCAATCAATCAGCATCTATCCACAGTGATAAATGTTAGAAAATGCCAATGGGAATAAGGTGTCCTGTGAGGACAGATCGAGTGAACGCCGCTAGAAAACATCGTAGGCATTGAACATTAATGGAAATTTAAAAGGAAGCACAATTGCTGTATTGCCACCAGGCTGAATTTATTTTTCAAACCAGAAACCCAGGCCTCCCTCCGGAAATCGTGATTAGCAATAATTATCTTGAGCTGAACATCACAATGTGAAAAATATATTATGCTAAGTGCGTCACCTCCGATTAGTTTATGCACCTTCTGTTTCAAGCCAGAAAATTAGAGCATAAAAATTCACGATTCCATATTCAAATTTACAGAACAGATAGCAACTGTAACCTTCCATTATTCTTCTTTCCCCATAATTTTTTTGTTTCATAATAGTCTGAAATAAATATATTTTTTCAGTTTTGCTGCATGATTGTAGTGCATCAAGGAACACAGAACAACACTCAAGATTAAAACAGAAATGATGTGAGCCATTTCCTTTGTTTCTGGGTCATTGTTGGGGGACTTTTGTAACACAATGCCCAGGACTCCGAATCCACCAATAAATCCACCAATCCAAGTCTATTACTTGACATTTCTGCTTGTTACCATGCCAGGAGCCATCATTCACACAGAGCCTTACACAAGCATCTGTACTGCATTCATCATTGTGGCTGTTAACATGAACACAGACCACTCAGGAAAAATAAACTGCTACCCCGTATCCTGTCTATAAATACTGTATTTAAGCTCTTGAAGTGCAAGTGCCAATCAAGGATGGTTTATAATCAACATTTCAGATTCATTTTCTTGGTGGCCTGAATTAAACTAATTTTGGAAAAAAGACCAGAAAGACTGGGACACTATTTCCCTGTTAGCATTGTCACATCTGGTCAAAAGACAATGAAAATGATGATTTCATAAAGCATATTGAAGGTTATGTTCTAATTGTGTCATGCCAGTTCAATACTACAGGATTATTGGCATATCCCCAAATGGGAAAATCATTGTTTTTCATTTGTCAACCTGGGAAATAAATGGAACTTCATTTCAGAACAAATGTTAATTGCTTGAATATAATGGGCAGGATTGATTGGCTGTCAGGACAATAGCGGAAGGTTTGAGATAACATTTATCATATCCATAGAACAGATGTTACTTACAAATTACATTTTATTTTCAAACTTACTTACCCTTAAGGCGCACATTTGAGAGTGAAGGCTTTACGACCATCGGATCATTGACATTTGCATGTTATGAGCGTTACAGTGTAGAATAATAATAATAATAACAATAATAATAATAATAAGTGTCCAAAGAACTTAAACAAAGAGTGCTTGTAACTGTGAAACTGATTGAGCGATATAAGGCCTGTACCAAATAATACCAAGAGAATCGCTTATTTAGAACCAACCAGTGACAGTTTTATCAGGATTTGGAGGACAGTGATGACACAACCACTGAGATGCCTGACAGAGATGCTACACTTAAGTTCCGGGATGGCATATGGAATAATCCGAAAGAACATAATCAGAATAGTGATTGGATCAAGGATGTAGGATTCAAGTTAAATGGAAATGAGATGTCTGACATAATGGTAAGAACAGAGATGCTGAAGAGTGAAGTAAAGAAGGCAAAAAAAAACTGCACTTTCAGAAATAGGGGTACAGCAGGAGTCCATTTCTGTTCCCCAAGGTACATTCAGCACTTATGTACCCTTTAGGGCTAATTATAGGACCTCAAGGTACCTGTGTGAACCTTTTTAGGGTCTAAAAGGTACTTTTATGTTCCAAAACAAATAAAAACCCACCTCCAACCAAGGCTTGTCACTGAGGCAGTACCCTCAAAGATACTGCTGTTGTACCTTAGAAGTGGGTTTTTATTTGTTTTGGAACATAAAAGTACCTTTTAGACCCTAAAAAGGTTCACACAGGTACCTTGACGTCCTGTAATTAGCCCTAAAGGGTACATAATACCTTGGGGAACAGAAACGGACTCCTACTGTACCTCTATTTCTGAGATTGGAGACAGAACCAGCCAAGAATGAAGTGCACAGATGCTGGTTAAAACATTTCACCAATCTGCGTTAAAGAATGGCACAGCAGATGAATGTTTTGCTTGAGAGTGCCGCCCTGAAGGTAAACGGTGCCATACCAAGCAACTATCCCCAATAATATGTTTGCCCACTACTTTTAAGCTCATGACTGCTATTATCGCTGAAATTCTGTACAGTTACCTAGAAAAGAATGGGTTGATTCCCGGGGAGCAGAGAGGCAACGGCAGAAATTCTCAAGGCACAAAAGACCAACTTCTCATTGACAAAATGAAACTTTGAAAGGGCAAACGAAGTAAAAGCAACCTACAAGACACTTTGATAGATTACAAGTAAGCTCTTGACTCCCTTCCTCATAGCTGGATAGCAAAATGCCTTGAAATGCTTATGGAGCACATTATTAGCAAGTAATGGACAATCATTCGGCCAGGTCTGTACCTGCAGGGGAATATTTCCAGGCGAGTCATTACGCTTGCTACTATTCGTATTATCCTTGAAACTATAGTATTTTCTATTTTATTGGGACAAACACGTTTGGGATATTAGACTTCAAAATCCACCACAAAGATTTCACGTTTATTGTACTGTGCATGGATGACCTGAAACTCAGCACTATGGCTGCCACAGAGTTGGAGTCTCTCACAAATTTGCATAATCCTAAATCAGGATATACATTATGCATGGAATTTGGCCTGGAAAAATACGATATCCATACAATCCAACGGGGGGAAATCTTTGAGACTCAAGGCATAAACCTTCCAAACAGGCAGACTATCAAGAACTTAGGATTGGAGGAGAGTCACAAATATCTTGGTATTTCCCAAGCAGAAGACATCACGCATGGCCAAGTGAAGAAAAACATTTGCACTGAACACATAAAGAGGATACGAAAAATATCTAAATTCTAAACCTAATGGTTGGAACACTATTCAGGCCATTAACAGTTGGGCAGTACTGGTGATCAGAAACATCGTTGGGATAGTGGACTTGACATAAGAAGAATTAGATAACATTGACCGTGAAACCAGGGCGATGATGGCAGCTTACTGAGCCCTACATCCACAGTGATGTTGACCGACTCTACCTTCCCAGGAAAGAAGGGGGAGGAAAACTTCTGCAAGTGAAGCAAATAGTAGATGACAAGTTGCCCCTCAGCGATTACTTATGCGGGTGCTTGAAAAATGTCCTCAAAGAGGTGACCAAAGAGTTAAAACTGAGTGTTAACGGCACTATGAACGGCTACCAAAAAAAGGAACTGGAAAACCGCAGAGAAAAATGGCAAAATAAGATCTTGCATAGGCAGTACCTTAGAGATATCCAAGGGAAAGTGGGTGAAGCTGAGACCTGGAGTTGGTTGAAGGTTGGAGATCTGAAAAATGAACCTGAAGGTTTGATATTGGTAGCTCAGGACCAAGCTCTCGGAACAACTGCTATGAAGGCCTCAATGGACCATAACTGACAGCAGCAAGTGCCGATCATGTAAAGAAGAAGTGGAGACAGCTGCCCTCATTATTAGCTTGTGTAGCAAAATTGCAGAAACAGATTACTTTGAAAGGCACAATAAGGTAGCATCAATGATTCACTGGAATTTATTCATGATGCATAACATCCTGGCGGGAGCACACAGTTGAAAAGGTCTTACAGATAGACAGTGTCAAAATCTTATGGAATTTAAAAATTCAAACAGTTAAGCGCTTAACTGCTGACACACCTCACATCACTGTGGTTGAGACTGAGAGAAAGCAAGTGTGGTTTTGAATGTGACTATACCCAGAGACAACAGAATTGAGCTCAAAGAGATGGAGAAGATCACCAAATATCAAGACCTGAGAGTAGAAGTTGAGAGATTATGGGAGAAAAAAGCCACTGTGGTGCCAGTTGTGATTGGAGTTCTGGAAGCAATATCAAAAGACCTTGAAAAACATCTGCGAAAATTGGGGTTTGACAGGATCCCACCAAGACAACTTCAGAAGGCTGTACTACTTGGAACAGTTCACATCCTCCATAAATACCTCTAAAATTCCTAAGTTCCTGGATAGGACTCAGAAGTCCAAAATTTTCAGTCCAATACAGCTAGTGGGCTAAGTTGAATAGATGACAAAAATTATACACAATGCATATATATCACAGGGAGGCCCAAACAATCCCTTAAAATTACTGATTAGTCACAACCCGTTTTCTATCATGAATTTAAATTACCATTACACAAAGTTTGAAAACTCTCAACATTATCAGGTGTGGCCAGTTTTCATTTATAAAGCATACCAATTACGACTCCGGACTTCTCACTCTTTTCCTTACTCAGGGCTTGGAAGCAATGCATATGTTTCATGATCATTTAAATGAAATAAGATCATTTGAAACGTCTCTATGCAATTTCATTGCTTCCAACCCGGCCATGCACAAGGACTTCAATTCCGAGTGAGAATCTCTTACATACGCGTTGATTGAATAATTGCTGACAACAGCAGAGTAACATTAATATGCCACTTAAACTCACACAGAATGCGTGAGAGTTGACAGGTATGTGTTATAAATGAAAACTGGCCACACCTGATAATGTTGAGAGTTTTTGGAGTTTCTGTAATGGAAATTTAAATTAATGATTGAAAACAGGTCGTGACCAATCATTGTTGAGCTTCCCCTGTTGCCAGTTCACGAGCCACCATTTATATATATATATATATATATATATATAAATATATATATATTACAATTTTTGTCCTGAAGTTTAAAAAAAAAGTATATAGCTTTGGTCAATCACATTTCATGGGTTCTCAGTTGAAAAACTGATACAGCTAATTTCTTGTTGATTTCTCTTCAATTATAAGTATACCATCTTGTAAAAGTAACTGCAGATTAAATACTATGGATGATCACACTTTAGGTGAAGTGTTGCTCATAAAGGCTTTATACAGTATGTATAATGCCTTCATTATTGATACATAAGCAAATGTCATGCTTTGTGAAGGGTGAAATAAGACATCCTTATTCAGCATGTGATGCTAGATGTGACAAGAATAATGTCACTTAGCTGACAATGTCCTCCTTTATAGCATTTAGCCACTATCTAAGTGACATTGTCAGTTTTATCACATCTGGCATCACATGCTGAATAAGGATTTACAAAGCATGACATTTATGATTTATGAAGACATTGTGTCTCATTTATAGAGGCATTAAACAAGTTGTATAAAGCCTTTATGAGCAACGCTTCATCTAACTTGGTGTTGGTGTGACCAAAACATGAATTAAACTTCATAAATCACTCTGCTGAAAGCCTTAAATTCAAATCATTCAAGATGGGTTTTACTGGGGCGCCCTGGTGGCTTAGTGGTTAAGTGCGCGTACCATGAGGCGAAGTCCTTCCCGCAGCAGCCTGGGTTCGAATCCGACCTATGCAATTTACTGCATGTCTTCCCCATTCTTCTCCCCACCTTTCCTGTCTATCTCTACTGCACTGTCAAATAAAGGAGAAAACTCCCAAAGAATAAAAAAAAAAAAAAAAGGTGGGTTTCTCTTTAAAAAAAAAAGGCGAAATCGCAGGATTACTTTCTGCTTTTAAATATGTGACATTACCTTGGTAATGTTTTAAAAGTTGACTTGAAATTTTTAAAATCACAGCTTACGAATGTGGACCACAAATTAAACAATAATACATCAATTTAAAAAGAAAATCACATCATTCAGTCTGATGTGCCTCTTTCAGAGCATGAAAGATTTAAAGGGCATATTCGCTTTCTAACGTCATTCAAACACCTTCAATCTTCAGTCTTTGATTGATCCAATTCACAGTGTCTGGAATATTAAATATTCGAATGTAGGACGTCGGCAAAATTTTTAAGTTGGATGCTGTTCTCTCCGACTGATCACTTATGGATCCCGCAGGGGGAAAAAAAAGTAAAGACTGTAGTCATTGCCAACTGTTGAGTGGGGAAAATGGCCACCGAGCCAGATTGCCATTCAGTACACAATCAGTTGTTTACTTTCCTTAGCTTCAGCCATCAGCAGTGACAAGGACAGGAGTGTGGCATTTCCGCACTTCATTCAACGCTTTTCTCCACACACTTTGGCCTGTAGAAATGCACTCACTGAATAGAACTTGCCAGAATTTCTGTCACCCCTGCTCAGTGTGAAGGTTAAAGCACGATTTGCTCGTAAAATATGAATGCCTCGTTTGAATTGTGCCATTCCCTTCAACGACTGCCGGAGTCCTGTGCATACAGATGACGGTTTTAATGCTCCGTACACGCTGATAGAGAGAAGAAACAGCGGTGCAGTATATGGAAAATTGAGGAGCCTTAATCACATCGCTGAAGACTACGCAGCAACAGTTTTGAAAATAGACTAATTTTGTATATTAAGCCAGGGAAACTGATATTGTTGAATGGATGATCAAACGAAACCAGAAAATGAACTCGTGTTAGATTCGGACCCACCAGATAAGCTAACACCATTTTTTTTCCGATATTGAGAAATTCTGACTTACTTCACTGGGAAAACAGAACTGAAGCATGTTTAACACCAGATTAATACACATCTCTTTATTTCAAGAAATAATCCACATAAACAATGGCCAAAGTCTATGCCTTTTCCAAGCAAATTCTGACTAATACCACCAACAGTAGATGATAACTGGCTTTTCATTATACCAGTAGATAGTCCACTTTACATGAAACTTCAACTATTTTGATGGAAATCAATAATACTGCATGTGAATCCCACAGACAAGCGTTTTGTAAAAAGAAGGAAAAAGCTTTTATGTCTCGGGTTCCATGTTTACATTGCAATCAAGTGTAGCTCAGCATGAGTAACAGTAGGCAACCAACCACAAATCAAACAGCTCTTGTTTGTACTAGAACACAAGACAGCCATTTCCTGCGTATCAAGTTCCATTTGGGACCACGTTTATGTAAGCTGAGTGCGAATATTAAATATTGCCAGCCAATTACTGAATTCCCTACTCCAATTCTGAGAGACGCATAGCAATTTTTTTAGCATCAGAGTGCGTATAAGGGCACCAGGGGATGACCATGCTAATGCATAGACACAGATAATAGAGGTGTGTAATGTCAAAAACTGTGGCTGTGAGGTAAGGGAGACATAATTGATCCATATGTTGGCTCTCGAGTGCAGCGCAGTAGAACCGGAAAAAATTGTATTTAGACAACTTACTTTTGCAGTTGAAGAATCCGCAGCGTTACATGCACATATTAAAGTGCACCATAACCTGAGAAGGCCTGGAAAATGGCCACGCCCATGACCTCAGCTGATTTTATCCCAGACATACCACATTCGAATGCATATTAAGGCTTTTATCAATATTTATTTGAATTGACATTACAACCCGGTCTTAAGGTAGCAAATTTTGGCATCAATTTGTCTTGCATGAACAGATACTTGGCAGCATCAATGTAATTGTTAGTACCCTTAAAAGTGAAGTATAAAGTTTGTAACTCAACCTTATTCGAAGTTGCACTTGGTACCTTTTAAAAATTATCTTTTTTTTTCATATTTGCTGAAACTGTCACTCTATATCTCTATATGGACAGTAGTACATGAGACAGGTAATCTCTTCAAAAAAAAGGTGCTGTGCTTCGAATGGCATTAGCAGGAATCCACAACGCCGGAGCAAAATGAACCAATCAGAGCAGGAGGAGTTTCAAACACAGTGTCAATAACTTCTTGTGCACATGCTGTTCCGGCCTCCTCCCAGGAGCCTGCTCTCTCACCCTTGATCAAGACCAACATTTCGAATGGCCGGCTCCTGGAGGAGCTCAAAGGTGCTGTAACTGTTTTGAGTTTTATTTGGTTTGAAAGTCATTACTAATATCCTTTCAGCTATCAGTAATTGAAATAGTCTTAGAGTACACTTGGATCACTGTATGGCCCTCCGGGGCAGCGAAAATCCAGAAATTTTGGAATCTCTCTGCCTGCATTTACAGTACTTCCATTATCAACAACAGCATGACTGTTATACTAGTAGAAAAAAGACCAAAAGCACTAGCAAAAAAGCAGTCAACTAAGACAGAAGTGAAGTTTGATTGTAATATTTGCAACCTGTATAAACTGAGCATAAGTATTTAGAAGATCTGCTGGCAGTGGGTTAGTAAATACTTCACTTGCATGCTTCTGCAATTGCATTGTAGCAAAGATCTTCACAATTATTTACTGCGACTGGACTCCAGTTAAAATAATGTAAAATGAATCCCTTAGTAACAAAACTCAGAGTGTAGTAGATAGAAAGTGAAACTCTAATAATCGGTTTCTACATGTGTCGATAGCTTAGTGTAGCATCATAGCTTACAGTAACCTAGCCAGTGAGGCAATAAAAAGTAGTGGTCCACATACAGCCAGATCAGTAGTTTGCTGGCAGCTGGGAGGCAGACTTTATTCCAGTGTACAGGGATTTAAATTATCTTGGCTTTCTTGGCCTATCTGCTTCCCTTGTGCTGCGGTTAGACCTGGAGTGCAGTAATCACTGGAGCCAGCATTTTGCGCGTATTCGCGTCTTTGCATTGACTTTGAATGTAATCTGTCGTGCAAAAAATGAGTATCGCGTCCGGTGTGCAAGCAGCTTAACGCAGGACAGAAGCAAGACCAGGTACACAGCTTAGAGCCAAAACTGCTCGACTCAATCATCAAAACAACAGTTATACACTAAAATGTACTGTTTCCAAGACTTTGAATGAGCAACTAGTGACACTTTAGTTCTGCATTGTTTATTTACAGAGCCCTATTGCACAGGCTGGTTATTATAAAAGTCTTCTTGCAAACATTTTATTTCAGTTAGCAGTTGCACTCTGCAAAACTTTACTTCAGATGGGCCATATGATTATGAATAAATGTCAAACAGGGAAAATTGTGTTTATTCATTAGGCGCCTCAAATGGAGCCATCTGCGAGAACCCTCAAAACTGCATCAGTTGATCGGTCTACAGGGTCCACAAATGGTTTTAAATAAAGTACTAACATTTGTATGTGTAAATGCATCCCATTTTCACTTCCCCTTATTACCCATCATTGGGTGCTTTGTCTTGTCACTCTGTGATTGTGTTTCTATGTACTTAGTAATGGTCATGCATTTTGCTACGTATCCCAAGACACCATTATTAAAGTAAAGAAGAGCAAGGTCTTCCCGAGTTAGAAGTTAACTTGCTGTATGTGAATTGCGAACATCATCTGTATAGTGTTGCTTGTACAGTGATCAAATCAGCGGCGGATGATTTATAATGCATGTTGAGAGAAAACAAGAAACAACTACTTTCGCATGCTAAAACGTTTCATACCTTTGCCGAATGCATTAAATGTTTTTCACAATTCCTGACATTTAATCCCACTAAACATTGCCCGTCTGAACGCAGTGAGTTTAACTGACCTAAGAATATGAAATGTCAGAATGATAGGGGAGAGAATGATTTATTTGAGCTTTTATTTCTTTCATCACATACAGCGGGTCAGAAGTTTACAAGCACTTAGTACTTGGTTGTATTGCCTTAAAAATTTTTCAACTTAGGTCAGACTATTTGGATAGCTGCGCACAAGCTTGGCACCATAAGTTCCTGGAATTTTGGCCCCTTGCCCCAATACAACTGGCGTAACCACGTCTCCCTGCTCGCATTCACTTTTTCCGTTCTGCCAGCCATTGTACTAGATCTGGGGGTGTGATATCCTGACACTCTCTCTCTCAAACTTAGAACACCTCAGGGTGGTTCAGGGTCAGAGCCGAGACACCAAACTATTGCTGCATCTGTTCGTAACTGCTGCTAATGACGGTGTGCAATGAAGTTGGCGGACTAAAATTAGTAGTAGTTTTAATGAGTTTAATCTAAGAGGATGTACCTTTCTGACTTCAAGTGCCCGTTATCCATCATAATAATACATAATGCGTTCAAAATATTGATTTCCAAAGAGGTGGAAATATGGGTTGAGAGCAAAATTAGGTTAACCCCAGTATATATCAACTTCCACTATGATGTGTCTCAGTTACTTTGCTCTGAATGTCCTGACATTTCACAGCTAAATTTTTGGACAAAAAATGTCCACTGAAATTCAGTTGAACATGACTTTATCAAAAGCTTGACACTGAGATGTGCTTTTTGCATGATTCCGTCCGCAGACCGATGGATTTGTCAAAAGTATGGATGAAACTGACACACGTCTACTACTCCTAGCAGTGAACAATGGTAGCTTCGATTGTGTAGACAGCATTGGCAACTCGCAGCCAAGCATAACACAAAGTCTGTTCGCATGATCTGCGTAGTAAATTCACAAAATCCGTCACTTTGTGCAGAGAAGCCCACCATCAGAGAAATTTGTTAATTGTCAGTAATTCCCGACGGCTTCATTAACATAAAATACGCTGAATTGTGGGAGATTAATTTATGCTGGTTTGCTTAAAAACTCAGATCAGATTAGTGTAGAGACATGGATTTCACTTACATAAGTATGGGTGGCTTGTTTTGTGTAATTTTACCCACTATTTTAATCAATAAAAGTCCACATACTTTGTTAGGTGTCATCTTAGTCATCTTTCAGATGAAATTATTTACTTCAGAAAAAAATCCCATGATACCATGCGCCTTACTGCTGGACTGGTTTGTGGACAGCCTGCTCTGCATTCGCGGAGAGCTCCGACGATTTGGTTGGAACATAGTCACCTCCCCTGACAGTTTCCGAATTCACCGCTAGAGGCGTCCAAACTCACCTGATATGACATTAACGGACAAATGCCGTCTATGACAATCAGTGAGTCCTTGCACACTTCTAGGAGTAATAGACTTCTGGTACAGTTTAATTAAGGCCAGGCTCTAAAATAAAATGACCTTGAACTTTTTGCCCATTAGCTGGAAATAAATAAAATAAATACTCTCTGCAAGCAATTTAAATGCTTTTTTGCCTTTTTAACAGCTTCAAATGCCACCGTCAAATGTAAGGAGAGGATCATTGTCTGACTCACACAGGGTTTCAGCCAGTGGTGTAACAATGGGGGTGCAGGGAGTGCAACGGCACTGGGGCCCGGTGGTAGGGGGGGCGTGTCCTCAGGTCTGCATTCGGGCCCACGCGGACCACGTTACCCCTCTAGTTTCAGCGACCTGCTGGAAAAATGGTCACTTTGATGCTCTATACTTTGCCTTTTGTAGTTTCCTTGTTCAGTTTATTTATATCAGTGACTAATGATGCAAGCAAACCAGAAATACTGTAGTAAATGGCAGCAAATCTGAGGTAGTCAGGACTGTAATCAAAGAGACAACCCATTAACAGCATGTAATCCAGCAATACTGCTATTCCTATCCCTAGAACTCCTAACTAGTGGTCAGCCCTACTATACCAGTACATTTTCCTAAAGGACGCTGACTAATTTTGCGTTAAAATTCTTGTATTTTGCTTGAAGCCATAAACATTCACCTCCACATTTCTTCCCTTTCTTGCATTCAGACATAATTGAGGTTTAGGCTTGGAGGAAAGAAAAGGTAATTGAGTGTCAGATAGGAGTCTATAATCTTGATACCCTTAACATGAGCACTGCACCAGCTGATGTCTGATGATGAGTATGTAGCATGGCGGTCACTTGAAAGGAAATACAGCTCACTCACTCACTAATTATGTCCAGATCCTATTAATAGAAATTCAAGAAACCCCAGAAACAAAAAGCTTACCTGATTGGCCCATTCACCTCACAATGATGACCATTTTGGCACGCCAGTTCAGAAGGTCTGAGAAAGATGAATGTCTATTCCACTTTTCACTTTCTGCTCGATCCGTGTCTTGGGCATTGATTGGGTAGCATTTTCTTGTTCTCTGCAGCTTTAAGCAGACAGATTTGACATTATTGGTGCCAGACACGAAATCTCTGGATGTTAGCCATAAGTCTCAAGGCTGCATGCTGAGGCGAATGACACATTTTGAGTAACAGAAACCTGTGTATCATCTTTGCAGTCCTTCTGTCTGCCACATTGAGAGGGTTAGATTAATTACCAGTTCTACATACTGTATTTACAGTGGTATTAAATGCCTGCCTCCTTTGTCCGACAATTCTCAATAAAAGTTAATTTTTACCTTCTAAAACCAAGTGCAAACTGAATGTTGAGTATTTGGCCTGGCTGTGGATAACTTATTTGGTGGGGTAAAATATTAGCACAGGTAAGCGTTTCACATTTATCTTCCATTAAACTTACAAATTTGTGGAAAAATTGATCCACTTTTAATTAAAAAAATCAACTACCCATGAGATATAAAGTTTGTAGTGACCTGACGGCCTTGGAACTATCAGTAACCTACTCTGTATTTTTGGTTCTGGGCTGTGGGATTGTTTCTTGAGTTACCAGTTTTTGACTTCATTTAAATTTAGCCAGGTCATGTGTCTTCAGCAAGTTGGATAGTTGTTGCCTGTTGTAAAAATTCAAATGGAAATGCAGCCAAAAAGCATTGGAAATGGATTGAATGGACCACATCAGAGAGCGGTTTAAGACACATTATTACCAGATGTGGAAAAGGCTAGAATGCATACACAATCTTCACCCCTCCGTACCAGAAGTATGTATGCAAGTGGTAAGTGGGAGTTAGCACTTCCTGGATCTTGCCTGTTTTACAAAGGCAGCTGAACACATGAGCAATATTTTCAATACTTGTTTGCGCATCACGGAGCAACACAGAGAAACAGAATCCGGAGGCTTTCCCCCGTTTATTCACACAGTAGGAGTAAGGTGCTTTTAAACGTAATGTTCTCATCCCTGATTAGGACACCCATGGAATGATCATTGTGGGTGAGGCTGTAAGTGGACTAAATGCCAGCTGGTCTGTGGTCTCACGAGCCTCTCGCCTGAAAACCAAGAGGAATGCCTTGAAATGCATGTGGATTTTATCTGGAAAGGATACTTGACATGACACATGTGAATCAGCCCTCAGGATAAGTTGAGGAGATATGTCAGAGGGTGCAGAAAGCATTTGTTTGACGGCACCAGTAGGTGGCTCTGCTACACAGGCAATGCCTTTGCTCAGCAGCTCCGAGCACACCCATAATATTCATCTGCGGTATCTGTGTTTCATCCTATGACTTGTATTATCCTGCATTGAGAGCCTGCATTTCATGTGCAAAGCACCTTCCCATCCGCAGGCCTCTGCGTGTCAGTTATTACACTCATGAGCCAAACATACAAAACCGGAACACAGCTATGACCATATTCCCTCAGCTATATCCGTGCAAAACAGGAATTACAAAAACAATCACGGGAAAAGTAAATGACACAATCGCTATAAATAGGAGAGCTGTAGGTGAAAAAAAAAGTCAATCCCTCATGAGTACCTCCACCAGAGACTTATCTCTGCCCAGTGGAGACAGTGTGAGAAGAGTCTTTATAAACTGTGAAAGAAAATGGAGAGATTTGGATGTCAGGGAAGGTTAATCCGTAAGCTATGGCTGTCATTGCACTGGGTAGACTTACAGAACCAGGAAAATGATATTTGTTGAATAGAAACTGAATGCCATAGATATGGTGCAAAATAATCAAGTTTTTTCCCCCCTGCCATCCTACCCCCCACATCAATATGTTTTTCTGACCATATACTGGGAAAATCCACATAGTCATAATTGCGGTCAGAGCTGTGTAATCCAGGGGTTAGAAAGTAAAAGTCGCACCTTGTTTACATTCTACCCTTAAACTCCTGCCAGCTGATTTCACTCGTCGGTTCTACCTCCCGGCCGGCGAATAGTGCCAGCTGACGAGTTGTTTGTGGCTGGAACGGTATTCTGGGATGGATTTTCACCCTCTGAACCTGGATTATGCACCTTTGATTGTGGTAACCCTCCCCAACCCATGAATCCCTTGCAGTGATATTTTGCATTTATTTTTCCTACTTTGCAGGAGAGTTGCGCCACATTCAGACGTGTCCTCAGATATTAGGCGCCGTCATTCATTTTTTTCAGTCGCGTTTCACTGCGCTTTATGAGGGCGAATGTGCCGCTAATGGCGTTAGCGTGAATGTTTGCTCGTGGCAGGGAAAGTAAAGCGGACAGACAGACACAGCAGTGGAGCTTTATATCAGTATTTTTTCACCTAACCGAGCATGAAGAACAAGTGCCGTTGACTTCCTGAATACAGTCAGTTACATTCCCTTTCTCTCCCCCAATGGAGCCTCATGGTGAACTGCAGAAAACGCTTCAAAATGTGAAACGGTTTATGAAATCAGAACTGTAACTTCTTGCCCCAGGTTTAGTTAGCATGGAAACAGGGTTTCAGTATGTACAGCCAGGGGCCTTGGGGGAAAATTCTTTCAGAGAGGAGAAATTTTAAAATGCAACGTATCCCACATAATTTTTTGCTCTGATGTAAGAAAAAAAGTCCTTTGAAACACGATAACAGTTTGATCTTGAATCCAAAGATGGATTTTCCCAGATATGGCTGCACAGCAATATTACTCATGTTTTGGATAAGTGGCATTTCCTCTTTCAGATCCAACTCAAAATGAAAGTGGAGCCACGATAAAGCTGGAATCTGAAATGCATAATGCAACACACTCTGAGAAACTACTGTCAGCTCCTTATAAGTGACACACACCCAAATACGATAGAGCTGATGTTGTGTTCATCAAAACCTTGTGTAAGCCTGAGAAGTCAACGTGAAAAAAATAAGAATTGTAAAGAGACTTTAAGAGCAACTGGCCCTTAATTGATAGCATTGAGAGATTTTGATAGTTCACTGATCTGGTTTTATTAAAGCGTGATGTTGGCATCTGTGGTATGTGTTTTCAGGCATTGCCTGATCAGGTATTGTAAGGAGTCCTCAAGGACGCTCCACTAATGCTTACTACACCTTAGAAGACCTTGAAAATGCTTTAAAAAAACTGATATCTTACCTACTCTCGTATCTAAAGACAATGTGTCATGAAGACACCAGAATTTCAGTCAAACTACCTTTAGCAAAACCTTGGGATGTTGTTCCTGAGCATCAAATTGCAGAGACTTTGAAGGTCTCATTATCGACAGTGCATAACATCAAAAGATTCAGAGAAACTGGAAAAACTAAAAAACTGGCAAATCCGAAGACCTTTACTGGATGCCCGAGATCTTCGGGCCCTAAGACGCCATTGAATCACTCACCGGCATAATTCTATCATTGACATTAATAAGTGGGCCCAGGAATACTTCAAGAAACCACTGTCTGTAAACACAGTCCGCCGTGCCAATGTGAGGTTACGCTCAGGAACCAGACGCGAGAATCAAGAAATCCAAAAAGCTTGTGTTTTATTTGGAAAGGGGGTGAACCCCTGCAGAGCAGGGGGCAACAGTACAAAGTCCACAATCCAAAAAAATCAGAATCCCAGGGACGTAATCCAAGTCGTAATCAGGGCATCGAACACAAAACTTGTGGTCGGGCTAAAAAGTTTCAATCTACAGATGCAAACAAATCCAAGATAAAGCCAAAATCGTAATGAGGGACGGTCCGGTCAGTAGTGAATCACAGAGCGTACAAGGCATAAACAGTCGCAGCGCGGGTAAACGGAGGAACGTTCTGACAAAGGTAGGTGGTGAAATGACTGCTTAAATACACAAACAGGAAGTGACATGCTACAATGGGAAACAGGTGAACTGAATCAGACTAATTACGAAGGAATTACACAAAATTGGCAAAAGCCAAAACGCGGACAGGGATCACGAAGACAGCCTACAGACAGACATACGGCTCCGATTAGGGAGTTCTGCCGTGCACAGAAAAGGAGAGAGAACAGAGATTAACAAGCTCGGAGGTTCCGCTGAAACTGCAGCAAAGTAGATTGAGTAAAGACAAGAGGAGGAGACTAGAATAGGGCGAATGCTGAGAGGTCGTTTGTCAATTAGTAAAGTGCAGCTATACAATCCCTAGTGCTCGTTAGTAAGTTAGTACTATAAACATTGTTAGTTTCGGTTAGTAACTTTAACTAAAATAAATAAATGTTACTATTGGTTAGTAATATAGAAAAGCAAGGTGAAGGAAGTAAAACGAGATAGGAGGGAATGATTGAAATCCCAGAAACCATTAAATCACCCGAAAGAATGGCACACAATACTGGGGCTCACAAGTGAGCAGTCACAAGACATGAGACCAGACAGGGGGAGACAAAGTGCAATGTATGGTGAAAAACAAAATATGGACCAGAATATAACTGCAATGATGGAATAAGGAAAACAAACAGAGACAAGGCAAAAACAAAACATGGCAAGGCATCTAAATCACAATACAAAATACAGAGCATGGTCAGATGAGGCAGAATTCAGAATAATCATGGCAAACAGGGCAGAATCACAACAGCCATCCACAGATTCCACCTAAAACTCTATCATGCAAAAAGGAAGCCATTGTTGAGCATGATCCAGAAGCGCCACCGTGTTCTGTGGGCCAAGGCTCATTTAAAATGGACTGCAGCAAAGTGTAGTAAAAGCCACAATGATTCCAATCTGATCCCTCTCATTCATGTCGACTTGCCACATATCAGATTTGTGACCAGTTTAGGTTTTCATATAAAAGTGGCTCAACTCTGATTTGAAGATCGGATTTGTGTCTGCACAGCCTTGAAAACTACGTCACATTAAGGCAAAAAAAAATCTGATTTGGGTCACTTTAGCCAGGTAATGTGGACATAGTACAGGCTTCATAATTCCCTAATAAATAAATAAATAAACACCATAAATCTCAAAAACAAAACCATCAGAATTGCCAAAAACATAAATCAATAAATAAATGAAGTCCTAAGTGAACTTGACCAAAAAGCACAGGACTGAAATTTGATGTCACATTCCAATTCCAGCCTCTCTTAATTCCGACCGCAAGAGCGTCATCACACTCTCACTGGACCGGAGAAAACGCACACAGCTGTTTTCAATCACCAGCCAGTCTCCAGGACTCTGATCAACAGCTGATACACACAGCCTTTTAATCAACCGCCGAGTTGATGGAATCTCAAATTGAGTGAGTCACGAGATTACAAAGTCAGGAAAAAAAGGAATGGAATCATAATGAAAATGAAAGCACGCGCTAAATGAAGATTGCAAGCAGCAAACGATAAATGACTGTTACTCGTAAATGTGGAAGACAGAATGGTGTGTAGCCATGACATTCACCTAAATTTCTTCATTAAAAAACTTGGTCAAATCATTTCATTCGTATTAGATTAGAGAGGGCGATTCCAATATTGTGCTATCATTCTGCATGAAGAAATTTGCACTTAATCAATGCACATACATAAATACAGATGATTTTCAGGGAAGGGGGGCCTGATTTGCTAGCGTGAACCATCAAAGAGGTGTAATATTTTGATAAATAAAACAACCTGTCCTTCATGAAAGGGCAAAGCTCATGTCTTTCGATCTCTGTCTGCTGCAGTGTGAAAGTTAACAACATTAGTGTCATTACAGTACTGCTCATAATTTGTTTGCGGGATTCTGTATGAATGAATATTATAGTTCTCGATTGTTCTGGACTATTGAGAGCTGGATGTAGGACAATAAATAGTTGTAGGTTGTTACAACCTGTCTTTTGCAACTGCCCCTTTAACTGTGTAGCTTTGTACAATAGTTCTTTAGCCACAAGATATGCGTTCCTTCACAATGGCCATTCTTTAACAATGGCGCAACACTGAATGAAGTCCCTGCAAATTTCATCAATGCTGAATATTTATGAAGTCCAGCCTGTCGAATTTAAATTCATCCGAATTCTTCTGTGTGAAACACACTGAATTTAGACAGACAAGTCATTTTTATTTACGGCTGCAAGAAAGGGCATCGATGACAGTTCGCTGAATAATAATGAGTGGTTGACCTTAAAGTTACCATTTAACATGGGCATCTGTTGGGAGATTAAATTTACCTTTAAGTTTCCTCGGGAAAAACTCCATAAGCATAAAACGAGCCTCAGGGAAAAATGATGTTCTTGGCACACAGTCAGTACTTCTTGCCAGTCTGATTTTAGGAAACTTTACTCCATCCAGCAAAAAAAGCCTAACGCTTGTAAGTGTTATCTTACCAAAAATAATATCTCCCTCTTGTTTTTGGCTCTTTTCCTTGTCCATGAGCTATGAAAAATGTAACAAGATCTTAAATGAGAAAAATCTGTCATTTTGCGTGTGTCACAAATTATGCTTCCCTTTCAAGATGACAAAATCTCTCATTCTTCAAATAAAAAAAGAAGAAAAAAAAACTTATACATATTTCACTGAGTTGCAAACCCAAAGAAAGTAAGAACTACTGAGTAAGGTTCACTTCTGTGTTGCGATGCACTGTGTAGGTCATGCCAGAATAAGACAAAGTGAGCAGCGACCACATGCACTGCTAAATCAATGCCTTAGCGTCCCATTCCTCGACAAACTGCTCATTCACTGCACATGCATCATGACTAGCTCTGAAGCGAGCTCACATCCTGTGCCTCTTGTATCTTGATCTAGCCCTATTCTACTTGTGCCCTCAGCACATCGAGCACTGTCATGTTGTACTTCAATGAGAGGACATACCACCATGTTGTTATTGTGTTTCTCTACCATAACTCATAACCGTGCCTCACTTCCAGTTAAGAAAATGCAATAGCTGTACTGGCAGCCCATATTTACTATATGAATAGACGTGATGTTGATGTAGATAACTCATGCTCACTGTTCACAAACTTGCTCATGTAGAATAAACTTTTACTATATTCAATCAATGTTCTGTGGTTCATTCAGTAACCTTCAATAAGCTCTTTTATACATCACTTTGAGTAAATGAGTCCATAAAATTAATGTAATGTACCATCAAATACCTATGAAAAATGTAATCAGTGAGTAATAAGTCTATGATTTAGATGTTCGTACTGACCAGTCATATCTTACAGCCGTTCACTCCCTGGTGATGCCCTGACCTCTGCTCAATGCGTCTGAATTGCATTTGGTTGGTAAGTAGCAGCAGTACCCTTGAAATGACTTCCAACTACTGCAATCAAGCAAGGCTTGCTGTCATATGCATTTCTGAGCGCGTGATGAAGCACTATAGGAAATTTCCAGAGCTCTGGTATTTTTCTTAATGAGTCACGCATCAGTTTAAAAAGCTCAGCGCAGACAATGAACTTCATAATTGCCCCTAATGGGGCCAAACTGGAATCATGAACTTTAAAAAACTGAGCCCAAGCCCAAACTTGACATTAACATTTCAAGAACCCTGGGTGATTCATAACCCCCATGACAGGTGTACTGAAGGAACTCGCGTGTCAGCTTAGTCTGTTTGCTTGTTTTTTTTTCCCCAAGAAAATCATCTGCAGTCTCTCCCCCAAATGCACTTTTGACTCGCCTCGCAAAGTAACACCACCCCAATCAATACTGAGCGTTAGCCGTAGACACGGTCCACAGTTTATTAGTGCTGTACCACTTCTTTCTAGGAGGGGGAAAAAAAATAAAGAGATTGAAAAGAAATGGGAAAAATGGCCTCGAACGGACCTGCCGTTGCTACCCCGCACTGCCCCCCGCCGCGAGCACGCCACTGATTATGTACACTGCGGGCCCGCTTCGAAGGGGTGTTACACATAACCACATTAAGGGCTAAAAGGTCACTTGCTGTCTGTGCTTACCATTAATCATTGTGGGCTCCGCAGTGAAAGAGGATCCAGGAGGGCTCCCTCATTCTCGGGGCTCATTACTGGACCTATCTCGCTCCACGGAGAACAGTAAAGAATTACCCTGAGGAACATGAGCCCGTGTCTTCATTAGACAGGCGTGCGAACGCTTCCAGAGTCAGTCGTTATATTTTGGACAACGCTCATTGATCACTCACTGCAAAAAAACAGTCGATCTCATCAAGCATTTTTTTATTGACAACTCCATTTCTTGGAGGAAAAAAAAAAAAAAACAGTGGGACACCGTGTAAAATGTCAATAAAAACAGAATGCTATGATTTGCAAATCATTTAAACTCCATGTTTAATTGAAAATAGTTTAAAGACAAAATATCAGATGTTGAAACTGACAAACTTTATTGTTATTTGAAAAATATATGCTCATCTTGGATTTGATGGCTTTCTTGTGGCCATGCAGCTGTTACAGTAAGTTCCAATCCTGCATGTTCTCGTCACACTGTGTGCGTGGAAATGCTCCTGCTTTCATGATTAAAAATACTGTCTGGATCCTACTACTGTCCATTTTTGGTTACACTTTACTTGAAGGTACCGTCATAAGAGTGACATGACACTGTCATAACTGTTACATGTGTCATGTAACAGTTATAACAGTGTCATGTCACTCTTATGACGAACTTGTCATAATCAAGACAACCCAAACAATGTCAACTTACATCTCAAAAATCGAATGACACTTAATGACAACGTTTATGACATTAACATAATGTTTAATTCACCTTCATGACTGTGTCATCTCACTCTTATGAGGATACCTTCAAGTAAAGTGTTACCCAATTTTATACTATGAGACATCATCAAGCAGTTTTGTGACCTCCAAATAACAATCATTCGTGATTTCTTTCCAACCAATCTTCCTCAAAGTTGAAAGTTTTGTACATTCTAAACCCAATTCCAGTAGTTTTCAGCAATTGCTTTTGTTTTTTGTTTGCTTGTCGCAGGCCAACAATTTCCCCTATTGAAACACAGTAACTGTCACAACCCTCACTTGAATGCCCTCTCTTCCCACACAGCAACTTGCGTGTCCAATAGAAGTAATGTCTCATTTTATTGGCTTGCATCTTGCGTGTTCCCTGATCCCGGCTGTGTCTTATCTCAATGTTACCCTACCTCACTTGTGTGTGACACATATTTGCCCCGTCCTTTAAGTTGGCAAATCAGAAGTACTCTTCATTATTTAGCCAATAGGAACAAGCTTCCAAACCTTTTTCATAGTTTCCAGGAGTGGTATCACATTCCTGTCTTTCCTCTCCTGGTATGTTCCTGTGTCCAATTTATTAGGAACACCTCTTCTGCCATCGGACAGTTTGGATTCGGTGAAGGGCGCATTTAATCTGGCAGTCAACCCAGAGGAGCCACTAGCTGAGGATTGGCTATACCCACATAGCCTCATCTGTAACAACTTAACTGATTTGTGCCATTCTCCTCTCAGCTCTGTTTGACTGCATGACATATTACTATCCATAAACCCTTCTGCTGGATTATTCTATGCCTCCGCCCTTGATTCCTAGTCTGGATTATAACAGTAGTACAGTCCAGCCTAAGGATGGGAATCAGCAGAGATGCTCATCCCGATTGAGGCTTAGAGGAATTGGGGATGATTTTGGCCAGGGTGAAGAGATGGTTTGCCAGTTGCATCAAAGCATTGGTGCCTTCTTCAGTCAACCCGGTGCTGTTACAGATGTCTCCCCGGACTCTGGTTCTACCGCTTAAGTGGCCAGCGCCATTCTGCTGCAGATCGTCCCTTAAGCACTTGCCCACTCCTGGACTCCTACAGTGGGAACCTCACCACCGGCCAAAGGTCCATGGCCCAGTCTTCGATGGTCTTCAAACTACAGCCGTGGTCGCAAACAATAATGTTGTACCAGTTTTGTGTCGTGTTTATTAAGTTCAGGCAAATTATTTTGAGAGAACACAAAACAATCACTGTCAGCAACCTAATTTTGAGCTTGCTGATTTTGTAAATCTAATTTGATCGGTTTAATAATGTTTTCACCTGAAAATCCTGACAATGTAGAAAATAAGCGCATGTTCAAGGGTTTTTAATCTTCATGGCACAATGGATATATCTATCAAAATGTGAGTTTAGATTTTAATGAACTGCTCTTATCATGGAATGCAACTAATTAGGACAAATAAACAGATAGTTAAAATCCTACGATAGCAATTTTGGTTGGAACAAAAACGAGCATACTCAGTGGGGCTCCAGGACTGAGTTTGAGAATTACTATGTTAAACTGAGGTCCTGACTCTCTGTGGTCATTATAGATCCTATGGCACTCTGACAAGAGTAGGGAGTTACCCGGTGTCATTGCTAAAGTACTGACTTAGCTCTTTCAGCCTGCCTCCAAATCATTCCCTGATCTAATTGGCTATGCAATTTGTCCTCTTCTCTCCACCTCGACCACCAGGGCTCCCATGAAAGTGAGATTTTGTTCTCATAGGGACTTCCCTAGTTAAATAAAGGACAAAAAGAAATGTAAAAATACTATCAATAAATCTAACTATTGGATTTTACTCTGCCTCCACACATGATTCCTGGTGAGGATTATAACAATGAAGTCTTTTCTGTGACCATGGGATATGTCTTTCGGCATGAATTCTCAACAACAACAAAAAAAAGACAGGATTTACATAGCATCAGTCAGGGTTAAAAGCTGCCAGCTGAAATATCCTAATCAGAGCAATGATGATTCAATCAAAGGCTCTTAAGTTCTTTTGTATTTTCATATTTATATCTAAACTGCAACTTTTTTTTTCAGCCAGGCAGTGTATTCTTGCCTTGTTCACCCAAAGCGCCACCTCCTAAAATGTCTGAAAATATATTAAAAATGAATATGAACAGATCTGCGGGAACAGGTGGGTCTAGACCTGGTCAATATTTTAACATCAGTACTTTTTAGGAGTCGTTAGAAATTCTGTTCATTCTGTATGACTGTTTAATAACCTCAGCCTTCCTGAGGATCTGAAATGGAAGTTTAATGAAAGCAAAATTCTGTTAGCTCAGAAAATCCTGTGCTTCACATGAATTCACAGTGCTTTCATGTAAGATACTGTAAGAAAAACGTGTTTATTGTACCGATTCTGAGTGCAGCATAAACCAAACTTATATAACAAAATAACAAATCTGAAGAAAATTTTTAAAAAGTACACTCAAGGGCCCTCATTTATCAAACTTACATAGGATCTGGTGCAGATTCTGGTGTAAATATCAGCGTTCGCCAGGTGTCACGTCTGATTCACAAAAAGTGTGCACGTCGCTGATTTCGGTGTAGAACTGGCGTGGCGTTGATAAATCTGGCGGCAGAAACCATAGTAATTTACATGACACGCCCCTATGAATTCATGCTCCAGGAGGCACAGTCCTGCCCACTTTACGACATGGACTCTCTAAAGACGGCAAAGAAGAAAGAACTTCACGGAGGAAATATAAATAATCACGTCCGAGGTGGAGAAAAACAAAAAAATGTTTTTTGGAAGCCTAAAGAGTGGCATAAAGGGAGCTCAGAAGGCTGCAGTTTGGAAAACTATTACTGCTGCGGTAAACCCTGTTAGGGTGGAAAACCGGAGTGCAGCAGACGTTTGATCTAATTCATCAGAAAATTGTAGTGACTATTCGCACTTATTTAAGTGCGTCCAACCACAAATATTGATAGAAATTCGTGTTAGACGCACTTATGTGGCCAAGATGCACATTTCTCCATTCCCCGCACTTATTTTAAGTGTGTCCAAAGTTAAAATTTTTTTTCTTGGCCAAACATATTTCAAGCGGTACTTTCTATAAGCGCCACTGGAATGGTCATCAACGTATGAGTGAAGCCAAGAAACAAATTTAGCATTGGCCACACGTATAAGTGCGAATAGCATCAGCCTTAATAAATTCAATTGATAGATCCATGATATTTCATGTTATGTAGCCTACATAATTGACAATCCAAACGCTTTACCTGTAGATTAAAAAAAGTCCAATTTTAAGATCGTGCTCAGGCGCAGCAGCGCACGGACCGGTGGAGGCCAACCAGACTCGAACCTCCAGTTTTCTCCATTCGAGGAGCGCTAGGCAGCACTGATGGGCTCCTACTCCATTGTGGGAATACAAGGCAGTGGGGACACGAATGAGCCGCCTCGATCGGAGCTGCATGAGGGTAATTGTAAGAATACAGTCTGCAGGGATCACTCTTCATTATACTTTTATCAATGTTACTCCATGACAAATTATTGGGTGCCACACAAAACGAGCAGCCACTCGTCACTTTCCTGGGGGAGATCTCCTCTGTGCCGAAAGTTCCTCTCACGTCAGACAGAAGTTTATTCCTCTAACAATAGAGGATCTGCCATTGTCAAAATGTGATCACGGTCGAAGTTTGCGTAGGCATCTATATACTGAGCAACAAAAGAAACGCAAGTTAGCTAGTTCGTTAATGTACTCTTATGGTTACTCAGTCGAAGTGACCGCAAAATAAATAAAAGTTTGATGAAACGAGTGTAAATGTGCACGCACTAGTAAAATTAGATTTTCTAAAATAATAACATGCAAACTTATTTTTCAGTCTGCCTTTAATTAGGCTAACTAGAGTTTCTTTTGTTGTTCAGTATTAATCTGACTGGATACACTGCATATCTGCCAAGCCACGCATTGCGCTTAATCAAATTGATTGTAATTGTCAGCTGTCTGGCTTGACAAGCAGGTTGTCTCAAAATATAAATTTAATTAATTTCTCAACACAGGTGTCTAATTTATTCATTCATTCATTCATTTATCTATTTAGCCAATTTATCTATTTAGACTATTTATTCATTTTACTTATAAGAGCAACAACAGCGTGACGTCCGCATGGCTGCATATGGTACTCATTTTGACAGCTGCACTCATTCCTGCATTTTGTTCGTTGCTTTCATATTTGCGTACACCTGGTCAGACCTGGTGTGAGATTTAATAAATGCCGATCTTTGCGGCAGTTTTGGCATACACCCATTTCTTTTCGTGTTCGCAAGTTTGATAAATGAGGGCCAATGTGAGCAGCCATCTTCTACTAGAAAACTGTGTGTCAAACTGAGCAAGCAAGCAATCTTTTCAGAGTTGTGTCACAGTATATATAGTACAGAAGTATAAGCTATACACATATGGTAGGCTGGTATTTTCACCAGTAACAGTTGTTTGTAATTTTCAACTCTCGCCTGTGTCATCCTGCCTCACAAATATTTACTTGTTCTGAATCAGGCTGATTCTCTCTCTCTAAAACTTGTATGAAAAAAGCATGAATCAACATCAGCTTGGGCAATGCTGAAGCCAGCAATCATTCACTGCCACAATATCTGGAGCTGAGTGAACTTAAGCACTTTAAAATGATTTTTCCTTAAAATGTCAAGCCATACCTGTACAGCCAGCTAAAGGTGCTTTCAGCAATTTTCTGCAAATTTCTACGGGGTGTCACGACAGCTGAAGTGGCTGTTGCTCTTGAGCATGCACTTGGAAAGGACTTTCTGCTGCCTCCTCCAGACCAGAAGAAGCTGAAATATTTTTCTTAGTAACACGACAAATTAACTGAATATTGTTGGATTTAAACAGTCTGTCTACTACAAAGAAATAGCCTACATCTCAGACAACATCAGACAGATGCAGAAGTGAGGTGGCTGGCCTATTTTAATGTCAAAAGCATTGTTCTGTGTGCAGAGAAATAATCAAGAACTACCGTGCCACCGCTTGGTGGAACTTCGCTCGCTGTGTACAGTAACTTGCCTCTGTGCACTTTTCCTAACAGTGCAGTAGCCAATATGTTAGCTGACAAGCTAATGTTTACTCACCATTACTATTGTTCTTTGTTTAGCTAGAACGTTGATTCTGTTTAGCGCACTGTGCAGAATTCATGCTTAGTATCTACGCCACTTGCTATATAATTAGCAAAGCAAAATTTCCCATCCAGCTAGGTCTACCATATTTATTCGATCACCTCTAGAAGAAAAAAAGCAACTTCAGAGTCAGTCCGGAATCCCTTCTGCTTCATCAGGGCTATCTGCTGAGAAAAAGGCAGAGCCAGGATTCCTTGTTCCTCCTTCGATCCCTCAGTATATCCTTGGGCCTGTGTTTTTTTTTTTTTTTGTTCTCACTACCTCATCTGACTCATTCGGTATTTGCCATGATATACAAATGTATTATTCAAATACTATAATATTATCCATATTATCATAGTTCAAAACAAAAACTTCTGTCTGATCTAAAGCTAAAAATACCTGTTTTACTGATATGATTGTAGCACAGACTAAAATAGAGCCCTATGGCTCTACAGCCATTGATCTCTAGGCATTTTTCTACTTCTTTGTTCTTCCACAAGTGTCATGGCCATGTTTTGTTCAAAATGGCCACTTATGGAGGAGCGTCCCTTGGCTGTTTATGTAAATTTTTATCATAAGAACAGGGATGAAAATTCAAATCTTCAAACCAAATAATTAGAGATCTTTGGACCAATTTTATTGTCGGTGAAACATTTTTAATTTTAATCTCAGGAATTTCTAAATGTGCTATGAAAAGAACAATTCATTGCAATCCACATTGAAAGCATTATTTTACAAGTGTATTTTTTACACTTTACCCTGTGCACTGTAAATAGTTACCATCATTTCCTTAAGTCAACATGGCATAATTTACGCCCTTTGAGCATTGATGAGTAAACCGTGAGACGGGTCTGATCGAGTGATTGCCATGCCTCTTAATTTCTTGTGGCATCATATGTCACAGTGGGTAAATTGGCCTCCTGCTCTGACACTCTTAATTGAGTTAATATTGCGTATGTCTTCATCTTCACTGGTGCGACGAGCTGAGGGCTGCCGGAAATGGGATCCCCCTAATCACTCAAGTGTGAGCGAACATTCACTCTGAAGAAGCAGCCTTTACTACCGAGATAAAGATATTTCAGCTTAGCTTAAAGGGTGATTCACTTCTACAGCCATTTTAATACTGTCAAATTGGCTTGTGTCAGACACAGCGCAGATATTTTTTAACCACCCAGAATAGTTCCATGATGGAAATAAAATACTATTTAGTAGGCATCTGAAGCAGGCAGTGATAGGGTTAAACCTTTGGGGACAGGAACCGCATATGCGGGCAGCGGCGCTGGTTGCTGAGTACACACTGCAGAAGGAATTAGTTTTGCACTGACTGGTGCGCTACAGGGGATAACCGCACTCGTAAGCGTTCCTGTATATACCCGTTTTCCAACTGACAGGCTAGTGACCCTGAATGTATTCAGTATACTTGCCACTCACAAAGTGGCATAGTGAGAACTGAAAGTTTGGTGGGGCACAGAACATCCCTTTAAAACAATTATTAGTCCTCATTTGTTCTCAGTCATTTTCATCAATCACAATAGATTCACTCCGCACTCCACTCTGTCAGCTGTTGCTAGATATTCCTGTTCAGGTAAGAAGACAATCATTCATTATTAAAAATAGCATACCTGTCAACTCTCACGCATATGGTGTGAGTCTCACACTTTTAGTGGCATATCGCCATATCACATTCTCACACCGTCGTCAGCAATCCTACTCTTAATAACATAAGTGAAGATTTAAAATTTTAATTCAACAAACAAAATTATATTTTATTGCCGAGTCCCACAGTTTAATCAACCCACTCTGTACTAAGAGTGAAAGGCGATATTTCATTGGAACGCAGATGAGTCATCATTCAATCAATGCGTATTTAAGAGATTCTCTCTCGGAATTGAAATCCTTGGGCATGGAATTTTTTTTGTTTCACGTGTGCTATGGTAGATTTCACTACTAGTAACATGGAAACCAATTATGACTCTGGACTGCTCAGGCTTTTCTTTTCTCACGTTTCAAATGGTCTTGTATTTCATTTAACCCTCGTCCAACCCTCTAACAGATTTTTTCCTGTTGCAAAAAAGCGTTAACAGATATGATCTAATGCTTCTAGGTAATTGTTCTTTCATCCTTTGTGCTCATTTTCATGAAAAAACGATGAAGGTACCTCACCCCCCGGGGGCAGGGTAGGCTGTCAAAGTCGAAGGGTAGGGGGGGTTGGTTGCTAAAATTGAGGGGAGAATATGAAAAAATGGATTTTTGTTTTTTTTTCCAGATATGACATCTAGAATGATGGCATTGTGACGTCACAGTGCTGAAGTTTTAAGATGTTTGATTCTTGTTTTGAAAGAGAACATAAGTACCACACGCTACTGATATTATAAGCCTTGGTCTATCATCGGGGAAAACAAAGTAAAGAAAATGTGAAAAATGTTCAGAAAACTATTTGTTCTCCTTTTGTGTGTGTTTTTCCCAAAATTAGTAATTTATGACATCATAGTAATAACAAATTTATGTTACTCATAAATTTATGACATTTATAATACTAACGTCACTATGACATCATAATTCTGAAATGTGTTTTATTCGTACTTGATTTGAACAGAGGACAACTGTAGCTGTACGCTGATATCAAAAAAGATTGTTTATCGCTTAATTTCGAAAAGAATCAAGGGGTCGGGGTTGTATTCGAAAAACTCTTTGTTGGCAATTAGTTCTATTGCCAATAGATCATGATTACTATTGGAAAACATGTTAATAAAGGAAAATGAGAACACGCCTGGACCAATAATTGTTGTAAAGGTAAGTTCTGGGCCACACAAATTTTAATTTCTGGCTGCGTCTCTGCATTTGCAGACGTGAAGCTCCCCGTCACGAAGGGGTTAACAACATAAGGTATAGCGACATTGCATAATCCTTTCCTGGTGCAACGTTAAAAAATATCTTGGACAACAATGGTAAAATGATGGTATTGTGAAGTCATGACTGTCAACAGAAGAATGTGTGTTACAGTGCTGTCTCTGAAGCCTACATGCCACAGATTCTTTGCTTACACTTAAACCCATGCCAAGCACAAGCCCCAAGCTGTTTAACGGAGAATGGTAATATGAAGGTCCACAAAGGTGGTACCATCGGGAAAACAGGACACGTAGTAATTAAGGTGACGCTCGCCCTTGTGTGCCCCTGCTGTCGACCGCGCACATGCCCGCATCACATTTATACTTAATGAGCCCCCGAGTTCGGCCTCTCTCTTTTTTGAGCAGGGTCGTCTGAAGTCTCGGGGATTGGGACACTGATTCTCAATCATCGAAGGTCTCACCATGGGGATTTTACTCAATTTCAAACTGTCTCCCTCAGATCAAGGGCCAGCTACTCCCTGTGTTTCGGGGCAGGGAATTTTTGTGGTTGAACTTCGCAAATTCTCCAGAAAATTAATCATTAAAGCATTAAGGAATTTTTAGAATCTCTGTCTTAGTCTAATAGCCAAACCAGGAATCTCATTATCACTCTTATCACTTCTCTGGCCTTAAAAACAAAGCCTACAAAAGCTCTTAATATTAAGGGAGGGAGGGGGGAGGTGCAGCTCTTGAATTCAGTGTGAAGAAAAAAAAGGAAAAACTGAAGTATTTTAGCACAGGACTTTTGGAATGCAGGTTTGAGTCAGCAAGGGAGTTTCAAAAGGCAAATTCATGATAAGAGTTTACCTTTTATGGCTGCACTCCTGAGGCTAGCTGGGTTACAACCCAAAGATTCCTTACATACAACTGGGACAAAACAAAGGCGCTTTCCTGTATCTGACCGGGTTGTGGAGAGGTATACAGTGGCTCCAATAAGCATTTGTACACTACTTGAAAATTCTACTACATAACAGCTTTTGTTTATTCGGCTAAATGCTTGCTATTGTGTGTAAAAGTGATTAAAATATTTGATAATCAATATGTTTTAAACAAATATTTAATGTCAAAATGGCATATTTGGTCAGAAAGGCTATTATCTGACCCAATAAGTATCTGTACAGTTCCATTAGTGAGTGACAAAACTTATAATACTCACCTAAAATTGACTCAAGATGTATACAGGACATGGTTGACTCACTTGGTCTGATTTGGTCAAGCGTGACCATACTGGACACTCCCTCTGTACACAGACTGGCCTATGTAAATGGCCTGACCATGCCCATAATGTATTCCTGTGATATATGGCTAAGACAGGCAAATGCGGGAGCAAATCATTCAGCTACATAAAGACCAGAAAAATTGGAACTCGGCTATCGTTACGCCACACGACCGTGCAGTACATCATCAAGAAGTACAAACAGTCTGAACGCTTTGCCAATGCAGCCAGGAAAGGACGTCCCAGGAAGACCAGCCAGCGCACTGACCGGTACATCTCCCCGCTGGTACAGAGGGAGAGACAGTCCTCGGCCTCCAGTCTTGCCACCAAAGTGGAGGAAGCAACTGGAAGCCATGTTTGTGCCCAGGCCATCCGTAACCGGCTCCATGAAGTACAGTAGTGTACAAATAGTTATTGGAGCCACTGTATATTTCATACAGAATTGTTCATAAGTTAGGAAATTGCCATTCGTGTCCATCAAGTCAACTATAGACCATATATTCCTCTCATACCAATCTTCAAAAAATAAGGATTTACAGTGGCTCCAATAACTATTTGTACACTACTGTACTTCATGGAGCTCTTCCAAACGTTGCAGGTGTACTAATCGGCTACTGAACCAGTACCTTTTAATATTTTGAGGTTTCTGTGGGGGAGGTTTGTTTTTACAAGTAAAAACGCGCTCTGGTTGTAAAATACTGCTTCTGTCTGCTTTTGCTTTAAAGCCCGAATGTGATGCGAAAGGTTTCCTTTTTCATGGTAGGGTAGTAGAAGCATCAATGTGCAATGACACGAGAGCAAGGACGGGCTTAGATATCGCATCAGGTCATGGTTACCTGTGAAAAATAATCAAACTTGAAACTAGAATATGGAAGATTGAAACAATCTTATTTGAAGAATTTCATTTGAAGATAAAGTAGTTCATAATGTATTCCTTTTCCAAAAGGAGCTACCTGAAATTAATGCTTGTGATAATTAACGTAGCAGAGAGACAGTAATGGGTTTATGGAAGAGTGAACCCAGATTAAGCACAGCTTTTGTGGGCTTTATCTTTATCTGATGCTGTATTTAATGTCATTGTAAGCCACTGATTGAAAAATAGTATTATTCAAATTATCACTGAAAGGAATGTGCTACATCTGAGCCTTTTCCCTAAGCATATAAAGTCTTATTGTAGTTTGTGAAAGCAGGGTGGACGAGCTCTCTTCAATCAAACAGAACCGAAGTGCATCGTGCCACCTCCACCTGAGGTTACAGTGATATCTGCGTATTATACTAGATACTGGCCCTTCCATATCTGGTCATCCACGATGAGTCAGTGGAAAATCAAGCATGACTCAACAGATCGAACTCCACACACACACACACACCCACATTTCCCAAGGAAGGCTTCACACGGACATAGAGGAAAAGATGTTTGCTAAACAGGTAAATAAATACATGAACGATCTTCGGAAGCACCGAGCAAACAGATGGCTAATGCATGAGGGACAATTAACGCTGGCCTGCTAAAAATGCTGAAACTCCTCAACATTTCTTTTGGGAGAAGTCCTTGTCAGGGAATACAGAATTTAGACACGCTTTAGAAGAATAGAATTTGATGAAGTGTAATGAAAATAAGCCAAGCAGGTCAAATACGATACCAGCCATCCTTCCTTATGTACTAGTATAACACATAATAGTCTCATTTTCCTATGTGGTAGCATTAGAACATTTATAAACCTACCACATAGCCATTGGAAGGCAATTTGGGAATTGAACCTTTCAGAGAAACATTTGCACCGTACATGGTTTATATTCCAGAGAAGCTATTTCGGGAAGGAATTACACCAGTCTTACAATTGGGCTTCGATTTATTTCAAAGAAGGTGCCTGTGGGCCGTTCTCCACTTATTCTGCTTACAATTCAGCCCATGAATACCTGACACCGCATATGTGCTAAAGCAAAGTAGATTCCTTCTTAGAGTACCAATTACTATTTATTTCGGCGCTATGAGGACATTTCCTAGTTTAAGTCTGACAAAAGCCTTGACACAGTCGTAAGTATTTGCCGCTAGGCCACTAGATTCATAGCCCTGCATTTCAATACAAAAACACTTGAAAAGTGTGTCACATGCCCATATGAAATAGTTTGAGATTATTTTGAAGACAGTAGATCACGCCATGCATGAGAATTTTGAAAACTCATGGTTTGTGTGTTATACAAATATTAAACTTACTGCCATTCATGTTTATATAGACATGAATCACCTCACCAAGAAATGATGTCCCCTGATATGAAATGTGAATAATACAACGAAGAATTTGTCAGAAACGTTGTTGTCATTGACCTCGTTTGTAATGATTTGACATTTATGACATCCATTATTTTCCATTTGATTACACACCATTGTTTCTGCTCACTGCTCCAGGCAACCCAAGTAATTTTCAATCGAGGAATACCATAACTCATCACCTGATGAAATATTAAGGCCATCTACAATCTATAGCAAGACCCATCAGGTCATTTATTCCCACTGTCCATGACTAGGATAGCCTCCAGAACTGCACAATATTGCCATTTCTCAGTAAATAAATGCATTAATATTTATAAGTTCAGCAGAATGCATTGTGCATTTTGCTGAATTAGACTTGTTTAGATACAGTCCCATTTTAAAACTGCAAATCTTGTAAACACGTCTCAGAGTGGGAGGTCTGCTTGTCAAATCATTAATATTTATTCAGTTCATTGCATATTAAAATTGTCATTATGGGTTTACCCAGGCATTCATGTCTAGAAAAATAGAAACTTGAAACTGAATTATTATGTTGTGGAAAATAGGATTTTTAAGACTGCGTGAATAGTAGAATTTCTGAGATTGTGTTAGTAAAAAGGCATCCACCCATTCTAACTGTTTGCTTTCTGTGACAAGAAATTCAGAAGAAGAATTTGTGAAGAAGTATTTCTGATTTTTGTTTTAGGCAAAGATAACCCAAGTAAACATAAAAATGTAGATTTGAATATGTTATTTACAATAGAACATAGATAACATTTCAAATGTTGAAACTGAGACATTTTACATTTTTATCCACAAAATGAGCTTATTTCAAATTTTCTGCCTGAAACAGTTGAGGAATTAGTTGCAAAAAAGGAAAGTGTTAGTATCGTGAATCATTCTCTTCCCTTTCCTCTGACTGGCTTATGCAGCAGTACAATGATCTGAAGCGCATGATCAGGTCCTGAATGGCTGTAGAGAAACAAAATTAAGGCATTGGAATGGCTTCATCAAAGTCCTGACTTGAATCCAACTGAGATGTTGCAGCAAGACTTTAAACAGGCAGTTCAAACGCAAAAACTTTCTAGTGTGGCTGAATTAAAACAATTCCATAAACAATAGCGGGCCAAAAATCCTCCACAGCGATGTAAAAGACTCATTGTCAGCTATTACAGATTGTTCAATTGCAGTTGTTGCTGCGATCAGTTATTATGTTTGGAGGGAACAATTATTTTTTCACGAGGGATGTTAGTAATGAATAACTCATTGTCTTTAATAAATTAAGTGATCACTAAAAAGCAGCACCTTGTGTTTGCTCACATTGTCCTTGTCTAATCTTAAATTAATTTGGATCATTTGAAAACATTTAAATATAAGATGTAAGCAAAAATAGAAGAAATCGGGCAGGGGCGGATACGTTTTCAGAGCATGTCTACGACTGTGGTCAGATGTAGCTGAAGACACAATTGACATGCCTGGGCTAACGAAACCCTGGAAGAAAAACATCACTGCCCCAGGCAACTTCACCCGGCTGTGCAGCGGAGAATGACCTTTAAGAATGAATAAGGATATTCTGACTCAAGATACGACCACAACCGTTGTATTAGCAGTTGGCAGCAGAGGAGGTCCTAGAAGACTACAGTCAGTGTTAGGCAGAGGACCAACTTATATTCCAAGAATATTTAGGTTAGTTCCTTAAGCACAGTTAGCCCTTTGTGTTTCAGACTTCTGTATATTTTTTCAGTCACAGTTAAATACAACGGTTGAATAAATATAACCCACAAGAGCTGAACTAAATATAGCAATTTCTATATTTGAGTGTAACTATTTAAGCAGATTTTGCTGTTTGTAAACTACACCGATGTTGTGGATTGAAGGACAATCGCTGACAATTTATTTTGTGGTGCAATGTCAACAGGATGGGAGGTACAGCCATGAAGTCAAATTAATGTGCTGTTCTCCATTTGGCAAGTCAGCATTAACACATCTTTCCCCTTTCTCTATAATGCCCCTCTATCTGAATGCATTGAAATTAATTGAAAAATCAACAAAATGATAAATTGCCACTGTGGGGTGTGGTGATGGTGGGGGAGTGTATTTGGGTGTTATCGAGGAAAAAAAAAAAAAAAAAAACACACACCACACACACACGCGCGCGCGCAAGCGCGTGAACAATCCTTCCCTTTTCCTGTTTTTTTAACCACTTTGAATTAATTGTATTCGTGATGGCTGGTGTTTCGAGACGCCAAATGCAGTGGCCACAGACGCCAAGCACAGTAATACGACAAACAAGATAGGGGCTCGCGCTTCCAAAGGACATAAATCTCGTCTAAGTAAAAATAAGGAAGCAACGCGAGCTACACCGAACAAAATAAAAGGAAAAAAAAATCTCGGAAGCCAAGATCAAAAGATTAAGCTCCAGGACGGTGCACAGGCAGAGGGAGAGAGAGGAAATTTCCCTTACTAACACTTTCCTCTTTTACGACCAATTCCCCACCAACTTACGGGCTATGGTGCGATCATAACACTGACACTCTAGCAAAGGTGCCGAGGCAAAACTTGGGCTAAAGTAGAGTCCAGCGCCGCCCACAATTAATGCCAGTTGGCCAAAGAATCCGATGTGGGCAAAATGATATCATCCCGGGCGAGTGTAATAAAGACAGCTCCCAAAAAACCACCAACCTCCAAAACCAAACAGTATTTTATCCTTCATCTTCACCCAAAGGCTGAAAAGGGACCCACACGCACAGGCTGATGAGAAAAATAGAAAGTATTTAATAAATATACTTTTTAAAATTGACAAGTAGACAGGGGAGCAGCAGCAACACAAACAGAGCTTTAAAAATAAAATGCCAGAATGCAGCTCTGAAATACTCTAAGCTTCACCTCCGCTTCAGCGAGCAACAGGTGTGGCTCGTTGAAGTGGAGGTGAAGACAGCAGGAGGGGGAGGGACTGCAGGGCAGAACCATCACATTATCTTTTACTAAATGCGAGCCACATCATCTATAATTGGTGTTTTTTGTGGTACTTATTCCTTTTCTACGAAATGATACAATGTTTTGATGCGTGCTCATTGATGCTATCCATTTGCTCTCGTATTAAAATGCCATTACTGACCCACTTGGGTGAATGACACCTGAAATAACTAGCCTTAAGTACTGAGTTGCACCCTGCGGTCCAGAGAAAGAACATGAACTGCAATTCGCAGCAAAAGAGCAATTTTCCTGCCTGGGCATACTGTCGCTGTGCCCTTCAACAAGGCACTTACAGGTATATCTGGTTCCTCCAATCAGAGAATATGCAAAGGATGACAATCCATGTCGGTTTTTGATCTATAAAAAGAGTCAGTTAAATGATAAAATTGCCATTGGGCGAGGAACGGCAGCGCATTCACATGCTTGTAATAGTAATTCTCTGGCGTATCATGCAAAAGCAGCTCCTGGTAAACTGGTCATCTGAAGTCTTAGCCCATTTGTCGTAATCCTACTATACAAAGGATTTGGAGCTTAGCTCATGCATTGCAGAGCTGGGGAGGTAGCAGCTTGGAGAGAAAAAAAGCCACTTGCCTTCCTGAAGCCTGCAGCACACAGTACACTTACACAATCCCAATACTCATGGACTACAGCATTTATGCAGAAACAGTAATATACAACAGTGCATTTTATTGGATATTTGAGCATTGCCAATAAGCCATGGTGTGTTTTAACGCACAAAGATAGAGGTTATTGGATATACAGAGGGGCAATATTTGTTAAATATGAATGCGGGGGAACTTTACCACTGGTCTCTGCCAGGTACCTATGAGTCAGATATTTTAGCCTGAAGTGCTCTGGTCCTGGAATCAATCAGAGCAGCGGACAGGGCTGTGGGCATCGACTGGCTCTGAAACCGATGTGCATCAAAGTTATGGGCCATTAGTTTGCAGCGTTTTCATCAACAAAAAGAGTAAAGAAAGCCTGGCATCTCAGATTCTATTTCATCCCCTACTACCCAAAAATCTTTCACCTCACAGCAGTACAAAACTACTGATTTTCATTTATGTCCCTGTTGGTCAAGTGGGCTAGTTGCTAACATTTTGAAAGCCAAACCCCTTCCCCCCAACCCCCAAAAATAGTGAAACACAAGTTTTGACCCAATCCCGTCCACTCTTTTTTCAGTGATCTAAACTGCAATTTTTACAGTTCACGTGGGTTTTTCTCATTCTTTTGTTCCACCTGATGCTCTGTTTATTGTTCTGTAATATTCTGAATAACATAATTGGAGATCCCATGGTGTTGCCGAGCTGATTGAAACACAATATCGCAGGCCATCGAGAGGCAATTAAAGTAGTGATTACAATAACTGTAATAATGATTCCAACATTCTGGAAAAGGTAAATTATAGACTATATGGCATATTTTAATTTATTAAAATGCGAGAGCATGAGGGCTGCATTTCTTTATATATTAGCGCATGTGTTTTGCGTAGGATTGTATCACTGTGTACAAGGGAACATTACCCACAACACTATGTGCTGTGGTTCTGTGCTGTCTGCTAGGACATTAAGTGTTTCACTGGGTGTACAATTCAGAAAAATGGCTTGTATTGGAATATATTAGACAGGAAGCATTTGGGCGTCATAAATCTTCTGAGTGCACAAGCACACATTATCTAATATTCTTGAATTGAAAATAGGCAGACTGTGTAGTGGAGCAATTCGTAATGATCTGTGTGGCCACCCTAATTCCGTCGCCATGGAGAGGAGGATGTTTATCCCTCTGCTGGATTCCGAAATCTTAGCCGTGAGCTTGGCCTTATTAGCTCATCAACAGAGCTCAGCTGTCTGCTTCAAAATGGAGCCCCTGACCAGGCAAGAGTCTTAGACAAACTCATTTCCTTGTTTGTAGGGGCTTGGCGTGTATTGAGCTGTCTGACTCAATGTGTATATTGCTTCCTTTCAGCTGAAGGAAAAACAACGCTTTGTGAAACCCAGTATTTATTGTTTGTTGTGATCCGCCACTGGCTATGCTCAGTGCTACATGTAATGTTTAGAGACTTAACTGAGCATTGATTGGCATTTCATAAATGACATGATAGTGTCCTTATTTGACGTTCAGGGTTAGGTTTTGGGTTAAGAGTCAGGAGTTAGGGGGTGGGGTTCATTTTAAGCTGGCATTGAATAAGGACGTCAAAAAATTTAATTTTTAGCCCTACATTTACACTTGGTCTGGTAGCGTCGCTATTTGAGGAGTCAGGTTGAGATTGTGATCTTCTGACTGTGTTTGACTTCTTCAGAACATGCATCAACGGGAGAAAGTTTTACGTCTGACTTGGAGATCGTGTGACAGAGAAGCATCACATCTGTTTTGCAGCTGCTCGACGGAGCTGTCTTTATCAATTATTAGTCTCATGCTGCCACTTGGTGACATCATTAGAGAGCACAATGTATGTTTCCATAGCTAAGCAGATGACATGCAAGGGTACATCTCTGCTGAACCACATGATGCTGCAGTTATAAACTCCATTAATATCCATCTTATTGCAATAAATGAAAGAATGAGCTATAATTTTTTGCAGTTAAATGAGGGTAAAATTAAAATCCTACTAGCAGGTCCTAAAAGAGAGGGAGAAGTATCATTTAATAATATGGGGAAATTAATTCTGTGTATTAAATCTGTGGTTGAGTATTAGTGTTATCCAAAATTCAAGTTTCAAGTTCTGCATTAACTAGGTGACATGATCAAAACATTATTCTTGCACCTCAGAAAAAAAACAGTTGCAATCAAAATTATTCAACCCCATGCGCAAATTGGGTTTAATAGCAAAATTTACAAACTTTCAGCTGTTTGCGATAAAGCAATTAAACAAGAACATTTTAAATTGCTCAACACAACTAATATTACAAGTGGTTTTTCCAAATTTAATACAAAGTGCCATTTTTAATGACTACTGCAGTCTGAAAATTATTGAACCCCCTGAATAAAATCCCTGATAAGAGCATTATTTGCAAATCAGGTGTTGTCTAAAGCACACCTAATGCAGCTAATCAAGAGCTTAATTAGTTGCATCAGGTTTCCTTGAGATAGAACACACCAAATACTTGCACTCGCTAGGGGTTTGTTGACAGTGACATTTGATTGCATATTATACATATGGCTGTCAAAAGAATTGTCCAAAAAGCTAATAGAGGAGATCACTGCCTGGCTCAAATGAGGAAAAGGAGATAAAAAGGTAGCGCAGGCACTGAATGTTTGTAGAGATACAGTTAGAAGCATAGTTTGCAAGTTATGAATTAAAGAAAGAGTGGCTAGAGTACCAGGATGTGGCAGAAAGAGGAAGCTATCACCGGCTGTCACCAGATTCCTGAGGAGACGGGTGGTCAAAAACCCTCTAGTGACTACAGGAGACCCGCAGCAAGACTTAGAGGCAGGAGGCACTGAGGTTTCAGTTTGCACAGTAGGGCGCGTACTAAACATTGAAGGTCTCCAAGACACACACCACAACAGATCCAAAAGTACAAGCTCCAATTTACTCAAAACCATATAAATAAGCCACATAAGTTTGGGTATATTGTTCTATGGAGTGATGAAATGAAACTAGAATATTTCGGACTTATGAATCAGTGGTATGTCTGCAGGTGGAATAAAGAAACATATGCTGAAAAGTACACCCTGCCTGCAGTGAAGAATTGTGGGGGCTTTTTGATGCTCTGCAGCTGCCTAGCTTCCTCTGGCACTGGAAACCAGCAAAGTGTTGAGGACAAGATGGATTCAGTCAAGTACTGGGATATACAAGGAGAAAATGTCATGCTGTCTATACGGAAGCTGACACTCGGGCAACATTGGACCTTCCAAAAGGACAATGATCCGAAGCATAGCTCATCATCCACCAAGGCTTGGTTTCAGAAGAAGTCTAGGAAGATTCTAAAGTGCCCATCACATTCGCCTCACTTGAACCCCATAAAAAATCTCTGGTAGGACTTGACGAACACAGTTGCAGTACGCAAACCCTAGAATATTAGTGAACTGGAGGCCATTGTCCATGAGGACAGGGCTAAGATTCCTTGGGAATGCTGCCTAAAGCTGACATCTGCCTGACATCACATTTCCAGCAGGTCATAGCGGCAAAAGGGTGCTCCACTAAGTATTAAAGATGCTTGTCATGAAGGGGTTGAATAATTTTAAGCCTGCAGTAGTCATTAAAAGTGCCATTTTGTGTTGAATTTGGAGAAGCCACTTGTAATATTTGTTGTGTTGAGCCATTTTAATTGTTCTCGTTTGATTTGTTAATTGTAAACAGCTGAAAGTTTGTAAATTTTGTCAGTAAACCTAATTTGCAATTGATTGCAACTGTAGCTAAATTATGACCATTTGTAAATCAAGAAGGTGCTGAAAACTGAGTCATGCCTTCATTTCAAAGCAAAGTAAATACTGAGAAACTTTAATTCATTCAAACCCTTGCTCAGCTAGTTGAGAAGAGAAGAGAGCACATTGGTCTGGTTTTAGTTGTTCTGCGCTGGTTTTCTTAATTGATTTTATTACCCTCCTCCATACAGTATATATGAGCCATTAATGGGCGTGGACCTGGCTACATTGCAAACTCTCTTAATATTTGCCTTTATGAACATTGGGATCAGCTGCTCCTGGTTTGGTGGAGGTTCCTAGAAACAACCAAAAGAGCATCGGGATGGTAGACTTTGTCAGTTTCACCTTTAAACTATGACCTATAAGTATGACCATTACCTATAAATATCAGGGAAGCCAGCTTGTGAAATGACTTTATAGCAAAGCCAAAAACTTATTTTCATCTCAACCTTTTGTGACAGTTGATGGGACCTGACACTAAAAATGCCTCCTTATTAGTCCATGCTCTGGCTACCTTGCCAACGAGCCTGGCTCTTTGGTGATGTGGTCAGCGTGTGTGAATCTCACCTGGGAGTTTGGGGTTCAATTCTATCCTCCTTTGGGCTGCCACACTTCAATAAAAAAAAAATCTTATTGGTTCTTTGATTTGCGCTCATGCACCGCTGCACTTACTTTAAAGTATATTTTATCTTGCAGGCTTTATTTTTCTTCTCATTTTTCCACTAATCTATTATTGAATGCTGCATTTTTTTAAGTTATGCATTTTATTAAGTGGTCCTTTCAACTGCCTAATCAACCGTGATCTGTAAGGTCATAAAGACCTTTTTATACGGCAGCACCTTCGGGACCGATTGTTGCCGAAATGTTTATTCAGTGTTCTCTCGTGAAGCACTCAATGCATGTAAATATCTTATGAAGCCTTTTGGGCTGCATGTATTGTTTGGAAGGTGGTATATAAATGAAGATTACTACTATTATTATTATTATTATTACTATTATTTGTTAAGCAGTACCATGTACAACATAAGGAGTCTCAATGGCAGAAGAAGGTAAAGATTTATTGCATAAAAAGTAAGTATTAAGGGGGGGGAACAACTCTGTTCTGCTGGTGAATGGACGAAGAAAAATAGCGCTGGCCTATTTTGTTATCACAACACAACACAGAAAGCTCTTTTCTGAGGCTGGTCGAATGACTCCACTCAGAAGTGCCAGCAATACAGATGCATTGATATCCAGTTCCATTACAGATGAATTGGGAATCTCTGTAGGACTGAGGAGGTTAGATTGGACCAGCATGAAATGCTAAATGAGGTACATTTTATTAAAGTCTGAGTGCTGCACCCTGAATGTATAGCAGGCCAGTTTTAAGGGCCCATGGATTTTTTTTTTTTTTTTAGATTTTCTTCATGAGTTACAGAGATGAAAGAGTTTACAGATCTATTGCTTTCAAGGAAACATCAGGAAATGTTTACTGGGTAAAAAAAGTTTGTTATATCCAGACAGTGCAATGTTTTTGAAGATGAAATATATCGCCTTCCTCTGTTGTGAAGTACACGGATGCTCTCCTCGCTGATTACCCATCCTGGAAAAATTCCCTCGGGGAGAGAGAGGCAGAGATTTGCTTCATGAATTTGACCAGAGAACGTTTTGCTCAGTCGGGGTCTTTCAGATTTGAGGGAGGTATTCTCAGGGAATCATTCAGAGGATTTCAAATGCAATGTAGGTTCTCGGTTACAGTGATTTTGTGATGGTTCTGCCCTGCAGTCCCTCCCCCTCCTGCTGTCTTCACCTCCACTTCACTGAGCCACACCTGTTGCTTGTTGAGGTGGAGGTGAAATGTAGAGTATTTAAGAGTGATATGGGATCAGTAAGACACCAGATGCGGGGAGATGGGAATGAGGATTTTATTCAAACAAAACAAAACAGGCACGAGGGCCAACGAAAAACTTGGCCCAAAGGGTTGCAAAAACAAACTAAGGTACGCTACACAGAGCTATAAACAAAGAATGCAAAACGACAAAAAACAAAAGGCACTGGAAACTCCAGGCAAGATGATCAAGAAAAATAAATAACAAGGCTATATATATATACAAGACAAGAGCTATAATCACGAGACTTGACAAGAGGCTAGAACAAGACTTGAAACTTGACATGCAAGGGAACTTGAGACACTGTCTGCCAGCCAACTTCCACCGCATCCAGATAAAGGCTAAGTAATCAAGGACACATGAGGGGCAACACCTGGAGAAGCAGAAACAAGAGGCATGGCAAGATCAAGACATGGACAGAGATTGGATGACATGACCTGCTCATTAAGAGAATGAGCGTGCTCAGCTTAAGTACCAATTAAGTATGCAGTTTGGAAGCAAGCATGAATGTTAAGAACAGAAAAGCACAGCAAGATCTTGAAATAGCAAAGCAGGAATCATGAAAATAAACTCCCTGTCTAAATTAGTAATATTAGTAATGTGCCTATCTAAGAATTACACCACCCAGTGAGTGTTAGTAAATGTTAGTAACTTAAAAACAGTTAATTGCCAATTAAGCTTAGAGAGCCCCGAATCAGCACAGCACAGAAGGAAGAGGGAAATACCAAAGCCAACCCAGAGCTCAGAAATGTGCAACAACGAAGGCACGGGGCGGAACGCAGACAAGCGGTGGAGTGGCATGGCAGACCTGGCAAAAACAAAAACATGGAAAAGTAAAAACATGGACATGGAATGTGAAACATGAAATGTGTAATCCTAATACCAGAAACTGTTAAAACTGTGACTTGAACATGAACTTGAACTATGAACTCTTGAACATGAAACTGTTAAAACCATAAATGCTATCCTGGCCAAAGGCCAGGACCCCAGAACACAACAAAGAGCTGCACTGCCAAATTGGCAGGCAGCTGCATTCTGGCGTTTTTAGCTCCGCGTGTGTTGCTGCTGCTCCCCTGTCTGTTTTTGTCTGTTTTAAAATATATTTATGAAACATCTTTTTGGTTGTACCAGCCTGTGAGTGGGTCCCTTCACCCATCCATAACAGATTTGTGAAACCCATATTTCATAAGAACAGGAATACCGTGTTGTAATGGACTGTGGTATCAAAGAGTGATGTTATAATACAGGGATCTATAAATACATTACATGCATTTCCCTCTGTGCAATCCCATAGTTCCTATTTCTGTCAGTGAAAAACCACCCCCTCCCTCAAGGAAGATAATGCTGTGGTGAAGGCGGGATGTTAACTAGCAGCGGAGAGTAATGCAGCGCTGCAGCAGGTAAAAACATGTTTTGCTGTGGCTGGGGTGCAGGAGAGCTACTTGAATAACCCACCTTCCAGAGGGTTTGAACACTGTCTGCTATGTATGAGAGTGTCTGACGAAATGTTGGCAGTCTCGAGTTGTCTGCCAGAATTAGCTCCGCAAGCTGTGTCCTATTAATTGGTTCAAAAGCCAGAGGAATAGTCACTCTTGTTACTCTGCTGCACTATATATAACTTCATGATAATTAATTAGCTTTGGCCTCGTTAATGGTGGAAACCTTTGATACCATTCATAACTGGATATGTGAATACATTTTCATTTCAATTTTTTTTAGAGATTCTCCTTGTGAGGCCCAAAATGACTCCAATAAATCCATTATTGCTAACAAATTGAGCTTAAAGTACTGCCAGACTTCTCATTCATTTAATTAAAACCTATATCTATTAGTTTTTCCTGCCTCCAAACAGTGCACAAATACATTCATACACACTAATCCTTTCATCCTAACATGGCAGAATTGTGGGCCGTCTGGAGCAACAGCATTGCAGTGGGTGTGAAGCAGGAATATACCAAGGATAAGGCTCCAAACCATCACGCAATAATGAATATACCCATGTGTTAGGAAAAAATAGTTTTCCACAGAGCATAGTTCAAACCTCTACAACGCTAGTAAGCAGTTGACGCAGTCAAGAGTTTACCCAATTCCCAGATACAGCCACAATTTTTCCATAAATTATGCACAAATTCTTAAAATTTGGCTGCCATTTTGCCATGGTCTCATGAGCATGGATTAGCATCACACACCACCCATTATAATTCCATGTTGACACATCAGGCTTATCTTGAAGCTTGCAGGAAACCATTAATGTGTCTTTTCGTAAGTTTTTGAGCTCTTTCGCCAAGTTTCCTCCTTAATTCCTTCTGAAATTCGCAGATGTTAGGGTCTCAGGCGAGATTTTCCTTTTATGAATTCCAGTGTGTGCATACATAGCCTTTCCAGTGTGCTAATGTAAGTACCAATACTGGATTAGAGGGCAAATTCATGGTCTGTTGGGACGATGAGATTATCCAAATCAGAGAGCCGGGCATACTGGATGAGTTATTTTCATTAGTGATAGCTGAGAGCTTTTTAATAATATGCTCAATTTCGCCCTCCATTCATTCATATTAATATTTTTCCCTGCATAGAGCCAGCGATAGAAACGGCTCCATGCAAAACACTCACATAATGCTGGAATCAAATTGATGAGCAACACTTACTGATGCTACTGCCTTTTCTTTCAGAGTGATGTCAATGAGTACAGTGATCTAACCAAATGAAGAGACAGAGAATGGCAGAACAGAGGGAGGAGGTCATTATTGTGTTTGGCAGACTAAATAAAAACAACCCAGGGGTCAGTTTTGTTGTTCCAGCCGGATACAGCCCTTTTGATTGGTCCTCAATCCCCATTGGCAGTTATGAAAAAAAGAGAAAAAAAAAATCAATCTTGGAAAGAGAAGCACGTACCATACTGAGGGTGCAAGAGCCCAAGACTGAATTGCCACTATTATGGCAGAGAAGCTAGATGGCTCTTCAAATATCCCTAAAGGATTATTGAATTTGCTTCATATATCCACAAAGGGGATCTGTCAGGTTTCATAAGTCATGACGGCCTTAAGAGGAATCCCCGAGGAGGCCAATTCCTCCATGCTTTAGCACAGCTTGTTTCTTCACGACTGCATTCACTTCCCATTGATTTCCAATCGATAAAAAAAGAGATTTTATTTATTTATTTATTCATTTATACAAATTTTAAATGTAATGTTAGAAATGGGACTGGCTCAAAGCCACAAGCAAATTGCAAGCAGCAGATACAGGCCAACATGAATCCATCCATATTCCATAAATGCAGAACAGTTTGGAATATTGTTTCTTTAAATTGATGACACAAGCAAAATTCAATTGGATCTGTGGTCCTGGAATCTTCTTCATAATGGTTCTTGGCAAGCGGAGTCCCGTATAGGGAATGCAAATAATCAGACCGAACTAATTGAAATCTAGCTTTCCCTGAGCGATGCAGGTTGCTGACGCGAAGCTTTGAAATTAGAATGCATCATGTGTTCTCAGGTGTAAAATGCAGAACATGCCTGAGAGCTAAGCCCCACTGTACTGCAGCGCACAAACAGCTCGGCGCATTCACACAGCGTGCGCACGCAGTTCTGCTTTGGGAATCAACGCGTTTGTTCGTTTGGGACTGCGGCGGTATAAAAGCTGGCCGAAGTGATCAGATAGTGGCCCCGCGGCCGTGCAGTGTAGGCAGAGAGCCGTTCCTGGACTCCACTCCTTAAGGCTATACCCTGCTCTCTTCATGTAGCACAAATCTCGGCAGTCGTGAGACGCAACGAGCCCGGGGTGCAACAGGGTTACGATGGAAATCAGACCTTTGCTATAAGCTGAATTTGTTGTGGCATCCTGAATTAAAATGACAAACCGTATTCAAGAGGAATGAATAAATAAAAACTCGGGCTGTTTTGCCGGAAATGAGCGGTTGCCAGCAGTTACATCAGAACCCTTCCCTGCGATCGCTGGCTGTGAAATCTCCAACTGTCATTCCCGGAGAGAAAGAGCCAGGGGTGTGGAAGAGCGAAGGCAGGAGCAGGGGAAGGAGGGGACGCACCAGGGCATGTGCAGCGGCGTTTGACGGCGAATATTCAGATCTGTCAGGTGGCTCGTAAACTTGAGGCTGGAGGGGGTGATGAACGTCGCTCGTAATGGTTAAGGGCTGACAGAGAGAGAGAAAGAGAGAGAGAGAGTGGGAGGGATGGATAGCCGAAGGGAGAAAAAGAGAGAGAAGGAGAGGGGGAAAAAGAGGGGGTAGGAGAGAAAGATACGGTGAGAGAGGAGAGGGAGAGGGGTTCTTTTTTTTTTTTTCAACCCACCTTTATTGTGGCACCGCACCAAAGTCAACAACCCCAAAAATTCCAAATCAGGACATGTGACAGGAAATAAATATATTCAGGAGCAAAGAACATTTCTCCATTTTCAAATCCCAAACACAACACCTCACCGGCATGTGACCCATGTGACCATGTGACCAAACACTCATGTGACATGTCTGTACAAACCCCTCCATATTCCCAACCTGCCTGTTGTAGCCATACTCCACTCTCAGCTGGCCTGGTAGCAAGCCTTTAAACATCTAAGTTCTGAGACATTTAAGATGTTCTCCTCAGAACTTCAACACTGTACACTTTATGAGAAGCAGTACAGTGGACGCTGTGGACTGTCACCGCAACTGTGGCCTGTACTGAGGTCCATGGCGCTTAGCATTGCTGCCACAAACCTGGGCAAGCCTGGCCTAAACCCTCCTCGCGCAACAGCCCACTGCACTTATGTCAAAATATCATTATGCCTGTCTCAAAACATACCATTAGTTTTGTAGGGCATTCGCGCTTTCAGCTCTATGGCTGGCTTGATACTCATTACTCTTCCCATGTGACAGCGTGACATTTTCCACCATTAGTGCCTGTATGATGAAACACATTGCTGTCACATGACTCAAAATTCTAAGTCAGGGTTCTAAAACTGACTCCAATGCTTTCAATTAGCCACTCTGGCCTCTGCGTCAACATAAGGATGTTCAGCTTGAGACATTCTCATCACATACTGGTAATCTCATAGCTTAAAGGGTAAAAGCAGATGATGAGTCTAATATAAATACTCCCTTAAATGGTAAAGAATTGATTTCTGTGGAATCGATAACACTTCATAATCAACCACTGCTGCTCGCTCTGGATTGCTCAGTTGCTACAGAGTGAAAATATGATGAGTGGCTAGTACCTACTGCAGTTGCTGTACTCAAACCTGTTGAGCTTCGGGCCCATTTTAAGTTCTGCTGGAGATCTTTAGGTTTCTTACAATTCCAAATACAAAAGGTCCCGTAATTCAACGGGTAAATGCATATAAAATGATGTACACGAACTAGACATTTTCCATTTGATGTCATGCTGTGGCCATAAAAATATAGTGTTCTGAGTTTGAATATTTCTTGGTTTATTACCGTAATGTAGCTTCAGTGAAGCGCTGCAACCAGCAGATACAGAATATGTAAGTGAAATTGCCTTGCGATGTAGAAAAAAAAATGCCTTTTCTGACTTTGAACCTTCTTATGGGGAAACTTAAGGGAAAAGTTGGAGTTTAAGGGGTTAATTAAGGCCTGAGAACTTAGTGGTCTTCAGAATATGACTAAGTCTCACACAGATCTAAGTCCACTCCAGGCCACTTGATTTGCACACGATGCAGTCACAGTGTGGGACAGTTTTCCAGGTCATGTAATGGAGGTAGAAACCAAGAGCTTTCAAGACCAGGGTTGATACAGCGCCAGATATACTGGTTCTTTATTAAACCTAGAACTCCGTACATTGAGTGGAAGAAAAATGGCAGGCTTTGTTGGTCTGACAGGTCTGTTGCTGTCATTATGCTTTGATATGTCTTATATTAAGCAATTCTAGCTTTGTAACAGAAACCGACTCATACCTCGAGACATTTTCTCTTTTTTTTGTGAGAGAGAACCCTTAAAACCAAACCATGAAATCGATACGGCGGTCATACTCATAAAGTGAACATTTTAGTCTTCTTAAGGATTTCTGATCGCCCCTCATAAGTCTAATCCAATTATCTCATGCTTTTTTTCCCGTCTTTCATGTGCATATATACTATAAGCCTTAATTTCTCCAAGGTTCCACTGTGTTCAGCTCACCAACTCTCTCAGGACTGAATAAACTGATTTCCTAGACAAAAGGGACGGGCTTACTAACCTCTAATGAAGGCATTTTATTTGAGGTTAGTCAATGTAATTTTGTGTAATGACCACAACTCGTGTAGAAAGCACACGATAAAAGTAGAACAATGGTATGCATAAGATATTTCTTTTTAGTAGCTATGCTGCTGAAAAGGCGACGTGAGCCACGGACCGATTAATGCAATGGTGCGAAGACGCGATTTATGAGCTCAGGTGTGTCCTATAAACAGGGAGGACGTGTTCTGCTAATCTGTCAGTATCTACTTCTGAGGTTCATCAGCTTTGGCGGAACAGAATCCATCAGAGCGTGTTCCACGGGGACCAGCCGCATCTCTTTTACTGTAATGAATATTCTGCTGTTGCACCACTGGACATGAAGGAAATGGAACACAGGCCGCAACTGCTCATGTTCCCGTAGATTTAAAAAATACAGACAGACACACACACACACTCACACACACACGCAAACATCCCCGCAAGCACACACACAGCCGCGCGCACACATTCAACTGCACGTGCACGCGCAAATGTGCAAACCCGGAATATATACTGCACGTGCACACACAGGCCCACATGCACACGAACACGCGCATGCTCACACATGCTCACGCATACATGTGAAAGCGCATATACACACACATATATACATAATACACTCATACACATGCATCCATGCATGCACACACACACAAACATCTGCACACACATGCACAAACACACTCCCATGTGCGCACACACACATACGCACGCACACACACACACACACATGCATACGCGCACATAGACACATAGAATAAAAATACAGATGCATGCACGCATACATGCAATCATACAGACACGTACGCACAGACATCCTCACATACAGGTGCACACATATATTAATTTATAGACCCCCTCTCACACAAACACACACACCACACACAAACAGGGTCTTTACGCTCTAAGTGGACGCCTGCACTCCCTGTCGGAGTGGAGAGAAATAACGCTACTAGCCTGCTCTGTGAAAATGCATGTCAAGAACAGACTGGCACTTCTCTTTCTAACCATTCAATATAACAGTGTCACCTCTCTTACACCAGGGCCTACACTTCTCCACCTGTCTGTAACAGCCTGCACCCTTCTTTCCCCAGGGCCTGTCCCACCCAGCCTGCCAGTGCCCCGAGTCATAACGCCCGGGGCGTCTGGTGATCGACCTATCCCCTGCATCCTCCCGACTCGCCATTAGACACTGCACCCATTTCGGAGACAAACACCCACAATAACTACAACAAACAAGAGTCATCAGGAGATGGCATATCTCCCCGGCCCCACATATTCACAGAATGAAAATGCCAACTGCTCCGGAAACAAACCATACCCTCTTAAATTCAAAAAGTTCAAAATGTTTCCATTGAAACCAGAAAAAATACAAAATTCGTAAACTTCAGATTAGCAAAAGGCACCACTTCAGGAGCACAAGTTTTGTAAAAAATATTGAACGGTTTTCAAGTTATGCTCTAAAATGAAAGGTTCACAGACGGACAGACCCCACCCATGACTATATCCCCCTGCATTATATGCTAAGGGGATAATAAAGTAGCTGCCACTCCAGCATGGTTTCACATTTCCCAACTGTATGTTTTTCCAAAGTTAATTAACCAATTATTTGATTGGTTAATTTTTTTATTTTACCACAGATTAGCTTGCATCTCCAGGGAGCAAAGCGGATTTGAGATGACAAATAAGTGAGCAGGATATTCTTAACTGACAATCCAGTGCAGACGTCTCAGTCACCACTGTAATTGAAAGCCCTGCAGTTCTGGAGCACTGATTAAGACATTTGAAGTTAAATTAATGTCTGCACTTCAGTAAATCCAGTGTTGTGAGGTCTCAATGATGGTGCTCGTGATTGTGATTCAGACTGTCGTAAAAGAAAAAAAATTAAAACTATAAAAGACACTAAAAGTTATAAAAGTTGATGTGTATATATGGGGAATGGAGCCATGATTTATTAAAATTAAAGCAGTGTTACGAGGGGAATTGGAATTCATTGCTAACTGAGTGTGACCAAGATGTGCCTCGAATTCCCCAAAATGTTTCTGCCTCGCCCGAAATTCTCTACAGCACCATTGCAAGTCTGAAAGCCCCAACAAATATGCATTTTGGTCGCCTCTGCTTCTCTGTGAGCCACAGTTACCGAGTCCCGCAGCCCCCAGGCGGGGATCCAGTCCTCATTTCTAAATTTCTCGCTGTTTCCAATCTTAAGCCTCCCGCTTCCTTGAGGGCCTCTGAGCAACACGCAGCTTTAGCATGATCGTCCACCCATGTACCGTCTTCTCACTGTCTCTAAGGGGGACGCTGTCATTCAAGTGAACTCTGCAAGCCTCAAGTTTTTTTTTCTGCCATATAAACAATAACATAACTAGACTGCGCTCAGCACTCTACCACCGCGGCGTACCTTACAAGTGGGTGTGCCTGACCTTCAACCTGGAAGAAATTAGGTGTAAATCAGAGCTATGACCTTGACATCAAATAGGCTTCTGGGGACACTGAATGTTCATACAACAGCCCTCTCAACAGTTAATTAGCTAGAGCGGTAAGAGCATAGTGGTTAGCGCTGTCGCCTCACAACAAGAAGGTCCTGGCTTCGAATCCGGCCTGGGGCCTTTCTTTGTGGAGTTTGTAAGTTCTCCCTGTGTTCCCGTGGGTTTCCTCCGGGTGCTCTGGTTTCCCCCACCCACAAAGACATGCATCATAGGAACACTCCTGCCAGAACCCCTGACCGAGGAACTGGCTTTAGAACTGAAGTTGGTCCCTGGGCGCCGCTCTGTGGCTGCCCACTGCTCCAAACTATAAGAATGCAGACGGCAAATTACCCCACGGGGTTCAAATAAAGTTCATCTTAGTGTGACCAGCACAATCAAAAACAATAACTTAATATGGTGACTAAACATGATATGTTGTTGATATACCAATTGTCCATACGAACAAGTAAATGCATGGTTTTTTCCCCACTAAAGCGCAGCATGATTTTTATAATTAGTTTCCAAAAGTCTAAAATTGAACACATTAAATGAAATTAGCAGTCAAGGAAGCATACCACTTGAACCCATCCCGGTCCAGGTGAAAGTAAAAAGTCAATTTTGAGATCAACATTTGTAATGTTCTCTCACGATATATTGAGGTCCAGGTGTTCTGCCCCCGCCGGCTGCAAACCGGGGGGCTTTGGGACCATGTACCCAAAAGGAGGGGTAGGGACTCAAACACACAGGTTGAGTAAAAATATTAAAAAAAAAAGACTTTTAATAATCCATAAACAAGACTACTCCGGGGGGCAGCAGCACAACACACCAGGGCTAAAAACACAGAATGCAGCGAACAACAGGTGTGGCTCATTCAAGTGGAGGCAAAGACAACAGGAGGGGGGAGGGACTGCAGGGCAGAACCATCACACCAGGTTTAGACAACCTGCACATACTATGAACACAAAATGGCGAACAGTGACCGAGATATCAAGGACCATTGTTCAATCTGAGGACCGGAAAGGTTTAATGTTTGAGGCAGTATAATACATTTCATTATGCAAAATTCATTAAATGTGTGACATTGGGGCTTAACAGAATGGCAACTCTGGCTATGAAAAGGTCACCCATGTTGTTGGAATGCTTGTTTTGTTTTAGCTTTTTAGTTTCATAGGATCGGCACTGTGAAAAGATTTCTCGTTTGCTTAGAATCAGTCAACCTGCACAATCGCTTCAAAACTTGTGTTCAACATGAGTCAGATGCTCCTGGTGATATTCAAAATAGTTTGATAAATTCCGCCATACCAACAAGAGAGATGCACAAGCAGAGTCCGTGTAATGATACATGTCAGTTCATCCATAGTTTTTTTTATTCAAACAGTAAAAAAAGACCTTGTTCTCGATGAAGCAATAAAAGAGATGACATTCAAAGCAGTCAACAGTTGACGAATGTGAAAACGTCAATTTGAAGTGACAGCATTACGTTATAATTAGTCAAAAAAAAAGGTATATAAGATGTCACTTCTTGTTTGCCTGAACATGGATAGATCTGAAAATACATACACATTGCGTAAGACGACACATTGCAGGCTTTGACCTGTATTTAGTTTCTGTGATAATATCAATCCTTCCTTGCCCATGGCCAGTACAAATGGAAAAGTACATGACATTTGCATTCCAAAAGTGTGCACCCCCAATTCTCAAAATATCTTCATGGGTGTTCATGGTAAATGCAAATTAAATCAAAAAGGGCTGATTTGAAAAGTGCATTCACCCATTCTACTGTATTGACAAAGTGCAAAAACTCATTATTTATCTTATGAATTTTATTGCTAATTTAACATGTAATGTGTGATGACTGCTACACAGTCCAAAAAAGTTTACACGGTCAGCAGTTTAACACTAGTGATATCCCTGTGCTTTTAGAGACTGAAGACACCAGCTGGTCAAGTCTAGCAAGCAGAATTTCCCCCATTCCTCCATAATGCAGGTATTTTATAGTCTGACTCTGCCAGCCTTCGTACTTCCGCTTAATTTCATTTCACTTCAGTACTCAGTCTGATCACTCGGAGCTCTGCCCCGTTTACCTCGGCAGAAAGTACGCAGGACCAACCAACAAACAGAAGGTGTGGCGGAGAGCCATGATATAGCCACTGCGCCTAGTTTGAAATTGTTGTCTCCGATATCAACAATGGCCACGGACATAGATACATTGGAGGCCATTCGCTCTGTCTTGGAGAAAATCCCGGGTATCAGCAACTTACAGCCACAATAAGATGAATGTTTGGTCAGTTTGAATGGAAATGATGTTGTAGCGCTACTCCCTATAGGTTGTCAAATCTACTTAATACCATCATGAAATAGGCACTCTGCTCATCTCTATGAGAGTCAGCCAAACCACCTCAGCTAGCTTGTAGCTTCTTGTGTTACATTGCCCGCGAATTTCACACTATTTAATTGGGCAGCAAACTTTTTAAAAGCCGTGTTTTTGTTCATGTCACACGACCTATTCGCTGTCTGTGTTATGTTGTCATTATCCATGAATTAAATGGCTGCCTGAGACAGCCAAAAGCTTAGAGCCAAACTGTATTGCTATAAAGTTAGCGAGCTTGGTATGATGTTAGCGTGAGTATGGTGAAAGGTTCAGTTTTCGTGTTAACACAGATTTCGTCATGATGTAAATAATGCGTTATTCTCGCTGATTATGCCGTTTGTTTCGGGTCTCTTTTGTTTTTGTTTTTTTTTAACATCAGCAGTATCTGCAGGAAAAACGATAGCTCAACAGTTTGTTTCTTGTAAGGAGAACAGAAAGAGGACCTTGGATTCATTTAAGTTAATGAGCTCTAATTTCTTGGCGCAGCGCAGGCGGCGAAGCGGGCATAGCGTGGTGCAGCCCAAGCAATGGTAATTTCGTGCGGTGCAACACCATGCGCAGCCACTTCGGCAATTTGGTAGACGGACGTGCGCCAAGACGGGTGTGGCGGCGTAGTAGAGGGAGCTGTCACATATTCATCAAGACGAAGTGACAATTTCGTAGCAAAAGTCTCCCCTGAAGTTGCGCAGAAGCTCACCAGCTCCAACCTGGTTTACTTTCTGTGCAGTGGTAATTTGACTGACCAGCGCACAGTGCGCACACGTCACCGAAACTTCACAGGCAGGTTTCCAGAATGTCGGGCACATTTCAATGCAATAAATAATTACAGCAACCACTATTTAATGTAACTATTTGAATCAGCACAGAAATTATAGTATATATATATATATATCGATTGTCCTGATGTCAGATCAAAGAGAGAGAGAGTGAGAGAGATGTGTACATGTGGGTGCATGAGTGCGTGTGTAGGCTATGTGGGTATGTGCCCTTCAGTTGCTCTCACACCGGACGCAAGACGAATATTTTGCACGACCTTGCGTCTTTGCACTGACTTTGAATGTAATCTGTCATGCAAAAAATTTGTTTTGCGTCCAGTGTGCAAGCGGCTTAATACCATTATTGTCACTTAGGTTTATCGTTTTTAGTGGGGGAAAGGAATACAGCCTGATTGCTATGATCTCCTACTGAGTTAAGATCACATATTGAAAATAAATGTGCAATGTATCTTGCATTGTTGTCCATGTTAATCCCAAAATTTTAAGCAGTAACAGGGTATAATAATAGGAACACACTATTCATTATTTCTCTTCCCAATGATGCAGGCAGAAGGAATAAATGAGCAACCGTCATATTTCATTCCAACTTCATAAGTTTGAATGACCTGACTTAATTTCGTTTTGAAATTCAATTCAGGTTCACTAATGGTAATAATTCGCGAATGCCATAGCTAGCCAGCTAACTCATATTCATAATGCTTAATATAGACATAAACGGAGCAGTAAACATGCCTGAAGCAGCAAAGTAAAATGCAACATTCACGCATCATGCAGATATAGGACAGAGGCTTCTTTATTCCAATTTTAAAGGTTAGGAGAGAAGTTCATTTGGTTGGTGAAGATTAGACTCGGCTGTGTTAAACCCACTCATGCCTTCTCTCCTCCCTCTTTGCCACTTGTGCCGGCTGGAAGGACAGAGGCAGGACTGAGCAGTGCTTGCGTCGTGCTGCGCCAGGCATTAAATTGCAAAATATGCCTGGACACACCCCGTCGGCGCGGCGCTCCTCCCATTCGCCGCGCCTGCGCCTGGTCCACGAATTTAGAGCCCAATGAGTGAAGGATAAAATTTTGTAGATGGGCATATGTACAGTACAGGCCAAAAGTTTGGACACACCTTCTCATTCAATGCGCTTCCTTTATTTTCATGACTATTTTCATTGTAGATTCTCATTGAAGCCATCAAAACTTTGAAAGAACACGTGGAATTATGTACTTAACAAAAAAGTGTGAAATACCTGTGACTGAAAACATTTCTTATATTCTAGTTTCTTCAAAGTAGCCACCCTTTGCTCTGATTACTGCTTTGCACACTCTTGGCATTCTCTTGATGAGCTTCAAGAGGTAGTCACCTGAAATGGTTTTCACTTCACAGTTGTGCCTTGTCAGGGTTTATCAGTGAAATTTCTTGCCTTATCAATGGGTTTGGGGCCATCAGTTGTGTTGTGCAGAAGTCAGGTTGATCCACAGCCGACAGCCCTATTGAACAACTGTTTGATACATACGTACATAATTCCACGTGTTCATTCATATACTCAGCAACAAAAGTTTCTGTGACACCATTTATGTGTATGTTATAAATGACACGCAAAGATCTCAATGCAATCAATATGTTTATTTAACAGGAGGAACACTGACTTTTCAGTGCCAACGTCACTCAAAACGAAAAATGTCATTTTCATGTGTCATGAAGCACTTGTCTGATGTCTAACCAATTGTGACCTTCACACTTCAATACCGGGTGTGACTTCCTCGTGCCATGATGCAAACAACGCATCTCCGGCGCATGAACCGAATCAGATGTGCCAGAAATTGCTGTGGGATGTCATTCCAAATCTGACGTAGACGTTGTCGCAATTCCTGGAGTGTAGCTGGCGGGTTATCCAACCGCCGCAAACGTCGATCCATCTCGTCCCAAAGATGCTCGATTGGGGACATGTCTGGGGATCTGGTTGGCCATGGCAGGACATTGACATGTTGTTGCATCAGATACTGCTGTACAATCCTTGCAACGTGTGGTCTGGTGTTATCATGTTGCAGCGTTATTCCGGGACCATGTTGCATCAAAAACGGTACCACCAATGGCCGTAGCACTTCATCGCGATATCTTTGACCTGTCAGATTTCCATCAATAACAAGCAAATCTGTTGTTTCTAGCCGTGATCCCTCCCCGAATCATGACACTACCACCTCCAAAACGATCAAATTCCTGAACACAGTTGTTGGCATAACGTTCTCCACGTCGACGGTATACACGTAAACGACCATCACATCGGTTAAGCATGAATCTTGATTCATCAGTGAAGAGTACAAGATCCCACTGACGTTGGATCCACCGTCGATGTTGTTGTGCCCACTGTAGACGCAGTCGTCGGTGTTGTACTGTGAGTATTGGACGTCTTGCTGGCCGACGTGGGACAATGCCAAAATGACGGAGACGGCGACGGATTGTCTGTGCAGACAGTCGCCTCAAACCAGGTATCATTCTTGCAGTTATGGTTGCAGGTTGGAATCGATTTCGGAGATGGGTTGTTCGAATCCAGTTGTCCTGTCTGGGAGTGGTTACTCGTGGACGGCCGCTGCGAGGACGGTCTCTGACATGTCTTGTTTGCTGATGACGCTGCCATAAGTTCCAAATGGTGTTTCGGTGGACATTCAGGCGATGAGCAACTTCCCTCTGCGAGGTTCCGGATTCAATCATCCCAATGGCCCTCCACCGATCATTTTCAGACAGTCTTGGCATTTAGAGGGTAGAGTTCCTGATCCGAAATGGCTGTGTTTTCGATAAGTGATGCTTCCGTCGTTCATCAGGCACAATGTGAACATTCCAAAAATTCTCCTCTTTTATTGCCATCCAAAAGCATGATTTACGCACATTTTCACGTGCAAAGTCATTTTCTCGCATTTTCATGATTTCCATTTCAATGTTGTGTTTACGTGTACTGTTTCAGTCTGATATCACCATGTATGACAATTTCATAATTGCGTTATGAAAAATAATTAACAATATTGGTGTCACAGAAACTTTTGTTGCTGAGTATAGTTTTGATGTCTTCAATGAGAATCTACAATGTAAATAGTCATGAAAATAAAGGAAACGCATTGAATGAGTAGGTGTGTCCAAACTTTTGGCCTGTATTATATGGGTACAGTATTAACTTTAATGTACTGATCAGTTTGTTCTCGCTGCATTCCTGGTATGAAGGACTGTAGTTCCCAGCAGAAGTACTAGGCGGCTGAGCCGGCGCAAAACATACGTCATCGCCAAATGTTAGTGATAAGTTTACGGGTACATCAATGATTTTAAACTTCAGACATGCGCCTACCCATCAAGAAGTAAACACTTGTCAATGACGACTTCCCAGACTCTGTGTACAAAGCAAAGCGAAGTAGCAGAGAGTGGTTTTACCAGGCTTGGTATTTAGCTACACAACACTAAAGGACCTCTGGTGCCATATACTTTGCTTCATAATGCAACATACACTCTCAACTGGGGACTTATCAGGATGCAGGATAGCCAGTTTAGCACCTGTCCTCTGTGATTAAAGCAGTCATACACTTGTAATCCATAAGGGTCTGCCCAAGCAAAAGGGTAGGTTTGCATACCCCCAACCTCCACCCTCTTTTTTTCTGGATGGGTGGGTCAAATGCATAATTTAAGTTGGTATTTAGTAGGTATTTAGTACACATCCCAGAGAGATAACAGAGATAACTTTATGCCCCCTTACATAAACTACTGTAAAATTATCTCATTTAATATGTCTATTTAGGGGCAATTTTTCAGTTTATTTTTGTGACATTCTTGAGTACATTGAAAGAGAAGTCCTATTAACACCTTAAGGGCATTCCTTTCATATTAACTTTATTTTCTACTTGAAAATAAGTCTTTGAAGATTTTTTTCCAAGCAAAGATTCAAATTTAGGTGTAAGTACAAAAAAATTGATGTTGTTTTTTGGAGGGTTCCGTATGTGATGCTGTCCTGTCCGTCAGCTACCCTTTGTATATTCTTAAGAAATATCATTGAATAAACACCTTGAAAGTAATTTTTCTGTTTGGAGCTTCAAAACTATTCATCTCCTCGCAACATAAGTGGTCTGATGGTTTGTTTCTTGCATAGTTACAAAGAAAAACAGATCTTATTTTAGCCGCCCGGATTTCCGTCAATCATCACAATACGTGACCGGCATTTTTGTGTGCTCCTCTATTCCAAACACCCGCCAGAAATGGAACAAATTCATTAGCATTGGATAATACCCCCCGAAATGATGACATCACCAATTTTGTTGTTTACATCAATGGCGTCTCACTGCTGTCATTCACGGAGGTAGGTTTTCCGTCAACAAAATCACATACATGACCATAGTCACGTACAATTAAAGTTTGGTTCACTACTCAGTTATTTGGTGGAATATTCAAGGAGTATTCTGGATTATACAGGGTGTTTAAAAAAAAAAGTATACCCAAATAAAATCATCATTTTTCATGAAAAAAACTTCGTCTGACCATGTCGCGGACAGCTCGTTGGATCATTTGGTGATCACGGCGCAAGCCCCTGCCCACAGATTGCGAGCAGTTAGACAGCGTCTGGCTGAATTTTTTGGAGAATGCGTAGTTGCTCTTTACCTTCCTGTGGAATGGCCTCCAAAATCCCCAGATCTTACCCCCTGTGGCTTCTTCCTGTGGGGTTACCTGAAAGATAAGGTTTTCACCACACCTCCAGCAAATCTGGATGATTTAAGGCAGAAGATCACACAGGCAGTTGATAACTTGCGCCATGATCACCAAATGATCCAACAACCTGTCCGCGACATGGTCAGACGATGCCAGCTATGCATTGATAGGGAGGGCAGTCATGTTGAGGGGCAAGGGCCATGAATTTACTCTGGGGAACATTTCACTGAATAAATGAGTAATCTTCATCAATCTTTTTGATTGATTTCTCTTCCTAATTCTTTGTAATGAAGAACACAACATTTGGTACAGTAAGGATCTGGGTGCCCTTCAAAAGATGCATTGCTGCTCATTCACCCGTGGAAATGAATGCATGTTCTAGGCATCATTGAGCTCAATCAGCCCTTTCCAACGACATATTACACTTAAAAAAATTTAAAGTTTTTTTCATAAAAAATGATGATTTTATTTGGGTATACTTTTTTTTAAACACCCTGTATATCCTCCATTTTCACCCCATCTTTTTTGCGTGGCGGGCGTTGGAATGCATGCTGATTCTTCGCACGAGATTCAAAAGTTGTTTTGACATTGTGCCTATTCGGTGCCGTTATGTGATTTGGACAGTGAAACAGTGGTCAATCGTCACGTCACGCCAAATATATCATGGAAAATTGGTGATAAGTGTCTTGTACACTGTGATAGGAAACCCATCTCAGTATTTTGTCTTTTTTTTTGATCGCCGGTACGACTGTTTTTGGTGATAGTTTGAGATGAAATTGCGTAAAAACTATCTTTTTGTATGGAGGTTACGTGTGTGATGGTTGACTTGTGCAAATGTTGTCCAGTATCTTGTTGGCGACGATAATGTCATATTTTCACCTACGCACTCAGAGAGCGCAGACCTCCGCCAGGGGGCAGCAAAACCCAGAAGCACGGCAATTGGAACTCCGGCCCATTGGAAAGACTTGAAATCTTTAACTTTGGCGTATATCTCAGCAGTACTAGATATGCCAAAATTTAATCACCTGTTCCTTGACTTAATACCCACCTTCTCTGAAAATTTCATCAAAATCTGTCCATTCCTTTTTGAGTTATGTTGTACACAAACAAACCAACAAACAAACGCCACCAAAAACATAACCTCCTTGGCGGAGGTAATAAAATACTGTTTGTGAGGATCAATAAAAGTGCAGTTTGTGTTCAATGCTATTGCTCTTCATATATTTTCAAAGTGCACCACTAACATGCCAAAAAAGGTAATAAAAAAAAAAAGTTGGAGCAATTAAATTTTTTGTCGAGCATCACATACGGAACCACCCATCTTGACATGCATCTCATAGCTGACCTGTTGACCACTCTGTAGAAACTATGCCTAGTTTAAATGAAATGGTTTCATTACCTTGTAACTTGCCAGTGTTAATAAGATATGAAGCTCTTTTGAATGCTGCTTACTCCTTTTTGAATAGAAAAATATATCTTATATAGCTCTCCAGCACGGACATTTTGACTTACTTAAAATCAATTGGAATCTTTGCATTTCAAGTATTGCCCAGCAGGTTTCCTGCTAAATGTGTATTGAGATGGTTGTTTTCTATGGTAAAAGATTCCAATCTCAAACTAAATGCTTTTTGATGAAAAAAATTGGGTTCTCTATTGTCCACATCATACATGGGACCATAAGGATATTTTACATTTTTCATTGGAATTCCCCTTTTTCTGTAAATGGTTATCTTCTCATGATTTTGTCATGAAAGTACTGCAAACTAAGCTTCCATTATGTGTGCTCAGTTCTTACAAACTATAATTTGAAAATAATACTGGCAATGCCACACTTCCGTGCCCTTTTGCTCGGACAGACCCATTAAGGCTGTGGTTGAGCATTGTCTTTCTGGATAATGCAGGGACGTGTCAGGAACAGACAACATAAGAGACGAGACAAGACAAGAAAAATTTATCCTCGGCATTTAACCCATCCTCTAGTTAAGAGCAGTGGGCAGCCACAGAGCTGCGCCCAGAGACCAGCTCCAGTTCTAAAGCCAGTTCCTGGGTCAGGGGCACTGGTTTGAGTGTTCCTATAATGCACATTTTTCTACAACTAGATGGCAGCATCATCACAATCCATATGTATCTTTCTGCATTAGGGAGGCCCTAAAAAATCTGCAAGCCGCCCAGGTCACGTGCACTGACACACCCCAAATCCATAACAGACACTGGCTTTTGGATCTGACCCTGATTACATTTTTGGCTGTCCATGTGGTCTTTGGTCCAGCATGCATGGCGGCTGTTTTATCCAAAAACTACTTGAAATGTTGATCATTTGGTCCAAGAAACATGTTTCCAGTGTGCTACTGTCCATCTCAAATGATTCCAAGACCAGAGAAATCAGTGGCACCTCAGATTTGAAGTATGGCTCCGTTTTTGCAAAAGAAAGCTTTCCACCAGCATCTGTGGATGCACCAGTGAAGATTATCGACTGATAAAGGTTTACCAAAGTATTGCTAAGCCCATGTTCTGACCAGCATAGTAGCTTTTAATCCAGTGATGTTTGAGGAATTGAAGATCCCGCCCTTTTAGAGGTGGTTTTCAGCCTTGCCCATTATGCATCAAAATTTGACCAGATTTCATCCATCTTTGAATTACACTATGCATCGCACAGAGTGATATGCCCAAAATCTGCCCAGTTTATATTACAAGTGTTGTGCTCAAACCTACTGATTGTAAGCTTAGGGATCTGTTGTCTTTGCTCTTGAGGGCTTTTTTTGGAGGCTTCTTTTATATGGTAACATGATTGACTCCCCGGTCAAACATCATGTTTCACATCACTGTGCTATAGTAAGCAGGAGCATCATTATCCGTCCTCAATTTCCCCCATGTTACCTTTTTGGGAGTCTGTTTTAGTCACCTGGTTTCAATTCAGTGTATATTTTCAATGAACAATTGAATTCACTTGTTAAGCCTTCAAATAATTTGACGTTGTGGTGTTATCAATTTAATAAGCGGTGAATGGACTCAATCCTTTTTGATTTTATTGCATTTTCCATTTCATGTCCCCTTTCCTGTGTTAATTAGTTTCCCCGCTGTCGGTATCTTTTTCAGTCTGTCCCCTCGATTGATTTGAGTTTATCCCATCAGGGTCGCGCGGCTTCGCCCCTCCTTATGTGCCCTTTTCCAGACATTTCCTCATTGCTAATTGTTATCTCTCAGTTTCTGTGGATCCTTCCCCTGTGTTGTGAGATTTCTGCCGTCTAATAATATAAGCTTTTTATTCCCTGAGTCTGTATTTTGGCTTTGCTTCCTCCTGACAGTTTCAATAATGAGTCGGGGCTGTATTTATTTATTTACATCCCTATTGTTTTTTTATCTCTGTAAATTTCAATGGGAATCAGTCAAAAACAAGTAACTGCTGTCCTTTCATGGTCATCATCAAAATTTCCTGCTTATTTTGTCATCCGGCGTGCCCGTTACTCCATATAAAACATTTCCGCAAAACTCCCTAGAAGGCAGCATGGAATATGACATAATAATTTTGTGTATACATTCGCAGCAATTGCGAACTGATTCTAACTCTGTAAAACATTTAATTCACTCCTTTCCCCTGTTGATTAAATCAAACGCTGGGCTGCTGAATGCAGTTCTTATGACTGTCATGGCTAATGCCTTTCAGTGGAAGCACTCACCAGAGGGAACCCTCTTTTGCCTGAAATTTCAGTGAAGAGTCATTATTTGTTTAAGTAGGACGCCAGCTCACGCCAGCTAAAACAGGGCAAGAAGTGAACATTTCCTTATAGACTCCAGGCCACGTCCAGGCAATACCTTTCTAAAATTTGATATTGCGGGTAAGAAATATGCTGAAATTATGTGATTGGTCTCAATATAGAGTTTCAATCCTCTAGATGTCCAAACCATAGCTTATGTTCACTGATTTATCCCCCTTCATTAAACATTCCTTATTTCCTTCCATACATCACAATCTTTGATCATGGAGGTCTCCGATTTTCATTAAATCTAGAGAAGTGTAATCACATGATGAATCCCATCTGCTTTCCGGCTCAATGGATGTTTCAGCATTAAGTGCCCCATACACGCTAATTGCATTATTTGGGCCTGCTTCCTTCATGAAATAATTCAATTATCAATGGGCCTTCAGTTGAAGAATGTAGTAATGTCATGCATAATTCATGTGATATCTGAGCTTATTAAATCAGTTTGACCACTTCATCTTCATGCTAATTTTTAATTATAATTTTATTCATGCGCCTTGTTTTTGAAGAATCCTCCATGACATAAAAAGATGTGCCACGGTATCATGTTGCATGTAGGGATACATTTATATAAAGACTTGACAAGAGGCTTACATAATCAATTATTCATCCAAGTTATTGTATAATTACATAAATGGCAAGCAACTATATATTTAAAAGTCTTAGGCACATTTTAAGGAATGTCATATGCTTGAAAAAATAATTAAATTACAACTAATAACTGAGAAATGTACTGAGCTGTAAACTGTTAAAAACTATATCTAACCAACATTTGGTGTGACTACGCTTTGTCTAAAAATTTGGGACACTGTCCTGCTGTGCAATAGTTTTGTAAGATAATTGGCTTTTTGCTCACTCCAAGCAGGTTGGAAAACTTGCCACCATTTTTTCTGCAGACGGACAGTCTCACTTGCGTCTGTCTCTCCAAGTAATAGCAGACAGCTATGATGATGTTGACATCAGAAATCTATCAAGACTGAATTACCTATATCAACTGTTTTTCATGAAATACAGACATTTATTTATAAAACTATATTTTAAATTAGCGTTTGGAATTTATACTTTTATATACTTTTTATCTTCAGCAACACTAACTTCCCGCAAGAATATTGAGGTGAAAATATGGGAAATAAAGGATAACATTGAGAACATCAATTTTTTGAATAACAATTCAAAAGTGTTGCAAATTTTATTTTTTGACTCTTGCATAGCCTGAATGCATGTTTGATGGCACACTCCATGATTATTGATGCTAAAAAAAATTAGTTTAAATTTGTTTGAGGCAACATTATTCTGCTAAATTACCTTTGACGGTCACTTGTTCCAGTGTATAAGGTGCCATGAACTTTGAGCAGTATCACAGTGTTGAACACGTTGGCACAGTAACGGAGGTCTTTGGGATTGTTCATAGCTGCATTGTGGTTTTACATGGATATCAAAACTACTGTGATTTACATGCTCCTAGCTAGACACTACCTGACACTCAATGATAAAAACCTTTGAAACGTCACGATCTTTGAAAGCAAGTTTGCCTGCATGTAGACCACGGAAAAAGTCAACTGCAAGCTTTATGTGATTTAAAATTCAATAAATTTCATGTTTTAAAAAATCTAAATATTTTAAAATATTTGAAGGATATAAAAATGCTCAGGCCTACACAGATGCCGGCCTTGTGGCTGTAATTAAATATTTTTACTCCTGAAATCATCAGATACGTTGTCAAAAGAAACAAGCCACTATCAAGTTTCAAAAATATTGAGAATATTGACCAAAAGGGTAATATTTCATCCTTACAGTCCGTGCAAATTTAAAAATGTTTTATGTCTCCCTCCAGGAGGGGGGGGGGGATGTTATTTTTGTACGGTTCCCCGTTTGTGTCGGCATGCCCACTGTTTCTTTGCCGTAACTTGGAAACCATTGAAGGAATATACATCACCCCTTGCACTCTCTTTCAACTTTGTATGTAGATATGCCTTTTACTGTCTCTAAACATCAATGAGGGGGGGCTGTGTTGGGATGGGGACGGGGGACATTTGTTTTTTTGCCTTACAAACAATCTCTAGTTCCTCTTGAATACGTTTTATCTTTCATTTGTTTAATCAATATATTCACAATATTTGATTATAGTATTTGTTATCACAGTAACTTCTAATATTACAGTTGTCAGTAATACCTGTTCAAAAGAAATATTTTGAAAACTGGATATGAACTACATATTTTCACGAGGACGTGTCGAAAAGTTTTATAAACATTTGATATTGTTTGTTGAAGTTGCCCTAACTATTTGTTAGTTCGGAGGATTTTCTTTAAAATTATAGGGCTGCCAAATTTGGTAAACTCCACTGTTTTGCAGTTTGTTCACCTGAAGACGCTGGCCAACCTCAGCATGGCACTACATAATTTTGAACAAAATAAAACTCCTTTACAGCAGATTGGTAAGCCATAATCATCATTCAAAAAATACAGAATTTAAGAATGAAAATGTTCTCAAAATGAATGCAATTTCAGACTATGGTGGAGATCTTTTCCTCTTTTCATATTTTCATTATTCCTGATTTTATTTGCAATGGGGTCAAGCAGTAGTCAGGCACAGCCTTTTTGATCTCGCTTTGTAATCGCAGGCCTTAGCAGTGAAGACAGATGAGGCCAATGCTGATCCCGACCCGTCGCCTTCAAACGGCGACATCAAGGGCTCTGCTGGAAAGCGGGGGACTTGACGTTTTCGCTGACACCAGGAAGTACTTAAAAAGCAACTTCTTTCAAAGGTGTCTCCGGAAAGCTGAACTTAAACTGCAGAAAAGTTGAAGAGAAGTATCTTGAAGTCATTTTTTTTCCTGAGAGGCAGTAAGCCACTGTAAGTTGCAGAGTTATTGGAGTGTACTCGCAAGCTTTGAAGGAGTCAACAAAAATGTCAAAGTGGCAGCTGAAATTGGAAAAACAGATTAATTCAAGCAATTTCAGTGGTCATTTTCCCATTCCACTTACTGTGTTGGCAGGTACACTTCCATTCTGGCCAAGTTCTTTTTCTGAGCAAAGATTTACGAAGCAGATGGTATTTTAGTTCCCACAACACCTAAATTAAACATTTCAAGTCAATTTAATACTGGGGAATCATAAAGCTAATCCCTAAAGTTAAGGAAGATTAATATCAGATGCAATATCTCAGTGCCAAAGCAGACTGAAGTTGGTTCAATCATGCCTGCAAGTTGACTTGCACCTGATTCCTGATGAGGTCATCCAAGTCATGTTTTTGAGCCAGTGAAACCCAGCCTGCAATTGAAACTATCCATTATAGGGTACAATTGTCGATCAGGAAATGATACTTTTAAGGCGCTTAGCAGTGCAGTTTGGTAAAAGTACACATGCAACCATTACTTTTCAGTTTTCCTTTGGAAAAATTTGTGAATGATGCCAAAAGGAGCCAAGTTAGGCATACTGCTGTTTCGCTCCACGTCAGTCAACATTTCAAGCAAATCACACCTTGCCGGCAATGTGGAGCGAGAAACACTGCAAACAGCTGGTCAGCCATAATCTCCGCAGAGATCTAACTTTGTGTCATATAGGACTCATGCTCAAAAACCTCATGACATTTTAAAAGCTCAACTGTGCACGGCCAACGAGGTGCAGGCCTTCCACGACTTCATGGTCAATGACCAAATTCAACCTCTTGCGTCACAAGGCCCCTCCAGTAAACACTCCACACAGATTTAACGGTACGGTGGAAAAGCATCATATATCAAGGGTTAAGTACAGTATAGGCGGTATAACCGAACCGCATCAAACCGCACTGCCAAGTGCAAAATGCCATTAGTTATCGTCAGACAGAGATTAACTGAATAAAATTTTACAGTCAGTATATGATGGAGATGCTGGAAAATGAAATACATAATTGTCATTCCATTTTGCGTATACAAAGCAGCCTTAACTTCCTCTAAACTGTCAGTGATAATTTTCCCTAAATTCACATCTACATGATATCAAAACCAAAGCAATAAATCTCTCACAGCTTCAGGGTAACCAATAAAGATGCATGTTTTTGAGTGATGCACATACCATTCAAAACAGTAATTCCTCAGCACTGTCAGCTAGAGGGGAAACAAAGTAAAATTAAATTTCATAGTATGAGATAATCCAGCTAGCTGTCTAACGAGCATGGCAAGTCTTCAGGGACATAATTAAGTGTTAGCTGAGGCAAACAATGCAAACAATTGTATAGACCTGTGCAAACTTTATACTCCTGAGAAAAGAAAGGTCAAGATTTTGGACAACAAAATAACTAATAATTCCCCCACACAATATCCAAACAACCATACCAGTATCAGAACCTAAGAATCTCACTGGAGGTCTCCAATTTGAGAGCACTTATTCAAACAAAATTTTAAAAAGCTATTCATAAATTAGACTTTTCCTCACTACACAATTCTACCTTTCTCGCCCATTTAGTAAAAGTTAAGATTTATTTATAAAAATAGATGAATAAATGAATAGTCCAGAATAATGAGAAAATACAAAATTTCTACCCTATAATATCTTCTGGAAAATATGTGACGTCTGATTTAAAACAAAGTGACGCCTGATTTAAGCCAGACCCAGTGGGTCAACAAAATCAAGGAAAATGTGAAAATTGTAGGCTATAACAATTAGGTTGTACATTGGCTAATTTTTCTGTCTTCATTTGAACAGAGGCATATTCTCAGAAAGCCGAGTCCATTCGTAAATCGTTGTCTCTGATGGAAGGTTGATTAATTCAGAAGCTTCTGGTCAAAATTTTGCAACTCGTCAGCTGACTATGGCCTCATGTTTATTTTTGAACAAGCAATGGCCCATATCAGCGCCTGGCACTGCCACATACTGTATTAGAAGCGCTGCAATCATCAATCTACTTAGATTGACTAATTAGTCAAACCATTTCGCATCTTGTCGATTTTTTCCACTGGTGGCTCTTGCACTGCCGTAGCAACTGAACATTGCACTGCTATCAAAATATCAAGTAGCACAGTAGCAACATTTTGTGGCATGAATAATATTTGTAGTTTTGTACAGTGTTTAAATTTTTCAGCCTATTGATATACCATAGACAGGAATATAAAACCATTGTACTCCATAAGCATGAATCAGGTATTCAGTTGCACCTTCGTTGGCTTATTGTACACATATTTCCATTTCCAAAGCAAATAATTTCAGAGGGGAACTGTTTAAATGGCTTTTCTTTATTTGAAAGGCAACCCTTTGCCTAAGCATTTAAATACAAGGTTTTTTTTTTCGTGAGTCTTTATTCCTTACGTAATGGGAAAGCCTAAATTATTGTGGCCACAGGCTGTTAGACTTGCTGACGTGTGACACAAACTTTGCACCTTATACAGGACTGGTAACCAGCTGGTGTTTTATATGAGACACACTGAGGTAGAAATTGTAATGCTCTGCTGAGCATCTAGGTCATCCAACTCAGCAGCTGTGTTTGGAATAACATATTTACAACATGCTGCGGAATGCATCAGTATATACTGGATTCTACACGCATGTCTCCATATAAGTATAAAGTGCCGTAACCAGAATGTGATCACGACCACGATACAGTGCTGCAGAAAATTATTTGCTCTTTTTAACATTTCTTTTACTTTTGCTTATTTGTCATATGATCTGAATCATTTAAATATAAATAAGTTATTTATGCAGCTTTTCAATGATCATTTTATTCACTGAAGGTAAAGAGTTATTCAGAAACCAAAAAAAAGTTATCTCGGCTATTCAAAAAAGTAATTTCCCCCTAAATGCTATAACTGGTTGTGCCACCCTTGGCGGCAACAACTGCAATTAAACATTTGTAATGAATAGAAATGAGTCTTTTTCATTGTTCTGGGGGAATTTGGCCCACTCTTCATTGCCTTATGGTATTAAAGGCAGCCACATTGGAGGGTTTTTGAGCATGAACTGCCCGTTTAAGTTCATGCTACTGCATCTCAGTCAGACCCGAGTCAGGACTTAGATGAGCAACTTTGAAACCTCCATTTTGTTTGTTTTTAGCCATTCAGAGGCGGAGTTGATGATGTGCTTCAGATCATTGTCCTGCTGCATAACCCAACAGGGCTTAAGGTCACAAACTGATGGTCGGACATTCACCTTCAGGATTTTCTGGTAGAGAGCAGAATTCTTGGTTTCATCAATTACGGCAAGTCTCTCGAGTCCCGAAGCAACAAGGCAGCCCCAGACCATCCCACTACCACCATCAGAACGTTCTGATGTTCTTTTTGCGGAATGCCGAGTTAATTCTCATCAGATGACATGAGATGCATGTCCACCAAAAAGTCCCACTGTTTACTCATCAGTCTATAGATTGTTATCCCAAAAGTTTTGGGGGCCATTGAGATGTTTTTGGCAAATGTGTGATGGACCTGTGTGTTCTTTTCAGCCGTGGTTTTCACACTGCAATTATCCCATGGGCGCCATTTTCGCCCAGTCTTTCTTTTTGCTGAATCTTGAATACTGACCTTAAGTGGGGCTCGTGAGGCTTGCAGTCCTTTAGATGTTAGTCTGAGATTTTCTGTGATCTCCTGGGTGAGTCAGCAATGCGCTCTGGCAAGAATTTTGGTGGGTTGGCCTCACCTGGGAAGTTTTGCCTCTGTCTAGGTTTTCTCCATTTGTGGATAATAATGTGGTTACTAGAGTCCCAGAGCCTGAGAAATGGCTTGTAACCCTTCAGTCTGACAGAATGTCTTTGTTTCTCATTTTTTCTCAATTTTATTTTTAGATGGCAGCATCACGTGCTGCTTTTTGTGTACTTCACACTACCTGACAGGTTCTAATTAAGTTTTATTCTTTAGAGACAACAGTGCTGGCAGGAATCAAGCCTGGGTGTGTATAGTGAAACTGAACCAAATTATAAATTGAATTTGTTTAACTGGTTTTGTGGCTAAGGAAGCAATTGCTCTGCTGCCTGGGGGTAGGTAGAGTTGGTTGGCTTTTTTTCTTCAGTGCGTGAAGTCATCATTTAACATACCAAAGTCCAATGTCCCCTTAGCAGGAACGCTGGATTTATTTGTGACCTGCCTTGAGCTCTATAGCCCTAAAACGCATAATTGCTTTCAAGCTGTTCCTGTTTAAGGTTGCTTGATAAACAAGCACATAATTTATTTCCTGAATAATTAATAATTAATTAATTAATTAATATGTAATCCTGTAATTAATTATAAATACAGAGATCACCAATGGGCCACATGGACAATATATTTACGACTGATATTGAGGGGATGGAAAAATAATTAATTTAATTGATTAATTTATCAGTTAATCCAATATTTTCTCTCAATTCCATCTCCCATTCCAGCAGTTTTTTTCAGCAATGCAACCTCATTTATTTTTAAATTTCACCTAATCAAAATGCTTCCAACAGTCAAAAGAAATTTCAGCTAATTGCCGTCCATGCAATCTCACATTGTCGCCTTCCTGTTTGATGCAAAGCTGTGTGTCTTAATCATCAATGGCAACACAGATTATTGGTAGCCTATGTGCTCAGTATATTAATTCAATTGACAGTCTGATTCTTAATTGGAACCAGGTTGAGAGTTAAGCTGCATTGTGGCAATGTCACTGGTTGTAGATAGTTTTATTTTTACATAAGCAAACTTAACACGTGGACCCGAGTCGGCAAAGCCGTATTTTAAAATATATTTTCTTTGGCGGATCAAGCAGGTTGGACACTGACGCAAACAGGAATTTAGAAGTCTTGAAAGACATTTACGTTTTATGTCACCATTAACATGGGTATGAAAACGCTTGATAAATATTTCAATGAGCAATAATGCCTGCTGATGGGAAATGAAAATTAATTCTACTGATTGATACTCGCAACTGAACTAAACACTTAGGGAACCGGTTTAGAGAAGTAATGTGCTTTAAGGCGAGGTGAGAGCAGGGCTACAATGCCTCTAATGGCAAGTCCAGGGTGAATGAGGTCAAATACACACTGTAAAACTGTGGAATATGTGACATGTTTATAATCTAAACATCTGAGTGTAAAAGCTTAATGCCTGGTAATTATTTTTCTAAATAGGTGTTGTAATTCAAAACACTGATGTTTATTGGATACTTCGATCGAGGTTTGTTGAATACACTTTTAAACTGAATCTAAACACAGTGATGTTAAAAAAGTGTGACAAAAAACTTTAGAGCTTAAACATTTGGTTTTACAGTGCAGAATTTTGTATTCGCTCTGGTCATCTTTGTCTAATATTGAAATGAGTCTGAAAAGTGGATTTGGACGTTACATGTTGTGGGAAGAACAGGTGGAAAGGGCTCAGTGTCATGGTTTTGCCCCGCTAGCTGAAGATGACAAGCCGGCGGGCAGTGGGACCATGGACCCAAAAGCTTGGACAGGACCCAAACGCACAAGCTGAGTAAAAAATATAAAAATCTTTAATTAATTTCCAAACCAACAGGAAAGATAACCAATTGAGTAACAATGTTAAATGGAGCAAAATGACAGGAGATTACAATTCATCATGCAAATAGCTTCAGTTCCGATATCAGGTAATGTTATATAGGCATACATAATAGCTGATTGATATGTGCAAGAACAATTTTCTGGCTTTTAGGACTGCTTCCACTGGCCTCCTAATCCCATATATATATATATATATATATATATATATCAGCAAATCTGTCATCAGTTAGTACTGTTGAATGTTATTTGCTAGCTATCTACTAAGATATACAATTAACATTCTCCCCTGATCATGTTTAAAACTTTGTGCGTTCCAATTCAGTTTTCTCTTATAAATTGGCTGTTATTTCAGCAAACTACTAAGCTCGGAAACTATACATTTTCCCAGGGTCATGCTTTAAACTTTTTATTGCTCACTTCATAAAAACTCAATAAATAGGAACTTCTGCGCAGTCTACTGGATTGTTTTGCTACATTGCATTTTTTTCTGGCTGGCTAGCTTTTCATGTGGAGCAAATTGAGACGATTCCCTAGACTCGGCAGGCCACTAGCTATATGGTTAATGCAGGAAAACTCTTCCTTAATTCCCAAAACGACACAAAAGATAAGCAATCAATTAAGGACATAAAAATGGAACAGAATTGGAGTAGATTACAATTGCAGCCATTTCTACTACGGTTTACAAACAAACTCATTCACCATTTCATATGTAGATTGCTGACTTGTGTACTCACTCACAGAGCCCAATCCAGGCATCTCTTATCAGCTCAGGCAGTACAGCATTACATTAACTCAGCAAATAGGTATTGTATCACACATGCTTCCTAACAAGGAGTCAGTCGCTTGGTCAGAAAGGGACACATACTTTCACTGGCTGTACCCCTTGGGTCTGAAAAAAAAAAAAGACATTTTATGCTGCCTTTAATTAATGCATTCACAGTCGCATACTTTGAGGTTTGGGTTCAAAGCAGCCGGCAAATTCGCAGGCGAACTCTAATCCATACGGCCCTTAGGGTAAAGCTTCAACCCATTAGTCTAGCCTACTGCAGTACCCTTTTCTTTCTTATGGTCTCATATCTGCATCATACATCAACTTAACTAACACTGGTCTGTTGCTAAGGCCTAAAACATGTATTGTTCCAGTAATCAAAATGTAGTAGAGAGCTTACAGTATCCTCCCCCCACCTCCAGTTTTGTAAAGGTGTTTTACTAGCATGTTCTGACCATGTTTGTACGATACTTAAATCTGGCCCTTTTGGCTCTGTTTCCTAACTTCTTATCGCAGCTAGACAAACATGTATAAAAAATAAATATTATGGTGTCCTGATTCAATAAAAGACTTTTCCTTTTTATCCAGTGCTAACACACTTATAAAGGGAAGCTTATCTTTTTGTTATACTGTGTGTGATTTTATCTACTCGGCTGCATGGACTGAATCTTGATTAAGTCATTGTCGTGATGTATCTGTGCATCGATGGACAATGTGAGTGGTTCACAAAACAAAGTGTGGGTTTTACAAAAACAAGAAGGCAATATCCACAGGTAACGTACAGTATCTAAGATTGTGATGACAGTTAAATTCACAATATATCTTGGAGGTCATCTGCGATATCTTGATTATATTTACAGCCAGAAAATGCTCCATAACACTGTTAACAGGGGCAAGATGTTCGAGAGGATTGAATTTTCTGCTCTGTGGCCATGGTTATGCATCTCTTAATATGAATTTACCTCGCTTGTCACCTGCTGCTCTGCTTTAGGTACCTCCCTGGAATGGTTTGACATATCGTGTGCAAAGGATACAAGTTACTTCAAAAAGGCTTGATTTGTGTAGATTCTAATCAACAGCTTGTAAATGTGCAAATAAATAGGAAGAGCCAAATACAATAGTTGAGTTTGATTTCAATCCTACTTTGTTGCTCTCAATGTTTCTGGGTGCCTTTGGAATCTATTCAGAAACTGTTTTTCTCAGAATCATCCTTAGTCTGTCATAGTCTGTTAGTCTGTTGTATGGGTCTGTTTCCACTTCAGTCATGGGTCAGAGCTAACTATTTCTTGCCTGGGGATATTCAGACTGCTTGAAGTGACCTGCTCTTAAAACATCAGCTTTGTGCACATGAAGCTGACACTACACCCAAAATCACTCCTTGACTTTCATACTTTTTTTGCCTTCAGATCAAGTTTGCCAGTGAAAAAATAGAAAAAGTTGTCGCCGCAAGTGTCATTGTGGCTGTTGAAGACTACTTCCTCTTTTGATGGTGCATGGACCCTCTGACACAGCTGTTCTGCAAGAATGCTGTAGATGCTATATAGTTAATATTAGCACGTATGGGCCAGGTCACGTGGTAACGGAGTTACAAAATTGGGAGTATTTTGTATCATAGCTCCAAAACTAAGAAACATAGAGTTACTATTTGAATGGCTTTTTCAAAAAGATTTCTTTTTTGGGATTTTTTTACTTCATTTTGATAGATAAACAGTGAAGAGTGACAGGAAAGTAGGGGAGAAGAATAGTTGAAGACATGCAGCAAATGACCCAAGCTGGAATCAAACCCAGGTTGCCGCGAGAAGGACATAGCCTTTATGGTGCGCACGTTTAGACTGATGAGCCACCGGGGCACCCATACAATTTGAATGGCTTTGTGTTGGTCTTCCCTAGTACTTCAAAAAACTAAATAGCCAATTTTGTTTATTTGATTTATTTTGGGTGAAAACAGCAAAAAACTGAAGTTCATTACCGACCAGTTTTTTGCCGTTTCAACCCAAAATAAATGAAATGAACAAAATTGGCTATTTTGTTTTTTGAAGTACTATAGAAGACCTACACAAAGCCATTTATATTGTAACTCTATCTTACTTAGTTTTGGAGCCATGATACAAAATACACCAATTTTGTAACTCCGTTACCGCGTGATGTGGCCCAAATGAAAACACAATTAAAATAATGTTTACTCCTAGTAATCAGAATTTTTTTATTTAGTCTGTGTCTACTTTACAGAAGTCAAAACAGTTTTCTTGGAAAGGTTTCTCGGCAACAGGAAGCCACAAAATATTCTAAAGGGGTGAAGTATTCAGTGCCGAAGTGCCACGTGTGGCATCTTTTTTTCTTTTTTTTGGTGATCCGTCTCAAAAAATTGACAACATATGCCAAACAGCATCAGCAGAAAATATCCAAGGCAGCAAACTCTATGACAAGGACAGTGAGGCACTTGGTAGGATAGTTGCCAATAACCACAGAACTGCTCCTGAATAAAATCACCACATAATGCATCAAGCCATTTCGGAACTAGTCTCAACTGTATCTAATGAGCTTCTCAGAGCTGGTATGCATGACAGATTTTTCTCTTGACTTGACCACTTCCTGTATGCCAGTGTACCGGAAAAGAGCTTTAGAGTATCTAGGCACCGAAGTCATGATATAGGCTAAAGCTATTCCCCCAACCCTTGGGCGAATTGTAAGTGTCGGCTTTGTTATCCTCCCAACCATTCTCAGCCAGTATATGCATGGAGTGTTTTGTGAGGGACATCTTTCAGTGAAACATTTTAATGGCCTCGTCTGGAGCGCGCCATCACAAGGACAGTCAGGGGAATAAGACCTACCTTCCCCGCAGTTCCACCAGTGGTCGGGGGGAATAAGAGCAACATTCCCTCCTTGTTCCACCTACGGCAGTTGGAATAAGAGCAATTTTCCTTCCTGAACCTGTTGGGGTAATAGCCACTTAATATGATATAATCAGAGCAGTGTATCAACTTCAAAGCAAATTAAACCCCAAATTACAACCCAAGTGTTTGTATTGGAATTTATTTTATGATAATTATTTTTTTCATAAGAATATGCTGGTATCCTGTGCTTTTCATTTTCTCCGATCAACATTCATCAGGCTATTGTTAAACCCTTGCTTCAATGTAAAATTATTCATACTTTCCCCTTTTGGCACTGCTTGATCATTCACAAAATTAAATGCCTGAAGGTTTTATCTTATATTTCAGATTGGCTCTGCCTGTCAGAATGATCAACTCCTTATTTGAATAATTATGGCCGATGACAGTAAAGGTAAAAGAACTTATTTTCTACACTGTCACTGAAGGAATGGAGAAGGTGGCTGGTTGCTTAACAACATGAAATGAGACGTAGTGGAGTAAATCAAATCATACGCACGATAACTAATTCTGTAAATGTCAAGTAGATAAATCCACCGCAGTTTGAAAAATCAAGGGCGGGGAGTGATTTATGTGGGAAATTCAAGCACTTCTCCATATTTCCAGTCAAAGGTCAAGTCCAGTGAAACAAAGCGCTTCCCTAACGTTTGATTACTCTGATGAAGAGATGTAGTGTTTCTGAATCTCTAACTGATTCAGACAGATGCAGTAAGGCCCAAAAAAGAAAAAGGCATGCACTTCATGTTTCTTTTAAACCATTTTTTAATAGACTGGGTGCAACTAAAAAAAGCATCATGTTTCACTATAAAAACTCAGAACTGGATCAACCCAATTAAACAAACATGCAATCAGCAGGCCCCCTTAGGGCCCCATAACTGCAAGAAGACTACTTCATTATTCTAATATACTATTTTTATAACGTTGGTGTGGGAGAAATCAAAAGCAGTTTTCTTCTGGAATAAAACTCTGGGAGAGTGCATGGTTTGACACACAGAAGAAACAGGCCACAAGTAAATGCTATGCTTGATGGTCTGTTCAAGCAATGCAAACAAACAAGCAATCAAAGAAGTGATCTTATTACTCTAGCTAGCATGCTGATGTTGCACAGCATAATTTCACAATTTCCTCCCGGCGGCCATCTTTCACGACAGCCCCACGGAAGCACTAAACACATATTTCACGAGCCGATTAGTGTGACGATGAATCGGGCCCCCCTTCCTCATAGTCCGCTGTGGGACGAAGGAACTGTGATGGCATTAGACCGCTTGTATTTCATGCAAACTGTTTCTGTGAGCCGGCATTAAACTTGGATTGCTCGGGGGGAAATTACAGTGCAGGCTAATCTGCGTCACATGCTGTAAATGGTCTACACCGGAATATGTCTCATTGTTTCTCTCTAACACGGAAGTGTCGTTCCCTGAGCTGTGAAATTCGCCACAGACTCACATTACCACGACTCCATTCTGTACAACCAGCTCATAGAAAAAAGTCATTTAAATGCACAGATTATAATGACCTTCTTGGCAGTTGAAATGTAGTGCACAGTGACTGGCAATGGATTTCCACCGCACTGTGCAAACAATTTGGAACGGTTCCCAGGACATATCATGGCCCAGGATCTGTGTCAAGGTGGATTTGAGAATTCTGATAAAGATGTTATCACTTTGTTGGACACCTCCTAAAAGTTCTTCATTACACCTGGAATCAATGTAATCCGGCACTCCAAGTTTTGTCTCACAGAAGGGCACAAACAAGTCATGCCCAATCTTCGACTCAGTGACAGTGATACCAGGAAAGCTATTTTATTCAACCAAACTTTCACATCTACAAGCAAACTTTCTGTCCCCCTTATTTAAGCATTCAACTCACGGATTCATTAGATGACTGCCTGTATCAAGAACGCATGCTGCCACCTCAGGAACTGAGTGGGCATTATCATAACCCATAAATCCATCAACTCGCCCACATTTCTAGATCTGAAGAGCTGCAAAAGCTTTAATCACCAATAGTACCAGGAACAAAGTCATGTTCATACATTGAAACATTCAATTAACATGTGCTTTTTTTCCATAGGAAAATTCAAGCTGAGGTTCATAGCCAATGGAAGGAGATGAGACTGACAAAGCCGAGTCACAGAAGATTCTAGATCATAGGGATACATCTCATAGTAAGCCATTAGCTGAACAGAGTATCACCTAAAAAGCCTCTTTTCAGGGTATTTCCAGATTTTTGTGGGCCCAGGTTTTTACTTGATGTGGTTACCAAGCTAAATCCAGCTTCATTAAAAAAAGGCGTTGAGAAGAAATGATTTTAAACAGCTGTAAAGGACTGATAGGGGAGGGACATCAGGAGTGCAGCATGAGATGGAGGAGCAGGGGATGACTCTTACAGGAAATGATCAATGCTTGGATTTCGCGGAGTTGGGCAGAGGAGTTGCCGAGGAATGTCTCTTCAGCTTTTACCACATTCCGCTTCAGGCGATGGCGTGCCATTCAGCTCAAGATTTCCAAGTAATGAGTTGTGAGACAAGCTGTGAAGTGTATCCCAGTTGACAAGATGTACGGAAGGAAGAAAAAAATGTGCATGTTACCCAGACAATGATAAGAGAGGAAATTGGAAGAGATGACATAACCAACAGGTACCCTATAGACAGAAGAGAAGAGGACCAAGGACTTAATCTTGGGGGACACCCACAGAGAGGCTGTGATGCATCAAAACTGTACCTGTCATCCTCAATAAAACTTGGAAGTGTTGACTATCAAGATAGGAAGCAACTCCGCAGATATCGGACCCTCAAATCCCCCAGGAGAGTGGGAAGACAGCAGGAGGTTGTGGTCAATAGTGTCAAATTCAGCAGAGAGATAGAGGGCCCTGGAATTGTGGTGAGAGAGCCAGACTTGGCTACCCACTGGATCAAAGAACGGGCCATCTGAGCTTATGCTGAGAAATGCTCATATGTGTTTTTATTTGATTATCTGTAAATGCTGACACCACTTTAGCCTTTTTATTTTTCATCTGTTACAGAAAATCAGTGGTAATTCATTTGAATTGAGAACACTTAAAGGGCTGCAGAGGCGTTATCCACGCTAAATGGAAGCTAATGAAAAAAGCATTCCTGTTGATAAACCAGGTAACAAAGCAAGGTCATTCAGCAGTGTAAATTTTCAAGCACATATAGATAGCTGCTTGGCACGGATCCAATTTTGTTGCTAATGTATATTACTGATTTTATTTCTTACAAAAATATAAGCCAAGCACGATGACACACAATATTTACGCAAAAAGAAAAAATGAAAGGTTATACAAGAATAAATCTACCATTGCATTTTGGGGGGGCTCAAAAACTACCCACCTTGAGATCACTGCATACATTGTTCCTGTTCATATTATTGACAAAACCACACTGATATTACAGGACGTTTGATTTCAAACCTATTTTTAGCAGTGGTCATCTTTGCTGTCGTCAACCCTGCCAGAAGCATATCTCTGTGGTAAGTTCAGCATAATTGGGGCATCACCAAGAAAAGGAATAATTCCAGACATACTGTGATAAGACAATAATTACACAGATAGCATCTCAGCTATTTCTTCCAAACTTCAGTTGTGCCCGGGCATAGCCAAAACAAATATATGCGGTTACCTAGTTCCCCAGCGTAAAAGCTTTGGTGAAAATGAACATTTTCAATTTAAATTATTTTAAATTTAGATGCTGTTAATGGATAAACCTCGACCTGGTCTCAACCAAAATCTCTCTCCACCTTTAGCTCCCTCACTTGGCCTCACTTTCGCAGTTTTCAAATTTTCTTAAAGAAATTGAGAATTAAAAAAACCTCATGTTGATGACAAAATGAAAGAAATTCAATCAAAATGTGTTTGGATTCAGAGGAGATCCTGGGAATGTCATAGGCATTGTATATTATATATATTTTTATTATTATAATTATTATTATATGTTATCATACATATTATATATCATAACATTTTATATATTTTATATTTTTTGCACATTTTTTCAGTATTTGTTTCTAAGATCGTTTTGAATTATTAATTCATCATTTCCCCACAATATGAAAATGTGACATTTTCCCATTGTGGTCTTCAAATTGTTTTAATACTGTTATTAAGCCATTATTGCGCCAATGTGAAAGACCAAAATATCACCTTTCCTATTCATCTAATATATGGCTGATAATATGTCCCACTCGTAAAGGAACAAACTCTACACCTGCAGTGGATAGGTTACTGCAGCCTGTGCTGACACACTGGGAGGCTCAGAGATAAGTGTGATTAGTTCAGGCAGGAAACTGAAGTCAGAGTCGACATCAATGGACAGAAGCTGAGGCTGCAACTGGCTCCAGCTAGAGCAGCGAGAATCCACCAATCAGGGAGCAACAAAAACTAGTAAAATAATATGGTGGTCTAAGGACAGTCGAGCTCATTCACATCTGTCGCTTGTTTGCTACCTCCACATGCACAAGGTGAGAATAGTTTCTTTTTGTTGTTGTTTCTGCCCCCTCCACCTGTTTAATTCTGCTCTGTCTGACATTAGGGGAATCCAAGGTTCTGCTTCCAGCCCAAATTTCTGCTGTTGTTTTGCGTTTTATTGCTGTGCCCCTGATTGGGAGCACCTCCAGAGGACAAGCGTCTGCCAAAGTCAATGTTATTACATCTTCATGCCAATAAATATTTAAATGAAGTACAAGAGATTACCTGACTGAGATAAAACTTAAAGTTTGCATATGCAAGACCACCTGCTGGTTTGTGATGTTGAAGTTTCTCAAGGGGTATTTAGGAGAGTCATTCTAAGTAAATTTCCGAGGAACAATTCAATGAAAAAAAGTGGGGGGTGGGCGGGTGCGTAAGAGGAATCATTTCCTCTGCAGTGTCCATGACTTGTAGCTTAGATTTTAGATTTTTTTTTTCCCCACACGCAGTCTATCCTATGGATGGATAACGTATTTATCGTACAATTAGCTTGTACATGAACCTGACCATCCAGGACTGGCTGCTAGATAGACTACCGACTCAACCCCTATTATTCCCAGTGAGGCTCTGCTCTGCTCTGTAAAGGCGTCGTTTGGATACAAACACCTCATCACAGCATTCCCAGACACCTTAAATTTTTAGGAAATATTTCATGTTCGAAATCCATTAACGAAAATGCGGCAGCTTCTAGGCGGCGCAGGCAGCTTGACAGTAATCAATCTATGATATATGAAATGGTTTGACAATTAAAAATAAGAAAATGCAGGTTCTGTCTTGAGCCCGTCTTGTCATTTCATGCCTGAATGATATGATTGGACGGCCTCCCTGCCTGTCTACCTACATACTTCACTACCCGCATGCATCCTGCCTGTGAACTCACTGCCCATGAGCAGAGCGTGAGGATACGTAGACATTGGTAAAGCTAAATAGCTAGTCCTATAATAATGGCAGAGATGATTTCACACTGTAGGCAAAATTAGTTAAAAGGCAAAATATGCTCTTGATGTGTAGTATCCTAACCTTGTTTACTTTACCTTTGCAAGATATATAACAAATAACGCAGCCAGGCACTTTGTAAATACTGATGTTACCATGCTTACATGATAACTGTGATTACGAACTTAAGCCGTGCTTATTTGTTTATGTTCTTTGTGTCCATGATTGCTATTGACGTATAATTATGCGATGCTCAGTTCATCTGTCGATTAGAGTTCAAATTCCACAGGGGAGTGGCTTATGAGGGAGGGCTGAAATGAGTAGCTTTCATTTTTTCTTTTGATTTGTTGGGGTTTTTTTTTTGTCAGCTACTATTAAAATACAGCTTGAACTTCATCAACTCTCTCAAAAGTTGCTTCCCGCATACAAACTGAAAGAATTGATTTAAAAAATAAAGGACGCAGGTTTGGTTATGCTCCAGAATCAACTGACAAAATCTGTCATAAATAACAACTGCCTGTTAACAGTAACATAACAGTCTGTTATGTGACTAATGTGTCAATGGTGTCATTAAAATAAATGTAATTATTACTTCAGGTAGCGGTCCAGTCAAAATACTGAAATAGCAGTATTGCACCTGTCAGTGGACTGTGTATGGTCTATCTGGGGTTTGTTTGGAGAACAGTCTACAACCTTGTTTCCAAAAAAGTTGAGATGCTGAGTAAAATGGAAATAACAGCAGAATGAAATGATTTGCAAATCATTTAAAAACTGTATTTAATTGAATATAGAACAAAGACATCATATCAGGAGTTGAAATGGAATTTGATGCTAGCAACACCACTCAAAAAAGCTGGGACACTGTGTTGCATCACCTCTTCTTTTAACAATGCTCTAAGCATTTGGAACAGCAAAATGTTTCCCCTTCCTTTTTTGATGTAGAATTTCTCTGGTTCAACACTTTGCAGCCTCTAATGTCATACCTTTTTTTTTTGTGTGCCAAATGTTCTCTGTGGGTGACCGGTCTGGACTGCAGGCAGGCCAATTTAGCATTTGGACTCTCTTACTTTGGAGACATGTTGCAGGAATGCATTCAAAATGAGGTTTGACATTGTCTTGCTGAAATACAGAGTATCTGCTGTAAAAAGGATGTTGTCTGTATGGCAGCATATGTCTCTCCAAAACCTCTAGATATTTTTCAGCATTAATGGCGTCTTCAAAGATATGCAAGTTTCCCTTTCCATGTGCATTAATTCACCCCCATACCATCACTGATGCTGGCTTTTGAACTGTGCTTTAATAACAAGCCACACGATCTCTCTCCTTTTTAGCCAGGAGGACATGGAATCCATGATTGCCAACAGAATTTCACATTTTGAGAGGTCGGACAATAGGACACGTTTCCACTTCGACCATTTTAACTGAGCATGAGCCCGGAGACGGCAGCAGTATTTCTGAATCTTGTTTATATATGGTTTTAGCCTTACATGGTAGAATTTTACCTTGCATTTGTGAATGCAGCTATAGCAAACTGAGTTCATTGACAAGGGATTGTCGAAGTTTCCCTGAGACCACGTGATGATTTCCGCTAAATAATCCTGTCTGAAGATCATGGCCATTCACTTCTGGTTTTTGGCCTGGTCACTTACGTACAGAGATATCTCCAGATTCTCTGAATCTTGCAATAATATTATGTTCCATAGATGATAAATCCCCAAATTCTTTGCTATTTCACATTGAGAAATGTTATTCTGAGATTTCTAAGCTATTTGCCCGTGCAATCTTTCACAGAGTGACAAAGCCCTCACCATTTTTACCTCTGAAAGACTCACTGGAATTCTCTTTTTATACTGAGTCATGTTACTGACCCGTCGCCAATCATCCTAATCAGCTGTGAGATGTTTCACCAGGATTATTTTTAGGCATCATACAAATTTTCATTTTTTTTTTCTTTCTAGGGACATGAGCAGTAACTTTTTTGAAATGCGTTGTTGGCATCTTATTCAAAATGAGCAAATACTTGAAAAAAAAGCAAAAAAATTTCTCAGTGTCAGCATTTGATATGTTGTCTTATGTAATAATTTTAATTAAATGTACAGTCATTTTGTTTTAATTAATATTTTACACAGCATACCAACATTTTGGGAAATGGATTTGTATGCACATGCATCACTAATCAATAGATTACGAAGAAACGAACATTGTTTTTGCTGAGATGAATTTTTTCAAACAGCAGGTCAGTAAGTTTAGAGGTGGTTAATAGTTCTCGGGTCCTCTCGGGGATTGGTTGAAGTCAATCTGCACTTGACTGACAAGAAATTTCCGGCCCATATTGTCCTGATTTTGCCTCACATTGTTATACTTTCCCAAAAGATTGGTGCTCAACCTCCCAAAGCATTAAAATGGATAGATTTCACATTAATATCCACTTAGGAGACATTCATACACCCATAGGAACATAGTAGCAAATAGGAGAGCTTGCTTCCCACAACTTGATTTTATCTGATAATGAACTGGCCATTTAATCATAACAAGCGTGTTTTGCCAGGTCAGAGGTGAAGGGCTGTTTTCAGCCTTTATGATGACCTATGTAATGATTAAATATGGCTGGCGAGGTCCATTTTCTAATGGTTTGGCAGGAGGAAATTAATCTGAGCCTTGAGAAAAGGTCTATCTACTAATGCCCTAAGTGTCAGGTAGTGTTTTTACAACCCATTGGAAGACTTCCAAGCTAAAGAGTGCCTTCACTGGAGGGAAAATAAGAAAAAAAAACTATATAAGTGCTGAGAATATAATACTAATATAAATTAATTGCATGGACTGACTTTACAGCCATTATAAGTGTTATATTTTTTCATATACTTGCATTTTGAGGCTTCAGTCAGATGAAATAGAGCAGTACATTAAGGAATGTGTGGCACTCTAGGCCAAGATGACTGTTTTCACCATGAATGGGATGTGGTGTTCATGGTCATGCGTGAAAGAGCCTTTGTTTTTTGTGATTGTTTCTGATTCAGATATGCTTTATGAGGAACACGTGCATGACAGTTTCTTTGCGGCGATCGTTGCATTATATCTTTTTTTCTGCAATCATAGTGTCTGAAGTCAGGCTCATACAGGGAATTACTACTACAATTTACTATAAAAATAAATGGATCTTCTATACTGGTTTATAAATTATCCACCTTATCACTTTCTCTACCTAGGAAGAGAAACCCCAAATAGTGCAAAATATTCACATAAAATGCTGACCAAATTCCTATAAAAGGCTTTAACTTAACGGACTCTGAGATATTTAAATATCTCCAAACTACTTATGCTATGAAATGAAAGCAGGTTAAAATAATGTTTTTTTAGTATTACTTAGCAAATTGCTTTTTCTTCAAATTTGGTGTTATCTGTGTATAAAGATCCAATCGTGCTGCTAAAATTCTATGTTTTTTCATCTACATATTGCTGTAAAAAAATGTTGTACCATACATATGATACACAAATCATAGCGAGAGAACCTGGATGTTTGCATTTGATAAATCTTGTTAAATACGGTCCTGTGTTTGAACAATGGAGGCATATTGGGCTTTATTAATGATATGCGTCGAACTTTCGATTAAGCTGGAATCGCCAACATAGCCTGGTCATGTACCAACATATGTGAAAAGATTTCCTGAGAAGATTCAAAGATTGTAGATCTCTTTTTCCACTTTTGTCAACCAAGAAAGCAAGTTCATTTTATGATAAAAGCAATGATAGCTGATGATAGCGCTTTTTCCCTTAATATATTAAATCATTGTTTAAAAAATGCTATTTATATTTACTTGGGTTATCTTTGTGTAATACTGAAATTTGTTTTATGATCTGAAACATTTAAGTGTAACAAACAGGCAAAAAAAAAAAGAAATCAGAAAATAAATTAAAGCTGCAAGCAGCCTTGAACGGGCCCTCGCCCTCATGCGCATGTTGGGGTTGTGGTGAGATCCTGACGGGTGCAGCTGTGCACTCACGACCATTGGACAGGTCAAGTGCCGGCCCCAACCTGAGAGAAAGTGTTGAGCGAATCGGACAAAGCTGAAGGAGTTATGATAAGTTGATACTTCATCCACCAGTAGGCGCTCAGAGTGTAACCAAATTTGGGCAAGTGCATTCAGGGGCAGACCCTAAGCACAAATGTGAAGTTTTGAGCAAATCTGCCAATTTCAATGTAAAATGTGGCATTTTCTGTTTCCATAAGGGGGCGCGATGAGCTTGATTGTTTAGCAGCACATCGAGGCATTCAGGGTGGGGCTTTTACTACATACAGGAATTTTGAATCCATTTGGATGAAGTATGAGGGAGAGAGAGCAGCTCGAATGTGTTTGGCGAGGCATCTGAAATGGGGACACCATGGCGGCCAGGCCCATTTAACGACAGACAAGCAGAGCGCTACTTTTGATCAGTATGGTGTCTTGATGATCAGAAAAAAATATTAGGTTGATTGGACGGAATCGCTAGGAGGAGTTCGTTAAAATGCAATATGTGTGAATCGGGCCAAAATGACACATTAAAATCAAAATGGCTGACTTCTGGTTTGGAATTAACCGATGGTGCCAGAGACTTTTTTGTTCAAATAGGCAACATACACATGTGTATCAATTTTCATTTTCCTATTCCAAAAAAAACCCCCATGGGAAGGGTTTTTTCGAAAATTTCAAGGGGGCGCTATCAAGGCATTTTGCTGCCCTCATGGGCACCGCCCCAATCAGTTATTGGAGCTCACCACCCTTGACTGGCATATCAATTTCCATGATGATACGAATTCATTAAGAACATCAAAAACCCAAACGTATTTTCATGGCGAGAGATCCATAGTCACCGAACGCCATGAACGCCATGACTCGAAGCTTCACAGAATTCATAAGGTAGCTTCAAATTTTTTTTCTACATGTCGTAGAGGGGGAAAAAAGTTGATGGGTTCAATTATGTGTCATCAGTACAAGTGAAAGTAAAAACTGCTCACTTCCTGTTAGCGGCCACGCCCACTGGCTTACAGACCTGCAGAGCACAACTTTTGATCTGCATGGTCTCTTGATGTTGACTGATAAATCTGGTTTTGATTGGATGAAATATCTAGGAGGAATGCGTTAAAATACAATGTGTGGAAATCAGGCAAAAATGACATGTTAAAATCAAAATGGCCGACTTCCTGTTTGGATGCCAGAGACTTTTTTGTGCATCTTTGCCAAAATACACGGGTACCAATTTTCATCTTCCTACTCCAAAAAAACCCCTATGGGGAGGGGTTTTTGAAAATTTCAAGGGGGCGCTATCGAGGCATTTTGCTGCCCTCATGGGCAAAACCCCAATCATACGTGAGAGCATGCCAGCCTTGACCTGACTATTAATTTTTATGATGATACAAGTTTATTAAAGACATCAAAAACCCAAATGTATGTTCATGGCGAGGGATTGATAGTTGTTGCGTCACTTCACGGACGCCATTATGCGTAGCTTCACAGCATTCATAAGGTAGCTTCACCAATTTGTTCTGCATGTAACAGAAGTGGAATGAGGTTGATGTGTTCATCTATGTGTCATCAGTACAAGTGAAAGTAATAAGTGGTCACTTCCTGTTACCAGAGGGGGGCGCTAGTATCAAAGTGGCAAGTTAATATTTCTGGTTGTTCAGGGTGGAGCAGTGATCATGACCAGGAAGTTTGAAGCTACTACAGCCAAGTATGTGGGCGCGAGAGCATTGGGAATCCCAAACGTATTTTCATGGCGAGGCATCCAAAGTCACCGCGTCACCACACAGACGCCATTACTCGTAGCTACACAGCGTTCATGATGTTGCTTCAGCAACTTGTTCTGCATGTTTTAGTAGTAGAATAAAGTTGATGGGTTCAACAAGGTGTCATCAGTACAAGTGTAAGTAACGAGTGGTCACTTCCTGTTACCACAGGGGGGCGCTATTAGCAGAGTGGGAAGTTAATATATCAGGACGTTCAGGGCAGAGCAGTCGTCATATTCCTTGAGTTTGAAGCTACTACTATTAAGTATTTGGGTGCGAGAGCATTGTGTAATTTTTTTGTCAAGTCACTAAAATTTGTCACGCCCTAGCAGCCACGCCCTTTGACCTACAAATCTGCAGAGCACAACTTTTGATTATCTTGGTCTCACGATGATGTGTACCAAATTTGAAGTCGATCCAGCGAAATCCCTAGGTGGAGTTTTAAAATTCAAAAATTCAAATCAAAATGGCCGACTTCCTGTTGGGTTTAGGGCGTGGCTCAAATGAAGTTTTTTGTATGCCTTGGTACAAAGCATATAACTACCGAATTTCATCTGGCTACGACAAAGTAACCAAATTCCCCAATGGGAATTTTGAAATGTGTTTAGGGGGCGCTATTTCAGCATTTGGGGTCAAACCTTTGCGACCGCACAAAAATATCAAATTTCGGATGTGGCCGGACACATATGGAAAGTTACACGCGTTTTCACCATTGGGAAAGGGGCGAAATTGCCCTTTGAATTGTTGTAAGAATAATAATAATAATTATAATAATAATAAAAATAAACAGTATGATTTCAATAGGGTCCTAGGACGACTTTCAGTCGGCTCGGGCCCTAAAAATACTTTTTCACGGCATTGTACCTAACTTTGTCTCAATAGAAATCACTTTGGAATAGAAGAATGAATAAATATTGGCGGATAAGACCAGGGCAATTTTTATGTAATGGGGAGGGCATTTGGATTGGATGGTTGACTGACATCCTCCAATCAAGTGGGTAACAAATAACTGAGAGTAAATATGGGGTTCATTTTGACCCAGATAGGAGATGATGGGAATCAAGAGCAGCACTAAATTAGCCTGCTTTCTGTTTGGCAAGTAAGTATTGGTGGATTGCTTAAGGAGCTAGCTAAATATTTGTAATGCGTAGCTACTGTATCCCAGCTGACAATAGCTAATGCTACTATCAGCAGTGTATTTTCTTATAATGTTTCAGAATAGGTATTGCCACATTGTCATATGCAGCATTGGACCAGAATCATGATACAGAGTAAGTTTGAGCAAACTAGCTAAAACTCGTTTTGCTTGATATAGTTTGTACAGGATGATAGTGTGTATCTGGCTGGGACCACAGCTCGAATTTCAATCAGGAAGCATATGCTCCTAGTGCGGTCGAGGGTTCTGTGTTAATTTTGTGTTGAGAAACAGCAACAGAAAAACTACAGTATATTCAGTATACCTTTAAGCTGAAGCAAAATTAAATGTTAATCAAAAAACATACTTCAAAGAAAAAAAAAAACTATTTGCAAACGGTTAATGGTCAAATGCAGTGAGGTCAGAGTTAGATCTGGAGCCATAAACTGGTCACTGTCTCGACTGAACTTCAAATTTACAATATTTATCACATGGGCCACTTCTGAAACACCTTGCTGATTGGACAGATATGTATCATCCTATCAAGACACAAGACTGTTCACTGCAGGTGAGTGCCCCAATCAGTTTTTTTAGATATGTATTTTCAATGCATGATGCTACAAGTTTAAACTACATACTGGTGACAGGAATGCATTTGTCACAACATTATGACATCTACACACCCACTTTCCTTTTGTTTTTCAAAGGATCATCCATTTTACAGTGTACTACTCCTTTGTGTGCCCCTGTCATTACTGAGGCACCATCAGTGGCACGGCCACCAACTTGGACTGCCACTCCTCACTGACCCTCTGCATCGTGGCATTTATGGCTTGAGCTATGCTCTGGACCTCCACCTTATCTTCATTACAGAAATGTGTATGCAAAATTTCCTGCTCCAGGACAGCTGAGTCCGTAGACCCATCAGACAAAATGGAGAGGAATTTGGTCTCTGCCAGCTTGGACTGTAGGGTCGCCCTCTCTACTGCAGCTATGTGTTTAATAGACACCCTCGCTTGATTTCTGTTCTAGCTTAGAAACTCCTGTTCTGAATAATACATTTTGAACAAGTGTTTGCCACTAACATGACAATATCCCCCACCGCTTCAATTTTATGTGTCCCTACGGACGTACAGGCAGACAGAGCCCAATGCTATATCCCCTGCTTCGCGCTAATCTCGCGGCAGGGGATATTGATGCAGATGTCAATGGATATCTGCATCACGTTGTAATCCAGCACAAATTACTTGTTCAGGAAGCCTAACACAAACAACTGAGAGTGTTATGTAGAAAACCCACTGTGCTCTCAGCACTTCTTGAGTGTTATGGAAAACTCAAGCAAGTCTAATTTTGGTCGAAACTAAGTTATGACCATTTTTGTACTTTTTAGGCTTTGCCTCATCATATGCAGTAAGATACATGAAAAAGAAATCATGGATTTCCTATGTTTTCCTTTGGCAAAACCAAGCAACTCATCAGTATTTCATAAGTTGTGAAGTAAAAATCAAGCAAGTTGATCTTCCGTGGTTCTTCCTCATAAAATGTTTTTTTATGATAAAACATGGTCACGGAATTAGCCAGTTATGCAGCAGGATACCTATATTATCTGATCGGTGAGGTAAATTATGTTTGTTTACAATGGGATTGCCAGTCAAAGTCCTTAAATGGCCTTCCTTTTTAGCAAATGCGCGGGCATTCCGAAATAATAGAGCCATTCTTTCCTGCTTTGCGGTCTTCAGGCTGTTGAGGGTTTTCACGGCTGGGCTGTCTTCAGGCGCTGATTTCCCCTTAGCAATTTTTAAGACATGAATATGGCATTTGGATAATTCACGGTCCTTCAAGGTTTTTAGTGCCAGCGATAAAACTGTTCGATCTCTGAGTGTCTGATGCATGTTGACGACAAACTGAGCAGTACATCTTTTGACTTTCCTCCTCGTACAAAAGCCAATACCGGCGTGCCGCACTCTCTGCTATTCTCCATTTTCATTAAAAAATCTTTTCTTGGCCTTTACCTCGCTTGGCTCCCCTTTCTCCTTCACACTCTCCTTGGCGATTCTTTTTACTCTCGTGATGTAACGCCACATTTTAATTTACTTCGGCTCTTGTAAACTCCGACAAAGAAGTAGCCCCCGCTTACCTTTATATTTCGTGCGCCACAATAACTAGTTCCAACATAGTCGATGGTTGCCAAGCAACGGGATAGCCAGCTACATAGACATGGCCAGCTCGGCTGACCGGAGTGCGGAGTAGTAATTATTAGCAATGAAGAGTCCAAGCGAAGGCTTGCTAGTGAAGTCCAGCTTACACTTTGGTCCAATCAGTTTTGCCGTAACCAAGATATCAATCATTAAGATTAATTGGATCGGATCTTACTGGAATGAACCCGCCACAGTGGCTGGTAAACTGATTCAGTTCACCCGCCAGAACTCAAATTCACCTAATTTTGGCGTTTGACAGGTGCTAGTTTCCATCCCTGGCGCATACTAAATGTTGAACAAAGACCACAACTGATCCAAAAGCACAAGCTCCAATATGCTCAAAACCATATAAATAAGTCACAGAAGTTTGGGAATACTGTTCTGTGCAGGGATGACACAAGACTGGAATATTTCGGGTAAATTGTATGTCTGCAGGAGGAATAGCGAAGCATATGCTAAAAAGTACACCCTGGGGGCGCCCCGGTGGCTCATCAGTGTAACTGCGCGTACCATAAAGGCTGTGTCCTTCCCGCAGTGACCTGTACCAGGATATCCAAGGAGAAAATGTCATGCCGTCTGGAGGGAAGCTGATGCTTGGGCATCATTGGACCTTCCAAAAGGACAATGATCCCAAGCATACCTCAACATCCACCAAGGTTTGGTTTCAGAAGAAGACTGGGAAGATTCTAGAGTGCCCATCACAGTCGCCTCACTTGAACCCCATAAAAAAATCTCTGATAGGATTTGAAGAAGACAGTTGCAGCATGTAAACCCTAGAATATTAGTGAACTTGAGGCCATTGTCCATGAGGACTGGGCTAAGATTCCTTGGGAATGCTGCCAAAAGCTGACATCTGCCTTTCCAGCAGGTCATAGCAGCAAAGGGGCTTTCTACTAAGTATTAAAGATGCTTGTCATTAAGGGCTTGAATAATTTTGAGCCTGCAGTCATTAAAAGTGGCATTTTTTGTTGAATCTAGAGAAGCTACTTGTAATATTTTTGTGTTGAGCCAGTTAAATTGTCCTAGTTCGATTTGTTCACTGCAAGCAGCTGAAAGTTTGTAAATTTTGCTAGTAAACCTAATATGCAACAGGGGTTGAATAAAATTGATTGAAACTGTAAATGTTTTATATTATATATATATATATATATATATATATATATATATATATACAGAAATTGTAGAAACGTTTCATCTTGATCCTTGGTCTGTTTAATTCTCCTGGATGACCCTTGTTAAGATTTGTGTAATACCTTTGTATTATCAAAGAGAAATGTGGACATAAATTAAACCCACAGTGTCATAACCACTGTGGTAAAGGTTAAAGGATTCTTTCATCTTGATTTTTTTACCTGCAGAGTATGTTTGGTGGACATTTGCCTGTACATTTTAGAAACTTCTGAATTATGCATCCAGATTCTCCTTTTCTCTTGAGGAAATCAATCTGAAAGTGCAAAGAAAAACTTAAAACATCAATATTCTCTGAGGATGGGTTTGCATTACAATGACTGATATAAAATACAATTCAGCCAGTTTTTATTTCTATTTCATTTTTTGCAGTAAAAATGAAGTTTTCGGACAATGTTAGATCACGCGAAATCAGGTAAAAGAAAGTTTAATATGAGTGTATATTTGCAACTCTCAACAACAAGTACTGGATATTACTACAGCCCATTAGAAACAAGGAGTCTGGGCTTTCGCCATGAATTACTGGTCATCAACCTCGTTGATTTTCTCTTAATACTCAAATCGAGGAAAAAAAATCAATCATCTATTTAAGCCTTACACTGATTTTTGCCCTGCTATCATGCAAGCCTCAGCAGTCCAAAATTCAGTTTGGCTTTGCAGGAAAATTCAGTTCCCTCTTATGAACAACAAAATGAAAAAAAGAAAAAATATTTATTTTTATGCAGGGCAAGCTCAAGTCTTCGTGTAAAACATGGCTTTGTGTAATTTTACAATTCCTTTTGTCCTTATTTACCTTGTTTGTTGCCAGCAGTGTAAGTTTTAGGAAATAATTTAGGCTAAAAGCCCTTTTCCAGTAAGACCACACCTCCAGTCGTCCAGCTCATCAGTCTGCTAAGACCAGACTGCACTTCTCACATTATTCACTTATCACCTGCGCCTGTTGTTCACTTCTACTGTGCGGTAGCACTGTGCTGTTTAAGACCAAGCTACGCAGTTTGCCTTTACAAAGTCTTGTCACTACATGCCTGTGCTGTATTTCTAGTCTTGTATAGACATACTTTCCATGTGTCGCATGTATTATTCTCAATATTTAACAATTTAAATATTCATTGATTTATACCAGGACTTTATTTAAAAGAACCTTGCTTCCCTTCATGCGCACAAGAACAGGTTTCTGCTGAGGGGTGCTGCAAGGTAAATTAGGGTGTCTTCATTTATGAATAGAAAATTCCATAAAGCGATTGGTCTCGTGTTCCAGCAAGAGTCAAGCGATAATGTAAAAAAGCAGGCCTAATAATAATAATAATAATAATAATAACATTACAAAACCCAAAACCAGTGAAGTTGGCACGTTATGTAAATTGTAGATAAAAACAGAATACAATGATTTGCAAATCCTTTTTAAACTTATATTCAATTGAATACACTGCAAAGACAAGATGTTTAATGTTCAAACTGAGAAACCTTTCTTTTTTTTTGCGAATAATCATTAACTTAGAATTTAAAGGCAGCAACACATTGCAAAAAAGTTGTCACAGGGGCCTTTTTTTACCACTGTGTTACATCGCCTTTCCTTTTAATGACAGTCAGTAAACTTTTGGGAACTGAGGAGACCAATTTTTGAAGCTTTTCAGGTGGAACTCTTTCCCATTCTTACTTGATGTACAGCTTAAGTTGTTCAGTCCGGGGTCTCCGTTGTCATATTTCACGCTTCAGAATACGCCACACATTTTCAATGGGAGACAGGTCTGGACTACAGGCAGGCCAGTCCAGTACCTGCACTCTTGTACTACGGAGCCATGCTGTTGTAACACGTGCAGAATGTGGCTTGGCATTGTCTTGCTGAAATAAGCAGGGGCGTCCATGAAAAAAACGTTGCTAGGATGGCAACATATTTTGCTCCAAAACCTGTATGTACCTTTCAGCATTAATGGTGCCTTCACATATGTGTAAGTTGCCCATGCCTTAGGCACTAATACACCCTCATACCATCACAGATGCTGGCTTTTGAACTTTGCGCCTATAACAGTCTGGATGGTTCTTTTCCTCTTTGGTCCGGAGGACACAACGTCCACAGTTTCCAAAAACAATTTGAAATGTGGACTCGTCAGACCACAGAACACTTTTCCACTTTGCCTTTTGACGATATTACGGACCGTAGATGATGAAATCCCTAAATTTCTTGCAATAGCTCGTTGAGGAATGTTGTTTTTAAACTGTTCAACAATCAGCTCACGCATTTGTTCACTAAGTGGTGACCCTCGCCCCATCTTTGTTTGTGAATGACTGAGCATTTCAGGGAAGCTGCTTTTATACCCAATCATGGCACCCACCTGTTCTCAATTAGCCCGCTCACCTGTGGGATGTTCCAAATAAGTGTTTGATGAGCATTCCTCAACTCTCTCAGTCTTTCTTGCCACTCGTGCCAGCTTTTTTGAAACATGTTGCAGGCATCAAATTCCAAATAAGCTAATATTTGCAAAAAATTACAAAGTTTACCTGTTCGAACATTAAGTAACTTGTCTTTGCAGTGAATTCAATTGAATATAGGTTGAAAAGGATTTGCAAATCATTGTATTCTGTTTTTATTTGCGATTTACACAACGTGCCAACTTCACTGGTTTTGGGTTTTGAAATAATAATAATAATAAGTATTATTATTATAGTCATCATTTAGCTAATGATAGATGGCGGCATTGATCCATTCATGGAAATCCGAACTACTTGGTGTCACTGTGCTGTTGTCAATGGATTGTATTTATCAATTAAATTAACGCACTGTCTCCTTGTTATTTTAACTGTTAGCTGAGTGTGGGCATGTAACAGTGGTTTACAATTAACATTCTCAGAACCTCTGTTATGAACTAATCGTAAAATTACAGTTAAAATAACTGGCAAAAAGGTGCAAGTTTATAACAGTGTGCTAATTCCAGCCTCATACCCAGCTATTTTAAAACTCAGGAAAAAGTCATATCAACAGATGAACCAATAGCAACTGGGGACATCACTTTCATTTCTTTGAACTAAACCAGCTCTATTTTAATCCCTGGCGGTTCATCGGCCATAACAAAGGGAAGCCAAAACCTCGCCCTTCAAAGCTTACTGACTTAAACCTTAAAAGAATGAAAAATTAATAAATAAAAAATAGAAATAAATATTTCGCAGTTTACTTGATCAGCAGTTGCTCATACGTACTGGTAGAAAGACAGCCAAATTTATTTTCAATAGCACTGTTACACATTGCACCATGAAATTATGAGGGGTTTTCTTTCACACATAAATTACGACGCTACCTCAGGCCTACGTTTTTATAAATTCCACGCTCAAGTAGCTTGTGAAACGGCATAGATTCTCAAACTGATTAGTGAGGCTCATTAAGCAATAAGCTGTGCAACATCGCACTCTTTACTTCTATATTAAGATAGTAGAAAACAGATTCTTGTGGCCTCTTGCTAAAGAAGCCTTGCAAACTACTATTGATAATTTGCGTCGTCATTCGCTGTTGAAAATAAATTTGTCCTTCTACCAATTCGTATGAGCCACAGCTGATCAAGTAAACTGCGAAATATTTATTTCTATTTTTTATTTATTAATTTTTCATTCTTTTAAGGGTGCTCCCTGCTGGCCACAAGGTACTAAGCAGCCAGATAGTTTGCATATGCCTCAGGCTAGCCCTGCTCATATGTAATTTTGTAGATTTTAGGTTGTGAGAGCATTTTATTTTCTCTGAATAACTTGCCATTAGATTTGAAGGGCCCCCGATACAGATTTGACCCTTGGCTTTAGTGTGTATGGCATCAAGTGGCACATTCCTCAGTGTGCATTAAATCTCTTATTTCTTTCCAACACATGCAGTCCAGCAGAGAGTCTTTGTGCTTCCGCAACCAATGTTGTTTGCTCTGAGATAAAGATTAAATGCAAGAAAGAGTACATTCAAAAGGTATTTTATGAATTCCTTGGAAGAAAATTGGGAAGGCTTACAGCTCAAACAGCCGACAAAGACAGTGCTAAACAGAATCATTTCAGGCGAACACGTCAAACAATGTGTCGATCAAACGGTAGAGTCCGCTTGAATCCCAAACGTAATGCGACAGATTAAATGAACTGCAGACATTCCAAACCCATTAAAAGATGCCTCAGATTTGCACACGCAGCACTGCAAAGATTCCAAGGCGGCGTTAGATGTCGCAAATTAATAGATTTCAAATGCCAGCTCATTTAATGGAAGCAATATCAAAGTGCCGGGGGGAATTGAACATGGTTTCCTATTAGGGAACTTGGGTAGATTCATTCTAGGGCATGCTATTTGTCAACTACCAGCAGCTATTATTTTCAAAGTTCTTTCTCCAAGATGTGAGAAGCTCTTTTCTGATATCCTTCCAAATTTCATGATTTAAGGTTTGCACATCATGTAAAAAATGTGATAATAAAACTCTTCCTCATAATTATTTGCAAAAAGTATGTGTAATATATTAATTTCTGGGGAGGTAATGAACTTTAGAGTCATTGTTTAACTTTGAATGAGTGTGGCGGCCTGGGTGAAAGAACTTTTAGCAGCATATTTTGCTTACATGAATTCATTTCAATGCATTAATAAAATGATGCTTGCTTCTTACACCAGAAAAAGATTTTGATCCCCTCAAAAAATACAGGCGCTAGGGGTAAATTTATAGGTTGCTTCCATAACATTTTTGTTACGGTACAATGATTAGCAAATCCTTTTCAACTTATATTCAATTGAATACACTGCAAAGACAAGATGTTTAATGTTCAAACTGAAACTTCATTTTTTTTTTTTGCAAATAATCATTAACTTAGAATTTAAAGGCAGCAACACATTGCAAAAAAGTTGGCACAGGGGCCTTTTTACCACTGTGTTACATCGCCTATCCTTTTAACGACACTCCGTAAACGTTTGGGAACTGAGGAGACCAATTTTTGAAGCTTTTCAGGTGGAACTCTTTCCCATTCTTGCTTGATGCACAGCTTAAGTTGTTCAACAGTCCGGGGTCTCCGTTGTCGTATTTTACGGTTCATAATGCGCCACACATTTTCAATGGGAGACAGGTCTGGACTACAGGCAGATCAGTCTAGTGCCCGCACTCTTTTACTACGGAGCCATGCTGTTGTAACACATGCAGAATGTGGCTTGGCATTGTCTTGCTGAGATAAGCAGGGGCGTCCATGAAAAAGACGTTGCTTGGATGGCAACATATGTTGCTCCAAAACCTGTATGTACCTTTCAGCATTAATGGTGCCTTCACATATGTGCAAGTAGCCTATGCCTTGGGCGCTAATACACCCCATACCATCACAGTTGCTGGCTTTTGAACTTTGCGCCTTTAACAGTCCAGATGGTTCTTTTCCTCTTTGGTCGGGAGGACACGACGTCCACAGTTTCCAAAAACAATTTGAAATGTGGACTCGTCAGACCCCAGAACACTTTTCCACTTTGCATCAGTCCATCTTAGATGAGCTTGGGCCCAGTGAAGCCGGTGGCATTTCTGGGTGCTGTTGATAAATGGCTTTCGCTTTGCATTGTAGAGTTTTAACTTGCACTTGCAGATGTAGCGACAAACTGTAGTTACTGACAATGGTTTTATGAAGTGTTCCTGAGCCCATGTGGTGATGTCCTTTACACACTGATGTTGGTTTTTGATGCAGTACCGCCTGAGGGATCAAAGGTCACGGGCATTCAATGTTGGTTTTCCGCCTTGACGCTTACGTGCAGTGATTTCTCCAGATTCTCTGAACCTTTTTACGATATTACGGACCGTAGATGATGAAATCCCTAAATTTCTTGCAATAGCTCGTTGAGGAGTGTTGTTTTAAAACTGTTCAACAATCAGCTCACGGATTTGTTCACTATGTGGTGACCCTCGCCCCATCCTTGTTTGTGAATGACTGAGCATTTCAGGGAAGCTGCTTTTATACCCAATCATGGCACCCACCTGTTCCCAATTAGCCCGTTCACCAGTGGGATGTTCCAAATAAGTGTTTGATGAGCCTTCCTCAACTCTCTCAGACTTTTTTGCCACTTGTGCCAGCTTTTTTGAAACATGTTGCAGGCATCAAATTCCAAATGAGCTAATATTTGCAGAAAATTACAAAGTTTACCTGTTCGAACATTAAGTAACTTGTCTTTGCAGTGTATTCAATCGAATATAGGTTGAAAAGGATTTGCAAATCATTGTATACTGTATTTATTTACGATTTACACAACGTGCCAACTTCACTGGTTTTGGGTTTTGTATTAATTAATCGGTATTATGATTGATTACTATGGTCAACAAAACTGCTGAGAATATTTTAAGATCAATATTTGCCCAAATTGGCAATCATGACCATCTCTTGCTACTTCAGTGTGAATGAAAGTGTTGTAAAGCCAGAATAAAGCAATATTAATGCAGGAGCTGCCTGAAAAAAGGACTCTTTGTTTGAGGGAAAAAAATAAATTTGTCCAAAAATCCCCTAAAGACAATTAGCCTTAGAAAATGGCTTCACAACAGTCTAAATGCTAATCAGATGCTACACAATAACCTGAATCAGGATGCATTACCATGTGAAAGTGGCACACGTATGAGAAAAAAAATAAAGTATTTCACAATGCCGCAATGATTTCACATGAAAGGCATTTTGCATTTATTATTATGGGAGGCTGCCGGGAAGGGAAGCGGCAGAAATTAATTTGAAATTATTATTTCCCAGAGCAATTCTGCTGAAAGGGCGAGGACCGGTTCACCAATGAACGTGGAGAGTGACTATCAGTTTAATCTCTTTTCATCACGAATCGATTAACTGGTCCAATAGAATTAATTACCTCCAGACTTTGGTGTAATTAGCCACACGATAGCTGTTGCTGAAAAAAAAAATTATTTTTTGGTACAAAAGCAATTTAGAAAAAAAAACATATTTTGGGTAGATTATGAGATTTTTTCGCCACCTTTCAGCCCTCTCTCCTCCCTCGATCGACAGAAATAAATCATCCCAGCGCCGTAATTATCCCTGGAAAGATTTTGCACATCCTCTTACCAGCAGAGAAGAACAGATCACCAGCACTTCTGAAAGCACGACAATAAACAAGCAGGAAACTCAGGGCCTTAATTCGTACTACAGAAAGATGCCAAAGGAAAGCTACATCCATTTTTGGCCAATTCTGTAATCACTGGAACGAAAAAAGTGACAAATTTTGGCCCAAAAGGTGTCTGGACATTTAGTTAACAGCTGTAGCTTTGGCATCGGAGAGATGCTTAACTTCCTCTCTATTCTTGGCTGCATGACTCTTTCAATGATCAGACTCCTAATTTATTGACTATTGATATCTGATGTACAGTTACATGATACTACAATTGCAATTCACAATGATCCTCTGTCCATTCCCTTTGTTTTCAGTTTTACTTCTGTCCGTACTGCATCAAACACTGCTCATTCATTAATTCAGCAGGGCTAGAGGCCTACATCGAGCACGAGGATCCATACGAGAGGCTGGGATATAGCTCTATAACATGTCCACAGCTCTGTTCTGCAAGTGTTTTGACTGGATGCCTGCTTTCGTGGACGAAGAAAGATGACGCAAACCCACACAGAGAGGCTGAATCTAGGATGCAATTCCAGAACATTCTCGTCCTTTCACAATTATGCAACCCTAGTTCTCAGTCTTGTTTGCCCGAGCTGTTCTAATCCTGTGGTGTGCAGCTCATGTTGACAAATGGGTGGTATTCCCGAGCTCCCACCTCAGATGATATTGTCTTTCTCGTTCGTTTGTTTGTACGTTTCATACTCTATTTGTTTCTGTTTCGGTTGATTAATTTGGGAAATGCTCAAATTTTGATGTTATTCTTCTCGCGAAATATCTGCAATTACTCAAGCTGTCGAGCCTACCTTTGGGGAAAACACCTCTCCCATTCAGAGCATATCAGGGCCGTAATTGGAGATCCCAGGACACTGAAATGCGATAGCTTGCTGTATCAAATTAATGCAGTTTGAGAGGAGGAAAAAAAAAAAAAAAACCTCATAATAATCCCATGCATCACCTTACTCACGCAAGCCTTGCTGCAATACAGAATGAGTTTGTGGGTATATTGCTGTCTGCAAGAGTGAAAAAGCAAGCAAATGTCCCAAAGACACAGCTCTCTCAAACTCTCACTCCACAGATATAGACACTACAGCTGTCAGTGCATAATTAAGATAGAATACATCGCAAATAAGATGCAAGGATATGCATACAAAATGCGCACCCTGAAAACGTATTTTCGAATCCTAGTTAACAATGCTAGTTGACTGTCATTATGCTTTGGTGATTTTGAGCTTACTCATCCGCCTGTTGATAGTTATGAGCAGATTCTGGGCTCAACTGTTTTCTCCATCACATAGACATTGTACTTGCAGAATTACACCTGTAAGTACTATTGTAGTTTTATGTGTACGACTAAATCATATATCGCCCCGGAATCGCTATGTTTGACAAGACAACAACCTGCTGAGTTAAAAGCTTGTGTAGCATTAAAAGGAGAAAGTGAAATGCAATTTACCATTAAGGCTCTGAAATCACCAGACAGCATAGACTGATGTCTTGCAGTATCTGGGAAAGAAAACATAAATAGACCACAAATCCCTTTTCCATTAGCAGCAGCACTCACTCATTAAATGTCAATTTTCAATGCAACAAATGACTTTCTTTGTTTAGCAAAATTAACAAAAATGATGGGACAGCATAGAACATTCAAGTAAAAAAAATAAAATAAATAAAACAGTGATTTGTGAATCAATTTGACTTGCGCTAAATTGAAAACAGTACAAGATGAAAACAATTCAACTTATTTGTTGGATATACATGCTCATACTAAATTTGTTCCCTACGACATATTTCAAAAAGGTTGCCACGGGTAATATATAACTCGGAAAGTGTTGGATTGATAAAAAAACCGGTGTACAGGTGTTGCTATTGTGCTTGGTTATAAAAGGAGTATCCACAAAAGACCAATTTGTTTCAGGCAACAAGTGGTTGAGGCTTTCCACATTGTGATTGAATAATCTTTGAGAAAACAGCTAAACAACACCCTTTGCAGTAAATAATATATTTAAAAGATTCTTGCATCTGATTTTCGATCCTTCAGATGACACTGCATCGAAAACCAACATGCTTTTGTATGGTTATAACCTAGTAGCGGCACCAGAACTGGAAATTGGGGGCCATAGAACGTCCCTCTGAAACAATCATTAGTCCACCGGACTTGCTCCCATTTTCATAATTAACAATAGATTCACTCTGAGGACACTGCGCACTAACAGGTGCTGCTAATTCTCTTTGTTTAGGTAAGATGACAATCATTCATTTGGAAGCCTAATTTGGCGGATTTGAATCAGCATTCTTCAAAGTTGCATGCCCGTCGACTCTTGCGCATCTAGCGTGACTCTCACGCCATAGTCTGCAATCTTTCGCTTCATAACTAAAGTGAAGATTGAAAAATTTTAATTAGGCAAACAGTATTATGTTTACTTGCCGAGTCCCACTTTGTAATCAAACCACTTTGTACTGAGAGTGAAAAGTGAAATCCAATTTCATTTGTCAGTCAATATTCAATCAATGCTATTTGAGAGATGCATTATTTAGAGATGCAAGGAAGTATTTCAGTTTCACGTGCGTTATATTTCACCATTTATAAGATGGAAACTAAGTATGACACCGGGCGTTTCTTGCTTTTCTTTACTCAAGGGTTGGAAGCTATGAAATTCTATAGAGATGTTTCAAGTGGTCTTTTATTTCATTTAAGCAATTTAAACGATCATGAAGCTCAAGTTTAATCGCCTGATATGCGGAAAAGGTCACGCAGAAGTTTCAGGGTACTTTGTCTTTCGTAAATCATAGGCCTATTCATAAGTAAATTATTTTCTGTACTGAATTTAATCCATTATTTCATCGCTGTTTGATGGCACGGGGAGAAAAGCCGTGTCTTCAATTGCCAATGTATTATTGCTGTAACTGGAAAACGTGTCAATAAAGGAAACTGATTAAGAACTAGCCAGGAATAATTGTTGTAGTAAAGGAATATTCTGTGTCCGTCAATTTACCAGTTCTGGCACTGCCACTGCCACTGATATAGCCACATGAGCTGAGACTAAAAAAAAACCTCTGTCGGAAAACAACATTTATTATTCACTATTACATCCACAAATGCAAGGGAAGACCTTTACAACCTGAGAAACCACACGTCAAAAGCGTACGAATGTTGCAATCTTCTGGGCTTCAACTCATCCAAAATTGACTGATACCCACTGAAAATACTGGTGCAGTTGTCTGACCAGTCAACCATACAAACTGATTATTAGAAACAATGAAAGTTGTGTTTAGCTGTACACTCCTGGTCATTATATACATGATGTGAAGTTTAAAGCACGCATCGGTCATGCTATGGGGGTGTGTTAGTGCCCATGGCATGAGTACCTTGAACACATGGGTTAGTATTATAGATAGTGGCGGAGCCAAGCAATTTTCATTGGGGTGGCCAGACTGAGGCCACTGCTCACATAGGGGTGGCACAGAAACTGATATCTAATTTTTTCCTTTGTGGCAAGTTGCTGTAGATCTAATAGTCTTTCTTGGTCGCTCATTTACTTAGCTATACAGGCTAAGCTGCCATGTAGAATTACATCATGAAGATCTGCATAATAAGCTTTTAATGAATGCCAAAACGAATTAAAACAAAAAGATTTGAAACAGTTGTGAAATGAGTGTACTTTTCATTGGTGATAAATCTCACAAGATAATTACAATTTACGACACAAGAATATTACAGAAAGCACTTATATCAACAAACCTACAGAGTTATATTCTCCTGCCTTTTGCAGCAATATTCATTTGAAGGGCTGTAATAAAATGTTTCATGCATAAATGAACATAGAAACGCAAATTTGTAACTTAAATAGAAAAAAAATCGCTTTCCCGTGCTAGCTAGCTAATTAGCCGTCCCACTGATTGAATAGACTGCTGACGAACAACAAAGCGCCAGCGATTGAAAATGGTCAGCAGCGAGCTACCTTGGTACCCTTACCATTGCGGGGACTGCATTGATTTTGTAGTTAAAAAAATTAACATGGTGGCTGACAAGCTAGTTACTTGTAATTGACATTCAGCGACAATACTTCTTACCTGCATAATATTTAAAACACGGGACCAGGGCAAAGATGAAGCTGAGGAAAGGAGTAGCCAGAGTTAACTAGCCTTTTATCAACGTTGTTGTTAGGCATATGACTCAAAAAATTCGGTTGGCTGCAAATATGCTCAACCAGGGTACAATGAATTGAGGAAACCAGAGAGTAATTTGATAAGGTATACGGACATTCATCGACGTTCCTTATAACAGCCAATGTCCAAGCAATTATCTTATCAGGGGGTCATAAGCCTTAGTCAAGTTAACACAGCAATTATTCAATCAACGCACACTGAAGAAATTCACTCGCGGAATTTAAGTCGTTGTGCATCACGTTATTCAGTTTCACGTGCATTACGGTGGATTTCCCCACTAGAGACACGGAAATCAATTATGACTCGGGAATTCTTGTCTAAAGGCTTGTCTTTACAAAGGGATTGGAAGCAATGGAATTCCATAAAGACATTTCAAGTGGTTTATCTCATTAAAACAATTTAAATGATGGTGAAACACAAGCACTATTTCCAATCCCTGGGTAAAGAGAAGCATGAGAAGTCGGTAGTCATAATCGCATTCCGTGTTACTTGTGGTGAGGTCAACCTTTACGCGAGTGAAACTGAAATGCAGAAGGAATTTAATACCTTGTGAGAATCTCATTAAGCCTGCAATGAATAATTGCGGACCACAGTGAATAAGCCTAAAAAATGTGTGAGACCTACGCCGAATGCGTGAGACTCGGCATCTCTGTTAAAGGGATAGTTCACTTTTTTTGAAGTGGGGTTGTATGAGCTACAAATTGCCACTACTTACATTAGATGCAGTAGAAAGCTCTCTGATCTCCAGGCAGCCGCACCAGGGCATAATGCAGGGTGGAAATTTTGGTGATACACTGTTGTGAAAACTCAGAAACAGCGTATTTTCGCGGCCTAAAAGAAGTCCTACCTGAAAATAATACAGCATTTCAATTGTCTGCTATATTTAAAAAAATTACAGCACTTTATCTGCTCGGAAAAAAACAAAGTTGCTCTTGAACTAACCAACTGACGTAATCCTGCGCGAGGTGCATGCATTTTTAATGTCATCAGTTGTGCGAAAAATTTGTTTCACGTCCGGTGTGAAGGCAGCTGAAGGATACATAGCCTACACATGCTCTCACGCGCCCACATGCACACACATCTCTCTCTCTCTCTCTCACTCACTCACTCTCTTTCACTCGTATGTTGCAAACAGGGGTATTTGCAGTTAAAGCCACTGCTGCAAAAAAGCGGCTACGGCTCTCAAAGTAATTTAATATCGAAACTCACGTACATTTTATAACAGAACTTCAAAACTTTGACATAACATAGAAAACACATATTTAGAAATAATCATGGGCGAATGGACTAATATCTTTTACTGACAGGAATACCATGCATTACTAACATCAGTGTTGCATAAAAAGCGGCAGCCGTGGTTCTAGTGTTAAGAACAGAGCTGTGGAGCCAGGCGGTCTCTCCTCTCCCGTGCGCGCTGCTGCTCTCCCTGCTGCTACGGCGCATTCAGTTTAGCCTCTCTCCGTCTCAAGTCCTGTAATGTCTCCTGCGTGAGGTCAAAGTGACATCCATGGCGTACAGCTACGTTGTGTAGCACGCAACATGCCACAGAGAATGCACTGACACTATGAGAGCTGTCAGGTCGAGTTTCCATTACGTGTGCCAACCGCCTTTGATCTAACATGGACAATCGATATAGATACTAATATGTGCTGATTGAGATAGTTGTATTAAATAGTGGTTGCTGTAATTATTTATTGCGTTGAAATGTACCTGACATTCTGAAAACCTGCCAGTGAGGTTTCGGTGACGTGCACACTGTGCGCCTGTCAGCTAAATTACCACTGGACAGAAAGTAAAGCAGGTTGGAGCTTGTGAGCTTTATTCGCACTTTCAGCATATATCCACAAAATTGTCACTGTCATGATGAAATTGTGACACCTCCCCCTACTATGCCGCCACACCCATCTTGGTGCACGTCCGTCTACCAAATTGCCAAAGTGGCTGCGCACGGTGTTGCACCCCACAAAATTACTACTCTGCGGGCTGCTCCGGGTGAAATTACCACTGTGTGAGCTGCGCCACCCTGTGGTGCACCAAGAAATTACAGCCCTAAATATCTTGTTTTTGCCCTATTCTCAATTCAATACTGGTCCAGCATGAGCTACAGAACAATTTTGTATTTTTTTATAGGCAGTTTTTCAAAATGTCCTAACTTTTTCAGAAATGGGGTTCAACAACATTTTCATCTATTTTCTAACATTACCCTAAATAAAGTAAATTGAATAAGATAATAATCAATAAGATGATAAGATTTTCTTAATGGACTCATAGCTTGTGATGTTGCATGATGACTATCGTGTGATATACTGTCCAAAACAGCGTTTTTGTATTTGTTGCACCATTGGACACTCTGGGCCTAATTTTTCTGCACACGCTGCATCTAAAAATGCATGCGATGTCTGATTTCCTCTCTGTTGCTATGCCATTTTGAAGCAATATGACTCAGCAGTGACCTTTTAGTTTCTTTTCGTCCGACTAAGGCTACTTCAGATCAGAAATTAGCTGGGAAACAAAACAGCAGTCGAACGTACCTTGGAAATGTTGCATGGGTGGGAACTGCCCGTCGCAGCTTGATTCAAGCTGGCTGATGATGTCACTGGCAACTCAACTGGTCAAGGCGCTGGTGGCTGGGTTCAGAATGTACCTGCATCACCTGCATCTAGAGCAAATCTGCTGGTAATGAAGTCAGATGTTCCAGTCGCCGACAAACTGTCAGCTGAACGAAACGGATTGAGGAAAGGGAGGATCATCTTATCAAGTTGTCAGAAGCAGGCGATTCTTGCACACAAGCCTTGCAATACACACACTCCTATTCATAATTGAAGATGGCCCAAATTATCCAGCCAGCAATGAACAGAAAAGTAGGCATTTTGAGAAACAGGGAGTCATAAATAGAGTCGTTGCTATAGAAACGATACGCCGTCTTGTCTGGTTGCTTTGGTGTAAGCTGGCCTTAATAGGACCAAAACCCTGTGAACTCATTCATTTTCAGTGGTTTTCAGCCATTTTTCAACTCTCACTTCTCTTTCACACTTTCAGCCAGAAACCTCATTCCGCTTTTATAATGTTCAGCTTACTTTTCGCAATGACACAATATTTCACTTTCTAATATCTTCCCAACTTTTTCAATTATTTAACTTTGTTCCTTTAATGCTAAACCGGGATTTCAAAATAGTGCACAGTGAGTCCTTTTGATATCTTTTAGTTTTTAACTACGCAGACATTTAAACTGAACCACAGTTTTAATAACTATTATGACTAACGCATACACTTGTTCAACTACAACCCCAATTCCGAAATAGTTGGGGTAAAGTGTAAATTGTGAATAAAATCAAAACGCAATGACTTTCAAATCACACCAGCCAGTATTTTATTCAAAATAGAACGGAGATAACATAGCAAATGCTGAAACTGAGAATTTTTACAATTTTAACCACAAAATGAGCTCCTTTCAAATTTGATGGCTGCTACAGGTCTCAAAAAAGTTGGAGGGAGCCTGTTTACCATGGTGTAGCATCCCCTATTCTATTTAACCCAGAGTGGAAGCGTCTGGGCTTTGAGGAGACAGGTTTCTTGCGTTTTGCCATTGAAATTTTGTCCCACTCTTTTTTAATACAGGCTTCCAGCTGCCGGAGAGTTTTAGGTCTCTTTTCACTGACTTTTCATTTAATTATGCACCAAATCTTCTCAATCGGTGAAAGATCATGACTGAAGGCAGGCCAGTTCAACACACGAACTCTTCTACTTTGAAGCCATGCTGTTGTAATAGCTGCAGTATGTGGTTTTGCATTGTCCTGCTGAAATACACAAGGCCTTCCCTGGAATAGATGTTATCTGGAGGGGAGCATATGTTGCTCTGAAACCTTTATGTACCTTTTAGCATTCATGGTGCTTTTTAAAACATGCAAGTGTCCCACACCATATGCACTAATGCATCCCCATACCATCAGAGATGCTGGCTTTTGAACTGAACGCTGATAACAGGAGGGGTGGTCTTTCTCCTCTTTAGCCCGGAGGACATGACACCCATGATCTCCGACAAGAATGTCAAATTTGGACTCGTCTGACCACAGGACACTTTGCCACTTTGCTACTGGCCCTTTTAAATGAGCCTTGGCCCACAGAACATGGCGCCTCTTCTGGATCATGCTCAACAGTGGCTTCCATTTTGCATGATAGAGTTTTTGGTGGCACCTGTGGATGGCACGACAGATTGTGTTTACAGACAGTGGTTTCTTGAAGTATTCCTGGGCCCATTTTGTAATGTCAATGGCAGAATCATGCCGGTGAGTGATGCAGTGGCATCTGGGGGCCCAAAGATCACGGGCATCCAGTAAAGGGCTTTGGCCTTGTCCCTTATGCACAGAGATTTTCCCATTTTCTCGGAGGCTTTTGGTGATGTTATGTACTGTCGATGATGAGACCTTCAAAGCCTTTGCAATTTGACGTTGAGGAACATTGTTTTTAAAGTTTTCTACAATTTTTTCATGCAAGCCTTCACAGGTTTGAGAGCCTCTGGCCATCTTTACTTCTGAGAGACTAGGCCTCTCTAAGACATCCCTTTTATAGCCAATCATGTTACACACCTGATGCCAGTTAATGTAACTACTGACTAAATGTTCTATCAGCTGATTCTCTTTTGTATTAATTGCTTTTTCAGCCCTTTTAGCCTGTGTCCCAACATTTTTGAGAGCTGTTGCAGCCAGAAAATTTGAAATGAGCTCATTTTGCGGATAAAATGTACAATGTCTCAGTTTCAACATTTAATGCTGAAATGTTATCGATGTTCCAATGTAAATAACATGTTGGCTCATATGATCTGAAAGTCATTGCATTTTGATTTTATTTACAATTTACACTTCAACTATTTCAGAATTGGGGATGTATTCAGCGACTTAAAATTCACCCTTTTAAACTTTTCAGGCAGATGCACACACTGTATATGTTTTAATAAAAACAGTTAATATAGAATACATTTTAGTATTCAGTTTTTTTTTTTTTTCCTGCCATTTTTTAAAAATAATTTTTTGGCCCTATTAAATCAAGCTAATTTCAGGTGATTCAGCAGATTTTTCTACAAATTTCTGGTTTTTCATCCTTTCTTATACGGTAACCCATCAAGCGCAGGACCAGAACCGTAAGTGCTGTAACACATGCTGGTAGTCCATTTTGGTTACAAACTTCAAGAAATGCCAAGACAGTGAAGCTCTCAATCTGACAAAGTTACCGGAATTATCAAAAATATAACAATAACAATAACAATGTTAGCAAGGGAGCATCATCAATTAGGTTTTTATAAAACTTGATTTGAATATAAGCCTTTAAATTTTCTCCTGCCAGCACGCAGTTAAAGTGGGAGGTGGGATTCTGGGATATCTTTAATAAGTATTCTCTCATAAAAGTGTAAAATGATCGATAGCATGAGGTGTTGGGTCCTTCGGATAATTGCATTTTATTTTTTATGGGTGCCCCCTACACAGCAATGTCTTTGCTTAGGTCAATAATACCTGATCCATTCCGAGCTGAATCCAGTGACACCACTGTATTTATTTGTGTGATTCATTATTTTCCTCAGCATACAGAATAAATTAAATTGGAAAAGGAAAAAAAACTTGGTGAATAGCTCATTGAGCCGCATGCAGCAAAATGACAGGAGTGACTATTTTTCTATCACATGAAATCACAGTGTAAAGTTCTACACCTGCAAGGGGACATTTAGTGAAGGCTGAGCTTCCCATTGGATGTCTTTCAAAAGCCATGATAACCAGAGGGTAACCAGAGCTACGTGATGCTTCCTTTTCACCCGTCATCCTCGATTTCTCTTCCCTTTGCAATAAACGTCTGCTGTAATTAGAATATGTCATTCCACCACATCTTTTTGGTATATTAAGAAATAAAAAATGAAAAACATGCTATACATATGTCAATATTACAATAATCACATTGAGCAATCGACCTCAGTGAAATGGAGATCTTAAAATTAAGCAAATCATGTGTGAAATTAGATACTCTGGTGATATGCTGCCCGTGGGGGGTAAAAAATAAGTTTGTGTTGTTTGAGAGAATTAATGAACAGATTTGCTCGTTATTGTGGATTTTATTTATTTTTTTGCTCGTCCCTGGGCATGCACACTGTTTAATGTTCACAAAAACTAACGGACTTCAAATTTTAAATGAACCACAACATTCTTGAAATTGGTGGGAAATTCTTTCAATCAACAATTAACATCTCTGGTGTTACTTAACAGATTGAAGAGGAAAGAACTCAGTTTAACAATGCAAACTGGCCAGAGATGTGTTCAAAACCAAATGGAGACTGACAGATGGGGGAGGGGCATTTGTAACACAACATACCCCACTTCCAAGGTCTCCGATACAGGTTTCATCTATTGAGGCTGTGCTCAAGGGATTTTTGTGTTATCAGGTGGTTGCTGTAAGTAATGCAAGAGCAATACATCACGATGATGTTTCTCTTTACCGTACACATGTAGCTGTCAGCTTTGATCAATAGCCAGGACTCAAAAATTGTGGTGTGCAAACAGGGCCTTTTCTTCATGTTAAAGCATGTCGTTCTGTCAGATATCCAGAACTGAGGGGCATTTAAATGCAAAACAGCCATGCCTTTGGGGGCAAAAATTCCATTAAGGTGACCAGGGATTGTATTTCGATCTGTGACTCATATACAGCAGACTTGGAAATTGAAATATGGGGGGAAAAAAATCTGTTTCTGACCAGTGATAATAAAAAAAAGCATGTGACGCAGTCAACAGATACACTATGAGTAAAGAAAAAAAAAGTAGAAATTCCTTTCGTCAGATTGTGTGCAACTGCTTGGTATGCAAAACAGGATCTAAATTTAAGTTATGAGGAAAAACTATGAATGTGAAATTAAATTTTCCAAAGGAGAATTTTTTTTGGGTTATTTATAATTGACAGGCATGACTGAAGTACATGTGATATTGGTGTGTGTCAGTTTGGGATTATTGTAGACAAAATTGATTCAATATGTAGAACAAAATTTTCTTTGTTATATGAAACAAGTGAATACTGCCAACTTCCTCTTTGAGAAGAAAAACCCACATGTAAATTTGAAGTCAAGGAGCATCAGGTGGCTCTACAGCGCATTTTTTAAAAACTACGATTAGCGGGATCACATCACAACTGCAACTTTCCACCACCCCAGTGCGTCTGGTTCTTGTCATTAACAGATGGAGAGGATGCAGAAATCCTGTAGTGTATTCCTCAAATGTTATGCCCCAAAGGGCAGGTTGATCTCTTACTAAAAAGCAGATGATAGCGCCAACATATGCTCAAAATCCAAGCTCAGACGAGATGAGAAATTTTATGCAGGGAACAAAAAAAGTTGAAATAGGTCCTGGGTCATATACAAGCTGTAAATAGAAGTTGGAGAGGATGACAATATCATATAAGAAATTTCTCTCTTTAACTCCTGAGGACTATATCCAGGCACCTGTTTGTAATGTGGCCAGAGTTTCTGCAAACTAATGGTGACTGCAGCACTGTTGCTTGGCTGGGGGTCCAGTGAGTTGGAATCTAATTGGCCATTGTTGGTCAGGAAAGGTTTCACTCAATGATGACTCCAGCAGCTTGCCTGTAGTGACCTGTAATCTCAGATCCTGAACAGCAGTTGGTACTGCATTGCAAAAGGACTTGATAAATCATTCATAAGGAGGGAAAACAATGGTGTTTTCAATAAGGGAACATCGTAGGCTTAAGTAATGCTGAACTAATGCATGACTCATGATGACGCATGAATCAATACAGGACGTATCATAGCTTCCTGTTGCTCATCATTAGTACAGTAAATGATGAACTGGCTACGACTTTATATTTTTAGTTCACACTTAATGGATCTTCAAAAAAGGGTGGTAAATTCACAGTTTTTTCACATAATTTTTGAAGCAAAATTGGCTGTATTCCTCTTATATAAAAGTTCATTTCAGGTGACACATAAGCAGTGTCATGGTTTGGTCCCGCCGGCAGAAGGCAAGAAGCCGGCGGGCACTGGGACCATGTACCCAAAACCAGAAGAAGGGACACACACAAACACACACACACAGGCTGAATAAAAATACAAAAATCTTTAGTTCAATAAAAGATTAAACAAACATGAGTAGAGCAGCGGCAAAAACAACAGGGCTCCTTTGCACAGAAAGCACTCTTCACTGCACCTCCACCTCAACGAGCAACAGGTGTGGCTCGTTGCGGTGGAGGTGCAAACCGCAGGAGGGGGAGGGACTGCAGGGCAAAACCATCACGCTCAGCCTCTCAGCCTTATTTTGAGAACAGGATTGAGTTTGTGCAAGGTTTCAAAATCATTTATTATGAAGTGTGGCCTGATTTCAAGAAGTCATTGTGACTTCATTTGTTTTTGAGGAGCAACAGGAATTCATGATAATATGCTGCAACGCATTGAATCATCCTGAATCATGCATTGGTTTCCCATTTCTTAAGCGTATGATCTGTATCTTTATGGATCATGTAATTTCAAGAATACCAACCGGGAAAAAAAAAAACATACTATTTATATGATGACCAAAATTTACCCTCATCCATGACATGTGACAGCTTTATTTGGAGTGCAAGTTTCTTTCTGTGGTAGAAGGTTTGAGACATTGAATTTTATCACCTGAAATCAAAGCGTATACATCAAACAATGTGGAATACCACAGGGTTGATCCTTTTCATACACCTTGAGGCACCGGCTGCAGTCTTTGCTACATCTATGCCATGGCAGTTGGCATTACTAAGGACAGCTTAGGCAGTTGTCGGGGAGTAAATGATATCTATTTGGCACACTCCACCCTCAAGTTCCTGCAAGACCGTTGTTTGATGTAGAAACCATGAGTCTACTCAGTATTCAGGATGTGCTGCACAAGAATGAATGCAGTCCTCAGTGGTACATTATTCCTTATGATGTCCTCACTGAGCGTCGGTTTGCTGTCTCCTGTGCCACGCTTACTCCTGAAGAGAACTTTTCATGAAAGACCACTGAGTTGGGAGAAGTTTCAGTCGAGCCTGATGAAACAACTGAACTATAGTTTAATTTTTTCCATTTTTTATGCCGATACATTTTGTCTTTGCATAGGCCTCCTTATTGTTTGATGGCGTGTATGAAACCAAAATGTCCAAATAAAGATAGACGGATAGTATCGATTTTAAAAGATGAAGAGGCTTCCTTATTGCTCCACATTCAGGAGGGCATGACCTTGAACTGTCTGTTCGAATCCTTGGCTCAAAATCATTTGATGCTTGATTCAGAGTTGGTACCCTGTAGCGCTGACTTGTAGAGCGCATACATTAGTCATTTCTCTTCCCGCCCCCAGAAACACACTTATTCACCGCAGTGCCGAGAGGAGCTGAAAAACTCAGCAAGCGTGTATTAATCCTAGTGACAGTTCAGGGCATGCTTGTTACAGCTTTGTTGAACCGTGCAATATTAAGCTTCAGTTTCTCTCACTTTTTTAATGCAAAGTAACTTTGGAGCATTTTTATCTTTGGCCTGCTATTCTGGATCTGACACCACGTTTGCCGTTAATGCAAAACTGCTTTCTCCGCTAGCGGAAAGCCATGATCCTGGTCGTGGAGCTTTGACACAGTCAGAACATAAAATTGGGCGGGAACAGAAAATCCCTTTATGACAATTATTAGTTCTGACTCATTCACTATCGTTTTTTCTAATTAACAGAACACTCACCCCGAGAACTCTCTGGACTATCAGGTGCTGCTAGTTTTCCTCGATAACGTACGACAAAACCATTCATTTATAATCTCAGTTGGGTGCATTTCAATGACTGTTATTCAAAATTGCACAGAAACGTTTTAAATCATTGTCTTTGATTTGATGTAAACCATCATGAAGCGCTGGTTAGATCACCTGAAATGTCAAAAAGGTAGCGCAGAAGTTCCGCAGCAGCTAACTTTATGTAAAGCATAGGTCTACTCATGACTCTGAACTGAATTTAGGCTATTATTTATTCATCCCTAAATCACATTAAGAAAGAGGCTGCGTCTTTGATTGCCAAAGGTTGCCACAGGATTAGTATAATGATATGAAAATGCGTTAATAAAGGAAAATGACTGAGAAGAAGTCAAAACTGATAATCGTCATTAACAGATGTGCAATGCCCTCCCCATTTTCAGTTCTGGCTGTGCCACTGTCGTGGAACATCGTACAGCACATTAGATTGAAGCTGCTATGGCACATTGATGCCAGTGAAACAGCCGTTGGCCATCCTCACCTTGCATTGTGAGTTAAATGGAGCTAATGCATTCATATTCCATTCCCTCCAATCCTAAGGGGATTGGCCTTGCCATGGGATAGTTATGCTTAAACCCCTTTAGATTCAAACCCGCTGTCTTCTGCTTGGGAGTCCAGTTGCTTTATCACTGCATGATGGTAGAACTGAGTAAATAAGCTCTGTCACTTCCCATTGGCCTGCACTGCCAGAACTCTTTAGCATCATCATATTCGGTGGAAGCGAGAATTTGCTGCAGCATTTGCAGAGGGCTACAAATTGAATTTGACTGTTTGCTTACCTCACCTGCCTCATTCCCTTTCTATTTGCATACACTGCAAATATGGACTTCATTTTGCCTTCGGGTAACAGTGCAGATTTCTACCACGAAACATTAAGCTCTGTCATTAGATTGTACTAGTAGGTAGAGTTATATTATTGGTTTGCGCTGCAGTAGCCGATCAGTTTGAAACAAAAAGGCATTTTCATCTTGGGGATGTCATTTTCATCTCAACATGAAATTTCTGGAGAAAAAAAAACAGCTGGGGTAATGAAGGTTAGAGCAGTTTCTATCGGCACTGGCTAATTGTGACTCCGTGGCTGGCCAAAGCTGGTCTGTCATTGGATCGCTGGAGGAAACCAGCTAATCTCAAGGTCAGATTTGGAATCCATCTGAATATAAGCTGGTCAGGCACTTTTTGTGATTAACTGAAAAAATAAGCTTACATTTTTATTAGCCTAGGCTGTCTTGATGTTATATTTTTAGCAGAAATCACTTTGCAAATACAACTGAAAATTAACATGACTTGGCCAAGGACCAAAGTGAAAAATTAAGGCAACACAGTTTTACTTTCAAAATTAATCATAAACATTGAACAGTATGAAATCCTTTTAAAAACCAGCACAGTGGGTGCTGGAAACCTAAAGCTATTAAAATTATACATAAATCATAACTTGCTTATCTTTTTGATGCTGCAGCTGTGTGGTTATAAAATTTCTCTTAATTGCCAGGTCCTGTATATATTCATTTTTCAATTACTGGACATTTGTTTATTTACATGTGAGCAGACATTGGAGGGGTTGAAAATTTCTTGCTGAACAGAATAAAAATCAGAATAAAACAAGGATAAGCTTGGGCTGCATAATGCATCCATCATGATCCTGGGTGCCCATTGGACCTCAGGGGTATGACCCTTGACCTTTTTTCTGCTTTCTTTACCGGTGAGCTGTCTGAAAGATTTCAAAACTACAGATAGCTGCAAATTGACATTTTTTTAGAGTGTAAGTGATTAACTCTAACTTAGAATACAGGCATTCTTAAATGCTATGATTTTATCCTTCATTTCTGGCTCTCCCATCAAAGCAGATCATTGACCTTAACATCATTTGTCGCTTGGGAACCAAGAAGGGTTTGGTCTAATATGTTTTTTTGAGATGCACTTAAAGGCATGATGGGTGTCAAACAGTGTCGGTGCCAGAACTGGAATTTGGGGAGAGCGCAGACACATCCCTTTATAACAACAATTAGTCCTGGCTAGTTCTCAATCATTTTCCTTTTTTGATGTGTTTTCCAAGTATAGTAATAATCCACTGGCAATTGAAGACACGCCTTCTCTCCCCTTGCGATTCAACTGCAACCAAATAATGGGCTAAATTCAGTACAGAAAAATAATTTACTAGTGAATAGGCCCATGCTTTACGAAAGACGCGCGGCCCTGGAACTTCCGTGCTACCTTTTCGGTACATTGGGTAATCTGACCTTCGTTTCATCATTGTTTAAATGGTTGGAATGAAATAAAAGACCATTTTAGACGCTTTTATGCAATTTTCAATGCACCAAAGTACTCGTTGAAATTAACGATTGTCGTCTCACATCAACGGGGAGAACTAGCAACACCTGATAGAGTGGAATGTTTTCGGAGTAAATATATTGTTCTCAATCATTTTCTAAATTAACAAGTCAGGCCTAGTTATTGTTTTAAACGGATGTGTCAGTACCACACACCCCAATTCCAGTTCTGGCACTGGTATCAAATGACCTGTGAGAAATAGTATGGCCTTGGATTTTAATTACAGTTATCTCTGGTTAAATACATTAAGCACTTACGTCTGAAATTATTCATGAAACGTTCATTTCTGAAAATTTATTTTTAAAAAAATATGGTGCTCAATTGCCCTCGCCAGGTTGTAGTATATCGCGTCCAGTGCTTCCCCATAAACTGCCTAAAACAAGAAACAAACAAGAAAGGAAAACAAGCCATGAAAATAAATCTGTCAGACTTCCTGCAATGGAGAAATAGCAAAGAAACGCAAAACTCATCCTCTGCTTGCTACTCCATCACTGATCGTGGTCAAACCTAATACACATTTGCTGACCAACGTGAAATTTTCCAATATGCCAAAGATATATAGACTACACTTTACCCCTCCAGAGCTGTTTTCATGGTGCACTGTAAGCCTACTTGATACGCAGTTAACTGATTGATTCTTTATTATTTAATGACTATTCCAGCAACTTTTCGGCCATCTTGTGTCATCCCATTCATTGCAATGGGCTATTTACAGTCCCTGATTAGCCTAGCATGCATGTCTTTGTGTCCTCAGGTTTCCTCCCACCGTCAAGAGGAAACCCACATGGACGCAGGGAGAACATGAAAACTCCACACAGAAAGGCCCCAGGCCAGATTCAAACATGACCTTCTTGCTGAGAGGCACCATGTGACCGTAGTACATGCCACAGATAATATCAGGTTGCAGTATACTGGTACAGTATGCAGTATATAGTGAAGAAGTTGACTATTCTGAACACAGCCAAAGTGCCACAAGAAGAGATTCAGTTGCTGCACGACAGGGCATAATCATGACCTTCCTTCCCACTTGCACAAAAAAATAATTGTACCAAACACGCAAATTGCAGCAGGTGATTAGCCTTTACTATACAGCAATCTCTTGCACTTAACGTTATTGGATGGATTCATCACAAACCGAACAAAACAGGGCTGCCCAACCCTCTCCCCAGACATCTGACCTCTAGTAGGTTTTCAGTTCAACCATTACTTTGGCACCCTTGATTCTATTCATTAGCAGCTAAGAAAAATATTCCATTGCTGAATAAAATAACACAGTTTCCACGAATCACACTGAATGAGCAAATTGTATATAAATTGTAATGCTGGTTCAAGATTAACAGGAGCAAAGTTAATAATGAAACACTAGAACTTTCCTCAAGTGCTATTTCCATGTTGACTAAATGGTTAAATGTCATGATGGTGTGAATTTTAGGGCTAATTAAGTTCTGAAGGTTAAAAGTAGGCACAGATCAGGCCCTTGGTGCACACCTCTGGCATGCAGATTTATGGTGCTCGGTTCACGGACATTGATTTTTTTTTCTTTTTAATTAAACCTTTATTTAACCAGGGAAATTCTCTTGAGATTTCAATCTGTTTTTCAAAGGAGTCCTGGGGGAGAGGGAGAGGACAAGTTGCATAGCCAATCAGGTCAGGGGATGATTAGATGGGAAAGAGCCATGACACCGGGGAACCCCCTTCTCTTATCAAAGATCTTTAATGACCACAGAGAGTCGGGACCTCTGTTTAACGTCTCATCTGAAAGACAGTGTCTCCTTCAGTACAGTGTCCCCATGACTGCACTGGGCCATTGGGGATTATTTCACCAGAGGGAAGATCGCAAACTACTGACCCACCAACATCTCTTCCAGCAGCAACATGGCTTTCCCAGGTGGTCTCCCATCCAAGACTAACCACGGCTGGAGAAGATTGAGTAGTGGTATGGCTGCTGCCCATTAAGCTTAGTCCTTGAATAATCCAGTTTTTGTGTTGAGGATCCAAAGCATTTAAGACTAAGCCTTGTCCTGCACTAAATTCAGTCTTATCTATGAAACTTGTCCTCCATCTCCCAGGTTTGACATCCCTGAATTACATTGATGGCTCATAAAAATGTGTATTTTGGGTGCCTTGGGCACCCAACTCAATGATTTAGTCTTGTCCTGAAAAGCCAGAGTCCTGAGTGACCTTATTACTAAAATGCAAAGTTTCATTTTTTGTTTTCATATCCCAAGGGCAAATTTATTCTGACCTTACCAGGAATACACAGTATTAAATCAAATGTAATGCATTAAAAAAAAGTCATTTACTCAGTAAAAAAGCACAACATGATAAATAAAGAGTGGATCCTAAGTGGATCAGACACAGTTTAGGCCTTATGGCTGTTCGCGACAGAATTCTGTTAAAATGGCTCATATACATGGAGGGAAATGGATATTGACCTTTTCCCAGATTTTTTAATGGTTTATAAAGGTGTCAGGAGTCATCAGCATTCTCATTCTACACTTAGGCAGCACTTTACATCAGCGTTATGGAGTATAAATGTAGAAAAACCAAATTTGCAGTCACCGATCCAGTGTGATTGATCATTTTGCGCCATCTTAAAAAAAAACTAAAGAAGCAGTAAAATTTTTTTTCCCTTGTTGCATAAATTTGCATGCAACACCTCAGTTCAGCAGTTCATTGTGAATTTAATTAAAGCCCATAATGGACAATTTCAGGAAACATCTGTTCGTTATGCCTCTGTAACAGATTTTGTTTGCCTGGTTGTTAAATTGCATTTAGAGACTCTTTGCCAAAGGACTTGCCGAGGTAGAAAAGAGGCCCATGTAGCGATCTGGCATGTTATAATAATCATTCTTTCATTCTTCAATGCCCATATAGAACGCTCGTTGTAAACAGGAACACGGTCTAAAAATGATTTCTCGTGCCAAGCATTCCTGAGATACAGAGATCGGTATGAAGATTACAGACTCGCATCAGGTGCCCACTATCCCCTCAAAGAATCAATTAAATATCTGACTGGAGTAATGCACCATGATCCCGTGTTATTATCAGATTATTCCTTTGTACAAACTGCCCTCTGGGTCATTGGCTGTTTATCCAAGCATCTCAAGACGCAATTAGTGGCAGGTTGTAAGATGGTTATGCCTCAGTCTTCGTTTCATGGCTCTGACATTCCTCGAATATCACTCGATTAAAAACAGGAAATGGTATCTCAGGGATTTTTAACACAGCAGTGTGTTGGCATTACTTGGTATCAATAGTTTAAGGGTATCACTGTTTATTCTCATGTGTATTTTCATCTACAAAAAAAAAAATCACCATGATTAATGTAATGGGGTAACTGTCCTTCAAAATGGTCGGCTATGTAATTAGTCACAGTTTGTATCACACCAATTTGATAATCCAGAGGGAGAGAGACAGGGAGATAAATAGAAAACCTCCTCTTCGGTCACCCTCACAAGTGTCTGATCATTTGTGGCAGCAAATACAAAATTACTCGTGCTATTTGTTGCCATGTATAAGAGGAAAAGAGGTGCGTTCTATCGGGCACAGTGAGACAGTACAGCATTACAGCTGTTACAGTCAAAGGACAGAGTAAATTTTATATATATAGATTGTGTGTGTGCGTGTGTGTGTGCGTGTGCGTGTGTGTGTCTGACTCGGACACCGAAAATATGGTGTGGGTATTCTCCTCCAAGATTCCATATCAACTGAGAACAGAGGATATTTAACTGAATGCAATGTCCAAACTTCAGTAATTCGACATTAGCTCTGCATAGCAAGCAGGGTGCAAATGGAACAGAATGCAGTATGTGACCTTGCAATATTACATAGCAGGCGTTCACTTAGAACAGAACAGTTTTGAGGAGCTTGTTCGTCCCCCAGCTGCTGAGGGTCATGTGTTTTGGACCAGATGCTAAATATCATTAGCCTTTAATGTTGGTTTTGATGATTGGTGTGATTGCAGACAGGACCGTCCAAATTGCAAATGAAGTCGATTTCCAGAAGGACATTGATTACGATGGATGAACATTTAAACAAGACGGAATTACAAGCTTTAGGTGTCTCCCTGATTGCTGAACTCACAATACTGCAATAATGGAGGAATTTATTCATGTGTTAAATCCAAGTTAGAGACCAATGCTCATTGAATCCAAGCCAATATAAAGCAACTTAAAAGGGCATTAGGTTCTCTAAAAATGTAAGGCATCTGATACAGGCCAGGAGAGTGGACCATGCAATTACATATGGCCAGAACCCTACATTTTACAAGACTTCTCCTTTAAAAGCTTTCATTTGCTCTTCCTTGTTGCATATGTGCACTGACATGACAGCATTACGACAAAGTACAAATTTGTTGAAGTGAGATGGGGCTTCAACCGGTTGTCAGTAGTGCATGGATTCATGAACAAGCTGCTGTCCAGGTTGTTTTGTCGATTAGTGAGGCCAATTTGTTCACTCTCTTGCCAAGATGGGAAGATTTCAAACAATCGCTCATTGGCTCAGGTACATATTTTCATCAACAAAAGTCACTGAAAACATCTCATTGAAAGTGCGATATTAATCTGGCCAAAGGTAGATAAGTTTCCCTGAGTTTAAGAGCATATACTGTATGTACACAATCTATTTTTGAAAAACCCTCTTCACACTTGAAATGACCATGAGCATATGAAATCAATGCGCTTTTCCAAGGCTGATTCACGAGCAGACCAAAGTCAATGGTTTGTTCACAATCCTTGTACCACTGCTTGGACTGAATAGACCATTCTGAAAAGTCTTACACTTTCCTGGATTTGATTGTTTTCAGCCACAATAGTTGGGTTTCCTTCAACCAGGAGTATATATACTCAGGAAAAAAGTGACAACTAGTTGGGTTAAGTGGAAAGGTTGTTTTCTCTGAAATAAAACTGTTGATTTGGCCTGTTTCATTACTAATTTCATACATAATATTGTCATATCCATTTCATGCTGTCAATCTGATGTTCTGCTTATGAACATGTAGTATTAAATTAATTGCTGATCTCAATCTCAAAACTATCTTAATCCTATTTGGTCTGTCTCTTCTGTGCACATCTAGACCACAGCCTTGGATGCTGACATGGGTGTAAAGTCCTCTCAAAAAATCCAATCAAGTGTTTCACTCTCCATATGAAGTCAGCTAGCTGATTTCACCCATGAATTGTAGGCCTGTCCCTCTATCAGAAAAAAATTGCTGTGGTTAGCATGTCCAGGTGATCAGAGCAGGATAAGGGAAAAAAACATTCTGTTTCTGAATCTGGATTTTCCACCTGTAGCTGAGAACTATACTGACAATATGTTATAAAAGAAAAGAGCTGTTGTTGCTTTTTTTTAAACACAGATATGAAGTCTGATGGGAATGGTTTGTGATGGAATCTGTGATTGTTCTACTCTTGAGAGGAACATGCTGATGGTTTTGATTTTATCAAGTCTTGACAAGTTTCTCCTGTCAATATGGGGCACAGAGGAGATGTGAAGGATCACATCTGTCTTTGAAAAAGAAAACAGAGAGAGCAATAGAGAGAGGGAGAGAGACAGACTCTTGTGGCTCATCTGGGAATATAAGAATGGTACAAAATCTAAAGCTGGAGATGACCCATGCCACACTGAACCTTCTACAAGCGTTTTGATGTTTGCAGAATCTCTCCATCAAAGGTGCTGGCAGAATCCCTCTATCGAGGGAATGTGTTGGACCATCGAAGGACTTTGTAGCAGAGCAACAGGTTGCCCACAGTCCTGGACAGTTCCAATGGAAGTTTCATAAATACAGAATGAAAAGTCCTGCAGATATTTAGTCCTGGGGATAGCCTGGAGGTCCTACACATGCACCCATTTCAAACTTTTTTATCACATGACTGCTTTTACAATTGGAACTCATAGCTTTTACAAGACCTGCTGTTCCAGCAGTAAGCTTTTGCTTAATGGCAACTTGAGTTGGACGAGCCTTTGAATAGGGGCACTGGATATTTGTGTACTTAGCTTCCATCACACTCCATTGGTAAATGAATTAAACAGAAGACAATATCCAAGTAATGACTGCTGGAGACACTGGAATGTCTTTTAAAGACTTGAAAGCAATGCTAAAAAAAAAACTCATCTGTCTGTACAACCATTTGTCCTGACATATCGTCAGTAGAAGCTGATACAAGGATAACATATGGAGCCCTTCTCAAGTTCATTAATACGCTTACCAACAATTGGCAAGAGTGCACTCATTTAGGGTGCTTGTGACGATTTCTTGTCTGCAAAAAACTGCTCATGTGTATCTCCAGGGATTCTAAATCTCATGAACAAACAGCAGCGCTGATACTATCAATTAATAAGAATAAAATATTTCATATTGAATGTACATCCTCTCAAATCTGATTCTTGAAGCATTTATTCCATTATTGTAGATATAACGTAACTTTAGATTCAAGTGTCTAAGTGATGCAGTCATTGTATCATTCCTGTATGTTCAATAATCATAAGGAGATGGTGTCCTGAGACTATTTAAAAGATAGTAGCATTGATCTAGCCTGGTAAAACCAGACTCTGCTACTTGGCTTTGCTTTGTACACAGAGTTTGGGTAGTCGTCATTGACAAGTGTTTACTTCCTGGTGGGTGGGCGCTTGTCAGAAGTTTAAAATCATTGGTGTACCCGTAAACTAATCACTAACGTTTGGCGATGACATATGTTACGCGCTGGCTCAGCCGCCTAGCACTTCTGCTATAAACACAGACCTTCATACCAGGAATACAGAGAAAACAAACTGATCAGTACATTAAAGTTAATACTGTACCCATAGATATGCCCATCTACCAAATTGAAGCCTTTACTCATTCACTTAAAAAGAACCAAAGGTGCTCTTACTGTTCTCTTAACAAGAAACAAACTGTTGAGCTTTCTTTTTCCTGCAGATACTGCTGCTGTTAGAAAAAACATGAGAGGCCTGAATCGGCAAGAATAACGCATTATTTACATTAGGACAAAATCTGCATTGGCACGAAAACTGAACTGTTCACCATACTTGCGCTAACATCATACCGAGCTCGCTATCTAACTTTATAGCAACACAGTTTGGCTCTAAGCGTTTGGCTGTCTCAGACAGCCATTTCATTCATGGATAATGACAACATAACACTGAGATAGAGAAATGCAACACAAACAAAAACACGGCTTTTAAAAAGTTTGCTGCTAACTTAAATAGTGTGAAATTTGCAGGCAATGTAACACTAGAAGCTACAAGCTAGCTGAGGTGGTTTGGCTGTCTCTCACAGAGATGAACAGAGTGCTTATTTCATGATGGCTATTAAGTAGATATGACAATCTGTAGGGAGTAGCACTACATCATCATTTCCATTCAAAAAACTAACCAAACAATCATCTTGTTGTGGCTATAAGTCGCTGATACCCGGGATTTTCTCCATGACAGAGCGAATGGCCTCCAATGTATCTATGTCCGTAGCCATTGTTGATTTTTGAGACTACAATTTCAAACTCATCATGGCTCTCTGCCACGCCTTCTGTTCGTTGGTTGGTCTGGTGTACTTTCTGCTGAGGTAAACAGGGCAGAGCTCCGATTGATCAGACTGAGCTCTGAAGCGAAATTAAATTAATCAGAAGTACGAAGGCTGGTGGAGTCAGGCTAGCATTGATCACAACTCCCCACCCAAACCTGATCTGCAACTAGGTTGCTGCATCTTTAGGGAATATTTCATTCATTACATTAGTCGTGGATAATTTTTTTTTTGTTTCTTAGTCTGTTCGTGTGTCCATGAGTTAACAATCCAGCATCTACACGGTCGCACTGATTGACTTCAAACCTTCACAGTAAGTGGGCAATGGTCTGTAAATGACCAGACAAAATTTCAGGGGTGTTCAGGTCAGGGATAAAGTCAAAGTCATCAGAAACCTCAAAATGTTTTTTTATTTTTGTCCTTCAAATTCGTTACGTTGACTTCAAACCAAAATCAAAATGTGCATCTTCAGTTCTGCTTCCATCCATATGCTGCATAATAGGGTAGCTTTGATATGCTCCATAGCGGATGTGGCTTAAATGCTTGGGAGGGGGTTAAGTTCATTGGTGAAAATTGTATATTTTCCATTATAACTCAAAAATGCTTGCATATTGATGTTTATTATCATGACCATATGAGGACTGAGAACTCCTGTATGGACTCGAGCGACCATTGAAAGGTCAAGCTGAAGGTCACAGATGTTGAAGGGCTATATGTTGAAAACTGAGGTCACACTCTTAAAATTGATAAAGTATGAAAAGCACTGAAAGAAGAGCTAGCGGGTGAGGTTTATTTTGCTTATTTTGTTTTTATCAAGTTTTTACTGGTGGGAGATGTGCTTCACAAGCAATCATACAGCCTAGACATGATGTGTATGATTTACGCTAATGGCATGTTGTACGTCTCGTAATTGCAATTCTGCAATTTAGTGTAATGTGAAAAATGAATGTTCATTTGCTGGTGGATTGATTGGAAATGGTTACATCCCATTCCAATGCAATCAATGAAAATATACTTTGAATTATAGCATAACGCATGATTTACTAGGTATGTGTTAGAGACAGCAAGGCTGTAAGGGCGAGTTTGCTTTATTTTTTATTGTGGTGATAATGTCACATCGTAAGAGACAATTTTATATGGCTTCAATGGACAAGACACTTTAGGTTACTTTTCTGTTAAGTTTGGAGACTAAATAGATGGGTAATTTATATGCCCTCACATTTTAACGGTCAAAAATGATATAATGTAATAATATTCATTTTAATTAGATTAAAAAGTTACCCTTAAAATGATATCCCCCCAGCCTACATGTCCAAGGCTGGGGGGATATCCAGAGGATACCCTATTTTGTGAAGGTCCAAGGGTGGCAGGGTGACAGTACACGCCTTAATGCCATGCATCAAAACAGCAGCTAAACGGTGAAACATCATACACCTTTTTAATGCTGGTTGAGGAGATGCAGTATGTGGGGGGGTGGGCAGCTTACATTTGGCTCAACAGATGATCAGTAGCGCTGAGTATAACCCTCAGATGTTGCACACTACTGGTCAGTAAGTTTAAGAACATGGTGTTGTGTTTCCTCCCTGGAATCTTTTTGTTGTTTCTCAGTATTTAACTGGGAAACTACTTCAGTGTTACATTTTCACGCCAACTCTTTTACAGCGCTTTTCTTCCCCCCAAAATTCTGAAAATAAATAGAAATATGTTTATGAGTCTAAATGATATAAATGTCTTGCTTAATTAATGTAATTTCTCCAGTCTCTGTAACACTCAAATCCTTGTAAAGCCTTAAGTATGTTGTGTTTTTCTTGTTAAGCGAAAAGCATCTTATGTAGCTGACACAGTACTGAGGGGATAGTTCTGAATCTGAGTATTAAAGACGAAAATAGCCAGTGTTGCAGACAATAAGAAACTGAATTCAAATAAAGATAAATAGGGTGATTTATTGCATATTGATATTACTTCATGCAGGCTAATAGCTCCTAGTTTAAATAATGATTCAAATCCCAGTGAAATTGTAATGACGGGGATAGATTGAATAATATGGAAAAAAGCATCTAAAATAATATACTGCCGCCATCAAAAAACGCTATGAGAAGCGTACTCGGCTGTCTAAACGGATGCCGTATGTGCTATGAACTTAAGTCCCACCATTCTGCCCCTCTTGCTCTAGCTCTGAGGGTCCGTAAGAACACAAGTCACAATATTTTTGGAAAATTTGTGATGGATGAGCTGTGCAGTAGTCAGTGTCTCAGATGCAGTGCCTAGAGTCTTCCACTAAACAAGACCGTTAGCGTTGACCCAGTTCTGTTCCTTTTTCAATAACTTGTAAAATATTATCATTACACGCATCAGTATTACTGGCATAAATCATTCCAGTCGGACCCTGCAGCGATTCCAGACTCATGCCCCACTGTTTGATTTAGTACTCAGCCTCACATGGGATTTGTCGCTTTTAAATATAGTTTAGAAAACAAAATAGGGGCGACCCACATATAAATACCAAGGCTTTGAGCTGCTGCCTATACTTGATAACAAGTACACAATTATGCGTTGAAAGGGAAGACAGCAGCAAGGCTTTTTCATAAGAGTGAGGCCTGAAATGGCGCCGTCAATATGAAACTGGGAATACTGTCAGTAGGGTGATGGTAAAATGCAGATTGCAGGTGCTTTTTGAAAATATTTAACCAGATAAAACAAATCATGACTGCAAAATGGTTAATGCTGCTGTTTGGACAGCTGTGCACAGAGTAAATCAGCAAGGAGTTCATATTGTGCGTGACTTCTTTGTAGACCTTTAAAATAATCAGCGATGAAGAGTTGGCAAGAATTAACTTTAATTCATAAATCGCACCAAAGGTATAGCAGCAGACTTAGAATAAAATAAACACTGCTGGTTATTTTTTGGAACAAAAATAATCTCAAACACCGCAGTTAAAAACGCACAAAATTACCGACCGACTGTAATTGTGTGGCGGTTCTGTTTCACACAGAGAAATACACATACATGTGAGGCATGGAGAGAGGGAGGTTTTTTAATGCTTTTTTTAATGAAAAAAAAAAGGAAATAGCAATCTGGCTTTACTTTCCATCGATCCTCTCGCAGATGAAATGACCTGACTAGCTTGGAGCCGTCTGAACCCCAGAGGAAAAGCTCACTTCGGCGTTCAGAAGCGGAGGGCCCATCGATCTCGCCACAGTGTGGGACCAGGTGGGGTGGGGAGTAGGGGTGCGGGGCAGGGGTGGGGGCTAAGAACATAGACTGTACAGAAAATATGGACCAAGTGTCTGTGAAGTAAACCGGAGGCTCTTGTTGACTTACCTGAGACTCGTAAGGAGCGTTTAGAGGCTGTTGGACCACACCTTCAGTCTGCTGTTCAGGACAGTGGGGATGGAGCATGATGGGAAAGGAATTAGCCTCTCATGTTTCATAAGCGCTACATAAAAAAGGGTTACATGTTCAAGGCTGGGGGGATATCCAGTTTTGTGAGGTTCCAAGGGTGGCAGGGTGACAATACATTCCTGCTGATATGCTTTAGAGCACGACTGGAGCTTTGTTAACGTGACCAATAACATGCCTCCACAGTGATGTCACATTTTAAACTGGGTTATCTGGCGCTGAATTCTACAAGAACGTATTTTGTGCTGATTTTTCACCGTGTCTTTGGTAAATGGTATTACATTTTGTTTACCCATTACTTACACACTAAATCAGGTGCCAGGAAAAGAGCTAGTGAAAGATTGAAACATTTTCCCCATCTATGAGGACAGTTTGCTTGCTTTAACATCATTTTCAGTCTCAGTTTATCCAAATGGGAAAAAAATCCCACACGATTCAATTGATTTTATTTGCATTTCTTCCATGCGTACATTATTCTCAAGACACTTAGAAAGACTGTCTTCTGTTCCAAATTAGATTCTCGAGATGATTTTTTTTTCATGCAGGACACTCTCCCTTGTTATCCAAAATTAAGCCTGTCATGTTCAGACTAAGTACAAAAGTGTATGTGGGATAGATAACACAGAGATATCTCTGTTGGAAGCATCAGTCTGTTTGAAAAATGTCAAGGTTGTTTATTTTGTTTTAGAAAGAACAAGTAGGTAGCCTCTCTTTTAAAAGGGATTTGAATTATGCAGAACTAAACCAAAGTCATGCTTGACTATTGCAGTTTATTGAAAGAAAGCTTAGGCGTAGTGAATTTAATAATTATACAACGTAATAATATTATTATTAATAATAATAATAATAATAATATCGTCATAATTTGCATTTTCATAACCCTAATAATTATCAACATAATCATCATCCCTACAGTCCTTGTGTATTGTGAAAAGTGTGTAGTAATGTATAAACGCAGGAACTTGCTGTTTTGGTACCAGTGTCATACAATTTACGCAGGACTCGCAAAATGTGCGCGTAGCGACCGACGCCGTCGCTACGCAGAACCTCTGCGGCAATGTGAACCCCCACCGCAGAGCCTCTGCGTCACCTGCCGTGCACCTTGAAAATTTTCTAACTGCACGTCAAAGCAACGCAGACTGCAAGGGCACTGATTGGTCCGACCCGAGCCTAATGACATGTGTGATTCAACGTCATTCAAGAAAATGACAATGGGGGTTAGTAGCAACCTAGCACACCGAAAGATGACGAACCTACCTTAATGGTTTAATACACTCGACTAGCTATTGCTAGTTATGTTGTACCGCGGCCATTTTTTGCCTTATGAAAGCGATGCGGTAGCTTATAAAGCTACTGCGAAACCAATAAATGGCCAGTGAAAACAGTTCTCCCGTGAACTGGCTGCATTTGTTTACCCTTGCTTAAGCCGAAAGCTGCAGCTGCAAAATATGTTGAAGTACATTCCAAAGGACTGTTAATTGAAAACCCTACTTCCTGCTGACCATCAGAGTTTTCACTATAAAGGGAAGTGATTTCGCAGGGTGTAGGATGTAGGGATTATTACCCTACGGAATGAAATACAGCCCATAACGTAATGTAAACACTCTACCAACGAGTCTCACGTGATTCCAGGAAAGGTCCTTTGGAAACCTGACACCACCGAGCACTTTGACGGTGAATTGCTTCGTGGCACAGCACGACACAAACAACCTCAACGCAGAACTTCGAAAGGTCCACAAAGGCGTTGAGGCGTGCCCTTTGTGTCGAGTCGACGCAGAAGCATAAATCCAGCTTAAGCCATTTGCCTGCGAACTGAAGTTTATCCTGGCAAAAAAGATAATTCATCCTTTAAATTGGTTACAAAAGAAGTGATTTGAATATTCTGAGTTGATAATAATATCTACTGTGAACCAAAAATAACATAATTGTGGAAAATTGACATAAGCCCCAATACTACGCAAGTGGCTCACTCTGCCTTCTGTTGTCACAAATGAGGCATTCCTAAATTAGCTACTCCTGGTGGCCTTGATATTGTTTACCCTTAGTGACTCATAAACTGCGTCTGGAGTGGAAATGACCCATTGGCATGATATAGGATATTATACCATGGTCTGGGTGAATACTTTTTTCTGATCGGCTGGCAGATATGCATTAAAACCGTGCAACCGCACAGGTAGTTCGGCTACGGTCGTTTCACCATTCGAAATTCATCCACAATTCATCCACAACTTGTAAGCCGAGCAACGTTAGACCTGATATTTGACTGGGTACAACGGAGCTGCTCATTTATCTCCAGTAAATTTAGCGGCGTCACATAGGTTGCGTCCTGCGGGGCGGTTAACTATATGTAGGCCTACTCAAGCGATAATGACTGGAAATATTATAGCAGCGAAGTAATCAGGCTTTATTCATTAAACAATTGTAATTGTGTACGGCTACAAAGGAAGCTAACATGTCCACTTCATGTGTCAGCAACTACTGACAGTTCGCTAGCTACGTGCTATGCCAGCCGACTTCTGCTCGCTGACTGCGGAAACTGTCATAAGTTCATTGTAATTGTGGGTAGCAAGTTAGCTACAGTCTGCATAATCGTACATAATGTTGCGTTATGAATAATCTCCATTTTAGCTGGAATCCGTTATCAAATCAGCTGGTAAACGGATGTAAGCGTGTGCAAAAAATTCTTTCTCCATGAACGTAAGACAGCTGGTTCAATTTAACTTAGCCTATAGTAGGCTATTGGGTATGAGAAGGCGCGGCTGTTTAATGATTACCAGCTCATTTTTTTTTTTTTTTTTTTTTAGAGCAAATGCAAAACTTTCACCAAAAATTTCTGAATGCTGCAAGCTGTTATTGCTGGCAATTGACCATGGTATAAGCGGGATAATCAACTCGAAGGTGAGAATTCCACGGTTTTAATGAACTTCGCAGAGGCAACCACCCTCCGCGGTTATTTGCCTCCGCGTCGTGCATTAAAACCATGGAATCCACACCACCTCGTTAATTATCCCTTACATATCATGTCATGTTATAAGGTTATGAAAACATATTCAAGATTTGACTGCAAAAATGTGTCCACTGCAATATGCAAGAACAATGTGCTCGCATTCACAGCATTATAAAGCTAATAGGGAGTTAGCTATTTTATAGACTGCTGTTGGTTATAAAGGTAAAAATAGAAATCACCAGGAATCCCCACCATTTTCGACACAGTTCTCCAGGCATCACTCTTTGGAAACACATCTTTAAATGTGTCCAAAGATGTTTACAGCATAGAGAAGTTGGATATCGCAGTGTTCAGCCTCTCCATATTTGCCGTCATGTTGGGAAAGTGAAGTACAGGATCACAAAAAAATACGCACGCCTCACACTTATAAAGATGACATTGGCTTCACTCCCATTGGTTATTGTCTGAGTGAAATCCATTATCATTGGTGTAAATTTATACATCTTTATTTTGTTGTATTGCTCACCCCACCTACTTTTTGATGCCAACCGTCATCACTTTGCTTCACAGTGATTCACTCAACTTTCATCAAAAACAAATGGCAGCATGTCAGTTTAGTCAGTGGACAATGATGTAATGTCATTTCCTCCTTAGAATGTGGAGCATTTTAAAAATACAGCTTTCATGGGACTGTTGATAAATTTGTTAGATATCATCTTATGATTTATGTCCTAAAGCCTGAGATAATATTAGCTTATTAGTTACTCTCATGAATGTCCACTCAGAATTTTTTCCCTTGAAAGGCTTATGTAAAAGTTACGCGTTGACAGACAGAGATATACATTTTGACATTGGCAGTGTGATATACTGCAGCAAGTTACACAGCGATAAAATGTCTGACCTATGAAGCCTACAGCATTGTTTGTCTCAATAAATATCATTCTGGCACATTGTTTGGTGGCTGTTATGAAAAATCAGCGCCTTTTGAATCACTCTTTAAATAAGAATGGCAGCCAGTGTACAGCCTACTCTAGTACATTTAAAATTGAGAACACAAACCAGAGCCTCTTCTATGGGCTCTGTTTAATAATTGAATGCCCACGATCGAATGCGGATCAAATGCTCATTTCAGGGTCCATTTTTAAACCACCCATCAATAAGAAAAATTCTATAAAAGGCCATTCAAATGGAACTGAGCTTTGGAAGCCATTAAGTAAAAAGCGATTTAAAAAAAAAAACCCTGGCTGGAAGATGATGGTATGAACTTTTGCTCCAGCAAAAGGCTGAACAAAATGTTTACAATATGACCACAAATAAATAGGTTTGAGCAGAGCCTTTGCACATCATTGAACAGGTCAATCTCAATGTTGTCTTTCAAATGTTGTCTTACCTCCCCAGTTTTCTGAGGAATTAACTCCTCTCTATCTCCCCATCTCTCTTACCTCTACACTCAATCACAAAATACACTCAAGCACGTACAGTGAGCACAATATTTCATTGGCCAGAGAAAAATTTTCTGTTTTGGTTCAGCACTCTAACACTTTGAATCTGAAAGGATATAATTAAGTTGAAGCACAGACTGTTAGTGATGCGCAGCAGGAATAAAACTCAGATGCAGTGAAAAAACCAGTTCACAGATTTTATTATAAATTGTTGTCATACAGTCAAGGTTGGGAACAGGCAGTGAGATTGCAGAAAAGGAGGGCAAAATCCAGGATTGTAATCACAGTTCAGTCCAAGAGTAAAAAAACCAGGAAGTCGGAACACCAATATCAAATCACAGAGAGAAAATTTCCAACCAAAACACCAACGTGAAATCAAACAAGTAAATCAAATGAATACTAGGAGCAGGAGTGAAATTGCAAACCAAGGAACAAACCAAATCGTGATCAGGAAATCTCGAGAATCAAAGATCTCTGGTAAATGAGGCGCAGAGGAACTGGCTCAGCGAACTTGCACAGAGCTGCTCTGAACAGGGGAACTATAATGGGAAACGGAGTGACTAATTACAATGGGTTGCTGGTGAGGTGAGTTCAGGAAGGTGCAGGGAAATGTGGCTAGAAAAAAGAGAACAAGCAAACTAATTAACAGTGAACAAAGGACAGTGTAGGCGCATGAGTGAAAACAGAAGACACATGGCAAATGACAGGTGACTGAGAATGACTGGACAAATACAAGAACTGCAGGAATGCACAAGGGAATATGAAAAGTAATAAAGAAAGGAAAATAACCAATAAAATATATTTAATGGAGGACTCAAAGCCTGACAGTTAGTGTTAATTTTGGGGCATTTTCATCCACATCACCTGAACACCTGAACCGTTTAGAAATGTAAAACACCTTTTCCACACTGTGCACACTGTGACCCCCCCCCACCAAACTTTCAGACGCATCAAATCATTTTGGACTGCTTAATTTAATGTACAATATGGTGATAATTTTTTAGATTTTCTGGTGCATTCATGGATTGCAGTCACTGGGTGAAGTCTGTGGCACATAGACTTCACCAGACGCTACGTGTCCTTCCTTGTCATGCTCTGCCAGACCAGTACTGCAGCCAACGTCACTTTCTGCTTGTTTCAGGGACTTATTGCCTTTTGTCTGCTCTTTAGCATGTAAAATGGATTCAAATCTGGTGATCAAGTCAGCCATCAGATTCAACTGAACAAGGAATGAGTCACTGTCCAATGAATTATGAAGCCCACTGTGTGCCATGAATCATTCTTTCTCACTATTGGCAGCACTGCGAAAATGACGCAGCTTTCACATGTAGGGGAGAGTGGGGTACGATGAGCCATTTTTTACATTTTTGACCCAAGCCAGTTTTGTGGTTATCATTCTGACTTTTTTCAAGTGGCTAATCATGGCCAAGGATGTCCTCTAAAATAATCTAAATTTAACAATCCAGAGGAGTTAAAAATTCCTTGTCAACTGGCTCAAGGCACCCCAAGTGAGGGCCTTTATTAAAAACGCCAAAATGGAATGAAATAGCGCAATTTATTTCCTAAAATCCTTTAACACATTAGTTTTTTGGTTAACATCAGGAGTACAACACCGCAAGCCACCGAACAATACTCTGAAGTTCCTTCGACAATGTCAGCTAGGTGTAAAGGCCCTATGTCCTGTAATCAGAATGTCTGCGAGGCCTGTATGTTGGAAGCAAGACATATTAATTGCAGTATGATGACAACCTGTGTTGGAAGGCCTAAATGCAAGAGTACTTCTTGAGGTCATTTGGGAATGACAGCATTGATTCAGTTCTGTTGGTCCCTCCGACTGTTGAAGGAGGTGGGAGGCACGTGATGATACCTTCTTTCTGGATATTGTCAGTATCTTAAACTAGTGGTTTCACGAATCTACCAGTCGTCTTTTTCGACTGCTGATAAAAGACATTATACAACATTATAAACCTATCTCTCCATAATTGTCCCCGTCGGGACATAGTATTCACAACCGTCCGTCTGTAAGTCCGTCCGTCCCGAATCCTTGTCAGCGAGATATCTCAAGAACAAATTGACGGATTTCCTTCAAAGAACGAGATTCACTAACCCACATCACTGGCCCTGTATTTTTGTAAATTACAAAACACAACCTTGAACAATTTTCATTTGTCGAATCAATCGTTAGAGATACATGCCGTCCAACAATAAACTTGCCGTTGGCTACCAAGACCCGAAATTGATTTTACGGATGCTTCAACTAGGCAATGACTTCACTTCAAGAGATTTCGAGCGAAAAAGACGACGTTCAAATCAGTTTTTCCCGTGGGCGGCATACTTCGCCCAAAATAATTTATATATCAATCGAATCTATTATAAATTCTTTACTTATTTGTGTAGGTTGGATTGTGGGCGAGGCCTGCCGTCCGAGTTTAATTTCGAAAATGAGTAGTTTACATTAGTGACGCGCTTAGTTACGCAAAATATATAAATGTGGGATTGACATTTACAAACGGAAATAAAATTGTATTTCGTGATATTTTTTAAAATATTAGGCTTACTTAAAATGTAACGTTATTTCATACAACTGTAAGTATTTTTATGTGTAATCAAACAAATGTGAGGATTGTGTGTTTTTTGCTAAGGATTCAACACCAGGCACGAATCGTATTTCATATTGAAATCCAACTTTTCAATTGCACCTCTTGCGTAAGCGGCATTCTTAGATGTACAGCTGTTCGCATTTCCTGCTTTGTAGACGCGTAATATTTTGAATGATGATTCTTCTCTAATATGTCTGATATGTAAATATCGAGTAAATAGTTTAGTGTCGTTGAGTGTTAGGTCTAATTACTCAATGTACGAGCCAGATAATCAGTGGCGTCAGGCTTTTCGGCGCGATGACCCAGTTTCGTCTTTTGACAATGATCCGATAAGGAAATGCTCCAGGTGAACCCAGGTGAACGACAGGTACACGAGGAAAGGTAAGATTTATCTATGCAAAATCTATGAAAATCTGTTCATATACGGATATTCTGAGTTATGGTAGAGATGTAGAACCAATAAATAACTCTTTGAAAAATAGGATAGGCCTATAGGCTATCTGATGCCTGATCGATGCCCGACATTTCGCCCCTCGATCAGCTCGGCCCTTGAGCACGCATCATATTATGCAACTTTGAAGTTTGTGAACGGAATTGAATCTGACCTTAATTTTGTTTTTAATATAATTAATGGGTAGCATAATTAATTCAGAAATATAAAAGACAAATATAATTTTGCTCCAGTATAAGTGTGATAAGGCATAGAAAAAAATACCCGTGAGTCCCATTACCCGACAGTCCCTATTTTCCCCCTACCCAACACATTTTATTTTCTTTTTTGATTGCTAAAGGTATCTTGCCTACTGTCGTTGCACACTTTTTGGACAAAAATTAATAATTTTTGAGATTACTGTAGAGATTTGAGTATAGGGCCTATAGAGTGGCTTTATTGTGGTTTGAAATTTCATTAAGAAGTACTGCATTAAAATATTTTTTAAAAATAAAATTATGTTCCTACCTACCTACCCTATTTATATTTGGGACGTAATAGGAACCTAACCTATTTTTTTCTAGACCTAATATCAGTATTTTTTCCTAACTTACTTAACTGTTTCATTAAACATTTCTGTTTATTATTTATTTATTCATGTTTTTTATTTATATCTCCCGTTGCCATGGCAACAATAGACCACTCATCTTGATAATGTTGAATTGTTAATTATTTATATAACAATTGATATACATAAATTATAAGACAATATATTGAACTCTTTTGCTCTTCGGATTGAAAATATGGCAAATAATGACATTTTGAATGGTACAATTTCTTCTCCCATTGCCATCGCAACCATGGGCCAGACATCCTGGTAATGTTGAATTGTTAATTATTTGTATAATAATTGCTATACATGGTTTATAAGACAATATATTGAACTCTTTTGCTCTTGGGATTGAAAATATGGCAAATAATGACATTTTGAATGGAACAATTTCTTCTCCCGTTGCCATGGCAACCATGGGCCAGACATCCTGGTAATGTTGAATTGTTAATTATTTGTATAATAATTGCTATACATGGTTTATAAGACAATATATTGAACTCTTTTGCTCTTGGGATTGAAAATATGCCAAATAATGACATTTTGCATGGTGCAATTTCCTGTTCCGTTGCCATGGCAACCATGGGGCAGTAAGGCTTATAACATTAATTTTTAAAAATTTTGGCTATTATGTCAATAAATGACACCAATGATTATTAGTTTTTAGACAGGGCCAATTTTGATGGTAAGTGAACCTTGTCCTTTCATGTCAACATGTATTAGGGTGATACCCCAGCGCCAGTCGATTTTGGTGACCTTTGGCGTCACTCTCAAGGTCACACCGAGAGATTGCTCATTTTGACACGATTTCACATCTTGTGGCGGGGGACAAAGACACGTTTGTGGCATATACTTATATTCATTGCATTAATCTTGTGCCTTTTTCCAGAGATATCACTGTGAATATTTGGCTTCGATCTTGTGCAGGTTTTCACAAGGCTAATTTGTTTAGTATGGTGGGGTACCATGAGCCATGGCTCAGCATTAGCTGGCTCTACTGCACTTGGAACAATTCTATTCAAGCACATGTACCAAAAACTAGGTCAGTCACTCGCACTCACTTTCACTTTGATTACACAGAATACATGTCTCTGAACATACAACACAAATCGTATGGATGCTACACATATGTACCATGAGAGAGGAAAAATAATCTTACCTCAAAGTCTTACTGTGGTGGCTAAAAATGAAAATTTGTGCATAAAATTTGTTAACGATGAAACAAAGGAAAGATAATTGTGGTTTTGTCCTTCGTGAATAGAGGGACATACGCTCTGCCATATTCAGTCAAAAGCTAGAACCAGGGATACATTTCCCAAAAGCGTAGTTGCTAACTAAGGGGTCTATTCTCTCATTCGCGTAAGTCGAAAGCGATACGCTTTTCAGCCTACGCGTATTCTCCCCTCGACTTAAGTCTGTGAATTACGCGCTCCGAAGACAGTTATGAGCTTGGGGCGGAGCAAGGCCAAAATCGGGGCTTTTCTGGGCGTTTCTCATGCTAATAACACGTAAGCGTATTCTCCCCCTGGCTTACGCGCTTTTTCTGCTAAGCGCTTTTGTGGGCTATATTAAGGTCAAGCGCCAACATAACGCAAAATGGAATATTGCGTTTGATGTCGGTTATAGGCCGAATTTTAACATTAATTAAAATAAATAAATAAATTTGGCATCTCCAATCCCACCCGAATCTGCAGTGCCCAATTGATGAACTATGTACAAAGCTTGCTCAAATGCAACCCCTTGCTGCCAACTCAGGATAGAGAAGACAGTTCACGGCTCTCCTCCGAAGCACGTGCCCGTCAGCTACTGCTTCTTATACACTCATTGGTTGAATCTTCGCAAGTTCAGAACCAGGGCGGAGGATGCCCGGACATGAACAGACTTTGAATCTTCCTGACGAGCGCCTTTCTGGCCAACAGGAGGCGCTTGAGCAACGAACAAAGCTGTTTATTTATTTTCCCTAACCTGGCAGTCCCTTCCCAATTTGAATCCCTGTAGCGCGATGGCTACGCTGAAAAAGCTGCCGACCACTGTCGGCTGGTATGACTGCGGCTCGAACCCGCGATGTAATAGTCACTTCTGCACTGCAATGCTGAGCCTTAAAGCTGCAGTCTGTAACTTTGAGGAGAGACAGGACTTCGCACAAAAATTTGAAAAAAGCAACTTTCAGATCCCTCCCCCTCCCTCTCCACTGCACTCCTCAGACCCTCCCCTAGAAAGCTACCATGCTCGCGAAGGCACGCGAACTGTTGCATGCAACTGTGGAGAGACTTTGCACGTTCACATTATGAAAGCAGCCAAGTTGCCGAGGCGAGACGTTTCTGTTGCGAACAGTCAACACTGCTGGCCAACAAACCGGCGTGTCATTTGACCTGAAAATTCCGGGGCTAATATCCCTCCTTTTATTGAAGACAAGTGTTTGCCACTAACATGCCAATATCCCCCGGCACCTCAATTTTATGTGTCCGTACGGACGGAGCCCAATGCTATATCCCCGCTTCGCCCTAATCGCGCGGCGAGGGATAATAATTAGTCCTGGAAAATTCCTTCATTCACACGTTTACCAATTCAATAATAATCAAGCGGCAGTTGAAGACATGGCTTATCTCCCCCATGCAATCTAAAAGCGACAAAAAAATAGGCTACATTCAGTACCGAAAAATAATTAGATTATAATTAGGTCTATGCACCAGCACTCGGTGATGGCATTTCATATCTTCAGCGAATGAAGGTAACTTCAGCGTTTAGTACATACACCTGTTTTTGCGGCACGGTCGCTTAATTCCGATTGCAAAATGTAAACGGACGAAACCACTTACTAGTCTGAAAAGCCGTCGCCGAGTGCAGGTGCATAGACATAATTATAATTAAATTATTTTTCTGTCCTGAATGCAGCCCATTATTTTGTCGCTTTAAGGTCGCATGAGGAAAAGAAGCCGTGTCTTCGATTGCCACTTGATTATTCGTGAATTGAAAAACATGTTGATAACGGAAACCCATCTAGAATTAGCCAGGATTAATTATTTTCCAAAAAAAATCAGGGTTATTAGCCCCGGATTTTTCAAGTCCAACGACACGCCTGCCAACAAACGAGCAGAAATAAATCACGTCGACATGAAAAGTAATCTACAGCAGAATGTATTCATTAAAAACCCAGCACACACTTATTTCAGGAAGTTACCCATTTTTTGAGTACAGAAACTGTTGTGAATCCAGCTGAATGGCCAGTAACTCATGTATGTCAGCATTTAGCTGTGAGAGCACAGAAATGTTGCACATATTTATAAGGACAACAACACAACTGATAAGACTGCCAGGTCACTTCATAAAGTGATTTTCTGCTGCTTTCTAATAAAACAACGCCAGTGACGTTAGCTTTATCATCCGAAACAAGCTAACGTTAGTTCGACTGCAACATCACAGTAACATCACATGCACTGCGGAGTACTGTAACAATTACAAGACTCTGGCTATTCGAACAGCGACTGTGCTTGTAAGCGACGTTCACACGCTTATTTGCAGAGTGAAAATGAATTGATGCTGGTTAGGGCTGGGGTTAGTTTGGTATTCATGTCAGCGACGCCAATTCGCTTATTTGCAAAGCAAAAATGAACCAACAAATAAAGCAAGGGGTTTATCTGTCAAGGAGAAAGGTCGCAAACTCTGCGTCAGTTTTTAATCCTTTCAGATCACAGAGTTCCTTCCACTTTTAAAAATCCACTCCGATGTTCACTCTGGTTTTATCCTGGGTTTTCTTAAATTCTTTCTTTTGTGCTTTTTTTCCTCTGGCTTCCTTTTTTACTAGTCTTAGCCATGTGTGCTGTTTCTGGAAACTGAGGTATCGACATTTTTTTCCTCACTGATGGCTCTAAGCTCCTGAACCTGCTCTCGGAGATTTGAACTTGACTGAGCACTGGCGTGAACTGAGGAGGAAGGGGGAGGGGGCTGTCTGCAGCGCGTGCATGTGCACTGTTTGACAGCTGTCAGACACCATCCTGGCTCTAATTGGTTCTTTTAGTCGGTCCGAACGATTCTTTTAAATTGCAGTAGGAGCAAGTTTAGGTGGGTTTAAATGAGCCTTTTTTTAATTACAGAGTACTAGTTATATGTAATACTGTCAGTACACAGTGACAGTTTTAGCAAAAATGACAAAAAGTTACTTTTCTAAAACTACAGACTGCAGCTTTAACCGAGTGAGCTACCCGGCAGCTAACATTAATTTTATTTTATTTAACACGGTAAAGGTTGAGACATTTAATATTCGATTGTTCTTCCTTATGTCTTAACTACATTTCTCAAAGCCATAATAATTTATCAAATGAAATCATCACATGATATTACGCATCAGCCTCTTCTCCAATCAGTTCAATTACAAACGCAAAACAATTAATACAAGTATACATAAGACCATCATTCTACCATGCCTTCAAAATCTAAAACCAAAATGCCAGTCCTGCATTTGCTTGCACTCTTGCGATTGGGAAAGAGTAAGAGGAGCCCGCCGAGCTTGAAGACAAACACGCATATATCCTGGGACTAACAAACATCAAGTGCATCCAGCGGTTTTGTCTGGACCGTGCATGAGGCAATCATCTATCTTTGCCAACTTCTGGATGAACAGCTATCCAGCCACAGCAATTATCCACAAAACATAACCGTGGTCATTAACGTAAGAACTGTGCTGTCGCTCTTCGCATCTGGGTCGTTCCAGAGAGAGGCTAATGATGTCATGTGATGATTGCCTCTATTCACATTACACCTCCATTCCAAAAGGGAAAAATATTGACTCATGAAGGCAAAATTTTTTCTTTTCAATACAAAATGGTTAAGTGGACACTTGTCTATATATACATGTAATACAATATTCAAATAAACACATGATATATATATACATATTCAAACACGGGATAAGCAATCAGCAATCACATTGTCAGCACCCTTTACATGCTTAATTTCCAAGTCAAACTCCTGTAAAATCAAACTCCAATTCAACAATCTCCGATTCTTGTTTTTCATCTTACTCAAAAACATTAACGGATTGTGGTCAGTGTACACAATCATTGGCTTTTGCCCTGTACAAACATAAACATCAAAGTGTTGTAAAGATAGAACCAGAGCCAACAGCTCCTTCTCTATTGTGGAATAGTTCCTTTGGTGGCGATTGAACTTCCTGGAGAAGTATGCCACGGGATGCTCAATGTCATCAGAGTCACTTCTCTGTAGGAGCACAGATCCACAAACTTAGTCGCTAGCGTCGACCGTGATGGAGAACGGTTTGTTGAAGCATGGGGAAGTGACACAGCAGAGACTTCAGGCAATCGAAGGCTCTCTAGCATGCATCATCCAAAGTGAACTTTACACCTTTCTCCAGTTGGTTAGTGAGACTGAGAGCAATCTCAGCAAAGTTCTTGCAGAACTTGCGGTAGTACCCGATCATTCCAAGGAACCGGCGCAAAGTTTTTTTGTTGTCAGGAACTGGAATGTCCATGATGGCTTGGACTTAAGCATTTATGGGTGCCACCTTACCCTGGCCTATGACGTAGCCAAGATAAGTGACAGTAGCACAACCAAAGTCATTCTTGTTCAGGTTAACAGTCAGGTTAGCCTGGGTCAGGCGCTGGAACAACGTCTCTACTTCTTTTAGATGTTCTTCCCAGGAGTCACTCCATGTGATCAGGTCATCGATGTATGCACCCGTGTGTGGCAATCCGTCGATTGTAGACTTTCATCCTTTGGAATGTGGCTGGGGCATTTTTCATGCCTAAGGATAGGACTTCATACTGGTACAACCCAGATGGTGTGGCAAAAGCAGAGATGCTCTTGGCCCTCTCAGATAAAGGCACACACCAATAACCCTTCAGTAATTCAATCTTGGTCAGAAACTTAGCTTGCCCTACTCTATCGATACAATCATCAATCCAAGGTAGTGGAAACACATCAGTTCTAGTTACAGCATTGACTTTAGATAATCTGTACAAAATCTAGTACTTCCATCAGGTTTTGTAACTAGCACACAGGGTGAACTCCAATCTGAGTTGGAGGGTCTGATAATATCATGTTGTAACATGTACTCAACCTCTTTCTCAGCAATCTTTCTCTTTTCAGGATTCATCCGGTACGGATGCTGTTTAATTGGTCGGCCTCACCAACATCTACATCATGAGAGGCCATAGAAACCCTCTTTGGAACATCAGAAAACGGAGCCTCATATTACTTGATCAACCTCTCAAACTGATCTCTCTGTGAGGGTTCTAAGTGCTGGAGTTTTACATCAAGATTTTGCAACACTTCATAGTTTGACAATTTATATGAAAGAACTTCAGCTTTAATTCTAGGTTCACCATCTTGAAACTCCCCCTCATCTTCACAAATCTCGGCCATTGGAGGATCTGAAGTGACAGCTGCAACCCTAGCATTTCTATCATGATAAGGCTTCAGCATGTTAATGTGACACAACTGTTTTGGCTTTCTTATATCTGGAGTCTTTACAATGTAATTGAGATCATTGAGTTTTGTCAGAATTTCATGAGGACCATGAAATCCTGCCTGCAATGGATTGGACTGCAAGGGAAACAACACAAGGACCTTGTCTCCTGGTTTAAACTCACGGCTTCTAGCCTTATAGTCATACCAAGTTTTCATTTTTTCCTGACTCAAGTTCAAGTTCTCTTTGGCTAGGTCACATGCTGCACGCAATCTTTCCTTGAACTTGCTAACATAGTCTAACAGACTGATGTGCGGCTCTTCCTCTTGCCATTGTTCACTCAATAATAGCAAAGGTCCTCTCACTTCATGGCCAAACACTAGCTCAAATGGACTGAATCCAGTAGACTCCTGCACTGCTTCTCTACCTGATAACAACAGCAAATGAACACCTTCATCCCAGTCTTTCTCATAGTCATAACAATAAGTCCTCATCATTGTCTTGAGAGTGGAATGAAACCACTCTAAGGCACCCTGACTTTCTGGATGATATGCACTAGAAAGAATCTGCTTTGCACCTAGTTCATACACAACCTGCTGAAACAATCCAAAAGTGAAATTGCTACCTTGGTCTGACTGAATTTCCCTGAGAAGGCCAAACAACGTGAAGAACTTTATCAAAGCCTTTGAGATTGCAGTTGCCTTGATGTTGCGTAGAGGTATGGCTTCAGGGAATCTGGTAGATGCACACATGATTGTCAACAAGTACTGATTTCCAGATCTAGTCTTGGGTAATGGACTAACACAATCAACAATGACCTTAGAGAAGGGCTCCCCAAATGCTGGGAGAGGCTGCAATCGAGCTACAGGTGGGTCTGACTGGTGTTTTCCAACTACCTGACAAGTGTGATAGGTTTTGCAAAAGTTGGAAGCGTCTTTCCGAAGCCAAGGCCAGAGGAAGTGTTTAATGATCTTATCAACAGTCTTGTTAACACCAAGATGACCTCCTAAAGGTAAACTATGAGCCATTGTTAAGATCTCATTCCTGTAGACCTTCGGAACAACAATTTGCTTGACCACTGCCTAATCTGCATTGGCAGGGATATCAGGAGAGCGCCTCTTCCGCAGCAACACACCATCCTTAAAGAAATATACGCAGTTCCAGTTGGGTATTATCTTATCAGGAAGGGTTCTCCTCTTTAGTGCACAAATTTCAGGATCATTAGTTTGCTCCTCAATCAACGGCTTTCTGGACAGAGACAAGTCTCCAGACGCATCAGAATCACCGACCCATCCGGCTGGCTGAATAGAGCACTGATAAAAGTATCTGATAAGTCCTCAAACAGAGAAACCATAGTAGGCCAAACATAGTCATAAGGCGAACCACCTGAGTCATGACTATTCAATGTGCTGGACGGCACCACATCATCTACTTCTTGAGCCTTCTTGGCCATAGCATGAGTCACTGCGCAAGAAGGATACAGAGGTGGGTCCTCATCCCCATCTTCAGTGCTCGGCAGTGAAGTAAACAGGGGGAACTACATTGCCCCCAGCCAGGTCATTGCCGAGCAACAGAGAAACACCCATGATAGGTAGACTTGACATAAGTCTCACCTCTACCTGTCCTGTTCCTAAATCTGACTTCAAGAATACTGAGCGCAGAGGTACAGATACAGTCCTCCCTTCAATACCTTGTACAAGTATGAAATCCCTCATCACGTCACTCCAAGGAGTCAATCAACAAAAGTGACTGAGAAGCTCCCGTATCCCTTAGGATATATATGGGGACAGGAGTAGTATGCTCATTCAGAGCCACAAATCCCTCTGACACAAATGGAAGAAATTCCTCCCTCACAAAGTCAGCAGTATCAGGCTTTTTAGGCCCAGAAGAAGCAGTCAATTTAGCAGATCAGTTATCTACTACAGGGGTTTCTAACCTTGTTTTCACAAAGGCATTTAGTTTGGTATCCTTTTCTTTTTCTTTCTTAGCTTTAAGGAACCAACAGTTAGTGGTAACATGGCCAGATTTCCTGCAATAACTGCAAACTAGACCACTTTTGTCACTGTCAGCTTTCACACTTTGATCAGACCTGTTACTGGATTTCTCAGCACCATCACCAGATTTGTCTTTGGGTGATGAATCTTGTGTATCACCGTTCCCTTTTTTCTGAAATTGGAACCATCTATTTTTACTGCTAGACTGAAATTACGACTTATGTGTGAGAACATATTCATCTGCAAATTTGGCAGCTGACTGCAAATTCAGTGCTTGCTTCTCATTAAGGTAGGTCTTAATATCATCCTTAACACAGTTCTTGAATTCTTCAACTAACACCATCTCTTTTCGTGAGTTGAAATCATCCTTGACCTCCATAGAAGTACACCAGCGCTCAAAGCAAACCTTCTTCTTGTAAGCAAATTCCACATAAGTCTGATTGTCAGATTTCTTCAGACCTCTAAATTTCTGTCGGTAAGCCTCTGGAACCAACTCATAAGCTCTCAAAATAACCCTTTTGACAACCTCATAATCAGAGGAATCATCTGCAGACAAAGCCGAATAGGCTTGTTGAGCTTTACCCTTGAGGACAGTTTGCAACATCTGAGGCCAGTGTTCCTTTGGCCACTGGCAACTCTTTGCTACCTTTTCAAAACACTGGAAATACTCATCAACCTCCTTGATGGAATGGAGGCACCAGTTTTACCTCCTGGCTAGCGCAAAATTTATTTTCAGATTCAATTTTAATTTTTAGTTGCTCCATGAGTCTTTCTTCTCTATCCAACTTCTCTAATTCAAAATCTCTCTGTCTTGCTCATTTTTCTAACTCAAATTCTCTTTGTTTTTCTTTTTCCTTTGTTTTTCACTTCTCTAGCAAATTTTTCTAACTCTAACTGTCTTTGTTTTTCTTTTTCTTCCCTCTCAAATTCTCTTTGTTTTTCTCTTTCCTCCCTTTCATTCTTGAGCATTTTTAATTTAAGTTCAATTTCTACATTTGGATTTTCCACTGGAAACTGCTCCAGATCTCCTGGTGCAAACACATTTTTATCAATGTAACATTCAACAATCTCTCTAGCCAGTCTTGCTTTTTGCATGGCTGGTTTTACCTCTGTCAGCTCTAAATGTCTGCATATTTCTAGCAGTTCTGTCTTTTTAAAAGACTTCAAAACCTCTAAAGTTGGTGATGCCAAGAAATCATCCATTGCTGTTGATCTGTCAATATATATATATATATATATATATATATATACATATATATCTATATATATACATATATAGATAGTAAATTCACAAAAACAATTTTACAATTTGAAATGGTGAGATTTTCAATAAATGACTCTCACAATGGTCTAACCCGGACGAGCCCCCAATTTGTTATGACATTAACGACAGTAAAGGATGACAGACAAAAATTTTAAAACTAAAACACATTTAATTAAACAAAGGCAACTAACAACAAACTTCTCTACTCTATAGAGCAAGATTGATTATAAACAAAAACAGAAATATTTACAGTCCCTTTGGTGGGTTGCTTGGTGAAGTCCTGGGTGAGGAAAATGCTCTAACACAGGCAAAAATCCACTAAAAGCTTCACAGGTCTTGAACAGAATGACAGGTCCGGTCACATGTATCCTTCTCCTTGCAATTTCTCCTTCTACTTCACTGTCTCAATTCTTCTCCTTATATACTCTTTTGCAGACCCCACCCACATTTAGACCTCTTTTTATTAATTTTCTGGGACTTGCCCCAGACATGCCCAGAACATGTTCAAACCTAGCTCCAGTCTGGGCTCAACAAAAAAAAAGGTAAATACTGCCATCTAGTGGCCTCTATTCACATTACACATCTCACCACCGAAGCCACATCCAGAACGATTTGCAGCTTAATTCCTCAGATCAGTCTTCAGTGCTCGCTTTCCATACAACACCAACATCTGTGAAATTTGGTTTTGACCGTCGCCATCATTGTCTTCATGTCCTATTAACAAGTGCGACTGCCCTTTACGTTCATGATAATCTAAAAAGTAGTGATATTCTCACGAGTGAGGAGATTGACTTTCTAATTGAGGATATCTGCATTAACTAACTCGTGTGTTTGTAATGTTATTACCATTGATAATACTGTGTATTTCAATGTGTGAATAAAGATATTATTAAATAGGCTACTCTAGATTGAGCCCTTCCCTGGCCAATTCCACAGCACTACCCATTTGTTCATCAATTTTACCCTATAAAGAATAGCCGACATGGGAAGAATCATTATCAGTAAATGGGAAAATTGATTATAATAAAGGATTAGGCACAAGTTCAAGTGAATGTGTCTCTCAAATCAAATGGGATATGATAGGCTATGGATATGGAATTCCGTCATTGCTGAGGCGGTTTCGGGGTGGGGAGATGACCGCGTGCGGAGTAAGAATCCTTGTTAAAGCGTTTCCATGTCCTTTAGTTGCAAATCTGACATCGGAGTAGTTTGAGATTTCCAGAGCACAATTTCTGAATGAGATTGTATAATCTGTCTTTGATTGTCTTTTTTGTGTGACTAGAATGTTCTCTTTGTCTTCTTCCCTTTCTTTCACAAAACAAACAGCCTGGTGTAGGAGGGGCAAATTTTCAATGATCTGATTGCGCTGGTTGAGAAGTGCTAAATTCTTTATTTATTATTTCATTATTGCGACAGTTTGTTTGTTGGCATGGCTTTAATGCCATGGTGGCTAGAGTAAGAAATAACAAGTGTTTGCCACTAACATGGCAATATCCCCCGCTGCCTCAATTTTATGTGTCCATGCGGACATACGAACAGATGGATGGATAGAGCCCAATGCTATATCCCCCGCTTTGCGCTAATCGTGCGGCGGGGGATAAAAAAAAAAGAGAAGTCTGAATTACTTCTTGTAATTGGTACAGACATACATGGGCCTACTATTACAGCGGCATATAAAACCTCGTATCTTCAAAATGACAAATTTCACAGGAAAAAAAAAATATATAAAATTAAATAATAATAATCATAATAATAAAATAATATAAATGGATAAATATAGTTTAAAATAAAAAAATATTTAATTTTGCATGTAAGAATCGTGGACATGCGAGTTTTCGTTTCTTATCAGTTTGGAGATATGAGGTTTTATCAGCAGGCCGACGATATTCAAATTTAAAGTTTGGTTTGCGTTTTCCATGGACCACAAATGCGTTTTCATGGTTAATCAGAAAATCCTTTTTCCACCTTTTCCTGATAGCCATAATCAACGAGCTTGGTACAGAGTCTGCCTGTTGTGAATTACAAAATGAACCAATTGCAACAACCAGATAAATGCTAAAAGGAGGCTTTATTTCTGAAGGGGGAAACCCCCCAACAGAGCTGGCAACAGTACAAAGTCCGCAATCCAAAAACAGTATCCAGTGGGCGTAATCCAGAATCGTAACCAGGGCACCAATAACAAAATACGTGGTCAGACAAAAAGGATCCGGTACACAGGCGTAGGTTTGTAGGAGAAGCAAACTCATAAGCCAAAGACAGTCCGAATCCAAAACCAGGGCAGAAATCACAATGTCAAAGGTCGGGCAGAAAAAAAGGTCAAAAACACACAGATGCAAAAATATCCCAAAAGGGCAAACCAAGAATCGGTAGTCGGGCAATCCAGTCAGAAAGATAATATTACAATGAGTCGAGGCGAGAAACGTGGCACAAGAAACAAGGAAGTATAACGATCTGACAAGGAACTGAATGTGAAGAAACCTTATTTACACATCCGGGGTGAACACATGACAAGGGGAAGCAGGTGTGATCAATGAAACAATAATAAGGATTGACACATGAGGAATTATCTAATTACATGAATTTGGCGAAAGCCAAAACGCAGACAGGGATAACGAGACATTCCAATGAACGAACAACAGCTCTGTTTAAGGAGTACTAAAGTGTACAGTCCAAAGAAAAGGGAAAGCCTGAGATATACGTGGAAACTGCAGTAGAGATAATTAGTGATAGGCAAGGAGGGCGGCGATATAGATTCGGCGAATGCTGAGAGATCGTTAGTCTATTAGTATGTGCAGCTATACAATGCCGAGTGCAAGTTAGTCAGTTAGTAAAAATATACAATGTTAATATGTGTTAGTAAATTATCGAAAACAATAAACTGTTAGTACGGTTAGTAGATAGTAAAAGAGAGAGGAAGGAAGAACACGAGATATGAAGGAAGATTGAAAATCCAGAAACCAGTAAATCACCCGAATGAGTGGCACGTAAGACTAGAGACCGTGAGCAAAGACCTACACAAGACAAGACGGGGTAAACGTAGTGCAAGGCATGGCATGGCAGAATATACACACGGCGAGAGCAAGGAAACATGGCATGGATAACTATGGCATGAAACATAATAAAACATGAAATCCAAATAACCGAAATACAATACGCGATCCTAAGAGTAGTCATAAAACATGCAGTGGTCACTAAACATGGAAATCAATAAACATGGCAAGGCTAGGAAACATGGCAAGGCTCAGAATAAATCAGGACATAAAAAACAAGAAATCTAAAATAACCAAAACACAATACTTAATACTAAGAATGGTCAGGGGACAGGCAGAGGTCGCTAAACACAGAGATCAATAAACATGGCAAAGCCAGGCACAGAACTTCAACATGACAAGATATACGGATCATAACACTGCATCTCTTTTGCATTAGTCACACCTCTTTTATACGTACGTAACTACCTAAGTTAGCATCTGTGATTTCGGCAATTGCACCCCAGATGGTCAGAAGAGGCTCAAGGTGCCTGCATGCTCATGGTACCTCACTCTTCCATACATGTTCTCTGTCTGAACACACACCCTTGTTACAGGTTCTATAATCTAAATACAGAAATTTTTCCCTGCCTAATTTAACCACATCTGACTTTAATCTCCTCGAATCGTGTAATCCTGTGATCTGAAGGACCCCCTGCACTCATTCCATGAGAACCATTACTCTCACCAATGGCTGGGTTTCCCTGGAGATTTCTGTACTGCGCAGTCTTTGACCTCATTTGCTCGCTTTTTGCAGTGTCAAGCCAAGTGGTTCCCAACCCCTCTCACTGGTAAAATTCCTAATTCCACTTTGAAGCATCTCTTAAGGTCTCTCTCTAATGAAAGGAAAAGAGGTAATTATGCTGAAAGCATTTCCGTTAAAAAGTAAAATTATCTTGGCCCCACTAAATAACTCAACATTTATCATATCACAAAAAAGGGGGCAATTAAAAACAATAATCATGTAACTATGCAAAGGATCTTGTTTCTTGCAATTATTCTATTTCTGTGCATTATCGCCACTATGTTAATGTGTCCTTTCAGTTACACGATTAGGGAAATATTAATGAATAAGAGTTGCAACAATATTTTTCTGAAATACTGGACTAGTCTAAATTGTCATGCTTTTGTCTGATAATCAGTGTGAATGCACGGTGAGCCAACAGATGATCGGTCAGTTGTTTGCCAGCACAAAGTTACTGCCTGTTTTCCGCATGGATATGAAAATTCAAAGAAAAGCAAAAAAAATTACTACACACACTGTGCTTCACAAATTTATTAGACCACCACCCAATGTAAGGTTTATGCCATAGCTGCCCAAAATTAATGGTTTTTGTTAATTACCAAAATAATTTTTATGTTTCTGTAGTGGTTAATTTGCCAGTATGGGGAACTCCTTAACTGAAATGATATTTTTAATGCTAAAATATAATTATTGTTGTTATCCATGAATTTTGAATTTACCGTTTTACAAAAAAAGCAGAAAAATTAGTCAAGCACATAATTATTTTTGATAAAGATGCCAAATAACAGTTATTTCCTTGCATTCCGGAACATAAAAATTAGTTTTAGTGGTTGAATGCAACAGTGCAAGCTGTTATCAAGGCCAAAGGAGGCCATACAAAAGTTTTTTTTTGTTTTTTTTGTGCAAATAAGGTCTATTTAGTGGTTTGAGTTTGTTATTGGTCAAATAAATAACAAAATTATTTTTAGTTTTAAACAAGCTTTTGACAAATGTTTCAATTTCTTAAATATTCGTGTTTTCTAATTTTTTATGACAGGTGGTCTAATTAATTTGTTAAGCACCGTATATACATATATATTTATAAGGAAAAACTAGTCCAAATTTTGCATTTTTATATATATATATATATATATATACACACACATTTTTCAGTCCCTTGTTTCTAAGATGGTTTTTAATTTTTCATTTATCATTTCTCCACAACATGAAAATGTGACTGATCATCTTTCCATTGTGGTCTTCATATGTAAAGATATTGAAACTTTTTGTGTCGAAAACAATTGTATTTACAATACAGATTCAAATCTAATAGCTCTGAAATCTAACAGCCCCTTGAAAACGTGTGCTGGTAACTTGTGGGGATGCTACAGAAGCCTGGCCCAGGTGTTCAGTGGACAAACCCCAATTCCAAGGAAGCTGGGACATTGTGTAAAATGTGAATAAACACAGAATACTGTAAAATGATTTGCAAATACTTTTCAACCTATATTCAAAAGAGCATACTACAAAGGCAAGATATTTAATTTTCAAACTGATAAACTTAATTGGTTTTTTTTTTTTTTGGAAATATTCACTCATTCTGAATTTGATGCCCACAACACCTTCCAAAAAAGCAGGGACGGTGCATATTTCTCATTGTGATACATCACCTTTCCTTTCAACACTCAATAAGCGTTTGGGAACTGAGGACACTAATTGTAGAAGCTTTGTTTGTGGAATTCTTTCCCATTCTTGCTTGATTTATGATTTCAGTTGCTAAACAGTCAGGGGTCTCCATCGTTGTATTTTGCGGTTCATAATGCGCCACACATTTTTAGAGGCAGACTGACCTGCCTGCAGAACAGAACTATTACCCCCACTCTTCTACCAAGAAGCCACGCTGCTGTAACATGTGCAGAATGTTGTTTGCACGATCTTGCTGAAGAAGCAGGAACATCCCCAAAAATAACGTCACTTGGATGGCAGCATATGTTGCTTCAAAACCTGTATGTACCTTTCAGCATTAATGTTGCCTGCACAGATTTGCAAGTTATCCATGCCATGGGCACTAACACATCCCCATGCCATCACAGATGCTGGCTTTTGAAATTTGTGCTGATAACAATCTGGATGGTCCTTTTCCTCTTAAGCCCGGAGAACATGACGTCCATGATTTCCAAAAACAATTTGAAATGTTGACTCATCAGACCACAGAACATTTTCCCATTTTGCGCCAGTCCATCTTAGATGAGCTTGGGCCCAGAGAAGATGACGGTCCTTCTGGGTGTTGTTGATGTATGGCTGAGTTTTAACTTGCACTTATAGATGTGGCGACAAACTGTGCTAACTGACAATGGTTTTCCAAAATTTTCCTGAGCCTACATGCTAATATCCTTTACAGAAGGATGTCGGTTTTTATTGCAGTACTGCCCGAGGGGCCGACGGTCACGGGTATTCAATATTGGTTTTTGGCCTTGCCGTTTATGCATATTTTTTTTCTCTGGATTCTCTGAATCATGACACTCGCCTGTTTCCAATTAACCCGCTCACCTGTGGAATGTCCCAAACAGGTGTTTTTTCAGCACTCCTGAACTTTCCCAGCTTTATGTTGCCCCTGTCCCAGCTTTTTTGGAACGTGTTGCAGGCATCAAATTCAAAATGAGTAAACATTAGCAAAAAAAACAATAAAGTTCCTCAGTTTAAACTTTAAATATTTTGTCTTTGTTGTGTACTCAATAGAATATAGGTTGAAACAGATTTCCAAATCATTGTATTGTTTTTATTCACGTTTTACACAACGTCCCAACTTCACTGGAATTGCCTTTTGTTATTAACAAAGCAGATGCAATTTCTGCTCAAGAAGGGCAACAAGTATTCTTTCGTTATTTACCGTGTACAATGCTGTAAATAAACCAGAAGCAGGTTGCTTGAAATGAAGACAAAAGTAAACTGCAGCTTCAGTCATAGCTGACTAATCTCAGTGAAAAGTTCAAAGGACACTTCAGAAAAACAAGCTGCATGTATAAATCTTCATTCAGTTTTGCATGCATTAGAGCAAAGAGTTTGACATTTTGAAAATAAAAATAGAAAAAAAAATCTCATTCCAAATTGTGCCCTGACAATCTTTAGGCGCGTTTTATTTTAATCTAAAGAAATCATTTGATTGTCTTGCCATGTTGCATTTACAAAGTGAATGGTCATTATGATGTGACATGAATATTAACACATGATTACGAGTTGCTTTAATGGTGGCATTAGAATGTATATCATTTAAATTTTAGAACTGCGTCGTGCTGCCGCCTCACAGTAAGAAGATCATGCGTTTGAGTCCGGCCTGGGGCCTTTCTGTGCGGAGTTTGTTTGTTCTCCCTGTGTCCACCAGGGTCTCTTGTGAGAATTGCGTTTCCTCCGACACTCCAAAAGGATGCAGGTCAGGTTGTAAACTGCCCATAGGTATGAGTGTGAATGAATAGTGTGTGAATGATGAGTGCGCCCTGCAGTGGATAGGCACGCTGTCCAGGGTGTGTCCCAGGCTATCTGCCGTAGTCAGCTGGGATAGGCTCCAGCTCACCCATGACCCCAGCAAGGAGGAAGTGGTTATAATGAATGGATGGATGGATCTCAGAATTGAAGTAGCCGGGTTGGATGTAGGGATGTTGACTGTTGAACTGTTTTTGTCTGGTGACAGGGCACCATCATATTTAGTAAGTAATTTCACCCAGTGAAATGTCTGCTTTTCTGTTGATTTGCAAATAGCAATGTATTCTATTTTTATTTTTCGTCGTATATTTTTATTATTATTTTTTATTATCAAGACCGCTTTAAAGGGAGCCATCTTGCAGAAAAGAACCAAATCTCCTGAGATTGGTTGTGAAGTTTCTAGTAACATGCGGATGTTGCATATTGAGCTCATATCTTCCTGGGTTTTACTCTTAGATTTAAAAGAAAATGACTCCAAGCATCCAAACACCTTTCTGTTGCACTGACAAATTCATTAATCTCCTTTATTTATATTTCTATTTGCCATGTTCATATTTTTGTAATGTGTTTATTTTGTTCCCACTGCTGAGGCCAAGGGCAAGTTTAATATTCAGCAGAACCGCTGAGCACTTGTGCATTTTATTGAAGTTTCCAAAAGCGATATATCCTTCTTTTAAACACTATTACTGTCCTACATTTTTTTTCTTTTTTTTTACCTCTGCCAAACAGGTCATGTTTTACCTTCAGTCTGTGGGTAAGTATGTTTGTTTGTTAATTTGTAACATTTTGAAAAAAAATATCCACAGATTTTTATGGAATTTTTACCAGAGGTGAGTCTTGGCCCAACTTAGAAGTGATTTCATTTTGGGATTGATTCTTGATCCAGGAGTTTCTTTAACTTACTTGGATGGTGGCAGATAATACTACTTATATGAGTCCCCTGACATGCTACGGATGGTTGGGCCTTGGCGGCCGTACGGGCTCTCTAAGTGCTCTTCATTACTGCTAGATTGCTTTGAAATCAAATGTTGTCCGACAGATGGGTGGACAGACAGTTCAGATTAGAGGATGATGTCAAAATCTCACGGTTTGAAGGGTCTGTTCAGTAGATATACAGTGATATAACAGAAGCATGCGTGTATGTGTGCATATGTGTGCGTATGCATGTGCGTGTGTGTGAGTGAGTGGGCGAATATTGTAACATTTTCAAAGGCAAATTTCTATTACATGCATTGTTTATTATATGAAATATCTGCGAGATAGGGGCCAGCGGTCCATAAGGTTTTCACGGCTTGCTCTGAGTGTGTCATAGACGATTGAGCTCAAGGATTGAACAGGTTCAAGTGGATTCTTGTAAAATATGCAAGAGCTTTTGGGAGATTCAGGAGAGAATGTACCGGAAACACCATTGTCAGTTGTTTTGCTGGTGCAGATGAAATCAAATTCCATAATTATCAATGTATTGAAGGTGTTCAGGAAACACTCGCTACAACAGCGTACTGTGCACTTTTTTGTATTGTTTTCCAGGGGAGGAGGAAAGGGATGTTTAAATTTAGCCAAACCGCAGAAGTCAAATATTTTGCTATGGTGCAGCGAGGAACCTGTGGTAGAGACATTTCGCAATTACACACAGCACTGACACTTATGCTTTTGCATTTGTTTGACACTTTCTTCAATTAAGCGCATGTGAAATTTATAGTTGGTGGAATATACAAGACAATTCTAGTTTGTGCGGGTGCTAAATACATTTTAAAAAATAGAAATCAGCAATGAGATGCTCTCCCTGTGCAGTTCCTGTCATTACAGAAACACTGCTAATGAGAGATAAAATAAGTATAGTGCAGCAATGTAAACAGAAACAGATTACGGTGTTCAGTGCAACAACACTGCCGTAATGGAGTCCAATGCCAGAAAATGATACCGACTGGAACTCAAGTCATTACTAAAGAGTTTCAAAGAAAAAAATAGTTGAAAAAAATGGCATAATATACAGTTCTGCAGAGCTACTCCAGTCAGTTGATTTTCACGGCAGGCAAAGAGGTGGGGTGCGGAGTTAAAAATTTTCTGAAATAAACATTTCAATGCGTCATTAAAATGAGGGCTAATATCATAAGTGAGTATACATATAAGTACAAAACCCAAAACCAGTGAAGTTGGCACGTTATGTAAATCGTAGATAAAAACAATACAATGATTTGCAAATCCATTTCAACTTATATTCAATTGAATACACTGCAAAGACAATTATGTTTAATGTTCAAACTGAAAAACTTTTTTTTTTTTTGCAAATAATCATTAACTTAGAATTTAAAGGCAGCAACACATTGCAAAAAAGTTGGCACAGGGGCCTTTTTACCACTGCGTAACATCGCCTTTCCTTTTAACAACACTCAGTTAATGTTTGGGAACTGAGGAGACCAATTTTTGAAGCTTTTCAGGTGGAACTCTTTCCCATTCTTGCTGGATGTACAGCTTAAGTTGTTCAACAGTCCGGGGTCTCCGTTGTCGTATTTTACGCTTCATAATGTGCCACACATTTTCAATGGGAGACAGGTCTGGACAACAGGCAGGCCAGTCTAGTACCCGCACTCTTTTATGACGGAGCCATGCTGTTGTAACACGTGCAGAATGTGGCTTGGCATTGTCTTGCTGAAATAAGCAGGGGCGTCCATGAAAAAGACGTTGCTTGGATGGCAACAAATGTTGCTCCAAAACCTGTATGTACCTTTCAGCATTAATGGTGCCTTCACATATGTGTCTGTTGCCCATGCCTTGGGCACTAATACACCCCCATACCATCACAGATGCTGGCTTTTGAACTTTGCGCCTATAACAGTCCGGATGGTTCTTTTCCTCTTTGGTCCAGAGGACACGACATCCACAGTTTCCAAAAACAATTTGAAATGGGGACTCATCAGACCACAGAACACTTTTCCACTTTGCATCAGTCCATCTTAGATGAGCTTGGGCCCAGCGAAGCCGACGGCGTTTCTGGGTGCTGTTGATAAATGGCTTTCGCTATGCATTGTAGAGTTTTAACTTGCACTTGCAGATGTAGCGACGAACTGTAGTTACTGACAGTGGTTTTCTGAAGGGTTCCTGAGCCCATGTGGTGATGTCCTTTACACACTGATGTCGGTTTTTGATGTTGTACCGCCTGAGGGATCGAAGGTCACGGGCATTCAATGTTGGCTTTCGGCCTTGTTGCTTACGGGCAGTGATTTCTCCAGATTCTCTGAACCTTTTGACGATATTACGGACCGTAGATGATGAAATCCCTAAATTTCTTGCAATAGCTTGTTGAGGAATGTTGTTTTTAAACTGTTCGACAATCAGCTCACGCAAGTGGTGACCCTCGCCCCATCCTTGTTTGTGAATGACTGAGCATTTCAGGGAAGCTACTTTTATACCCAATCATGGCACCTACCTGTTCCCAATTAGCCCTCTCACCTGTGGGATGTTCCAAATAAGTGTTTGATGAGCATTCCTCAACTCTCTGTCTTTTTTGCCACATGTGACAGCTTTTTTGAAACATGTTGCAGGCATCAAATTCCAAATGAGCTAATATTTGCAAAAAATTACAAAGTTTTCCTGTTCGAACATTAAGTAACTTGTAGTGTATTCAATTGAATATAGGTTGAAAAGGTGTTGCAAATCATTGTATTCTGTTTTTATTTACGATTTACACAATGTGCCAACTTCACTGGTTTTGGGTTTGTACAATGGAATCGCAGAATTCTGGGCAGGGAATGGACTATATGCAAATTATTTTCTGTTGGTGTCCGGAACTCGAGGGGGGGGGGGTTCGCTTCCCGCACCCCGCGCCCCCCCTGCAATTGCTATGCGCCCCCCACTTTGGGAACCACTGGACTAACCAGTGATCTAAGCTTTGTACATTAGATGCCTTTAAAAGCTTGTTAGCTGGGATATAGGCTGTTTGCAACGCACAGAAATTCTCCCATGTCCACTTGGAGGTAGAAGTTTTTACGAACGCAATAGTTTTCCTGTCAAGTTGAGTTAACTCCGGTTGCGTTGGGATAGAACATTAAGTAACTTGTCTTTGCAGTGTATTCAATTGAATATAGGTTGAAAATGATTTGCAAATCATTGTATTCTGTTTTTATTTACGATTTACACAATGTGCCAACTTCACTGGTTTTGGGTTTTGTACCTGAAAGCAATAGTTCCAGAGTTCCAGAGCACTGAAATAATCAAATAATCCGCTCCTCATCGGGTCCACGATGTACGACCCGTCTCCAGAAATAGCGCCCTTCCGTGTAGGTCGGCGGCATATCTGGGAGCTCGAGGATCGTCTGGTTTTCTCCTCCTCACACTTCCTCCTCTGTGATATGATTCATTTCCACGTTTCCTGTGACAGTCGCAGGAGCGGTGGAGGAGACGGCGTCAGGATGGCAAGCTGCCCGGGGTAGGTGGCTGATCCTGTGATAATGATCACACCTAGCGCTGCCGGCACCGGTGGGCGGAAAAGTTGCGGTGCCGTGCAGGGTGGGGTGTGGGGTAGGGAGGAACTCTCTCTTCACTCCCATCCCAGAATCCTTTGCTATACCTCTCCTTTCATTTGCCAAAAGCACTCCACCTCTGAGTGTCATCCTTGCGGATGGGGGGTGCAGGGAGGATGGGTGTGTGCAGGAGGTTGGAAAGCTTGTTTAGAGAGGTGTCATCGGTATTCTGCTTTTAATGATGCCGTGGCTGGACACCATTGGTTTTTCTGGAGGTGCAAACCTCTCTCTTGCTTCACTGAAGAAAGCCAATTTAAACCACTGTTCTTGCTGCTTCTATTGTTTGAACAGAATGCCTCCTGCAGTCAAAATGCAAAGGAAATGGAGAAAACAGAGGCTATATTAATGACAAGCATCCTATCCTTCGATGGGTTTACAGTCTCTAACAAAACATTAGCTGAAAATTCACTTGCACTCTCACCCGAAGGCAATTCCGAACGACATTTTCTTCAATTGATGGAAATAATTTCTTACTACATTATGAATCAAAGCCTTCAATACACTTCATTTAAATATAAGCTGTTAAAATATTTACAGTGCTCTCCACTAATATTAGCCCCCTTGGCAAAAATGATCTTGAAAAGGCTGTGAAAAAATTTGGTTGCAATTAATCCTCCAAAAGTTTTCTCAAAATATTAATACCAAACTTAACTGAAAGTAAGGTTGATTGAAGGGAAAAAATTATTCTCATCTTAAAATTAATATTGTCCCAAAAATAAGTGCATCACCAGCAGTAGTCGTCAAACATCCCTTAAGAAAAATCTAATTTAAGCATATTCCTATGCACTTTACCATTTATGTTCAACATAATGATTAGGAAAATATGGATGGTCGGCTATGACTGGTTATTTACCGGGGGTAACTGTAAATATGAGGTGACAAGCAGGGCAATTTCCCTCAGTCACCATCAGGGTGAAGACAAATGAATACAGCTATGATGAGCAGCTAAGTTGGGGAGCTTAACCCTTAAAAGCTAATTTTTCACTTAAGTTTCACCTTAAGGGAGTTGAAAGTCAGAGAAAACATTTTTTTTTTTTTTCGTATTGCAGGTTAATGTCACATATATGTTCTGTATTTGCTGGTAGCAGCGCCTCACTTAAGCTGGATCCCACTTATATTGAGAGACGTACTCAAAACCAGGACAGCATGTTTTTATGGCCACAGCATTACATCAAAGGGAAAATATCTGGATCTTGTACATCATTTCATACACATTTCCCTGTGATTCAGCAGGACATATTTGGGATTACTGGAAACCATAGAATCTCCTACAGAATATAAAGTAGGTTTGAAGTACCACAGGTTTGAACAAAACAGCTGAATTTTATGGACCAGTATTCAGAATGGGTTCATGGGTTTTATGGAAAAACAAGAAAAAAAAGCTCCTTGGTAGTAAATAAGAAGTTAAAGGAATATGGAAATTTTAAAAATCTGCCCCAAAATAATTATGCGAATTTTAAATGCATAAACTACAAAAGTATGAGGAAGATGATTCAAGTAGTAAAATAAACGAACACAATTGAAGAGCTGCAGAGGGAGGAAACACAATGAGGGCTGTTTTTTTGCCTGCTTTATAATGAAGTCACATTGTCGATAATGCTGAATAATGCAGTTAATTACTTTTTTAAAAATTTATGCATGTAACCTAAACAATTTTGCGCAGTTAGCCGCAGTTGAGAAGACTTCTTTTTCAGTTCACAGTCGCCAAGTCAAGGATTGGGGATGGAGTAAAAAAAAAAATAATGTCCCGTTCATGTCCATCTATAAAAATCTGAGAATTTAGACATTAACTGCAAGGCCATATAATTATTTTTAAATGAGATGGATTTGTTAAGCCAGATGCAGTTTATTAACATCTAAATGGCATCCGAACATATTTACACCATAACAGCATGATATCAATAAGATGTGCACGTGATTATGTCTATATAAAGCAAAAAAAACAAAAAGTTGTTTTAGGGTAGAGTACAGAGGGTACATATATATTTAAGCCGAGCCATAGAATGGAAGGATGGGTGTATCTGACCTATTCAGGAGGGCTGGTCTGGGTGAAATATGCCAGGGATGATTTTTTTTTTCTTTTTCTTGCTCCAGTCCAACCCTGGGGGCACCGTTTGTCAAGCATACTGTACGGTCGGGGAATGTTCAGTATTCTGCGGCTCCTCCAGCCTTCTGCATTACTCAGTGTTCTTGTTAGGCTTGTAACAGGCCAGACAGGCCTGACAGCTCGCTTGATAATGGCACACTATGCAAAAATCCTCTGCAAGCATAACACAGTGTGCAGGCAAATTAGCACATACTGAGACTGATCTTTCTCCTTCGTGCTTCTCTCATTATCAATGAGTGACTGATTAAAAGCTATTGTAATTTAATAAGAATGAAAACAAAATATAACGCTGGCATGGATACAGAGCTGTAATGCGCTCTTAAGACACTATGGTTGTGAGTTTGAGTGACTATCCCGACTTATGTCACAAAGACAAGCACAAAATTAACATTTTAAATGAAAGAACAGATCACAATGTCTTCTAAGTGCTTTGAAAGTCTTGAGAGAGAATCAAATATGAACACGAGAACATGTCTCATGGCGGTTCTCGTTGTAAAAATGCACGGTTCTCAGCACAAGCATACAGGAGTCTCAGAATCGCCACGCATTAGCCTGATAGAATAACTTTTTTAGAAAATGAAAAAAGTTGGAATGAGTCACACTTGTCTCATCGTCTTAACAATCTGTCCTGTTTTTTTTTAAAGTACATTTGTAATATAAATAAAATGAAGAATGACTATGACTTGATAGCTAAAATGGATTTATTCATTATTATTCATTTCCGTATTTATTTATTTACTACATATTATTATATTTATTAACACGAAACGTAACTTTTTTTTCCACAAGTGCGTAGTGAAAGTTATTGGTACATTAGCAAAACACAGTATATGGTTGCAGAGGGTGACAGGCCTTCAACAGAAGACTCATTCAGCTGATGTTGTTCTTTTGGGGGCCCGTCTGAGATTTATTTGTTTATTTATTGACGTGTTAGTCAGACTGATTTCGCCCCTTTATACCTCTCTGGGTACCCAAAACCTCCCCCAACCCTGTCCTCATCTCTTTGGTCCAGATGTATCGCTGAAACAGGCTGCTCTGTTATCTCCTTCTGTCCTTCCCCTCTGACCTCCACAGCTTAGCAGCTTTAGCGCTAACACCAGGTCCCCTTCCCCTCCCCTCCCCCTCTGTTGACCAGGGCAAACTGCAAATATGGCCACATCTTCCCCTCTGTTCCTTGTTGATACAAAGAAGAGCTTTTTTCCTTTTTTAAAGTCAACAAGACGGAGAGGGCAGCTAGTCCTAGAGGACAAGGTCAAATTTAGCTGAACTTGATATCGGGCTGGCAGAACTCGGACTTTGAAAGGACAATCTGTTACGGCTCAAAAGGTGCAGACGCTGAAAATGGCAGCGAACGCAGTTTTAGAGCTGGGCCAGCGACCCCTGTTTGTGGCAGTCTTCAAGCCTGGGGATTTTCGCTTCTGTTGCACTGGGAAGTTTGGCGATGATTGACTCTAATAATTAGCATCGCATGGACATCTGGGTATTGAGTGAGGTGGGCATTGTTCAGGTTTCAGCAAAGATCTACTCGAAGCTACTTCACTGAGAAGATGGTTGGACGGCCCTGCTGTAGCTTTTGAATGAGTTTGCTTTGTTGTTGACTTAATATATAGGATAAACTTAAAATGTCCAGGAAAGCAGATCTCCTGTGAAAGGGGTTGGGCTGCGCTGTTCTCAATAAAAATAAAAAGCTTAAAAAAATGAATGCCACCCTGCATATTTACCCACGCCCGACGCGGCGGCGTGGGTATACAGTTTAGCACAGTCTGTCTGTGTGTGTGTGTGTCTGTCCGTGCGACAGCTCGGCCACCACTGAAGCTAGGGTGACCAAACTTTGTAAGGTAGATGATCCGCGGGTACCCTGTCCAAATTTGCATTTTGAGGTCCAAAGGTCAAAGGTCAAGGTCATCAAGAGGCGTGGGTTAGCATCTCTATAGAGTGCGCATCATCTAGTTGATTCTTCTGATTGACACTTGATTGTACCGGCTCCCCACAGACTACTGACCACTGCAAATGAAATGTGCGCATCCAATAAACTGGTGCAGATGTCCAAAAAAAAACCTTTATTTTCAATGAAATGTTTCAACAACCTCTCTTTGACCCATTTACCACCATGAGTTTCAGAGTGCACACTCAGAAACATTATGAATTAAACACTATGAACTTATTTCTTTACTTTTTCAATATGTGACCAGTTTACTCTTGTTTAAAAAAGAAACTGAAAAGCTGAAGGCCTTGTGTTACACTTCAGAGAGGCAGTTGGTTTTTAATTCTCTTTTAGCTCTCTGCTTACATGTTGAATGGATATGTATTGGCATTATTGCCAGTGAGAACAGTTGAACACTGTCCGGTTTAAAAGGATTTGCTGCTCTTTTCATGATGTAAAATTTTATAACGCTGCTGCAATGCTCAGCCCTATTCACTTCCACGGTTGTCCTCTGGGATTTGGACTCCAATGAAAGTTATTGCAGGGGCTCAGTGAGACACCTATTTTACCGGCCTTGCACTCATAAGGGTATAACTGCTCAGTCTTTGTCTTCTCACAACCTTTCACTGCGGGTAGAATTGTGTTTTTGTAGTTTCCCCCCTCACACATCCCCTTGTAAATCACAGGGCTATATCTTTTTGTTCTCCGTCAAAACCAAGGAGAAATCACTTCCCGGGAAGCCATTACCTCACACAATCTGAATTTCATTTCTGAAAGATCATAGCGCAAGAAGGGGGGGGGGCGGGGGGGTGTTCATAAAAGACGTGGGGGAATACAAATAGGATTACAATAAGTGTAAAAGAGATGCGCTCAGAAGTGGATGCTGTGTTGACTTTAAAGGGGTTTGGATGCGCAGAACCTCCTTTCGCCGAATGTAGTTTTCACAGATTCTCTTTCATTCCCCCACGCATCCGGCCTCATGTGTTTCACTGGCGTCTTCAGACTCGCACATCAGTGGACCCACGGTGAAAGTCGCGGCTATATTTCGCAACTCGGGCAAACCTTGACTTTAAACTCATCCCTTCTCTGAGCAGTGAACAAAAATCTGCTATTTAAATAGCTCGACCGTTCGGTACTCCCTCTGTGAAGAATCTGAAGCGCCTCAGAAGGCGCCGGAATGTTTTGATGTCATAACGTTAGAATGCTGAAGCTGAGGATTTTATGGGTTAATCTTGATTTAGTTGATATCTATTTTTTGTCACAATTTTCTAAAAGCAGAAATCTTGACAGAGAGTCCTAAAGTGATGAGTGGGGGCTTTGAAGTAATAGTGCTCTAATTTCCATTTGGTTAAGCAATACATTTATAAAATTAGTCTTTTAAGTACTCTATACTTTTCCCCTTAAGTGTGTAGTATAGCTTTTCACTGTTCAGAGTCGTTATAATACTGGTCTGAATTTAGCCAAGGTGGAATGGTGGTGCAGTAGGTTGCAATGCTACCTTACAGCAAGAAGGTTGTTTGTTCGACCCTGACCCGGAGCTGTTCACTGTGGAGTTTGGATGTTCACTTGGTTCGTCTGGGCTCCATCTGGGTTCTATGGTTTTCTCCCACAAGCCCACAAACACGCATGGTATCGGTTAATGTAGGCTCTGAATGGGTATGAGTGTGTGTGCGTGCGTGCGTGCGTGCGTGTGTGCGTGTGTGTGTGTGTGTGTGCGTGCGTGTGCGTGTGTGAATGGTGTGTGTGCCATGCAATGGATTGGCAAGCTGTCCAGGATGTGTCCTTGCCATAGTTAAGAAGGGTGGGCTCCAGCTCCCATGCAACCCTTGTAAGAAGGAAATGGTTTAAATTATGGATGGATGAGTTCAACTGACATTTTCTTTCAGCTGGGTCTAAATTACATGCTCTACAGACAGGAGACAAGTAAATAGAAAAATAAACATAAACAAAGTTTTTCAGGTGCTGGACCTCCACAAGTGGCCAGATCAAAGTCAACTAACCTTTGCAATAAGTGAAAAAGTGTAAAGCTTTACTGGAGGGATGACGAAAATTCTCTCATTTGGTATTTGGCAATGGATGTATGGCTGACCGCCAGTAACAAACCGTGAGGTTTGGGTCGAGGTAGGCAGTGGCAGACCGAAACGTAAAATCGAATTAATATTTTATGTATAGAGTCAACGGTCAAAAAACACAGACAAAATCAAACATAATTACTCCAAAAACTGCTGAATGCTATAAATAATTACACTGCTAATCTGGATTAATGACATCATTAATTGCATTTGCGGGGATTTACGGATTTAAAGGGATTTAAAAGACACTTGAAAGACACCGGACACTCAAAAGTTGCATTTTTCGTTACATTTTGACTTTTAGTTTATTTTGAAACTCTTAAGAGTGAAATCAAATCTGTGTTTGAGTTGTGATCAATGTATTTATTTAACTTGTCGCACTATGAGCACAAAGGAGCGAGGTTTGAAACCAGTTAAATGCGAATTGTTTGAAGTTTATGACGTCCTCTAGTGAATTTGATTTATTTTATTCATTCAGAATTAATGTGCACTTTGTTTTCATTTTTATTTCGCTTTATGTTTGAATAAAAGTTGAAGGTTCTCGCCAGAAAGGTGGAAAAAGCGCGCACAGCAACTTAAAGGCTTGCCTGCACCGATCCATGCTTAAGTGGATCTCTTCCCCATATTTAATGCAATTAATCTATCTATTGCGAAACCATATTAACCAGACAAGCGAAGTGCACTTCAAAAGCATTCCATCTTTGAACACATCTCTCTTCGCCGCATCATAACAATGTCAACACACAATGCACAAACTACAAAACTTAAAAACCCATGGCATTCTATGAAACAAACAACAATTAAAAAACTTCGGCCACAAGCAGGCCTGGCACTAGAACAAGGAATTGAATAGGCACAGACACATCCCTTTATGACAATTAGGATAGTTCTGGCAAGTTCTCAATTATTTTCCTTTATTGATGCGTTTTCCAATTATCATAATTGGCAACTGAAGACTCGGCTTCTCTTCATGTGCAATCTAACGGTGATGAAATCATGAGGCAAATTCAGTAGAACTGAGAATTGGGGTGGAAAAAACATCCGTTTTAAACAATTATTTGTCCTGACCAGGCGCTTCGTTAGACCTGAAAATTCCAAGGCTAATATCCCTCCCTTTATTGAAAATAATTACAAAAAGTTCTGGCTAATTCTAGATGGCTTTCCTTTATTAACACGTTTTCCAATTCAAGAATAATCAAATGGCAATTGAAGACACGGCTTCTCTCCCCCATGCGATCTAAAAGCGACAAAATAATGGGCTACATTCAGTACAGAAAAATAATTTGATTATAATAAAGTCAATACACTGGCACTCGGCAGCGGCATTTCAGAACTCTTCAGCGAATGAAGGTAATTTCGGTGACAAGTACATACACCTGTTTTTGCAGCACAGTCACTCAACTCGCTGTAAAAAATAGACAGCTGTCCATTGGAAAATGTTAACGGGCGAAACCACATACTAATCACCAATATTACCTTCATCCGCTGAAGAGTACTGAAATGCCGTCGCCCAGTGACGGTGCATAGATCGCACAGGTGTTGCTTGTTCACCCCGATTAGGTAAGACGACAATCATTCATCTGGACACTTATTTGCTTAATTTAAATCAACGTTATTCAAAATTACTTTTGGTTCTGAGTGAAGAAAGAGGCACTTGGCAGTGAAATAGGCTATAAAAAGCATGCGGCTCAAGCTATTTGCGCTGGTATGCAATTTTGAATAATGTTGATTTAAATTCCGCAAATACAGGTCCAGATGAATGAGGATCTCAAACAAAAAAGATGACGTCACTAACGCTAGTTCCCTAGCTAGTTCAATCAAATTTAAGCCTTAAATTTGATCGAAGTGGGTGTGAATCAATGAGTGTATAGCCTATAACTAGCCCCAGCTAGGATTGCGTTATCGTTAAAAAAAAAAAAAACCCACAGCTTGCTCACTAAATAGTCCCTAGATGCCTGATAAGGATGTGTTAATTTGCACAATTCATCTGGTATGAACGCCACTAACGTTACACAACGTTACAACGTTTCCAATGTCTAGCCTGCGTTGCCGGGGGTCAGCGGCTGGCGGGAGAAAGGAGAGGAAAGACCGCCTGCACGATAATGTAGGGATTTTGAGTAGCCGCCCACTTCCTTGCGCAACGAGACGCAACGGACCACCCCTTTTTTAAACCAATAAAACTCAAGTGTTTCGTTACATTTGATGGCAGTTCAATTTTGATTGACACCTCTTAAGCCAATCAGTAATTCCCATTCACTGGTGATCGGACAACTCAAAATCCCTACGCTATCGTGCAGGCAGTCTTTCCTCTCCTTTCTCCCGCCAGCCGCTGACCGCCTGCAACGCAGGCTAGCGATGTCATGCTATATGTAGATATGAAACTTGGCTAACATTACATGGGCATGAGAGCTAGCTGGCCTTCACCCTTTGTAAGCCATGCGAGTTTATTCTGCCGAATAAGTTCATCTAGCTAGCTAAATTACAGATAAAGTTTGCCATCACAGCTGTCTACAGCGACTCGATTACTTAACACGCCAGCTAGACAAGAAGCTAGTTAGTGCTGTGCTTCCCGTTAAGACATATTTTTATATTTTTGACATCTCAAACAGTGTCATGTAAAATTCTGCATTAATTTTTATTCTTGTTTTTCGATCACTTGAAATCTTTTCAGAAGACCCCTTAGTTCGGCGGAAAATAGGAGGAATTTCTCCAATAGAGTCGATGGGAAATTGAGAACTGCCGTGCACTTGACCTCATATTGGTTTCTTCACCGGCGGCGGCCTCAGTATGCACTCATTGGTGTGAATTCACGAAAACACCGAACGTCAAGATTGAATGACTAGCGTGTGACACGCATAAAGGCAGCGTAGCGTCCTGCCTTTTTGCGTACATAATAAAGCATATGAAAAATCACTGCGAGTGCGCGAAAACAACGTCTTTGATAACGTGACATTCAATGGCATTCAAAGGCATCTCAGAGCTGTGCCTACCCTGCAAAGATGAGACTGATTTGAAAACTTCTGCCCGGCCGAAAGATTGCGCTGTAGTGTCATTATAATTCAATGACTTAAAGCAACAGCATAAAGACAAACTATATATCAAATAGCTTCAAAATTAGATTAGATATTAAAATTATCTATAAATGCTAACAACTTTATTTTTCATGATAGCCTGGGGGAGGCAGTGCCTACCCTGACGGCTCATCCGTGTGGACCACAACAGCTTGTCAAGCTATGCGAGGGCATTAGCCATCAAAGATCGCAAATGCTACCTAAACAAATTGACTTAGACAAATGGCAACCAACTTCCAGATCCGAATGGTATCAGCAAGTGGGTAGATGATGTTAGTTAGTGGCCCAATATTCTGTGGCCTGGTATATACACCTATTTGTTTGAGAAACCTAGCGTGTACACTAGGGAGAAACTACAAGCATACAAGTCACGGGATGCTTATGACTGTTATCGGCGGACATAAGCAGAATGTTAAATCCCACAAAATAGGCTTGGAGTTTTGTGTCTCGAAATTAGAGGTCCTTCTTAGTCAAAGATAAGGGCATAGAGCCGCTGTGTATGAAGTGTGGGTGTTCATCAAAAAACCAGAAAAATGCGTCCTGACAGCCAATTGTGCCTGCATGGCAGGGGAAGTATTATTATTATTCGTCGGAATGTTTGTTTATTGTTTGTTTGGTTTTTTGTCTGTAATCATTTTTCTTGAACACTTTTCTCTGCTGTGCGCGTTGCTTGCTCCTTGTCATCTCTTATGCAGTTGCCTACCAATTACTCATCATGATTCCCATCATTCGGGGGACTCCATCAAGGTCACGGTCAAAGGTCAAGGTCAATTTTTGGTAAATTTGTGGGGTTGACGAAACCCTTATTTTTTGAGTAGCTTTGATCGGATTGACTTCAAACTTGGTGTGAATGTAGTATGAGGTCAGGCACTCAGCTGATTAGTTTTTGGTGGCGATCGACCTTGACCTTCATGGTTCTCGCTGAAAAAAACACGACCCTTTTGGCAAGATACCGTTCAACCTATGGTTCACATCCTTCATTTTGTATTGTTGGCTTGCTAGCTAGCAAGTTTGACTAGGTAGTTGTCATGCAAACATGAAATCTGCTTGAGTTTACCATTATTCTCACATATTTTATCTAATGGATGTAACCGTGAGACAAGCTAATGCTAATTATCAAACTTTAGCTGGATAAAATTAGTGGTCGACATCTCGCAAACAATTGTTCATATAAACAAACCTTTCCAGTGAAATCAGTGAGTATATAGATAACATACCTGATATAAAATGGGCAATGAAACACAAGCATTTTTGATTATGTCCTCAGTCCAGTCAACGTGTTAGATGGCTTGCAACCATAAACGCTGCTGATTGCTCTGATACGGATGTGATTCCGTACATGCAAAAACCACACATTTTGGTGGTAGTGAGATATCTAATTCAGTGTTGGCAGATTCATAACTCACCTGACTGACTTGGGGAGACTGCTACTCTCGTTGCCAAGATGCGGAAGCATCTTTTTGATGACGTTGGCTGTAAATGGGTCAATAAGCAGTAGTTTCACCAGACTTTTTAATCTGGGGGTGCACAACGGAGGCACAACAGTTTGGTGAGGGGGCATAAACCTATTTATTTATTTAAATATCTTAAATGGGGGGGCAAAACATGTCCGTGGGAGTGCACGTGATGCCACCCCCCCACCCCCCCACCCCACTTGGTGACTGTCTATAAGGATCATTTTCGTACTCATTTCATTTCATTTATCCATTCAGTGACTCACCGTCCCCTGTGAGGCTTCAGGCATTGTAATCCTGGAAGAGAACCTCTCTCATCGAGGTAAAAATGCTTCATTGGAGGATATGAAGTTGATCACAAAGAATAACTCAGCGTTGATTCGTAGTGATCGTTCTGGCTTTCACGAGACGAGTAAACCTGAACCATTCCAAGAAAATCAACGGATGCATCTACATTCATTATGCTTGTTTGCACATTTATACAGCTACACTGAACAAAAATATTAACCCAATAACGCAGAAAAATTAGATTTTTTTATCAATCAGGTAATATTTCAACAAAACAATTATTATTTTATTTTTTCCTTAATATTCAAGCAACAGAGACATGACTAACAATTTACTGTACACAATTCATGAGTTATCACAGCCTGAACCCAACAGGGGTCAGCGGGCAGAGTTCATAGCATTCAGTAACGAGTGTGTCCACCATCATGTAAAAGGGTACTTCTCTGGAACATGGAGTTCACAAGGTTGTCAATAGTGGCCTGTGGAATGTTGTCCAATTCTTCCTGCAGCGCAACTCGGAGCTGGCATCAGCGTAATGCTTGCCCACACGTCGCCATACGCATTGTCTGCCATCAGCGCAGTACAGTTGGAATCGTGATTCATCGCTGAATAACACAATACTCCACAGTTACAGTTGGCTCAGTCGAGTCTGTACAGATCACAGACGTCGGTCAGGTCGAGACCTCGGTGCAGTCAGCGGGCTCAAAGGTCTGCCTCCCTCAGGTGGTTTTGGACAGTCTGAGCTGATATCAGCCTGTTGTGTAGTCCGACGGTCTCGTCAGCTGTCCTGGTGGCTGGTCGGAGCCGATCACGGAGATGCTGGTAATGCCTGTGCCGATCCTGTGTGGGTGTGGTCACGTGGTCGTGGGGCATGTTTACGATTCACAGTGCTGCTATTCTCTCTGAATCGACTCCTCAACTGGCTGATGGTGAAATGACGCACATTCAAGTGTGTTGACACCACTGTCACAGATATCCCAGCATTCAGCATGCCAATGGCACGCTGTTTCATGACTAGTGACATCTGTGGCATTGTACACTCCATCTGCAGGGGGTATATTAAGTCATTCTACCCACTGCACGCTTTCGTACAATTTCATAATAATGGCCACTAGGTCACATGATCACAACCATCCAATCAGCGCACTAATCTTGCCTTAAAATTCAGAATCTATGACATCTTTTGTCATTGGCTCCGGGCGACCCACGTGATCAAACATTATGGCTTCCTCCACGATAAGTGACGTCATGGATGTTTTGATGAAAAATGTCGAGGAAAAACTGTGCGGTATATGGCATATCGACAGTTTAAGAACCTACCAGATGGAAGCTATAAAGTCTGTGCTGCTGGGGAAAGATGTTCTCGTCTGTATGCCGACTGGCAGCGGCAAATCCATGTGTTTCGAAGGCCTGACTTCGGCGATTTCAACCGCTCGTGAGTCAGGCCTGTCACTTTTGTCACCCTCGGGCCAGGCTGCAGATCCAGCCGTGTTAGTCGTGTCTCCGTTGGTGACATTAATTAGCACCAAGGTTGCTCAATTGAAGAGCACCGGCATCACGGCGATCGATCTCCATGCTGACAGTGACAACTTGGACCGGGTGTTGGAGACTGAGTCTGGGAACAGGTTTGTAAATCTGTTATAATAATTGTCTAGATCTATAAGTATCATCTTAAAATTCAGTTCAGGCCGTGAAGTGACAGTCTAATTATCCTGATTTAAACAGGGCTCAATTTGGGTCATGATTACGCCAGCGAAATAACGCTACGGTTTGAGCCTTACTCGCTAGCAAGCTAGTTTGCTTCCGAGCTAATAATTGGGTTGCTAGCAAGCCAAAGTGATGCCAAGCTGTGTGTTATAATTAGCGCGCCATTGTATTTAGCAACATGGCCAACTAGCTAGCGAGCTTAAAGGCTACAGTTCCCTCACAATTGAATACTCGCGAGCGAGCTGTTTTGCTAGAGACATCGATAACTATAATATTTTAGCTAGCATGCCAATGGTACGTTATTTAACATTCTAGAGTCGCTTTCACACCGGACGCGAAACAAATTTTTCGCACAACAGATTACATTCCAAGTCAATGCAAAGACGCAAATACGCGCTAAAACGCGTGTATTTGCGTTTTTTGCATTGAATTTGAATGTAATCGCTCGCGTTTTAGTGGCAACACGAACTGCCAGAACTCGTCCAAGTTTGTGTCTACCCATGTCAAAACTCGTCGCAAATGACCGTTTGCCGGCGATGTCACACATCGTCTTCCACGTGCGAAAGTATTTCCTAATCTTATATCGCACTGACATACCACGCAGAAGCATGAAAGCCCATCGGCACAACGGTATATCCTTTTTTTGGGAGTATTTTCTGCCATGATCATTGCGGATTGTTTACCGTTTACAGGTTGCTTTCGCTATTCCGTGTGCTGCTGGCGACGCATTTGTAAGCTCGGCGCTGATTGTTCCTCAGTCGTTGTCGACTTGCGGTTGCCACCTGGTGGCCATTATTATAAAAGAGTACAAAAGTGTGCAGTGGGTAGAAGGACTTAATGCCATACACTCCATCTGCAATGGGTAGGTTGTGACTTGTGACAAAAGTGCACATTTTGCAGTGGCCTTTCATTGACCCTAGTGCAAGGAGTGCCTGTGTATTAGTCACGCTGACTGACCAACTTAATGTTATGCTTTATGCCAGTGGTTCTCAACTGGTGGGTCACGGACAGCTGGTTAAAAAATAAACTAACAAGAGCACTCAGGGAGCGCAGCACCTCCGCCATGCCAAGGCAACTCTGGGCGTGAATTATTTTAGCTGGCTGATGTTGGGTTATTGTTGTATTTCACTGCCAGGTGGTAACAAAACCCAAAAGCATGGTGATTGGAAATCCGGACCATTGGAAAGACTTGAAATCCTTAACTTTGGCGTATATCCCAGCTGTACTTTGGCCTAGATATGATATTAAATCACTTGTTCCTCTTGTGTTACTCTAACATTCAGCAAAGTTTGGTTAAAATCTCTGAGGCCATTTTTGAGGTATCCTGCAAACAGACAAGCAAACAAACCAACCAGCGCCGGCAAAAACATACACCTCCTTGGCAGAGGTGAATAACGTTTAATGCACGTCTGACTCTGGAGCCATGGTAACCATCATTCG